>JAPQVY010000068.1:21022582-22222582 GCA_028535165.1 Quercus tomentella
TTTGCATTACTTGGGTGTTTTGCTTTCGTGTTTTGAGTCAGTCTAGTTTTATGCTCTACTTTGTTTAACATGTTTTGTTTGTTTATTTTTTCAGTTTTGCTTTATTGTGTTTTTCATAAATAAAAAAAAAATTTGAAAAATCAGAAAAATACAAAAACAGTGTGTGTTTGTGTAAATTGGTACTTGTGTACCTTGGATGGCCATTGAAACAAATTTTCTAAACTTTGTATCTTTTGTAACTTAGATGAGTATTGCTATGCACAACTAAGCAAGTGAGCTTTATGGCTCGTGTTTGTGATGAGTAAGATTAAGTAATCTTTTGTGCTTAACACTCGTATTACTCTTTTTGATGGGAAGGACTAGAAAATTCTAAGAGAAAGGCATAAGTAACCATCTCACTACTGTTGCCCGCTAATCATGAAATGACATTTGTATGCTTCGGTATAGTAAAGGTGGAATGTCAAATACTTAACATCATTGGGTATTTCTTTTCTATCTCTTATATGCCCATGCGTGGTTTGCTTAAAAGAAAAAGATGCAAAGAAAAATAAAAAGCAAAAAGAATCAAAATACTTTATATATGATTGCAAGCGTGTATTCTAGGAGATGTGGGAGTTATAGGATGTACCTCGAAGGTGATAGTCCCCATCAAATAGTTATGATTGTGTGTGAGTTAAAGTGATTTTCTCATATCTCAAATCGTTATAACATGTAGACATGTATGCAATCTTGTGATGTTTTTCACACACAACACACAATATTCTTTGCTACTTTTGATACATGTGCAGATACAATGTGATTTGGCCATCACAAGAAATTCTTGTGTTAATGTATGCTCACTAAACTGTCTTAACTTATTTTTGAAATATAAAATTGGTCAGAGTTGTTTAGTGTGTATGTGTGTTTTGGATCTATGTGCTTGACATTTTTCTTATTGAGAGATGATTTTGAGAGCTTGAAATGTTGTTTGGATTTTTGATTGTATAGCATGCTTGATTGCATTTATATCTGTGTTTTTTCTCTTCTTGAAAAACTGTGTTTAAGCAATCTCGACAGCTTCTGGACACCTTTCGACAGCTAGGCTATCTATCGAGCCCCTTCAGCTGCTTTTTATCGCATTCTCGATAGCTCCTCGATAACTACTTGATCCATCGAGAAACTTTCTGGATGATCGATAGATTCAAGATAGCTTTTCGATCCATCGAGATCCTCTAGCTGTGGACACCTCTCGACAGATCCTGGACAGCTTTTCGATAGTTTTTTCACGCGTTTTAAATCTCAACACCTCTTGATCTGTCGAGATTTATGACTTTTCTCTATAAAGGATCTGCACGATTTTTCTTCATTTCTCCTCGATCTCTCTTGATTGTTTTCAGTCTTTTCACCTCCTAAACACTCTCTTCTCTCTCAAAACCTTCAACCCACGTGATTTTTGGCCTTTTCTTGTCTCAAATCACTTGGTATGATCTCTTTATCTCTCATTCTTTATGCATTTCATGCATTTAGATCTAGGTTTTGGGTTTTTGAAATTTTTTTGAGGTTTTTCAAAATTGATGAAGTTTTTGTGAAATTTTTGGGATGAATTTTGTGTAAATGATCCTACATGTTCATGTATTGCATCACATTTGCATTATAACAATGTTTCATGCATTTTAGATGTGTGTTTACTTTGTTGCAATGTTGTGTGTTGGTAGGTTTAGATTGGGTTGAGCCTATGATGTATTTAAGTTTGTATGTCACATGTTCATGCATTTTCATGCATAGGTACTTTCAAGTTTTTATATTCTTATATATTGTCTTGTTGGTGCTTTTTTGATTGTCTCTCTCTCTCCCTCTCTCTCTTTCTTGTGTTAGTCTGCACTATGGCACCCAAACGCAAATCCACTCCGTCCAGAACCCTCTTCGTTCTGGGGCATCCACTTCTTCTTCTGACTCTACACCTTCTCATGTATGGTTTCGTGATGATAAAGCCTGAAAGGACTTTTCAGAGAACTTTTCTCGATGAGGCATTCATTCGGAATGCTAAGTCATCTTATCGGATTTTTTTGATACTGACCTACTTACTGTCATCTACAGTAGGGGTTGGGGGTCACTGTGTGACATTCCGGTCACTTGCCTCTCCGTGATCATACAGGAGTTTTATGCACGGATTCGATACTTCTATACCTCATTTCTTCTCTCGCATTTGAGGTATGAGCATAGTAGTTACTCTGTATATTGTATCCGAGGTACTACACGTTCCTAGGGTAGCGCATCCTGACTACCCTGGCTGCGATTGTTTGAGGACTATGTCCAAAGACGAACTCTCGTCTTTCTTCTGTAAGACACCTTCTTCTTGGGGTGACCATCAAAACACCCCTTGCTCGGGCTTTGCAAAAGGTCCGAGATTCCTGAACATGGTGATGACATTTATTCTTCATCCTTTGTCTCACTATAACTCTATTACAGAGCCTCGTGCTCGATTTTTGTTATCCCTCTTAGAGGATATTTCTATCTATTTCCCTTCTCACTTCATTTTATCCCTTATAGATGTCTATAGAGATACGGTAACCCGTGATAAGCTCATTTTTCCTTCGGCTATCACGCGGATCATTTGCCATTTTTTTGTCTTCTTTCCTAAGTCTCTTCACTTCACGGTTATGAGGGCCATAGATGTTGCTATCGTCAGACAGAGCGAGGCACAGTTTAGACCGAGGCGGCCCCGGACAGAGACGGTGACTCCTTCATCTTCTACCGCTCCATCCACCTTCGCTCCTTCGTCTTCTGTGGGTGGGTGACATTTGAGGCCATCATGACACAGCTTGTGTGCATGGATGCTCGCCTTGACACACTCAGTGATGAGTTGTGTCAGGTGAATACCCGTGTTGGTTGTATCGCATGACGATAGATTGTCATGGGTGGTTTCACTGTTGCTTCTTCTCCATCTCCACCGGCCTCCGAGGATGAGAGTGATGATGGCTTCGGCAGTGATGATACTGATGAGGATGATGGTGCTAGCTCGCCCAGTGATGATGAGATGTCTACTTGATGTACTTACCCTTTGTCACTCATGACAAAAAGGGGGAGTAGTTTTGATATGAGAGTAGTCATATACATAGGGGGAGGGTTAGCATATGAGATTTTTGTGATAGGGGGAGTGTTTATGAGGGATGTAGTGAGGACTTTTTGTATCTTTTCTTTTCTTTCTATTTTAGATACATTATTTTTGTACATTGGTCTTGTGACCACTTAGTGATAGCAAACCTTGTACTTATGTTGATATATATATTGAGGTTTTTATTACTTTCTTTCACCTATCTTTACATGTGTTGTTTCTTTTCTCTCTTTATGCACTTGATTCTTATATATTGTATGCAATCTATCATTTCCGTTTCACACTAAGATGCCGCGATGAGTTTTGTTTAAAGAGTTTTAGAAATACAGGTTGTCAAAATCTTCTTGCCATAAACTCTCTTTTTGTAAAGTTTTTCAAGAGTTTGTGTTAGGATAGATTTTATTGTAATTCAACAAGTGAGTATGAGTTGAGTGATTTATGACTTCTCTCATATGTTCATTTGTTTGTTGTGGTTTTATCATGGATTGCCAAAGGGAGAGATTATTAGGACATATGTGATTTAATGTTAGGAACATATGTCAAATTAGAATTGGCTAATCTTTTGACAAAACGCACTTTACTTGTAATTGGGTAGATCTAGAATGTGTTTAATGCTTCAAGAAACAAGGTTTCAAGATCAAGTGTTAAAGTCATGCAAATCTGTCCAAGAAACAAGTGAAGAAGTGCTAGATTTTAAATCTCGACAGCTAGTATCTATTGAGGTTTAAAAACTGCTAAAGCCTGATATTCGACAGCTATCTCGACAGATAAGCTATCTATCGAGGTTATGAAAAACAGATTTTCAACTCTGATTTTCATCCAATCTGTATGTATATGTTTGGGCTTTCTTTTCTTACAACCCTAAACATATATAAGAATTATTTTAAGGGCCGTAAAAAGTTGAAACTGTGAAGCAAAGTTGTGTTCATGCAAATTATGACCGAAGATAGAATTTGCTCTAGTTAATCTTTCTCTTGAAGAAGCTGCTGTGTTTGTACACCGTAGGGTTTTGTGACTAAGGAGTTTCGTGATCTTCATCGTGTGATGAACTGAAGAACTTTGCAGCCAACATCTTTCTCAAGTTGGTGAGTAAGCCGTGTACTAGGATCCGCGCATCGAATTGGTTAGTTACGTACTGGGAGCCGTGCATTGAAAATGAGAGATTGTCACTACAGAACAAGTCCAATTGGGTATTGGGGTAAGGGTTCAACTGTAGGTTGGTATAAAGTACTGTGATTCCTTTACTTGTAACTGCTTGTTGTGGTAATAGTGAATTCTCGAGAGTGGTGACCTTAAAATCACCTGGTGGGGTTTTTGCCGTGTAGATTTTCCCAATTTGTAAACAAATCACTGTATCAATTTATTTTCCACTGCATTTAGTTAATTGGTGATTTGTTTGTGCTACCACGCATATTACATGCTAATTGAATTAATTAATTAATTTGGCTAATTAATTTGTTAATTCATCACAAGGAGTCAATATATTCTTGGCCTATGAAATTCATTTATAAGAAGTCTAATAAATTCAAATATTGATAGAATGAATTTTATGTTTTGTAATATTTGTGGTTGATTAAAAAAATGTTTATGAGAACAAAATTATTCTCTTGTTTGTGTTTATGATTATGTTTTTGTCCATATTTATTTATTAAAATTTATCTTTAGAAAAATAATTTTAGTTATATACTTATAAAGTTTTAGATTTTTTTATTATATATGGAAGTAATTATATGTGTGCATGTTACATTATTTAAATTTTATCTACAGAAAAATAGTAGTAAATATTATAATAGAGTTGAAATCTAATAGAGATTCTGAGTTGCGAGAACATACCAAGGTCCAGCTCAAGAAATTGACTATAAAAAAAAACCAATGAGTTGACTATTCTCATTATAATTTTTTATCTATTATATGAGAGGGGGGAATTTAAAAATCAAATTTTGTTGTGGAAATAGTGGTTTCCTTAAACAAATATCGTGTGAAATGAGATCAACGTCATCATTATATCAGCAGAAATGCACATGCACATATGGGATGAATTTAAAAAATTATCTAATTTCATATGTTTAAAATACAAGTATGTAGTTAAGTATATGTTTATGTTGAAAATGTTTGTTAGCTCTGTGAACTTTCTCTGAGGGTTTCTATATTCCATGACTCACGCCAAAACCCGTGTTCTAATCAACCTTCTTCTACTTCTTCTAACCACAGTTGTAGAAAACATGATGTTTTTGTCACTGGCCTCAAAATTTTCCATGACTTCTTACTGTTTGCTAGCAATTATACCAACATTTGGGTGATTCTTCTAATTCTTCCCTTCCAATGGATTTGGGTCATGTCATTCTTGGCAATTTCCTGTAAAATTGGCCCCTTTGTTTCTACATATTGTTGTTGTTTGTCTTGCTTATCAAAAACAAAAGATAGTTAGGGAGAATGGGCAAGCAAGGCCTGTCCTAATCCTTAGTATAGGAAATCCAGCTTGGAACAATATTTTAGTAGTGATCATGTGAGCAACTCTCAATGAGAAAGGAGAACATTATGGATTTGTGAAGCTATTTTGACCTTGAAATCTGAAATCCCAATTCACCTCGTTCTTCTTCCCACTACTATGAACTATCTTGTTTGGTCTCCTCCCCTCAATTCCTTTGAATTCCCTGAAGGATTTATGACTCCAACTGTGAAGTATATGTTTGCTTTGTTAGAAATTCCACCTAATAGTGTAATGCGCGATCAAGATGATCCCTCAAAAATTTGGGGAAGGACGTTGAGTTTGACATTGATATGTGTTATTTATTGAAGTCGTTTGATGATGTGCACCACTATTATCAAAATAGTTGGCATGCACAGTGGGATATATATATAGTTGGGTTCAAGTTACACTTGGTGTAATTCTAAGTAATGTTACACCACTCAATAACTTGTTATTGAATTAATATTTTGAAAATCTAACCGTTGAATTACATGTTCTATATGTTCTTAACATGCATGCCAATTTTCATATTAATCGGATGCTATTTACCATTTGATCCATAAACTCATATTTTATGCATTATTTTAAACTACAAAAATTTGAATTTTAACAATTGATTGATGACATGGATATTAATTTTTGGTCCCCTTAAAATTTTGCAAGCATAAAGAATATACAAAAATAATGTAATCTAATGGTGGATTTGTCAATATTCGCATTCAATTAAAAAATATTGAGTGGTGTAACATTACTTAGAGTTACACCAGGTGTAACTTGAATCTAACCCATATATATATATAAAATTGAAGTCTTTGACTTTTTATTGATCTTTCCAGAACTTGCCACATCATTATCGTTTTTTTAAATAAAATTATTTTTGTTTAGTCCAAACTTAACAAGGAGTGAAATTTTATCTCTCTAATAAGTTCAACTTAAACTCAAACTTATCATTATCATTTTTTAAAACAAAATTATTTTTGTTTAATCCAAACTTAACAAGGAGTGAAACTCTAACTCTCTTATAAGTCCAACTGAAACTCAAACTTAAACGTTGATAATTTATTTCCAAATTTGCGAGGTTAATCATGAACACTATAAAAGCAGTGCAAACCCCAATATTTTTTTTAAAGCCGAGTAGAGGTATGAGCTCTTCTTTTGTTATTTTCTTTTCATCTAGTTTGTTAAAAAAAATTTATTTTATGGTTTTTAATGTATTTTTAAAAAGTAATTTTTGTACATGAACCACCAAACTCTCTTTTGCCGTTTTTTACAAGATAAAAAATCTTGCAATAATTGAAATTTAAGGTTGCTACTACAACATATGTCTTTGTTTCACCTCACGATATGAAAGTATGTTAATTTCTTGGGCAAAAAGCTTATATACGATATATTAAGAAGAGCTATGGCTTTCATTATTTCAACATGGGCTCCTGCTCAACTTTTTAGAGCGGGTCACATGCTGATAAGATTCATTTAAAGTTTAGACCCGTTAAAATTTAAAACTTATTACTTTATGGGTTCATGTACTTTTTTCTTTTTCTTATATTTCTCTTTTGAATAGTCATATATTTTTTGAATTGTTTCAATAACTTATTATTTAATTATATATCTTTTTTGGCATTTTGGAAATTTTAACATCTGAATTTGTGTAGTCACACACACACACACATAAATACATACATACATATATATATATATATATATATATATATATATATTTATATATATTATCTATAATTTGTAGGCTTTGAATCTTTTGATTCATTTCAATAGTTATAGTCATGGATTATTCTTTTGAATGTACCCCATCTTTCTCTTATATTTCTCTATTATTTAGTCATATATATTTTATTTTGTTTCAATAATTTCTAAGCAATAAATCATTTGATTCTTTAATATTTTTTTGTCTTTCAGAAGTTTTAATATCTGAATTTCTGAGTTATTTTTTTGTAGTATTTGAAACTGTCTGACAAATTTTTGCAAGCCATTGCACGTTCAAGCAATGAGTTCTTCATCAAATTATAACACAATTTGAAGTCATACAAGAGCAAATCATGCAATGGTGTAGTTTTTTTTAATTAATTTAAGATTTTGTAAAATTATTTTAGTATATTTCACAAAAAGGTAGGTTCCCGTGCATAGCACGGGTTAACGACTAGTTATATATATTTTGAAGCCCCTGGTCTTTTATTTCTGCATTGTTTGTCCTTGTGTTCTTAATTTGAAATTTTGACAAAATAAATCTAAATTACAGTTATTCACATGCGGCATGCTCGGAGGCTTTTTTCTAATACAAACTATAAATTTTGAAATCTTAAAAATCTCCAAAACCTTTGAAAATGAAAAACTAAACTTTTGATATAGAGGATGCTGAAAATAACAAACCGTTTTGGAAGAAAGACGAGCGGGTTTGAATGTCCCAACTTGTTATTTTTTATGGAAACCAGACGGCAAATTTTACAATCTACAATGAAAATTAAAAGTCCTACGGGCCAACATCGTGAAAGACAAATTCTACCAGTATTAAAGGAAAAATAAAATACAAATGATAACTTCAAATAATCCAATGATAACAAAAATCATAAGCACAATAGAAGGATGCTGAAGATACAAAATATAACTGGAGAAATATGGCCTATATAGGTATTCTACTTTGAAAATTCTAAAGCATCAGTGTATAGAAAAAGTAACTCATTTTCATCATGTGATCCATTTGCACTCAATCGATCAGGGGCTACGTCTAAGAATCTACAAATGCAAGAAAACATTTGAAAGTGGTTTGTAGATGGATGAAGCCGACGTGGGATGTTTAAAATTTTAGAGATTTTTATTTTACTTTAGTTTTTTATCCCTATTAGTTTAAAATTTATAAGTTTGTACGGAATCTGTATGTGGGTATTTTAAGACATCTAAAAGTTTGAATCCAAGATAAAGAATCCTTTTTTTTTTTTTTTTGGTAAACAAAGAATCCTTTTAAATATGGTATAGATAATCTAAATGACATTTATTATTTATTTTTAGAAAAATATCTAAATAATTTATTTTAATTGTTCATTTTGATAAAGAATTTTGCCTTTTTCAGTTATGCTTCCTTCGCTTGCTTCATTAGAGTGTTACACCGTGTTTCTGTTTTATTTTATTTTATCACATAACTTATATGTGTGTGTTGGGGGGGGGGGGGGGGGGGTAGTTAAGTTATATATATTTTTACATATTTTACCATATGGATTTTGTTATGTTTAAAAAATACTTTTAGAAATTTTTATGGAAAAAAAAACAACTGTTTTTTTATTTTATAATTTCATTATATTTTTCATAAAAGTAGTTTCAAAACTTTCTTAAAATTGTTCATTAGCAAATATTTTAAGAATACCCACTAAACAAACCCTTATAATAATTACTCCAATAACATGAGTAGATGCTAAAGGTGAAGCAATTAATGCTAATATTAATAGAGTTGTAAACTTCTTTGCCAATTTCTCATCAATTTGTGTGGTTAATAGATAGAAATCGCACTTATTTCAACTCCACTGCCAAAATAGCATTAAAACCCTGCTGCTTAATTAGGTTTCCCATGCAGCATGCATTTTTTTTTTTTTAATACAAGATATAAATTCTACTCTAACCTAATCTAAGTGTATATGTATGTGAAACTCCCTCCTGGAGATTTGAACCCCAACTATTACCCCTTACACCCTACAAGCACTTATACTTGTGAAGTAACCATCACACCAAGGGTACGCGACAGTATACAGCATGCATTGTTAATTTCCTAATGGTTGGCACAGCCATCAAGAGCCACCCTAGTAATTTAGACAATCTTCTGGAGATAGAGAGTGCTTCCCATGAATTCCAGTCTCTTCTTCGATCTCTCTATAAACCCCCCCACAAAGCAGAGCTCTAAACTAGGCTGTCTCTCTCTTTCTCTTTCTCTAAGGCAATGGCTTTCCACCAGTCTTTTACAGCGGTTTTGAACCTCACTTTTACGTTAAGCTTGATTGTGGTCACCAATTTTATAGCACCAAGTGAAAGTCGCCAACTTGAGAAATTGAAAGTCAATCAAGGAAATGGAAATCATGGGAGTGGAAAGGCAAATGAAGGGAAGATTGAGTCAAATACAAAAGAGTTGGGTAGTGGCGGCTCCAGGAATTTTTTCCAGGGTGGTAATAAAAAAACTTAAATTAAACAAAATTTAATAAAAAGAAAAATTCATATATTGACAACAACCAAAAATAAAAGCAAAAAAAAAAAAAAAATCAAATATATGAAGTCTTACAATTTTCTTCTACGATTTTTATTATTTTTATTATTATTATTTTTAAATTTTGAAATCGTTGCACGATAATCTCATTATTAATGCTGCAAGCTACATCTTTTTCAAAATTTTAGTTAAATAAAATTTTTCTTGGATTTTTTGTTTGTTTGTTTGTAAGGGCTCAATATGTTATTAAGAGGAACAAAGCTTGAGGAAAAAATTTGACTACAAACTTAGTTGTAGCTTAAAACTACAACTTTCACTAAACAAATTAAAATGACTATATATTTTGAAAATCTAACCATTGAATTGTATGTTCTTAAAACGCATGTCAAATTTCATGTCAATCGGATGTTATTTACTATTTGATCTATAAACTTATTTTTTGCGTATAATTTTATACTACAAAAACTCAAAATTTAAACATTTGATTGATGACATAAGCTATTGATCTTTGATCTTCTTGAAATTTTGCAAGTATGAAGGATATAAGAAAAAAATGTAATTTAATTGTGGATTTGTCAAAATTCGTATCCATTAAAAAAAAGGAGTTGTAACCTTAGTCTACAACTAAGTTAATTTGTTACTAAACTTTGTCCAAAGTTTAATTATATTGAGCTTAAAAAAATTTAGGGTGGACACATTTTTTTAAGGGTAAAAAAATCATAAAATTTTTAAATTATATATATAATAATAATTTTTTTTCCAGGTCAAGGTGGTCCTGTGACCACCCTGTCTCTAACGTGGAGCCGCCAGTGGAGTTGGATGAGATGAAGGACGTGCCACCTTTTCCAAATATACCTTTTCCACCTACTCCCCAATTCCCACTACCGTCCCCTATTCTTCAATTCCCGTTTCCACCTCCATTTCAGATTCCTACAATTCCTGTGTTACCACTCGCTCTCCACTCCCTTCTTCCAACTATCCCCTTTCTTACACCTCCTGCTAAAAGTTCGCATGTCATAGTTTCAAGCACCTTTTTAATTTTAAAATCTCTCTCTCTCTCTAAATTTGTATCTTTTGCAAATCACTTTTTTTCTTATCTTTCTTTGGGGTTATGCTTATGCCTAAGTATAATGTGGAGATGATTTGATTGTAGCATGAGTTGCTTTTGTTTTAGGGTTATGCCCAAGTAATGTGGAGATGGTTTGATTGTAACATGAGTTGCTTTTGTTTTAGGCTTATGACTAAGTAATGTGGAGATGATTTGATTGTAGCATGAGTTGCGTTTGTCTTTAACATAATGTTTTTATCATTTGTTTATTTATTTTTTTGAATCTTATTTACTCTAATTTGAAAACTGTTTATTTAGTTTTTTGCTGAAAGTGTCTTAAAAGATATTTGTACCTTAAAAAAGTTAAAAAAAAAAAGTTAAAAAAATATTTTAAAAAGTTATACATAAAAGATAAAAAGCAAAATACTAGCTATAAACTAGTTCCAAATATACTCAAACTCTATATATAGTATAAAAAAAAAAACCGCATCTAATGTACAAATAATAAAATAGTTTACAATCTAGGGACTAAAATCACCCATATATTAGAGTGTCTTTTGCCATGTAATTAATTATTATATTAATTTTAACATCATTACAATTTGACCTTTGGTCCAAACTCCAAACTTAAAACCTTCAACCTTTTTCTTTTGAAGAGTTCACAATTATGTGTAGCGTATACTATAAAGCTAATCATCAATTTTCTCGATAATTGTGTTAAAATGTATGTTAGTTTCAAAAGTACTATGAGCCATGTGTTTATAACACAACCATATTATTTAAACACAACTAAAGTATGAGTCACACGTTTATACCACCAAAATAATGTTGATGTCGAGCCCAAAATCAAGACTAACCTCTAATCAATATCAAGATCATTATTCCTTCCCCTCAAAAAGAAGAAGAAGATCATTATTCCTCTATCAATCATTTGTCAATAAGATTATAATCATTAATAATTATAATTATAAATGGAATAAGACGTATGTAAGTTTAAGAATTATGGTGTGTGTAGGTTTGTTATTTGTAATTTGACAATTATGCCATGTGAAATGTTAAAAGTGAGTGACTACAAAGATTTTAATATTAAGGAATAATTAAGTAGGAAAAATTACTATTTATTTATGTTACTTGTAGTAATAAATAAGGATGACAAAAACAATCCACCTCGCATAATCCAGTTCATCCTGCATGGATTTTCCCCTACGCGAACTTATGTAACAATTATATATCAAAGCAAATCACCAACCTTTCTACATCTCAGATAAAAACCCCTAGGCCAAACAATTCGTTTAACCGTAGTTATCAGTATCCCGATCTGGATCTTACGATCCTAAGATCCAACATCCTTGAATCATCCTAGATCTCACTAGGATCTCTATTAAGGTCAAATCCGTGTAGGTTCCCAATCCAAATCTTAGGATCTTACAGGATCCCAATCCTATAACGATGCTAAAGATCCTTTGATATAAAGGAAAATTCAAAACTTTGGTCTTAATGATTGACTGTATTTATGGAGTTGTTTGAAACATTGTTATTTGCTTTGTTTTGTTTATTGAGACATTATGTATGCTTTGAGTTGTTTAACTTAGAACGGGGTATTTGTGAGTTGTAACTTTTGAACTTTGAACTTTGTTTATGTATTTGTAATTTGGTACTTTACTTTTTATTAGCAATTTCGCTAATTTGTGTCAAAATTTATTTTTTTCAATGTTTCCTTAATATATTTTATGAATTATAATTATGTGTATTTTTTAGTATATTTTTAATCAAAAAGTAGGATCTTACGATTCTAGAAAGCTACTTCGATACCTAGATAGCGGGAGACTAGGAGAGGAGGGGGTCGATTCGCGTCTGATCCTCCATAATTGCTCATAGATTGATGCAAAAAAGAAGTAACTTAAGGAAACATCGGGTGAATTCAGAATTCATTGCTAGAAAAAGCGAGACCTACTCTTTCTTCTGTCTTCCAGAACACTTCTCTGGATTTCAAGGATGGTTACTAGGAGTCGTCTCTAGCATGGATTTCTTAGTCGAGCCTGATGGTTTAACCCAACCTAGGGCTTTGTGAAAGGGATCATCATAAGACTTTAGGCGCACCTAGGGAAGGACTACCCTTAATATGCGCAATTTATAAACGATATCCTATGATCTGATCCCCGGACCCTCTCACCAATCCCGTATACGATCTCGATTTTAATAACCTTGCGTTCAACGCTATAAGGGGCTATATGCCTATATTGTTATGATGGAGTTGAAGATGCCCATTAACACTAGCATTTAAACATTTGATAGTGGTATTATTAGGAGTACCTTATTGCTCAAGTAATTGACAAAATGAAGACACCTTATTTTGGCACTGTCACAAGATGGGAAGTACTCGTGCAAGCTGGGCTATCATTTTCTGAAAGAAGAGGCAGATGGTGATGTTCCAGTGGAGGTCCCAGATCATGACAAGGCCTTATGGAAGGGTATCTGGACTTTGGATTCTCAAAACAAAGTGAAGAACTTAATTTGGAGGGCTTGTCGAAACGCTTTGCCAACGAAAACCAATCTGGTTCGTCGGACTATCATCTCTGACCCCTAGTGTTACCGGTGCTCAGGGGATTCGAAAAACACTCTTCATGCAATGTGGTCTTGTCCGAAGCTGGATATAGTCTAGGATGATTCCAAGTTTAGAGATATTCGACATCTCAATCAGTTCTTGGATATCAAAGCTCTCACTTCTTGGATTTTTCAAATGAATAAAAGCTTAGCACTCTTCTCCATGACAGTCTGATCAATATGGACACAAAGGAACCAAGTACGTTTGCATTAACCTAGCTGTCCCACAACCCAGCATGCCCAGACATCTAAACGTCGACACGATGAATACAAAGCCATTCTACCCCTACCAAAGCTTCTCAGCAAAAGACTCGTGCTACCTGGTCCTCTCCTCCCCCAAGTAAGTTCGAAATAAATTTTGATGGAGCCATTTGTGCCGATAGAAACAAATCAGGGATTGGTGTGGTCATTCGCAACAGCCAAGGATTAGTTATAGCTTCCCTAACCCAACAACTCTGGCATGCTTACCAATCGGTGGAGGTGGAAGCTCTAGCAGCAACTCAGGCCCTTGAATTTGGTTTGGAGATTGGCATTGATCGTGTTTTGTGGAAGGTGACTCAACCATGGTGGTGAAAGCTTTGGCTAATGAGGATGTGACTGGCATTTATAATCGGTATAGATGCATTAGGATAGACTTTAAAATAAAAAGAATGATAGTACCATGGAGTTGCAAGGGAATTAATTTTTTTTTAAAAAAAAATACCATGCCTATATTATAGAACTTCATAATAAGATCACATAGTTTTTTATATTAAAAAATTATTAACATATAAAGGTTGTGGTTGTCATGTAGAAGACCAATTGCCCAATCGGAATCAAGATTAAATACAATATAATTAGTAAACCTAAATCATTGTGGAACAAACCTTTGCAATACTTATTAGCCAAGTCATTATCATGATCCCTATGCCCATTGTAGTTAGTATAATTCATCCAAAGAGAATATACCGAGGAGCTTGAGCAATAACAATAGTTAGGACTATGGTATAGAAAAAAAATTAGAACAAATTATCATCATTTTCCTTCCATTGTGGCATTGTGGCATGGGTATGAACAATTTTTTAAGCCATTGATGCTCAGCAACACCTATCTATAATCAAGAAATTAATAGTTGTAATCTATAATCATGAGATTACACCTTCCATCATGAAATTTGTTTAAACAAATGTTTTATTCCAAATTAATTTTTCTCAATTGTACTCATTATAATTTTTTTATCTATTATATGAGAGAGGAGGAAATATTAAATCAAATTTTGTTTGTGGAAATAGTGATTACCTTAAACAAAGATTGTGGGGTATGAGAATAACGCCATCCATCATATCAGTGGAAAATCACATGCACATATAGGAATTTAAAAAAATTATCTAATTTCTTTCATGTGTTTAAAATACAAAGAAAAATCCATGATGGTCTCGCTGCTAACATCAAAATTGTCCGAGACATCTTACTGTCTTCTACAAATCCTGTTGAACCTTTGGGTGATTCTACGAATTCTTCACATCAATTGGCTTTGTGTCTTGTCTTTCTTGACAATTTCTTAGAAGAACTGGCCCTTTGTTTCCACACAATGTTTGCTTTATTTGATCTTCTACCTAATGTTGTAATGTGCCATCATAAGACGTAGCCTGACGAATAGGTGGAGTATGAGAGCCTTACCTAACTTTCTACGAATTCCTCTCATCCAAATGCCAAATTGGCCCACTGAAGCTTCAAAAGCAGTGTTCTTTTTACCTTTATTGGATTGTAAGTTTCTCATTAATAGTTTAATACCTCTTCTAAGAGAATCATCACTCAATTTATCCCTATTGGCAAAACTCTGGTTGTAGGCCATAAAATAGCCCTAACTTTATTTTTTTTCTTAGAGAACTTTATAGTCGATATACCTCTTTTCCACTCAATGTTTTAAATCGTACGGAGGATCTCTATGGTTCATTTAGCTTTGGATTTACTCCTACTTTCTAGAGTTAGCTCTGACACCGCAAGTTATTCCAGAACCTACTACTTATGGACAAATGTGAATGTGAGGTAGATATATTCAAGGATTCATACCTAAATTTCAAGATTGCTTCAATAATTTCTCCTCTTTCATGAAGATTTTCGGCCCTTTGCAAAGAAAAAGTATGTTAATTGAGAATTTAAGGAACTAAATCCTTTTATTGTGATTAATCAAAGTGAATTAAAAAATGTTTATGAGTACAAAATTATTCTCTTGTTTATGTTTATGTTATATTATTTAAATTTTATCTTTAAAAAAATAATTCTAGTTATATACTTCTAAAATTTTGGAAATTTTAAATATATCTGGAAGTTATTTTATATGTTTATGTTTATATTACTTTATTAAATTTTATCTTTAGAAAAATAATTGTAAACGTTATATACCAATAAAATTTTAATTTTTTTATTATATATTGAAGTAATTAGGTTTATCAATGATTATATTTAACGTTTTTTTTTTTTCTGTAGATTTTTACCTCAACATACTGTGGTTAAGAATATTTTTAAATTTTTTATAAAAAAAAAATGTTTTTTAAAAATTTTCATAGCAAATTACAGAGCAAAATTGCATCGTTAACCTTTGTTAAGTTGAACTTTCCTTTTAGGTTCTTAATTATTATTATTTTTGAGTGTTAAGTGATGTTATATATATACAAGAACATAAAAATAAATTCAAAAACCGCATAATCTAACAGATATAGAGTACCAAGTTATATTAATAATCTTTCTAAGACAGCAACCATAAAAAGCTATGATCATATTGAATCAGTGATTGCATGATTAACTCTAATCACTAGAATTAAAATTCTTTCTACTTATAGTAAGCATAAAAAGCTATGGTAATAAAGAAGAAGACTCACCTGGAATGGTAGAGTTTGCAAAATATATGTCTAAACCATATTCAAACATATGGCATGGTCAAGCATGTATCCCCAATATGCCGCAACCTAAAAAGTCAAGTTAAAAATATAAATATATATATATATATATATATATATATATATATATATATATATATATATATATAAAATAGAGTTGAAATCTAAAAGAAATTCTGAGCTACGAGAACATACCAAGGTCTAGCTCAGGAAATTGACTAGAAAAAAAAAAAAAACCCAAAGAGTTGATACTCATTATAATTTTTTATTTATTATATCAATGGAGCACATGCACATGTGTGATGAATTTAAAAATTTATCTAATTTCCTTCATATATTTAAAATACAAGTTTATCCTTAAGCACAGTTGTTGAAAAACCCATGATGTTCTCGTTGCTAACCTCAAATCTGTCCATGACATCCTATTGTTTGCTAACAATTATACTTACATTTGGGTGATTTTTTCAGTTCTTCCTGTCCATTGGATTTTGGGTACTGTTTCTACATAATGTTGTTGTTTGGCCTACTCATCAAAAACAAAAGATAATTTAGGTAGAATGGGCAATCATGTCCTGTCCTAATCCTTGGTTCAAGAAATCAAGCTTGGAACAATTTAGTAGAGATCATGCAAGCAACTCTCAATGAGAAATGGAGAACACTATGGATTTGTGAAGCTATTTTGACCTCGAAATCTGAAATCCCAATTCACCTTGTTATTTTTCCTGCTACTATCTAGTTTTGGTCTCTACCCCTCAATTCCTTTGAATCCCCGGAAGGATTTATGACTCCAACTTTGAAGTATACGTTTGCTTTGTTAGAAATTCCACCTAATAGTGTAATGCGCCATCATGACGATTCCTCAATAATTTGGGGAAGGACGTTGAGTTTGACATTGATATGTGTTATTTATCGAAGTTGTTCCATGATGCACACCACGTATATATTTTCTCTATGTTGTTAAATTATAAACAACTAAAACTCTGGAATCTTGAATTATCATGATTTTACAATTACACAAAATAATTATAAAGCTTACCTTAATACATTGCTAAAATTTTCTTAAGATCAAGTCTTAGAAAGAAAGACACTTAATACTTATAGCAAAGTAAGGAAATGTTTCTTCTCTTGACCCTCTTTTCTTTTTAACTATTCAGTATATATATGTGATGGGGTAGTTGAACATCTCTTTTACAGGTAGAGAGGGGACCAAATTTCTTATACATATAACCTCCACTTGCCCATCAAATTTAGAGTTACTTATGAAACTTACTTCTCCATTAACCAATGTTTAAGGACATGTAAACTTCTTATTAAACCATAACATACATAAAGTTATCAAATTGGACAATTAGTCTTACATTCTCCCACTTGGCCCATTTGATAACTTACATCGAGACTTGATAAGATTAACAATTAGGTGCACAATGGCACATATCCTATCTTACTTTAAATTGGTCATCATAATACTATAATTCAATAACCCACTAATGTGAGTCATGGCGGTTCTATGTCAATTATATGACATAGTTCCTTCCATGTACTATAACACTAGTACATAATGTAGCCTATAAATGAGAAGTAACTTAAAAGGTCCAACAATAATGTCACTTTTGTTAGGGACTACTTCAGTTATTATTCATTCATTATCATATATGCAAGTACTTAAAATAAAACAGGAATAATCAAAAACACATTTAATGAGATCTCCAAGTGTCAAAAGAATAAAGCAACAATAAAAACAACAACCATCATATTCTATGTTCAAGACCCATTCCATCAACATGTTCCTTATATATTTTAGGAGGTAACACCTTTGTCAATGGATCTGCAATCATAAACTGTGTGCTTATGTGTTCTATTGACACTCGTTGTTTTGAACTTCTTCCTTAACTATAAGGTATTTCAATTCCTTGTGTTTCGCACCATTAGAATACTTATCGTTTTTAGAGAAAAGCACAACTGTAGAATTATCACAATAAATTCTTAATGGCTTGGAAATTGATTTAACAATTCCAAGTCTTGAGATAAAATTCCAAGACCACAATCCATGAATTGTGGCCTTAAAGCATGCCACAAATTCAGCTTCCATAGTGGATGTAGTAATGATAGTTTGCTTTGAACTTTTCCATGATATTGCTCCTCTTTGCTATAAAAAAAAAACGCTAGAAGATTTTAGGTGCTTTGCAAAGAAGAAATATGTTTTTCGAGAATTTAAGGAAATAGATCCTTTTATTGTGATTGATCACAGTGACTTTAATCTAAATTCATTTTATTTGCTCGATTTATGGGTAAAGATATTTCCCCTACTGCTGCAGATTTTCTTGAGACCCATACCACTAAAGATATTATTAAACGTGAGAATCTCGAAGTAAGTTCCTTCACAAACCTAGAATTTTGTTTGAATTTGAAAATCAATATCGCAATTTTGAATATCCTTTCAATATAACAAATTAAAGAAAAATCAATAAACATCATATCTTGTAAAAATATTTTACATGTAACAAGCCAATATATATATATTCCAAAAATTCATTTGTAAGAAGCCTAATAAATTCAAATATTGATAGAAAGAATTTCATATTTTCTAATATTTTTTTTTAAATTAAAAAAATTTATTATGAGTACAAAATTATTCATATTTTTTGTGATTATGTTTATGTTTATTTTTATGTTTATGGTTGTGTTACTCTACTTGAATTTTATCTTTAGAAAAATAATTCTAGTTATATACCTATAAAATTTTAGAAATTTGTATTTAATTGTTTATTTTTTTGTTTGGGTATAATATTTCTTGTGTTGTCATATGTGGTGGATAATTTCAAATTGGTAGTTCCATCAATTGCTCCCTCACAATCCTAATGATGACCAATATCCAGTAATGTTCATTTCAAAAACCACCTAACAAATAAAAAATTAACAAACAAAAAAAATTGAAAACTTTACCTTAAAATAAGGATAAAACCTGCTACTATTCCTTATCTTTGGGGTTGTAGAGTTGACAAGTAATCTAACTACATGTCTATATAACCGCAAAACTGAAGGAAAATTTTAAAATATTGATGAGATGGCTCAATCTATCTATGGAACCTAGTAGCAATGAGTTGAAACCTAACAGTATGGCCAATAGTATGCAAAAATATCAACACTTGTATAAACCTCTCCTAGCTGTTTGAACTGCAAGCCCAACAAAACTTTCATACTAAACCCTTCAGTGATTATTACACCATACAGAAAACCCCTACCCTCAATTGCCAAGGCCAAAAAGGAAGATATGATGATAAAATCATTATTATTGTGACTTTCACGATAAAATTAATCTTAGAAATTGGGATAGATTTTTAAGTTACCAATTAACAAGGTACCAAAAAACCTCAAAACACACATAAGAAATACCAAATTAGTTACGTTGTTTGCAGGGTAGTTGTAACTTGTAGCAATTTGTGCTAAATTATTCTCAAAAGCAATCATGGTTCCAGAGCTAAATATATTAATTACCAACAGCCACATAATTTTGACACTAGATATGTATTTCAATTTTTCAAAAATGGGAGGGGCTTGTTTATCTGCTATTACCGTAGAAGTCATTTTGCACTTTGAACAAAGATACTATAAAAAAAAAAAAAAAAAGATTCAAAGAATTGTACTGGTTTTTTTGTTTTAATATGGAAAATCCAAAAACTAGTTTTAAGCAAGGAAGAAGAAAAAAAGAAAAAGAAAAAGAAGAGGGCTAGGGAGGTACCTGTGACTTTAATGCAAGAGATGTCATCGCAATAGCCATAAACATGACTAGGGTATTTCTCCTACCCCATTTTACACAAAAACAATTGTCTAGGCAACCTTGTGTGAATCAGGATTATGAAAGAGAGGGTTTTATAAATGATATTATTCATCAAGGTGATGCTGCTCAGTTTTATGATAAGAATGAGACTTGTAACTTTCAATGAATTATTTGAATTCTTGTTTAGAGAAACTTGGTACGTGAGACTATCTACATGTTTGTTACGGAGTAGGTGTTGATGTTTTTGCATACTATTGGCCATACTGGTAGGTTTCAACTTGTTGCTGCCAGGTTCCATAAATCGATTGAGCCAGCTCATTGATATTTTAAAATTTTCCTTAGAGCAATTTTGCAGTTCTATAGACATGTAGTTAGGGGCCTGTTTGGTAATGTAACTCAAACAAGATAATAAAATGCAGCAGTGGGGACAACATCTTTACCTGCAAATTGAGCAAATAAAATGCATTAATTATATGTGGCAATTGTTTCTCTCATAAACATAAATATAAACATAAACATAAACATAAATATTTTTTAAACATAAACAATTTTTTTTATGCTTAACACACTTAATGCAGAATATACGTGATTAGCAAATTAATCAATCGAAGCATTCAACAATTGCATGGATGAACAAATAATTGCAATGCTAAAATGGAAAGGGCATTGGGTAAAAGAATAGCAAACCCAAGATAACATGGTGATGTGTTATTGAAGATGAAAACCAAAGAAATAAGCATAAAAACCACTCCGCGGCCCTCCAAGCCAAAATGATCCACTAGTGAATAAGTTGGAGTACAAGGATACCAAAAAGATCCTCTAAGCCTAATCTATCCAAGGTACTTGAGCCCTCTAAGCTCCAGCTACCAACAGACTTCTCAGACTTTTGTCTTCACTAGCTTCCTGGATCCAGTAATACTGCCTGATTGCACCGCCAAACCTTATAGGCTTCCCAAGTTCCAAAACACGCTCTATACTCTAAATGAGTGTGGGTTGTGTTTGGGTACAAATCTCCTCTCAAGGTATGACAATGAGAGAGGGGAAAGAGAAGAGACTACTAAGGAATTCTCACTCAAGAATGAGTAACTCTCTCTAAAATGGTGGGTATTGTAGAAACCTCTCTCTAGGGTTTTCTTCTAAATAACCTCCTTACAATTTTGTGGGTAATGAGAGTATATATAGTATGGGTGAAGGGTATAAGAGTCACACTTAAAATCCCAGCCACTATAATTAAATCCCACAAAATACAAGGAAATAAATTAATGCAATTACAACATTTTTTGTCATGAAATAAAGCCAACATAAATGTTATGTGAAAAACCATAACTTAACAAATTGGAATTGGAAATAACGCAGAATAAAGAGAGAGATATGAGAGTGATGGGTGTGGAAGTTTTTATTTATAAAAATGATCCAATCAAATTATGGTGATAACTGTTTTAAGTGTGGAGTATTAATTGTTATCCTATACTGATGGATTTTTCTGAAAAAGAAAGAAGCATTCTTACTTTTTGTTGGGTTATAGATTGACTCCGGTTAATTAATTCAATTACCCAAGTTGATTAATTAGGTCAAATTACATGCAAATCGTGGAGGCACCAACAAATCACCAAATAAACTAAGTGTTGCGGAAAATAAATTGACACGGTGATTTGTTGACGAATGTGGAAAATCTCTCGCAAGACAAAAACCTTACCAGATGAATTTCAGGTCACCACTCCCAAGAATCCATTAATCAAGAATAAGCGGTTACAAGTATACAAGTATAAGGAATCTTACCACTACCCTGGATTATTCCAAAATACCAACCTACAGTTGAACCTTTATTCCAATCCCTAATTGGACTTGATCTTGTAGAAGACTTCTTTGTATGCATGGATCCCAGTACGTGACTAACTCCAAGCAACTGAATGATTGTTGTTGGCTAAAATTCTTCACTCCAAAGCATGTTGAAGATCAGGAATCACTTGGTCACAAAACCCTAAGGCGCACAAAACGTAGTAGCTTCTCATCTAGTGTATGAATTCTCTAATTGACTCTCTGTGTCTTTGATGACTTTAAAATAAGCATTTTATATGGTCTAGGGTTGTAGAGAGAGAAACCCTAATAATCCAAGTCATTATGGGCCAAATTTCAGATATGAGAATTTTGAAATCGTAAGTCTCGATAGATCGAGCTTGTGTCGAACTTCACCATTAATTCTCGATAGATGCTAGTGTTAAGACTAGTGTCGAGCTTTAATGAAACAATATTTTTTCAGTTGTTTCTTGGATAAATCTTCATGTATTTAGTGATACCACTTGATATGTTTGAGAAAAATACTTCTAGATACATTGAATCCAACTTAGATCTACCTAATTGCAAATAAAGTGTGTTGTGTCAAAAGATAAGCCAATACATAAAATATATGACCTTAACATTTTAAAATTTCTTTTTCTTTACGAAATACTCTGCACTTGTATTAGAGGAGTCCAAATCTTCTATCCCACTTTTCTTGCTCCACTCTATGCTCCACCAATAAAAACTTGCTACATGTTCACTTAACTAATTAAATGCTACCATTATTGACTTATTAATACTACCATTATTAATTAATGGTATTAATTAATTAATTAGGTAAACACGTGGCAAGTTTTTATTGGTGGAGTATAGGGTGGAGAAGGAAAAGTGAGACAAAAGATTTGGACTCGTATTAAAGCCCTTAATCCTTAACGTTCATTAAATATATATTTTTATTAAAAAAGGAAATTATTTGCTACCACTCTCAGAAATTGAAGCAAATATTACAACATACGATATAACGTAAGAATTTTGCAGTCTAATAGTAACGTCAAATTATAAAATGCTAACTTGCTTTTAATTATTTGACATTGTTAACATAAACATTTATTTTAAACACATGAAAAAATTGGATAATTTTTTTATTTTCATACTAAATGTGCTTGTGCTTTTGTACAATGCTACGCATAATTGATAACATAAGTTGAAATTAAAATGATGATGATTTTTTTTATCACTATGTTATTTAGATCACAGAACACTTACAATTTTAAATCATGTATGCCTAATTTTTCTTCGTAGCTAAAAAACTGCACAATACATATACATACATACTTACGTATATATGCTATGATACTGAAATATGGACCTTATCCCAAATTGAGATGTATAGCTTAAATGCTGATTTTTTTTAGAAGAGTTAATGGTACTTGCATTTTCATTTTCATTTTAAATGATTACCTTTATAGGACCTGATGGGATGGTTTTTTGGTGTGTAGACCGTAGACTGTGGTGATGAAAAGAGTATTTTGTCAATTACTTGAGTAATGAGGTACTCCTAACAACACCACTATCAAATATTCAGATGCTAGTGTTAATGGGCATCTCCATCATCTCCATCATAACAGCATAGGCATATAGCCCTTATTGGTGATTTGCTTTGATATGTATTTGTTACGTAAATTCGCGTAGGGGAAAATCCTTGCAGGGCAGAAGTGGGTTATGCGAGGTGGATTGTTTTTGTCATTCCTATTTATTACCACAAATAACATAAATAAATAGTAATTTTTCCTACTTAACCATTCTTTAATATCAAATTTTTTGTAGTCTTGTCTTCCCACTTTCTCCTTCTCCATCCTCTATATCTTATATCTATACTATCTATAAATAGTGATTGTTCATGTTTGGTCAAGCCTTGCTTTACTGCTATAGTCTTTATTGCTTGATCGCATTGTGCTTGTTCCATATGTTTCAAGATTTCTGCTTACAATGATCATCTTGTGTTATTGTTTTCAGGAAAATTTGTTCGTTTGGTTCAAGAGCTTCACAGTTTCTAGAGTTAGGTATGAGTGAGTTTTGGTAACTGTTCCCAATTCACATTTTAAGTCTAGAGTCTGTTTTAGGGTTTTGTCATGGAATAGCCAAAGGGGGAGATTGTAAGGTTAAATTTATTCAATCAAGTGTTAGCTTTATTCCGTGCCAAATTTGCTTGTAGTTTAGCAATTAGATACCCTGTATTTAGGTGAGGATTATGTAAGGGTTGTGTGTGAGAGAGTGTAAAGAAAACTCAAGATGTGAGCATTCAAAGGAGTCTCGCGACTGGCAAGTCGCCAAAGTGCCACACGTGTGAAGCATGCAGGAAGCTGAAGGGTCACGACAGCTGGAGCACTACAAGACAAAAAGTACAGTTTGGCTTGACAGTTAACTCGCGAGTCAAACTTGTGACTCATTCCAGTCGCGAGGCTGAGTCGCTAGAATGCCCTGTTTGGATGAAAACTGACTTTTCACATTCCTCACATACACTATTATAAATACCCTTATACCCACGAAATGTAGAGAGCTTTCAGAGAGAATTTTGAGAGAGAAACCCTAGAGAAAAACAAGATTGACTCATCCACAATCTTTGTCATATGATTCTCCAAATTCCTCTACTCTTGCCCTCTCCATTAACATACCCTTGAGAGGTACATTTTGCCAAATCCTTATCTCACCATACCCATATCAGTGATGAGGTATTTTGGTGCTTGGGAAGCAGTTCGGAGATGACCAATTTACTTGGTTGATGCAATGAGTTTATTGTGGGATCCGGGAAGCTAAAGAAGACAAGGTTAGGCATAACCTTATTGGAGTAAGAAGCTTGGAGGGCTTGGGTGCATTGGACAGATTAGGCTTGGAGGGTCTTCTGCTATTCATGTATCCCAACTTTATTCTTTAGTGGATCATTTGATCGCTTGGAAGGCGACGGAGAGGTTTTTCGCTGAGTTCTTCGGTTTCCTCTTCGATAACACGTGTCGGTGTTGTGTTTGCATCTCTCTTCCTTTGCTCTTTACCTTTTAATTGCTGCTGTGTTTGTGATTAATTATGGTTTAAAGTGTCTTATCAATTTGGATATAGCTTATATTCATCATTCCGCACATATATTGTTTGTTTATAAGCTTGTGTTGGTATTGTTAAAATTGGGGGTCTAAACATTCATTAGTGTCTTACACACTAATTGAACTTTCAACTTTTGTACTTGAGGTTTTGTCATGGATTGACAAAGGGGGAGATTGTTAGGGTTATGTGTTTTGGTATTGTCAGCGATGCCAAATTATGTGTCTCTTATTGAGTTTTGATGTGTCTTAAAGTTGTAATTAAAGACCAAGTTGAAAACACAAAGTTTGCTCGAGAAAAGCTCAAGAAAAACACATTTTCAGCATGTACCTCGATAGCAGCTCAATAGAAGCTGAAACTTACAGTCTCCTTGATAGCAGCTCGATAGATCGAGATTTTGTTCTCGATAGAAGCTTCATAGATTGAGCTTCGTGGAACAGCAAAAATAGCAAAGCAAAAAAACCCTAACTTATTCATTTAAAGCTTGAATTGAGATCTGTTTGAACCAGTATTTAAAGGACATCATAAGCCACCTATTAGAAGGTTTTTCAGAGAGAGAAACACTCCGTTTATGAGGCTAGGGTTTTGTAACCAAGTTTCTTTATTTCACCAAACCAAGAAGTTTCAAAGTAGATCTGAAGATTCCATTGGTGAAGAAGCTGAAGCCATAGCAACCACCATAGACTTGCTACTGTGAGGAAAACCTTCAAGAGGTTCTTGAAATCAATTGGAGGTTCTCATTGTGATTGTGGGTGGAGAGTTCATATATTGAAGAGTTTAGAGATTCTGAAGCAGTAGAAGGTTTTTACTGTAAGTTCATCTACTGAGATTGTAGAGTCTAGGGACAAAAGTTTTGTACTAGATCTGAAATTTCTCTTTATTATAGTGGATTGCTTTTTGGGAAGGTTTCCCCCTAGGTTTTTTACTGTGAAATTAGTTTGTTTCATTGGTTTTCCTGAGTCATCATATCTTGTCTTATTTACTATTCCGCTGTGCATGATTTTGACATGATATTAATGTTTGTTTGTATAACCAAGGATTATTCTTAATATATCTAATTAACAACTTGTGTTTAAAACTTGTTAATTCTATCAACCGGGGTCTATATTTCCCAACATAATTAATACAAAAACACATAAATGTACAAAGAAATGTATATAAAAGTAGGAAATTGATGTATGCTGCTAGGCATAATCTATGAATCCTAATATATTAATATTCTTCCCATTGTTTTAGTTCAATTACCTATGAATTTTTATCGAGAAACTTCACCAAATTAATTACTTGTTTTGAGCCCGATGAAAGATCATTTCAAGTGAATCTTTTTGAGTAGCCTGTTATAGACATATAAGCGGTCACTGTTGCCTTAGGGGAAAAAAAAAAGAAGTCGATCTTGCATAAACAGGTTTACTCCTGAACGGAGTTTTCAAATTATTATAGCTCTAAAGAGTCTAAACACAACCACCAATTATATGTTCTATGTTCTCTGGCTAAGCTTTAAAACTGCAAGTTTTTTTTTTTTTTTTTTTTTTTCTCCTTTGGCACTGCCTAATTTGTAAAGGAAAATTCTTAGTTTAAATTGCAAATATATGTAATCTTACAAAAGTCCATTTGTAAAAGCACAATATGAATATATGATTATGTCTTACGCATGATAATATATTTTTACTGTGAATGAGGAGCCATCCCGCTGACATTTCTGAAGTGATGCCTAGCAACTACCACTGGAATCTCGTGGTTCCCTGCCACAACAGAAAACGTGTGCCTGTATATCAAGATTAGACTCATCAGTGACTTTTTTGGAGATTGAAGCAAATATTACAACATATGATATTCAATTCTTTTTTTGAGAAGAATATGATATTCAATTAATAAATCTAAGAATGTAATCTTCAAATAGTAACATCAAACTATATATAAAATAAAACGTTAACTTTCATTTAATTATTTTATAATGAATTTAACAAACATTTTTAACATAAACATGAACTTAATTAAACATAAACTTGTATTTAAACATATCAAAGAAATTATATAATTTTTTTTAATTTCATCCAATATTTACATGTGCTTTTCCACTGATATAATGGATGGTGTTCCATGCCTACTTTAAATTCTGCCACATTCACAGTTAAAAAGCGATAAATTATAGTGTTTCATTACGTTAAAATACTGTTCGGGAGCCTCTCAGTATAAAATGAAAACTAATCGCTTAAATCAATAAATTACAATAAAAAAGATTGCTACATGGAGAAAGGAGAAAGAGAGATTGAGAGAAATGAGATTTAGGGAAAGGCTTAGAGATTCAAAGGTATAGAGGGAGAGGGAATTCATCAGCTACACCAAGAGAGAAATATCTAAGCCGGCCATCTCTATTAGTTTTCCCGCCACTGATCGTTCCCTCGCCATATTCAGACCTAGGTATTTAGGTTATTGGTTTTGATTAAAATTGAATGATGAAGATAGAATGGACACGATCAACAAACACATAGATAAACAATATGCCTAGAATCATCAAAAAAATTTTTAAAAATTCACAAAGTGACAAGTTATTAAGTTGTCAATATTAATTTTTTTTTACCTTTTTCGTGTGATGTGTAAAGAATCTGTCACTGGGCTCCAAACAATAAACACAAATCCAATGAAAAATATAGAGAATAGATGTACAATAGATAGTGATTGTATCAAATAATGTTTGTAACTTTCATAATAGACCATATAAATGAAAATATGCCCACAAAGGACCAAAGCTAGAGCATTCATTAACATATTTTCATGCTCATTTTACCATTAAACAACGAATTCAAGATTTTTCCCGCTAAACTCAATCCAATAATCGCTAGTGCCAAATTAAGTGCAATATATTTTTAATGTAAACTTGTACTTAAACACGACAGTTGACACAATTCCACTTGGAAGTGTGGATAATTGACAAGCAACTGCTTGACTTGTCATCGATTAAAGGAGAATGTTTGGAAGATTCATAAAAGATAATAGAAAGGATCATATGCCCAATAAGTATGAAAACTAGAGCTCCTATATTTTTTTTCCTTCCACTTTATTAGTAAACAGTAAATTTAAGATTGTTCCCGCTAAATACAACCCATATGTATTTAAACATAAACTTGTATTTTAAATAATATAAAAGAAATTAAACAATTTTTTAAATTCACCCATATAAGCATTCACTTTTGTGATTTAAACTTTTTTAGTCCATGACTAGGATATGTATATAAAAATTGCATTATATGTATAAATAAGTTAAATATGTATTAAAATATGTTAGTATAAATTTTGGGCGGGGCGAGCAAATCTAGTTCTTGTCCTCAACTCTTAGGGCCAGGAAAAATCCTTGTGAGATAGAGTGGGATAGATAAACAGTAAGTCTATAATCACAAAAAATTGTGCGTCTTTGATTACAAAACACAACTTTGAATCATGTATACACAATTTTCTTTTGTATAACATAGACTAGTCATTTGCCTTTATTAACAATTTGAACTTATAAACATATGCTTTATTCACAACAAACACATAGATAAACCATAAGTCCATAATCAACATTTAAAAAAAAAATTAGAAGGTTACAAGTTATTAAATTGTCACGGTTGCTAAAATTTGTTACCTTTTCCCTTTGGTGTGCTCATAAGCCACACTAGGCCTTTAAACAGATAACCAAATCCACTTGGAAGTGTGGGGAACTCATAAGCAACTGCTTGCCTTGCTATCAATTAGAGGAGAATGATTGGGAGATTTATAAAACACAACAGAAATGATCATATGCCTAAAAGTACCAAAGCCAAAACTCTTATTACCATTTTATACCTTCCCACTTTATAAGTAAACAGTAAATTTAATATTGTTCCCTCCAAACTCAACCTACCAATCGCCTGTGCCAAATTCAAGGCAGTATATTTTTAACATAAATATATATCTAAACATAAACTTGTATTTTAACCAATATTAAAGAAATTAGACCAAATATTTTTAAACAATTTTTTTTTTTTTTTAAATTCATCCCATATGTGCATAGAAATGTATAAAAAAATTATATTATATGTATTAATAACTAATAAATTATATATATATATATATATATATATATATATATATATATATATATATATATATATAGTAAAATATCTTTATATACACTTGGGGCAGGGCAAGGTAAGATGGACGGGTAAGCAAAACTAATCCCTGCCTTGTCACTTCTTTGGGTTGGGAAACATGAGAGCAGGAAGAAATGGGGTAGAGCGTGGAATGCATTAATAGTTGGTTGTTTTTGCCATTAGTAAAATAAGTATCTGTTCTTTTCATTTTTCTTTTTTTTCCCTAACAAGTAACCATTCTTTTTATTTTTTATTATTTTTTTATTTTTATTTTTTTATACAAGATAGAAATTCATTTCTAACCTAATCTAAGTGTATATATGTGTGAAGCTCCCTTTTAGAAACTTGAACCCTAGTCCTTACCCTTTACACTTCACAAACAATTATACTTATGGAGTGACTATTACATCAAGGGTGTGTGGTAGTAACCATTCCTTAATATAAAAATCTTTGTATCACTCACTGTAACGCTTCACATGGCATAATTGCCAAATTGCACGCGACATGGTGACAAACCTACACTCAGCCAAATTCTTAGGAATAATGCTAGAGATACAATTCCTTTTATAATTTATTAATGATTTAAATGCTGTTATTGACATATGGTTGATCAAGGAATCATGATCTTTCCTATTAAAAAAAAAGGAGTCATGATCTTTATATTGAGTGGAGGTGAGTCTTGATTTTGGTCTCGTCGCTAACACTATTTCATGGTATAAATACGTGGCTCATATAATACTTTGGCAACTAACATACATCATAATTGTGAACTCTTAAAAGAAGACAAAATAGAAAGAGGTTGAAGGTTTCAAAGTTGGACCAAAGATCAAATTCTGATGATGTAATAATTAATATAATAATTAATCACAAGGCAGGAAATATTATTGATTGTTAAGCTTTAATTCAAGAGAGATTTTAGTCCCTAAAGTGTCAACAATTTCATAAGGTGCATATTAGATACGAGTTTTTAACTGCAGAGCTAAAGTAAACAAATATCAAACACATTAGGACATCTATTAACTTTTTCCTATGTTAAACATGAACGCACCTTATGCTACAATCAAACCATCTCCACATTATTTAGTCATAAGCCTAAAACAAAAGAAACTCTCATGCTACAATCAAACCATCTCCACATTACTTAGGCATAACCCTAAAGAAAGATAAAAAGAAAAAAAAAAAAATTGCAAAATAAGGTGCTTGAAACTTAAAAAGGTGCTTGAAACTCTGACTTGCAAAATTTAAGCAGGAGGAGGTGTAAGGAAGGGGATAGTTGGAATAGGAAGTGGAGGAGCAGGTGGTAACATAGGAATTGTTGGTAATGGGGGAATTCCAGGAATCTGAATTGGAGGTGGAAACGAAAATTGAGGGAAAGGTGGAAAAGGTATATTTGGAAAAGGTGGAAAAGGTATATTTGGAAAAGGTGGCACGTCCTTCATCTCACCCAACTCTTTAGTATTTGACTCCATCTTCTCTTCATTTGCTTTTCCACTCCCAAGATTTCCATTTCCTTGACTGACTTTCAATTTCTCAAGTTGGCGACCTTCACTTGGTGTTATAAAATTGGTGATGACCACAATCAAGCTTAACGTAAAAATGAGGTTCAAAACCACTGTAAAAGACTTGTGGAAAGCCATGCCTTAGAGAGAGAGAGAGAGAGAGAGAGAGATAGAGCCCAGTTTAGAGCTCTACTTAACTTGTGGGGGTTATATAGAGAGATCGAAAGAAGAGACTGGAATTTAAGGGAAGCACTCTCTATCTGTAGAAAATTGTCTAAATTACTAGGGTGGCTCTTGATGGCTGTGCCAACCATTAGGAGAGTTCTTGATGGCTGTGCCAACCATTAGGAGAGTAACAATGTATGCTGCATGGGAAACCTAAGCAGCAGGGCTTCAATGCTAATTGTGGCAGAAGAGTTGAAATGAGTGCCATTTCTATTAACCACAAAAATTGATGAGAATCGACAAAGAAGTTTACAACCCTATTACTATTTAGCATTGCTTCAACGTATGAGGAATCGACGAGACACAACAATGCTGGCACCCCCTTTAATTGGGTTTGGCTTGTCTCCACAAACTATTTTACAATATTTTTACAAAATGTTGATTTGACCAACTTCTTATTGGTTTTCATCTAGACTCACCATTAATATCATTTTTTCATTTACCAATAATCACTTGTCACATTAGTAGTTTGTAAAATAGTTTGTATCTCTAGAATTATTCATACTTTTTAAACTAGACATCTCTTGTTATTTTAAATATACAATAATAAATGGTAGTGGGTTTTAATCTTCACATTTTATTTAACTAATTGCTAATCAATGCGATGCACAGGATAATTTAACAAAATTTATATACATACTTTGCTCAAATAAATACTTGTTTCAAAACAAATATGTTTCACCTTCTATTCATAATATGGCTCAAAGCATATTACGATTTTTTTTTTTCTTTTTAATCCTGAATAGTTCAAAAAATTACAATATTAAGAGAATACAAATTGACTAAAAATGGATGAACTTTTAACAAATTTTAGTTAATAAAGAACATTTGGGTATGTAAATCTTTCCATTTAAGAACTTTCAACGGCTTGCAGTTAATGCCCAAAAAATCAAGTTAGTCCCTTCTATTTACCAAGTTGAAAATAGCAATGGCATACGAAAGGAGTGCCCTCTCCTTTTCTTACAACCTTAGAAGTCGCAAGCGAGGATTAGTGAATAGATTGTGGGCAATAATAAGAATCCATGATACATACCTGGGTAAGAGAAACCATCTACAACATTTAAGATTCTATGAGGTGAGCTACATAGAATTGAGTATATTTTTCTCAATAAAAAGATTTTAGTAAAAAAGGCAAAGGAGGCAAAACTTTGCCAACAAAATTGGAATCCTTTTGGCGTGGAATTTAAATTGAAAACAACTCATGCCATCAAAACTCTCAAATTTCTAGAACTTAAATCCCTTCAAGAATTTAGAAAGAAAAATTAGGCAGTCACTTGGAGTAAGTGTGCCATGTTCAATCTCTTTATCTTTAAGTACTTGCTCAAAATGCTCAACAGCATTGGCAACTAAGGAAAACCTAGCAATTGCAGATTATTCGCATTTCTTATGTGTATCTAATCTAATGAGAAGACACTTGCTAATCAATCATTATAATAACCTCTATGAAATACTAATATTGAAATGCTGCAAACAGTAAGATTAAAGATGGTTAGACATTATAGTGCTGTTGTCAATTGTAGTAACAAGGTGCTAAGTAAGTATATAATCACAACCAAAGAAATACCTTCATAACCAAACCAAATATAAAATTCACAAGTAATAAAAGAAAAGGAAAAATAATTTTAAACTAAAGAATCGTCTCTTATGAATTTAAGCGTATGCAGCCAACTACAACAACAATAGTAGAGACCAATTTGCAAACTAAAAAATATATATAAAGAGAAAAGAAAAAAGTCAATCAAAAGAACAAAGTAATTAACCCAACAAAGCAAATTGTTGGCAATTGTTTTTGTTGAAAGTAAGTAATTAACCTATTGAGAGAATTAAGTTTTTGTTGACATTTTTCCCTAAGAATAACTCTTCCATGATAAAGAGGTTGAACAATACCAGTTACGCCAAGTTTTTGTTTTAAAATGTTGTTGCAAACACTATCAATGAAGAAAATCCAAATGAAATCAGTGAATGCATTCATGATCTTATCAAGAAGTTCTAACTGCTATTAGCCAGAATAGCATGCTAAATTTTTGTATATTTCAATTGAAAGTATTAAAAGTATTACGTTTGCCTGAAGGTACTATGACTCATTTCACATCTATCATAAATTCTAATCTCTCCATTTGATAACTACAATATAATTTGTCACATTTTAAACTAAAATTCTTGTAAAATCCTAAAGCAATAAATATACGATATTGTAGAGGCAATAATAAACTTAGAATAATAATGCATATAAATTTTCATAAACTTAGAAGAGTAGATGTTTATTCAATTGCACATTTCTTGTAGGAACACTTTGTGGCATATCTGTCATTGTGCTCGCTACCCTCAAGAAAGCATACCCTGCTTAGAAACTTGAAACTTCAAAGAGTCTCTCAAGTATATAGAGCCCCAAAAATAGTAGGGGTAAAAAACCATTATTGAGAGCAGAATATATTCTTAGATCCTTTCATAAATTAAAATAATAAACGAAATAAGCCTTTCACAGTCATCATTATTATATTTCCACATAATCTAAGCATGAAAATCACAATAACAAACTACAAATTTGTACTATAACAATAAATTTTGACACTTTCAATGACGATAGCTACTCATAATAATAAATAATAATAATGCAATAATACAAAAAAGAGAGAGGGGGATGGGATATAACATAAATTTGACATAGACCCCAGAAATTACATCCTCTAATACGTGTTAAGTTTTAGCCTTTGTGTGTTTTCTCAGGGTTTGAGAGAAGTGGATGAAAGTGCTTGCATGAGAGTGGCTAGTGTTTTAGGGTTTGAGAGAAAAGGGTGAGAGAGGTTGCGTGTGAGAGTGGTTTTTTTAAATAAAATGTAAAAAAAAAAAAAAAAAGTGGTCATGTGGAAAATTGTAGGAGCTTCAAATCCTACATGGCAAGCTCTCATGAAGTCAAAAAAAGTCAACAAACATTCATAGGCTTCGATTTTATAGTATATATAAATTAGTGGATAATGTGGCAGTTTCTCATTAAAATAATAGGAAATTCTAGTTAAAAAAGTACTGAAGGCAAGCCTCCCTTCGATTTAAACACAACATAATTAGCCCATGAAAAAGTAAATATCTAATTTGGCAGAGAGGAAGAAATCATCACGCACATGCATGCTAGCTCTTGTTCATATCACTATTGTTTATCAAACACAAACACAAACACAAAATTGATTTGGTACTATGCTTGTTGTAGTCAAACTTGTCATAGATTTTGTTCAGGGACTATGAACCATGAACCCTTGGGAGCAGAGGTTGCTTTCTTGAGGATAACAAAATATAACAAAGGATCTGCTAAATGGAAAAAGTGATGGGAATATGTGCGAAATTCCCAGATTTGTGAGATGCAAAAATAGAGAAAAAATATATGCCAAAGAAAAATAATCTCACACAAGACAGTATTTACGTGGTTTGGCAATTTGCCTACGTCCATGGAGTTGTAGAGATTTCACTATTCTTAAGGAAAAATACAGAGTGCGGCAATACAGTTTTCTCTCTAAAAAACATTAAAAAAAAACTCTAATATCCAAAACAACAATTTTTATATCCTATGCATAGAATTCACAATGGGCTACAAAAATGGGCCAAATTTTTTTCTTGGGGGCAGCCCAAACCTCCGCTCCATGAACTAAGCCTCAGGAAATCTCCAATTAAAAACTGTAACAATATTATTTCGAGTCGGATCATAATCTGGATCAAACACAATTAGGCTCCACAAAGCCCAATAAAAAGTTAAAAGGCATTAGTTTTTGAAATATTTTTAGAAATGTTTTATGGGAAAAGAAAAAACAACTGATTTTTTATTTATTTATAATTTTTAAAATTTTCTACAAAAATGGTATAAGAACTTTTCTGAATGGTTAATAAATGCTATATATGTGCATCTGTTAACATGATCTTTGTCAAATTACTAGCCTCTTGTTTTGCAGGTCCACAGTTCAAGAATGTCAAAAAATCCTAGACATTCTAGATACTTATGGCAGGTGTTTGGGTCAGCAGATTAATAGAAATAAGACTACCATATTCTTCAGCAAATCTACAAATGAGGGCACAAGGGACCACATTAAGCTTGCATTGGGAGTGGAGGAAATAAAACAATATGAGAAGTACCTTGGCCTTCCATCTCTTGTTGGAAAAAATAAAAAGGCTAGCTTCAACTACATCAAAGAAAGGGTATGGAGAAAAATACAAGAATGGAAAGAGAAGCTCTTATCACAAGTAGGAAGGGAAATTCTAATCAAGGCTGTGGTTCAAGCAATTCCAAGTTACACCATGAGTTGTTTTAAACTCCCTTTGGGTCTATGCTCAGAAATTGAAAGCCTTATAAGGAAGTTTTGGTGGGGTCAGAAAGGAGACAGGAGGAAGATTCATTGGGTCAAGTGGGAAATATTATGTCTTCCAAAATCTGAAGGGGGTATGGGCTTCAAAGACTTGGCCCTTTTCAATGATGCACTACTTGCAAAACAAGCATGGAGACTCTTGCACAATCAGAATTCCCTATTTTATAGGGTCTTCAAATCCAAATTCTTTTCGAATTGCTCGATTATGGAGGCCTCAAATTCTCATTCAGGATCCTATGCTTGGCAAAGTATCCTAAAAGGGCGTGATGTTTTGTTGAAAGGTGCTAGATGGAGAGTAGGAAGTGGGGAGTCCATTAGTGTGTGGCTTGATGCTTGGTTGATGCTTAGTTCATTGAGGATATTAAAGTCCAAGACCTCATAGATCCGGTGACACACAGCTGGGATGATTGTCTTATTCAAGGTTTGTTCAACACTTAGGAGGTAAGCTTGATAAAGACTATTCCCTTATGCACTACCTCTGTTGCGGACACACTCACATGGCCCTTCAATGCATCGGTTACATACACTGTCAAGTCAAGTTACAAATTCTTAGCAAAGGAAGAGCTCCACAATCAATTTCCTACTCACTCGGATCACAACAGTGAGTTGTGGAAGCTGATTTGGGGTCTTGATGTCCTAAACAAAATCAAAAATTTTGTATGGAGGTCAAGCAGGGATGCGATTCCAGTGAAGAAAAACCTGAAGAGGAGGAAGATATTGAATGAAGACAAATGCGATCACTGTGGGCAAGCTAAAGAGTCAGTCTTACACGCAATCTGGGAGTGCTTCAAGCTTTCTCCAATCTAGGACGCCATACCAGACTTTTCATTCCGCCAAGCTCGCTCATTTGCAGATATAAAAGAATTGCTTCTCTATGTCTCAAATGTAGGTAGCAAGGTGCATTTAATGGTGGTCATCATGTGGAACATTTGGTTTCGTAGGAACCAATTGAGAGTGAACAACAAAGATCACCCCATCTTGCAGGTACTTCAAACTTCTCAACAATCCTTAATGGACTACCAAAAGGAAAGTAGAGTTCAAAGAGCTCAGATGGTCACCCTAACACCAACCTGAGTTGCATGGCACCCTTTACCTAATGGCTGCTTGAAAATTAACTTCGACGGGGCAACATTCAAGGACATCAATAAGGCAGGTCTGGGAGTTGTTATTTGGAATGGGTTTGGACAGGTGCTGGCCTCTCTATCAGAGCATATTCAACTCCCTTTCTCTTCGGACCTGGTTGAAACTATGGCAGCGGCAAGAGCTTTCTCTTTTGCTGTAGAACTTGGCTTCTCAAGATTCATATTAGAAGGGGATTCAAAATTGATAATCAAAGCACTGCAGAACAAGGAAGACTCACTAGCTTCCTTTGGTCACATCCTAGCTGCAACAAAAACCACAACAGATGTCAATTGTATTTCATTCTCCCACATTCGTAGACTTGGCAACTCTGTTGCTCATAACCTTGCAAAACATGAATGAAATGTCACGGGTTTAAAGGTGTAGATGGAGAATGTTCCTCCACACCTCTATTCTATATTGTTAACCGACCATGGTTGATTTACTTTAATGAAATTCAAGTCTTGATTCTCACAAAAAAAAAAAAAAAAAGATTACATGTATATAACCATTCCTTAATAAAAAAAAAAAAAAAAAAAAAAAATCTTTGTAGCCACTCACTGTAACGTTTCACATGGTATAATTGCCAAGTTACGTACACGACATAATAACAAAGCTACGCTCAGCAAAATTCTTAAACTTACATGCGTACTATTCCTTTTATAATTATTAATTAATGATTTAAATGCTGTTATTGACATATGGTTGATCAAGGAATCATGATCTTTATATTTGAGTGGAGGTTAGTCTTGATTTTGGTCTCGTCTCCAACACTATTTTCATGGTATAAACACGTAACTCATGTGTGTTCAAATACTCTGGTTGTGGTATAAACACGTGGCTCTTAATACTTGGCAACTAACATGCATCATAATTGTGAACTCTTAAAAGAAAGAATAAATAATAAATAGAAAGAGGTTGAAGGTTTCAAAGTTGGACCAAATATCGGGTCAGGCTTAGGTCCAGTATCCAGTAGCACTGTATCTGTTGAGATGATAATATATGTCCACTTTTAGATACGTGTCATCATTTAACCGAGTCCAGTACACTGGACTTAAACCAAGTCCCCAAATATCATCTTAATTACCAAACAGAAAGAGGTTGAAGATTTGAAGGTTTCAAAATTGGACCAAAGATCAAAGATGATATAAGAATTAATATAATAATTAATTACATCGCAAAAAAATGCTATTGATTCTTAAACTTTAATTCAAGAGTGATTTTAGCAATGAGTCAATTTCATATATGAAATATTTTGATACCAATTAATATGGGTGTTCATTTCAAGATTACCCCTATTTATATATTTCTATACATAAAATATATATTTGTATTATTGATAAAAGTATGAATTTATTAATTTTTATATTTATTAATATAAAATATAAAATTCACATATTTTATAAGCCTACATATTAGCTTTAAGTACATTAACCAATATATTAAATTAAATATAAATGTTTTTTAATAATTTTTTTATTGTATCGACTGGAACGCCAATATCGGGTGGTACAATCTAATATAGGTCGATATAACCAAAATAGGCCAGTACTACCTAGTATATTTTTGGGTACATTTTAGAAGAATACCAATACCAGCTTAATAGCTGGTGCGATATATTTCTCCGGTACAACATTGACTTCCTTGGATTTTAGTCCCTAAATTGTAAGCAATTTTATCATGGTGCACAAAAGAAGCGAGTCTTTTATACCAAAGTAAACAAATTATCAAACACATTAAGACATCCATTAACTTTTCCTTATGTTAAACACAAACACAACTTATGCTACAATCAAACCATCTCCACATTCTTTAGTCAGAAGCCTAAAACAAAAGCAACTCGATCATGCTACAATCAAACCATCTCCACATTACTTAGGCATAATCCTAAAGAAAGATAAAAAGAAAAAAGAAATTTGCAAAAGGTGCTTGAAACTCTGACTTGCAAACTTTAAGCAGGAGGAGGTGTAAGGAAGGGGATAGTTGGAATGGGAGTGGAGGAGCAGGTGGTAGCATAGGAATTGTAGGTAATGGGGGAATTCCAGGAATCTGGATTGGAGGTGGAAACGAAAATTGAGGAAAAGGTGGAAAAGGTATATTTGGAAAAGGCAGCATGTCCTTCATCTCACCCAACTCTTTTGTATTCGACTCCATCTTCCCTTCATTTGCTTCTCCACTACTCCCAAGATTTTCATTTCCTTGACTGGCTTTCAATTTCTCAAGTTGGCGACCTTCACTTAGTGTTATAAAATTGGTGATGACCACGATCAAGCTTAACGTAAAAATGAGGTTCAAAACCACTGTAAAAGACTTGTGGAAAGCCATGCCTTAGAGATACAGCCCAGTTTAGAGCTCTACTTGATTTGTGACAGTTATATATGAGAAATTGTAGCAGTTATATATGAGAAATTATAAGTTTCTCGGATAAATGACGTGGTTCACCATTCCACTAAAATGTTTTTATTTGTTTGAGATGGTTGAGTTAGAAAATTTTTTAAAATAGAAACTGAGTAACTATATAATTACTCGTTATACAGAGAGATCAAAAGAAGAGACTGGAATTCAAGGGAAGCACTCTCTTACCTCTAAAAGATAGTCTAAATTACTAGGGTGGCTCTTGATGGCTGTGCCAACCATTGGGAGAGTAACAAATGACAATGCATGCTGCATGGGAAACCTAAGCAGCAGTGCTTTAATGCTAATTGTGGCAGAAGAGTTCAAATGAGTGCCAGTTCTATCTGTTGACCACACAAATTAATGAGAAATCGACAAAGAAGTTTACAACTCTATTACCATTTGCATTACTTCACCTGTGGGCTGTGGCATATTCTCAAGTTATTTGATAAATATTTATAAAATAAAAAAGATATAACTTAATTACCAATATATATATATATATATAAACATATTAGTATAAGCTATGTGATTAAAAAAATAAAAATAAAAACACCGTCTAACACTCTAACGAAGCACGCGAAGGAAGAATAAGGCTAAACTTTTATCAAATGAACAATTATAATAAATTATTTAGATAATGTTAAAAGAATAAAATGAAGTTCATTTTGATTATTTAAATTTTAAATTATTTTAGAAAAATAAATAGTGAATTTTCATTAAAGTTATTGAAATTTTCAATAGGTTCATCATAAACTATCTTAAGCTATAAAGAATAACCCATATAATATTTGCTTGTAAAGAATAATTCATATAATATTGGGGTTAAGATCAAGTTATACATGATATAACTATAAGTCATGTTAAACAATTTAATATTTTTATTTTGATGTGAATTAATAAATATATTAGATTGTATTTTTTTTTTTTTATATTCTCTATGTTTGTAAAATTTAAGATGATTAAAGATAAATAACTATATCATCTATCAAAATTTTAAATTTTAAGTTCTTTATTTATTTTAAAATAATGTATGAAAATGTGTTTTTGTATTTGATAGGCTAAGAATGTATTGACCCTTTAGGTAAATTAATTAATTAATTAGCCAAGTAAATTAATTAAGTCAATTAACATGCAATACGCGTGGTAGCACAAACAAATCAACAAATAACTAAATGCAGCGGAAAATAAATTTGACGTAGGTGATTTGTTTACGAATAGAGAAAACCATCGAGACAAACCCCACTGGGTGAATTTAAGGTCACCACTCCGAGAATTCACTATTATCAAAACAAGCGGTTATAAGTAAAGGAATCCTAGTATCTTATACTAACCTACAGTTAAACCCTTACCCCAATATACAATTGGACTTGTAATGTAGTGACAATCTCTCCTTTCAATGCATGGCTCCAAGTACGTGACTAACCAATTGATACATGGATCCCAGTACGTGAGTAACACACCAACTTGAGAAAGATGTTGGTTGTAAAGTTCTTCAGTTCATCCACACGATGAAGATTAAGAAGCTCCTCGATTACAAAACCTTACGGCGTACAAACGCAACAGCTTCTTCAAAAGAAAAATGAACTAGGGCAATTTTTGTCTCTGATCACAATGTGAGTGCAACAACAATTACAACAACCTTTGCATCAACTGAGACGGCCCTTAAAATAATCCTTCTATATGTCTAGGGTTGTGAGAAAAAAAAAAACCCTATACAAATAATTTGGATATGCGTGAAAAACAAATCTGGAAATCTGAATTTCGTAATTCTTAATAGATACAGTTATTGAGCTATCTGTCGAGCTTCAAATATTAAATCTCGATAGATACATCTGTCAAGATATCTGTCGAGTTTTAATGAACAACACTTCTTCACTTGATTCTTGGACAGATTTGCATGGCTTCAATACTTGGACTTGAACTCTTGTTCCTTGAAGTATTAAACACATCTTAGATTTACCTAATTACAAGTAAAGTGCGTTTTGTCAAAGGATTAACCAATTCTAAATGACATATGTTCATAACATGTTCCACATATGTCCTAACAGTATTGAATAATAAATAACAACCAATTCATACAAAATTTCACATGTACGTTAAAAAAACAATATTCAATTCAATAATAAAATTTTTAAAATTTTAACGACTAGTAATTATATTATAGTAAATCATGTGTTGGAAGCACCCCAAATGTAAATTGAAATCAAAGTTAGTCATGTAAACGAAACTTAATGCATGGTTGAATTCCTTGGTATCACATCATAGCATATACTATATGATAAAATATAACCAAGATGTAATGGTGCGCCAAGTGGCTATCCTTCTTTGTGTGACAAATCGTTAAATTCTCGTCAATTAGGATAGTTTACTTTATGTAGAAGCCTATTAGCTAAGTTTTAAGAAATTTAAAATTCTACTTCAACTATAGTTCAAATTTAGATAAACCTCTATTAGCTAAGTTTTAAAAAAAATATAAAATTATACTCCAACTAAAATTCTATTTCATTAAAAAAACTCATCGTGTGAGTGAATAATAATAATAATTTTTAAAATCACATACCAATAAAATTGGCCCCAACCTAATACATGTTTTAGTGGATTTCTTTTAATCGTATTATTAATTGAAAATGACATTTTAACAAAATTTAAATACAAGTGAGAAAAATTTAAATACTGAATTGAGATGCAAAATTACCAATAAAATATAAAAAATGTCTTATATTATAATTATCGCCATCTGCGTCAAATTGTATTGAGTTGGCCATGTTGTTACTTGAACGCTATTTGCTATTTTATTTTTGTTGTGGGGGGGGGGGGGGGGGGGGGGAATTGTGGGGATTGTTGGTAGAATGATGATATAGCTAGCATAATTTGGACTATTTAGGATGGTGTGTGTGAATATGATAACTTTGACCATTTACTTTAAAAGAATGATTACAGGAACTTTATGTGGTAAAATTTCTTACAATATTTTAAAAAAAAAAAAAAAAAAAATTCTTATATATAAAGAAGTGGTGTCTTATATCGCTTTTGTCTAATTATTCCACTTTTTGTACATGCGTCACTTTGGAAACTCTACAGACTAATAGTATGATAAATAGAACTTGAGACCTCGGGTTTAATTCATTGATTTGTGTAGACAATATAGATACAAAAACTCAGTTCTATGATCATCTCCCTATCATTGCAAGAAAGCCATACAACCGTACACCCAATGATGGAATGTACTATGCAATGCATTTGAGACAATATGCCTAGGGGCTAAGTTTAAGTGGTGTAGCAATTCACGTACACGAATGAACGATTGAACTGGGAAACAAAGACTAGTTACGAAAGTGGCCTAGTAGAAGCAAATCTCTCCCATGGGCAAACAAGCAAGCCTACCAAGTATTAATTTGGTCTTCCAAAACTCATCTCAACGACTGGCCGTCGAGATTTTCTTTGTATCATCGAAAGCCATTTAATATCAGAAATTAGTCCTTGATAGTCATTGGAACCACAACATAATTAGCCCAAGTGAAAGTAAACATCTAATCTGGCAGAGGAAGAAAACATCACGAACATGCTAGCTCTTGTTAGTTGAAAGTTCAAAAACATGTATAAACACCTTTGAACGTTTAGACCCCCAAATTACAACTTAACCAATTCAAGCAATATGTCAAACAACTAGTGTGCGAAAACTTAACATATGCTATAATATGGAATTGGTAAAAACTATCTAAACCAAAACAAAATATAATCCACAGCAGATAATAAAAAGGCAAAGATAGAGAGGAAGGAAGATGCAAACACAAAGACAACACGCGATGTGTTATCGAAGAGGAAACCGAAGCCCTCGGCGTAAAACCTCTCCGCCGCCCTCCAAGCGGTAAATAATCCACTAGAAAATACAGTTGGGATACATGGACAGCAATAGACCCTCCAAGCCTAATCTACCCAGTGCACCTAAGCCCTCCAAGCTTCTTGCTCCAACGAGGTTGCACCGAACCTTTTTCTTTTCTAGCTTTCCGGATTCCGCTACTAGACCGTAGCATCAACCAATGAAGATTGGTTCCTTCATAACTGCTTCCCAGAAATCCAAACAGCTGTCTCACAGTGATGATGATGGTGAGAACCAGGTTTGGTATAATGGCCTCTCAAGGATTTGGCAATGGAGAGGAAGAGAGATGAGGAATTTGAAGAGACTCTAATGTATAGATTGTGGGTGAATCAATCTTGTTTTTCTTTAGGGTTTCTCTCTCAAAATTCTCTCTGGAAGCTCTCTCACAATCGTGGGTAAAAGGGGTATTTATATTGGAGTGGGAGAGGAATGTGAAACGTCAGGTTTTACAAAACAGGGGTGGCTCGCGGCTTGACTAAGTCGCGAGATCCAGTCGTGAGATAACCGTATGGCCAGTTGTCCTGTTTTGTCCTGTAGTGCTCCAGCTTGCATGACTGTTCACCTTCCAGCATGCTTGGCATGTGTGCTGCGTCTGGCGGCTTGCAGCCGCGAGTCACCCGCGAGTCCCAGCTGCGAGTCTCTGTTTTCTTGCACACTCTTGAACAATCTTCACTTTATCTCACTCACTACCCTTACATCAAACCCACCTAAATACAGGGTTACTAAATGCTGAATTACAAGCAAATTTGGCACGGAATAAAGCCAATTAGATGGTTGAATAAATTCAACCTTACAATCTCCCCCTTTGGCTATTCCGTGACAAAACCCTAAAACAGACTCTAGACTTAACATGTGAGTTGGGAACAGTTGAACAAAACTCACTCACACCTAACTCTAGAAGCTGTGAAGCACTTGAATCATATGAACATAATACTCCTGAAACACAACAATACACCATGATCATTGTAAGCAGAAAATCATAACATGCATATGAAACAGGCAATATGTGATCAAGCAAAGATGGAGTTAAGAAACAAACCATGGCTTGATCAACCAAGTAAACACCACAAGGTAGTGATCACAGTGCTCATTCACACTTGGAATGAACACAAGGACATACAAGTTAACAAGCACAAGGCAAGACACTTGTATGTTCAACACTCAACCAATGCATAGTACACAATGTATATGCATCTAGGAACAATCCTACAAGGGCACAAGAGTGACAGTACATAAATCAAAATGCAAGACATTTAGATTAAAGTACTGATTTCAACATAGCATAAAGGCTGCAATTAAGCAAGGTACATACCATAAAGCCTACAAACTATGCATAAAACAAAAACCCTAAAAGCTTACAAAAGCACATGGGTACAGCAAAAAAAAAACAATCCTGAAAAAACATCATCAAAATAACACTAAATACTTAAAACATAAGCATATATAAACAAAGTCTCTGATTTTGACAACTTTGACAACTCCCCCTCAACACATTACTCCCCCTTAAGAGCTGCTTTACTGCTTCTCATCATCAATGTCATTAACAACAGAAAGAAACATAACATTATTTCTCCCCCTTTTTGACCGGAATGGCCAAAGGGTCACTGTTCATGCTGGGTGGTGAAGCTGTCAAGTTTTGCAGTCAAAACATCAATCTGGTCCTGCATGGCTCTCATTCTCTCAGAGTGCTCAGTCTGGACTACTCTGATCCCATCAAGTCGTTCCAGAATGATTTGGAAAGCATCTGGAGGTGTATCTGAAGAAGTTGATGCTCTAGACCTTTTGCCACTCCTCCTGGGTGTTGAGGTTGATGCATGCCCTGCTACCTCTGCTTCAGTCTCCATTGGGACACCCTCTCCTTCATCACCTTCATCTTCTTCTCCTGGAAGTCTAACACTTATCCTTTTGCAGGTAAGCTTGTTAATTGCAGAGGGTGTGGACATGGGACTGATGTCTTGAGGGATTGGAACACCCTTTCTTCTAAAAATCCTCATTAGCAAACTGGGAAAGATCAATTTTGGCCTAGAGGTTGTTCTTGTCTCATCCACAATGGTGTCATATATGTGGGAACTTATGTCAATGAAATTCTTTTCTTTGAGATCCATCAGAAAGATTGCTCTAGCACAGTTGATTGTAGTCAACTTCTTTATGGGATAGAGGCTAAACATCATGATTATTGTTAGACACCTCATGTCCACTGGAAAGGCAGTGGTATTCAAACATTTCCCTTCTCTCTGCCCACCTATCCTTTGTTGAACTGTTTCAATAGAAACACTCCTATCCTTGTAATTGATAAATTCCTGATCTTCTAAATCTTCAAGCCCTAGCACATCATCTATGACATGTGCATCCAAAATGAATTCTTTACCTCTAACCCAGCAGTTTAACTCATTCTCCTTTATCACAGCATTTGAATAAAATTCCCTAATCAGGGGTTCACATACTACAGGGAAATCACTCAGAAGCTTTTCCCATCCTCTTCCTTCAAAACAGCTGGGGATAAAGGATTGTCTTAAGTCTTCCAAATCTACAAATCTTTCTTGAATAATTCCTGCTTTCAAGAAGATATCCTTGTATCTCTCAAAGTGATGAACTGACCTAAACAGTTTAGAATCCATTTTCAATCTTTTGTCAGCCTTCTTTGCAGGAGTTTTCCTTTTTGGAGGTGAGGGAGCCATCTGTGAACAATCAGAAGAGGCCACAACAGCATAGAACAATATATGTGTAAACCGAGTTAGTACCATGTAATTAACAAAGAGATTACAGCCACACAGATGAACATGAACACTTAAACAATAAGCTACTTAGAGCAACCACATGGATAAACAAGCCAAAAAAGAAACACAAGAACAACATGGAGAAACTATCCTAAAGGCAGATATATGTCAATGAGACATATAATGGAAAAATGATATGACACACAATCAGCATTTTGAAACTTGCAGATGTTCCCAATAGATTAACACAATAGAACATGCACATCATCAAACGGAACATTTTGAGAACAACTCAACAGCTCAATATCAGATAAAATAAAAGACACACTTAGCTAAGCACAGGATGAAGACAACTAAGAACAAAACAAACTTTAGCAACATCATCAGCAAGCTAAGCATGAACAAAGAGCAATAGCCGAAACACAAACCCATTTCTAAATCATAAACATATGCAAAAAATCAAGGGGAAAAGCACAAAATCAAGTAGAAATGAGTTCGAAACTGAAAACCCATACCTGTGACATGAAGAATTTGAGCAGAAAATATGCAACAATGGAGATTGGAAATGGGAGCACGGAGTGTTTGGGAAGAAGATATTTTAGAGAGAAGATGAACAGTTCACAAATGTTCGAGGGAAAAACTGGAAAACGCTTTTAAAAACTGTCCCTATTTTTGCCAAACACGCGTTTTTCGCGACTGAGGTGAGTCGCAAGCAAGTCGCCAGGTTGAGCCGCCAAAACACTCAAGGACAAAAATTTGAAAAATTTTTCTAGGTGTTTTTCGCGATTGGAAGGTCTACCCGCGAGGGAGTCGCGAGCTGAGCCGCGAAAATCTCTGAGTAACCCTCGCGACTAGGCCTTTCACTCGCGAACAAGTCGCCAAAATGGACCCGCGAACACGCGACTGAGGCTCGCGACTTGACATACCCGCGACTAAGCCGCCAAAACAGGGCAAAACTGGATTTTTGAAATTTTCAGATTTTTCAACAAAATACTTTCCAAAAACACCTAAAACACTCAAAAATCTTTTTGTGCTTGAAACAACAAAGATTGAGCATGTGAAAAACATATTTCATCAAGTACAATTACACAAATGATTATGGCATTCTTTGAACATAAACTTGTGTGTTGTGTGTGGATATCAACAATGAGATAGTCCTTAGTCTAATGTGAAGCTTCAATGATCAATTCAACCAAGGCATACACAATTAGCACTAGATCATGTGATCTATCTCACTTATAGAAATATGTATATATGACCTCCCACAAAACTTGATAACATGACTTGGAGCTTTACATTTGACTCCACTTTCAATCATAACATTTGATCTTTTTGATCCTTTTGAGACAACACCTCTCATTGTGAGAGTGAAATTTGATAAATCTCTTTAAGAAACAAGCCTTTAGCCTTTTGAATAAACATTTCTCTTTAATTTTTGGTCGCTTTCCCTTTTTCCTAGTCGAATACTAATATGTGCGACAGGCTTTTGCAGCTCAATATCTCTTTTCATTTGGAGATTTACTTTTGGTGAGCTCTTTTTAGCAAAAACAAAAATAAAGAGTGGGAGGATATATAGACACAAGTCTATGCATGTCTCAAGATCAACAAAACCATTTACTAATCATTCATGACAAGTTTGAAGATCTATTTACAACAATCACAAAGATTTCAAGATTTCTCCCACAGAGATATGAGTGTAAAGAAACAAGTAATGCTCGAAAATGCACAAAGCCATTAGCACAAAGGTACAAGGCAAAACATGTTTTGAGACAAAAACTCAACAATGTCAATCAAACTTTTGATTTTCTAATTTTTTATGTGATTTTTGGATTTTTGACACATAAGAAGAAAAAGATTGATCAAAAACAAAAATATGCACAAGTAGACAAGCAAACAAACAGCAGCAAAAATAGTAAGCAAACAAACAAACATCGTCACAAAACATAAGAAGTATTAATGCATGGACATGTTGTAATGCTTATGCATGAGTACCCTTTTTCACCCACACGTCACTTGCGTTTGGGGTGATTTCCTTATAGGATTGGGTACGGGAGTTAGGGCTTTCAAACCTTCGTGAGAAGCTTTCCAAGCAGTTGGTGAATGCACCAATCATCTTCATCACGTTCATCATTCCGGGATCACCATTCTGATCTCTAGATTGATCACCTGCCCAATTTCTTCTATCATTTCTAGGTCCTCCTGACCTTTGAGGAGTTGCACTGTTCTTTGCTCTCAGCTTTTGGCAATTTGGTCGGGTATGTCCTTGAAGTCCGCAATAATGACACATATAAGTTGCTCTAGGACCTCTTTGTGGTCGTGGACGTGACTTGGCACGAGATTCAGACCTGCCCACAGATTGACTATGGGGATTCAGCATCCGTTGGTTCACCACATTCTTCTTCTCCTCCATCTTGAGCTTCTCATCAGTAAGGTCAGCTACAACTGGATCTTTGGCCTTTACAAACTTCACTTCTTTAGTGACATTTCCAGATGAACTACTTCCTCCGGTATATCCCAATCCGGATTTGTCTGAAAAGCTCTTTTGAGATGAGATAACATCATCTAGCTTCTTGGTGGTGACCCTTTCTATTTTAGCATGTGCTTGCACAACCTCATTCTCAAGAAATCTCACTTTTGTGTAAGCTTCGGACAACTCACCATTCAGTGTTTCTATCTCACATTTGGCCTCCCTATATCGGATTAGGAGACTTTTGTAGTCCTCCTCTGCCTTCTTCATTTTTCTCACAGCAGCCTTGGCCACCCTTGTGTACTCACCCGACTTCTCCAAGAGTGAGTTATAATTCTCTTGAAGATTTGCTGTGCTTTCATCTTGTTCAGCATCTGATTCTTCAACAATTCCTAGTGATTCATCATCACTATGTTCTCTAAGGTCTTGTACAAGCAGATTTAACTCATCTGAAGACTCAACATGAGCAATGGTCATAAAAGCTGAATAGTTCCCCTCTCTATCACAGCTCTCTTCAGATTCTGAGTCAGACGAATCCGAGTCACTCAATGTCGTGGCATACACTTTACCTTTCGATTTCAAATAATTCGGACATTCCTTCTTAAAGTGTCCATGCCCGTTACATTCGAAGCAAGTGACACCTTGTGTAGGTTGGGATTCTTTTCCATCTTTCTTTTTGAATTCCCTTTTCTCCCTTCCAGAACTTTGGAATTTTCTTTTATCATCAAATTTGCCATTATTTTTGAATTTCAAGAACTTTCTGAAATTTTTGACAAGGTATGCAACATCTTTGTCAACCACATCGTCTTCCGATGAGTCATGGACTTCTACCTTCTCATTAATGGTCTTAAGAGCAAGAGATTTACTCTTCCGTTGGTTGGGCAGCGACATCTCATAAGTCTGAAGAGAACCAACCAGCTCTTGGACTTTGATGTCATCTAGGTCCTTGCTCTCTTCAATCGCTGTCACTTTAGCACGAAAACTTTCCGGCAATGATCGAAGGATCTTCCTTACGATTTTAGAATCCTCCGTTTTCTCCCCCAAATTGAACTTGCTGACTACCACCTCATTCAGCTTCCCATAGAAAGAGTCGAAGGACTCATCCTCACTCATTTTGAGCTCCTCAAACCGAGTGGTCAGCATTTGCAACTTGGTGTCTTTCACTTTCTTCGTGCCTTCGTAGGTAGTTTCCAATATCTCCCATGCTTCTTTGGCAACGGTGATGTGAGAAATCCTGTGAAATTCATCTGGAGACACACCACAGAAAATAGCATTTAAAGCTTTACTGTTAGCATTAGATGCAGCGAGTGCTGCCTTATCCCATGTGGATTTGGCTGCCTCAGGTCTGGTCCAACCACTCTCAACTGCATCCCAAACAGATTCATCAATGGAGTACAGAAATGCTCTCATGCGAACCTTCCAAAAAGCATAATTACTACCATCAAAATATGAAGGTGCATTTAGGGATTGAGACCGATCCATCTCAAAAGGGAGTCAAGGATCACACAATGGTAATGAAACCAATAACAGTGTACCCGCTCTGATACCAATTGAAAGTTCAAAAACGTGTATAAACACCTTTGAACGTTTAGACCCCCAAATTACAACTTAACCAATTCAAGCAATATGTCAAACAACTAGTGTGCGGAAACTTAACATATGCTATAATATGGAATTGGTAAAAACTATCTAAGCCAAAACAAAATATAATCCACAGCAGATAATAAAAAGGCAAAGATAGAGAGAAAGGAAGATGCAAACACAAAGACAACACGCGATGTGTTATCGAAGAGGAAACCGAAGCCCTCGGCGTAAAACCTCTCCGCCGCCCTCCAAGCGGTAAACAATCCACTAGAAAATACAGTTGGGATACATGGACAGCAATAGACCCTCCAAGCCTAATCTACCCAGTGCACCTAAGCCCTCCAAGCTTCTTGCTCCAACGAGGTTGCGCTGAACCTTTTTCTTTTCTAGCTTTCCGGATTCCGCTACTAGACCGTAGCATCAACCAATGAAGATTGGTTCCTTCCTAACTGCTTCCCAGAAATCCAAACAGCTGTCTCGCAGTGATGATGATGGTGAGAACCAGGTTTGGTATAATGGCCTCTCAAGGATTTGGCAATGGAGAGGAAGAGAGATGAGGAATTTGAAGAGACTCTAATGTATAGATTGTGGGTGAATCAATCTTGTTTTTCTTTAGGGTTTCTCTCTCAAAATTCTCTCTGGAAGCTCTCTCACAATCGTGGGTAAAAGGGGTATTTATATTGGAGTGGGAGAGGAATGTGAAACGTTAGGTTTTACAAAACAGGGGTGGCTCGCGGCTTGACCTCGCGGCTTGACTAAGTCGCGAGATCCAGTCGCGAGATAACCGTATGGCCAGTTGTCCTGTTTTGTCCTGTAGTGCTCTAGCTTGCATGACTGTTCACCTTCCAGCATGCTTGGCACGTGTGCTGCGTCTGGCGGCTTGCAGCCGCGAGTCACCCGCGAGTCCCAGCCGCGAGTCTCTGTTTTCTTGCACACTCTTGAGCAATCTTCACTCTATCTCACTCACTACCCTTACATCAAACCCACCTAAATACAGGGTTACTAAATGCTGAATTACAAGCAAATTTGGCACGGAATAAAGCCAATTAGATGGTTGAATAAATTCAACCTTACATTAGTATCACTATTGTTTATCAAAGACAAACACAAACACAACATATATAATCAAGGTTTTTAAACCCGGACCGGACCGTACGGTCCGACCGGATTAACCGTGAACCTCTCACAAACACGGTTCTTTTAGCCTTAAGAACCGTTCTATGTCAAAAAAGTAGGGAACCGTTCCAACCGCAGTCCAACCACACGGTTCTGAGAATCGTGAATAGACCGCTTCTCCCGGTTCCCTACTCCTTTTTGAATCTGAACCTTAAAAAAAAAAAAAAAAAAAACAAAACAAAACAAAAAAGAACACAAAAAAACAAGCTTAGAATACATCACGCAGCTCCCTTCAGAGTATTTACACGCTTACAGCCATTGTTGAAGGCTGAAGCTTCAACCACCGTGAGATGCTATCAGACTTGAGATCACACTGCCATCTTCCTATTCTTCTTCTCTGTTTCGCTCGCACTCCCTCTCTGTGTTTTTGATGACGTTGTTTCTTCATTTTTCCCTCTGGAGTCTTCTTCTGTTTTTGGTAAATGAAGTTGTCTTTTTTGTTGTTGCTTTACTGCCTATTGCTTTACTGTCAACCACAAACATTATTTGCTTTACTGTCAACCACTTCTTTTTTTTGAAACAAGTCAAACAACTGTCAACCACTTCTAGTTCTAGGCTCTTCCGTATTTATCCTATAGTTTTTTTTTTTTTTTCTTTTTTTAATTCATAAATGGTGGGCTATTCAAATGGGCTTGGGCATAAAAAAAAAATTGTTTGGGTTGTCAAATGGGCTTAGCTATGGGCAGACATTAATTTATCTCTTTACCATTCTATTGGGTCTCATAAAATAAAAATAAAAATTATGGGGTACTCAAATGAGCTTTGTCTTGACTAAAGAGCTTTAACAAAAATTTTAAATATATATATATATATATTTATATATATATATACACGTATGTATATAATTATTTATCTTTATTTTTAGATAAATTTTCAATTTTTACTAATTTAATATATTTATTTATATTTTAAATAATTATTAAATTAATTATGACGTCATCACGGTTCAACCTCGGTTCGACCTCGGTCCAACCTCAAAAACCTTGAACCTCTCCCTTTTACGGTTCATTGAACGGTTCGGGTTTTAAAACCTTGTATATAATTAGCTTAATCCCTACTCTTGTCCATATCACTATTCTTTATCAAATTCTCTCTCGTTAGGCTACCTCATGGCTTCCACACTCAATCTTCTTCAGTTGTCCTTCTTAGTCCTATGCTTGTTGTGACGAGAGTCAAACTTCGTCATAGATTGCGTTCAGGGACTATGAACCATGAACCTTGGGAGCAAAGGTTGCTTTCTTGAGGTTGAGGATAACAAAATGTAATTAAGGATTTGTTAAATTACTATTTGGCCAGGTAAATTTTAATTTGATCTCTCAACTAGTAATTTTATCAATTTTGTTCAACTTTTAAAATTAAATTAAATTTATCATTTGATCTCCTCTTCGTTAAAATTTTACCAAAATTAGTTAATGTTCCAAGGAAATGACACATTAAAGATTATTATGGAAAGTGTAAAATTCTACCGTCAATCCATATATAATTATCTAAAATTCCCTTAAAAAAAATCTATACGTATATAATATTCAAAAATTGAAGCATATCATTTATTGTTTCTACATTTCTATTGAGCCACATTAACGTAGCATTTCGATCCATTTTAATTGTAAAATCTTTAAGTAAATAATTAAATTAGTTAATTTAATTATTCTATCCTATTCCATTAGTACATGAAGTCATTTAGGCTCGATTCTATTAAATAAATCATTTAAGCTTTTTAAAAATTAATATTAATCAAATAATAAAATCTTTTAAATGATGCATTTTATGAATGTTTCCATTTAATTTTTTTAAAAGTAAAAAGAACATTTAAATGATATCGGTTACTAACTAAAAAAATTTACAAAGTGATATGATTGGTTAGTTTCATATCAACAACATAATAAACAAATTCTTAATTAGTTTTTAGTGGTACCGTAGTCAATACAAATTTTACTATTTTTTTTTTTTTTTGAAATTAACTAACTGTTACACACACACACACACACACACACACACTTAATTATACTCTCTCACCAAGTTCAAGTACATTACTTAACTCAAAGTTCCATTACAAAAGGGTCTAAATTTTACTAAATAAAATTCTTAGTAATATATATATATATATATATATATATATATATATATATATATATATATATATAATATCTAAAAACTGAAGTGTATCATTTATTGTTGCTATGCTCATTTTGAGCCACATTAATGTAACATTTTGGTCCAATTCGGTCCATTTTGGTCTACTTTAGTGCAATTTAGTCCATTCCTTCCACTTTGGTCCATATAATCCATTTTGGTCCACTTTTGTCCAATTCATTCCAATTCAGTCAACTCCTTCCACTTCGATCCATACGGTCCAATTTAGTCCACTTTTGTCAACTTAGGCCCATTCCTTCCACTTCGGTCTATTTCAATCCATTTAGTACCTTCTATCCACTTCGATCAATTCGGTTAGCTTTGATCTATTTGGTCAACTTTGGTTCATTCGGTCCACTTTGGTCTACATCAGTCCATTTTGGACTAATTGAACTTTAAATTAATTCATTTTGTAGGTTGTCTTTTTTAGTTTTGAGCTCAAAAAAATTTTCTTAATTTTTTGGTTAAAAATTATGAAATTTTATTCTATTTGGGTCATACTCTTTAAAAAATACAAACAAAATAGACATTATAAATTAGAGATATGCGCCTTTAAAAAGTAATAAAAATGATAAATATTTAAAATATTTCCTTAAAATTCAAGTTTCAATAATATAGACATTATACTTATATTTGAAATGATAAAAAAAAAATACTACAATTCTAAACTTATATAATAATTTAAAATTAATATAACATGTTACATGTGTTCCATGAAATGGAGGTGTACATTTTTATTATTATTTAATATTCTTGGATATGTTTAAATTATTCAATCGACTATGGTATATTAAAAAAAAAAAAAAAAAACCCTTCTAATAACATCTCTCTCTCTCTCTCTCTCTCTCTCTCTCTCTCTCTCTCTCTCTCTCTCTCTCTCTCTCTCTCTCTCTCTCTCTCTCTCTCTCTCTCTCTCTCACACACACACACACATATATTGCTATGTATTATTGTAGAATACAAAATACATTATATGTTACATTATATAAAAATTATAAAAATAGAAAATACTTTTAAATAATACATGCACTATTTAACCTATGAATTTTATATTATATTCTTATAAAATAATTATATTACATTTTTCTATGCATTGCGTGAGTTTGCAACTAGTTAGGAAATTATTGGAAAAAGACTTAAACCATAGATCACATGAGGCCTAGATTGGAAACCAGCAGACTAAGCATAGCTGCATAATGTCAATTATTTCAAATTTGGCAAAGGATAGACGCATTTCTCCATTATCAAAAGTGGTAATCAAAGTAATTTAAAGGGGTAGAAAAATTCATGCATCAGTGACGGATATTGGAAAATAATTGAAACATGGGTGCCATGTTTTCATCGTACTCTTGGCATCATCAAGTCGTGCAAACGAATGCAGAGTGATAATCATTCCCCCCCACCAACTCTTGGCATTAAGCGTTGCAAACTAATGCCTCTCAACATTAGGTTCTACATTACCAAGCCAAGAGTCTAGGCTCAAAAATGCTCAAAAAAGTTAAGTCTTGGCTCAGAACATTATTCCAATTGCAAAAATTTCTTTCACAATTAACTTCAAATTTTCGTCATTGATTGTGATTCCAGTGATCAACATATGCTTCTTCGTTCAGTTTGTACAGTGAACATTGTAGCCATGCATGCAAGGAACATCAATTCAACTTACCGAGAACAAGGATATGTTCTTTAAATTCAGATGGTTGAGAGAGAGAGAGAGAGAGAGAGCAAAATAACTGCTGATTATCAATCATTCATTCATAGTTATCTATATTACCAAAAGGTGCTTTAGCATTTACATGATAATGAATGAAAAAATTGGTTAACACTTGGCACATCTTACAAGACAGAGAAGAGAGGGAAAAATAGTAGAAGAAAGAATTATGAAACACAGGAAAAAAAAAAAAAAAACTATGCAGTTAGCCATTAGTGAGACATTTTAACAATAACTGATAGAGGAATGTTGACAATATGACCCTGATTTCCAAAAAGACCAATTCTCCCAAAGCTGGCAACAGAACTGTTCGTAGTTGCATTAAGGTACACACTTAAGACCTGTCTTTCCCCATAAACAATAGAAAAGTGCAATGGAACCACCTTCATAGACACCCCGTACGGCGCAGTCCAACCAACGGTGTAAGTTTCATTTCCAGCAACATTGATCACTGATCTTTGTATTGTTTTAGACTGGTTAAGTTTTGCTATCATGATGGAAGGCAAGTTCAGGTCAGCACCACCCACGGTATAATTATAAACCCAACAGTTTTGGCCAGTGTAATTCAAAACCACAGGAGCTGATCCATTAATGCCACAAAGAAACATCATGTAGTCATCATAACCTGTGACAAGAAAATGCTCTGGTTAGACTTCAAATAAGATTTGGCAATTTACATCGAAGCACTTGGCACAAGTCAAATAATTTCAATTGAGATTCAGAATGCCAACAAATAGAAGAGAGTCACCATGTTTTATGTCTTTTTTTGGATTATTATCCATTCTTTACAAATCATCATCTAGTTTTACCTTTTGCTTTTCAACAGCAAGCAATGGATTCAAACCATATTATGTTTAGCAATTCATAATAAAGTACCAGGTGCATTTGCACAACTTAACTCATTGAGAGGAAGACTATTGACTTGGAAAACGGACAAAGCAAGGAAGATGACATTACTGCCTCACAATTTCACAAGCGCAAAAACTTAGTAAATAAATTATTGAGAAGTTGGGATAAGGGGCAGGGTACAAATAAATGAAAGCCTACAAGAGCACTTTTAAATCCCAACCTGAGGTAAAAATATAAAAGAAATTGATTAAAAAGTGATGACCGGAAGAAAGTTTCTAACTTTAGAAAAAGCCCCCAGCCTACCCATCTCTTTCTTCACTATTTCTACCCATATTAATATAGGCCTCCCTCTGACTCCCACTCTATCAACTTGAATTAAATCAGTCTCTCATTCGTGCAACTCTTGCTAGTCTTTATCTAAATAGGAGCCACCTATTCCTTTGAATGAACAATTTCATTCCTTATCCTATCTTTCCTATATTTACATGCCTCCACAGCATAACCTTCTTGTTTCAGCTACACTTATTATATGAATATAGAGCTTCTTAATAACCAAACATTCAGTACCCTAGACCATATTTGAATCCAAGGAACAAAGTACAAGATCAAGATCACAACCAAATTTCCATAATTTAGATAGCCCGAAACTTCTTGACTAATAAAGCATATAGGCTTGATGTAATTAGACTTACTGGAATCAAAAATCAAACCCGGATTGAGTGCCGCAGTTGCATTCACAAAACCACTGCCCATGTCAAAGGGAGTTGCTGGAGACTGGTTTAGATCTGGGTTGGCATAGGCGCGCTGAGCCATTATTGGTCCACCATTCTTGTCATGTGGGGAAGCAGTGGTGGAAAGGGCAGATGCAATGGCAGAAGGACTGAAACTGGGGAACTTTTGCTTAATAAGTGCGGCAAGTCCAGCAACATGAGGGGCAGCCATGCTTGTCCCAGACATCATTGCAAAGTTCTCACCTAAATTGTGGAGAAAAATTATAAATTATAAATTAATAGAGAATGTAAGTTTTAAAAGAATTGGTAAACTTCGAAATTTATGGATTAAAAATGATAAAGTTGATCTAATCCTTATTTTTCTTTTTTTGGTGATATATTTTCCCTTTTTTGGTTCTAGATATGCAGGCAATCATAATGGCAGCATTTATTGTCTGTGTATTCATACCTTGAAATTCAACTGAATCAGTGCCAGCAGAACTCCAAGCAGCCCATATTGAATTTCCAGGAGCTACCAAGTTGGGTTTCATTATGTCAGCATCATCAAGAAAACCGTCTTCTGGATCTGGTCCTCTAGCAGAGTAATACATAACCTTTGGAGCAGCATTGCTGTAATTTGCTTTTAGTCCACCACAGATGCTTGCAACTGCCCCAAATTTAATAATTTTCTTTGTGAGCTCATCTCTCTCCAAAGAAGAATTGTAGTATTGGAGTAAAACCTGTTATATAGATCATGAATGTAAGAGACAGAGAGAGGAGATTAATCAAGAGCACATGGCTAAACAAAATGTGCACACTCATTATCAAACACACACAGACCCCAAACCTTGGAAATATCTGAGGATGGAATTATGATCCCAGGCATTTGCAATGGAACTGGATTAAGCTGAAAACCAATTACAAAGGGGTCCATGTAGAACACAACACCAGTTGCACTGAGGTTTTTGGCTGTTTGTAAGGCCTGTTTGATAGTCGAGAGCCCAAGCACAAATCGTATTGAGTAGCTACAGATCAAGAGGTTCCCTTGGACGAGATCCTGATTGAAGCTACTGGAGTCTTGGCATTCACCCACATACATATCCTTGACCGTTGTCGTCTCATTGTTCAAAGCATGCGATGCAAGAATCAGTGTGTACATTGAGCCATTTGTTCCTGCTGAACAAACAAGAAAAAAACATCAGTTTATCTTCAAATCAATTGGTTACATTCACAATATGCATCCAAGTTGTAAAGCATGCATCTAGAGGTAGGCCATAGAATCCTACGCAAGGAGCTGTGCAATATTGACATGATTTGAAGGTGAAAGTAACTGTGCAAATACATAAACAACGAGAACAGGTAGGATTCATAACAACTAGTCCAGACTACATCTTAATCATAATATTCAGGTTACGGACCACGATTACTGTATAGGTACTACCTAATTATCGTGCTCAAATATGAAGAGGGAGTTCAGGTTTCTCATTTACATCTAAACTGCTTCTTCTTGGAGTAACTTTTTTGAGGAAAGAATTCTGAAGTTACTCCAACTTGTAAGAGATTAGGCAGCAGCTTCATAGGTATCTAAATAAAAAAATGAGCTGAAAATTGAACTGCCTATGATCTAAATAAATGAAATTAGAAATTCTAAATGTAATACTTGTGTGCATATAATTGACTTTGACTACTCTAAAAGTCAAGAAAATGTAACCATGGGATTGGACAGTCAGAGTGCATCTTGAAATAATCGATTTCACATTTTTCAAACCCATCCTTCCTTTAGAATAAACTATCCCAGAGAAGCTCCAATTTTTGCACAATGAGCTACAAACCAGGTTTCAGCCCTCACCTTCAATTCCCAATGTCTGTTCACATGGATATGATAAACTAACACATGTCCCAAAAGCTTAAGCTTTAGGATGAGGTCAATTTAATCATTCAACCATTATTCTAATAGCATATAAGTTTCGGCTAAGACTGGAACCATATAAGAATGTTATCTTTGACATCCCTATGCCATGGACAAAGCCCCCATCTTGCATAAGCACTTGCCAAAACTCATAAACCACAGAAAGCTATGTGAGAAGGTTTAAGGTGAGAGCTGCAATCCTGGTTGCAACTCATACTTGTCCTTTTCTTTGAGTTCCAGTAGAAGACAGAAGCCATCTATTCTTGGCCTTCACTGTGATTTCCATTCTCAAAATTGTGCATATAAAAATAATGAAAAGTGCTGCTTTTTCCAGTTTTTTCCTTTTTTGATAATTGCAACTCTAAACAGCTTTAACTTCTATTCTTTTATAATTTTGCATATATCAACAATTGATGAGACATGCCACATCCTCATCAGATCCAAATGTTGATTGGCTACCATATAATGGACCTTGAATTGTTCAAAATAATGACTGGTTTAAATTCACTTTGAAATCTTATTCCCCTGCGAAAATAGTAGTTGCTTATAGCACAAATCAAGAATCTATGTATTTGTTACATGGTGCACTATAAATAAACTGAAGGGGGATGAACCAGTTAATTGGGGGAAAAAAAAAAAAAAAAAGACCTTACGTGCAAGCCCAACTCCATTAATGGTTAAATTATTGCCAAGGACTATAGAGTTACTATAGACTCTGTCGTGAGATGCAGCACCAACAGTATTGATCCACGGACTGAAGGAAGACATGCTCTTAGGTGATGGTCCAGTATTGCCTGCTGCTTGCACAGCAAAAATTCCAGCCTTTACAGCAGATAGCAATGCCATGTCTATGGGATTAAAAAATGTTGCAATACCAGGAGGCCGCCGATTGGGGGTGATAGATAAGCTTATTATGTCAACCCCATCCTGAGCTGCCTGCATATTTATGTCATCAAGATCAAGACAGTGCATATTTGGCTGACTTTTACATAGATAAGTTAAAAACTCTTTTCTAAGCAACATAAATACAATGATTGACACCCACTGTCTGACAAGTACTCCACTGAAGATATTGTGAACCAAAAACACACGATAACACAAATGCAAGTGGTTACTGACAAAAGATATGCAACCAACAGTGGTTATATTGATGAAATAGAACCTGAAACCCATAAGGGGAAACAAAAAAAGGCAATAGGTCTCACAACTACAGTAGGACAAACAGAACAAGAATTAAAGCTTATTGTTGAGAGTATCAAAGGTTGACATGCTTGGTTCTAAACTACCAAGCAGCTAAGTTAGTTGGGAGACAGAAGATCAATTGCAGAAAAAAGATAAATAATATATACCTGGTCTATGGCAGCGACTACATCTGCAGCAAAGCCTCCAAAGCTCCTGTACAATGCCTTGTAAATAGCAATGCTGGAATAATCGGCATCTAGTTAATACATAACCGCATAAATGTACATATAAACATTTATAAAAGAGGGAAATTGATGTATGCTGTTAGGCATTAATATAGAAATCCTAACGCTTGCTTTCTTTATTTGTTTATGAAGGAAAACAGTATTTTCTAGTTAGTTTTCTTTCCTTGTTTTAGTTCAATTACGTATAAGTTTTTAGTGTGAAACTTCACCAAATTACTTGTTTTGGGTAGGATGAAAAGTTGTTTTCAAGTGAATATTTTGAGGATGAGGTGGCCTGCACAAAATGAGAGGAGTAGCAGAGAACTTAAACATAAAGGAGAGATATACAAAAGCTAAGGAGCATGCCAGAGATGAATGAAAACGAAATCCAGCACTCTCTTGGTTTGGAAGGAAGGATATGAGAGGAACAGGCAGTAGGAGAAAAAAGGGGAGAGCAATGGAACCTACATTTATTTTCCATGAATTTGGTAATCCATGAAAGGCAAATTTTGGTCTTAGGTAGGATAAAATGAAAAACAAAAAACCCCTATCTAATGATCCTTTCAGTACCATTTTTCTAAAGGAAGGAACACCTCCATTAGATGGAGAACTGGGGTGAAGCATTAACCCAAGGCTTGAACAAGGCCCTGAGGACCCTTTTCTAGAGGCAAGCGTAGATCATGCAATGAGTAAAACATACCTGAATAAACTAAGGAACCTATTACTATTGACCCATATATGAGTGCCAGGCACACAAATTTAGGCCAATTCTTGACACCCAGTCAAGACTGTCAAATTATCTAACAAACTCAAGGGCTAAAGCAAACTGTACTAGACCATTAGTACCTAAAGAAAGATGTTAGGTGCAAATCTATGGGTCCAATAATTTATCTGTACATCCATATACAGACGCATGATCCACCTGTGGCCAGTGAAGAAAGTGGAGTGTTTTCTCTATACGGAACATCTATGTACTTCTAAGATACATATCAACAACAATAACAAACCAATGCTCAGATCTGGATTTATTACTGTGAACGAGGAGCCATCCCGCTGGCATTTCCAAAGTGATGCCCAGCAACTACCACTGGAACTCCATGGTTTCCTGCTGCAACTGAAGCCGTGTGCCTGAAAATCAAGATTAGACTCATCAGTGGCTTCTTTTTTGTTTGTTGAGATTTTAAAGGCCTTCTGGTGCATGCATAGAAGTGGAAATCCATATCATTGATTCATCACTTGTGGAAAGTGCTATGTACTGCTATTATAGAAGGAACATATATGTAATGCTACATAAATTTTTGATAAGTATGTACTGCTACATCTGCCAGGCTTGTCCATGTTGCATTGCAGATTAAACCATTGGGAAGACTAATTAATTGTTTTTTAATCATAATTGACCACTCATGGAAAGTGGAATCCTCATTTAAAAGACTCGGCCAAGCCAAAAATGAACTAATAAAATAACCAGGTATAGAATAAAGCTCTTTTCCACTACCTTTCTTTCTGACCTTAAAAGTATTGATTTGTATGGATGCAATAATCTTTTGCCTCTTTCTTTGTGTGTGTGTGTGTGTGGGAAATTTAATACTTAAGATTGATTAAGATATATCCCACTTCCACCCTATCCCTTTTACCTCTTAAACCAATGTCTAAGTTGCAATCTGGCTGCAATAATGCAAAACCAGTTCATATGGCTGCAGTTGAACATATTTAGGATGAGTAAAACCTAATCTGGATTCCAATTTCAAGATTTCAGTACACTTGGCAGGCTGAAATTGCTTCCAGAAACCAGGTTAGCTCAGAGCCTTTAATAACTCATGGAAAAAAAAAAAAATTTGGAAAAAGGAGTGCAAATTCACAAAAATACAAAAAGACCACAGAAGTCAAAAACAGTAAAACTATGAGACAATCAACCAGGATATAAGACAAACACTCACGTGCCATGGCCATCACCATCAAATGGTGAAGCATAGTCCTGAGTTGAATTGAAAATCCCTCTGGTTATAGCAGATGCTGCAAAATGGCGGGCCCCAACAAGCTTCCTATTGCATGAACCAGATGGAAACTCCCGAGTAACCTCACAGATGCCAGAAAAATGAGCCGGAACTGGATATGGATGTTCAGATATATCATCGGCAAAGCTGGGGTGTGTTGGATCAATGCCAGTATCAACAAACCCTATCACGATTCCCTCTCCAGCATATTCAAAACCTCCCTCTTGAATCCATGCCCCATTTGGTAGTCCCAAGAACTCTGGAGTATGGGTGGTTGCAGTTTTAACAGAGAAATCCAAAATCACATTTGTCACTTCTCTCCTCTTTGAAAGCTTGTCTGCCTTCAATTTTTCCAAATATTAATAGAGATAACAGTCACAAAGTGTAAACATTTCTACAAACATGTAACGCCCCAAGAATTCACACACAAACACAAAACTCATAATTTTAAATACACAATCTTTTCCAAGAAAATATAAGCATCTACATTAATTATACAGTATCACCATCTTATAGCATTACAACATACAAGTATGATCATGGGCAGAGCTAGGTGTGGCTGAATTGGGGCAGTATCCCCACTGAAATTTTGAAACTTTTAGGTTTGGCTCATAATTTATAAATTTTTTAGAATATCTATTGTTTCATTCACTTAGATTTTTTCAAGATAAAAATAGGCTCACTTTGTAGTACTGAAAAGTTATGAGATTTTATTATCAAACAAAATGATAAGATTTCAATCAATCTTCTTTGTCCCACTTTTATATCCGTTTATGTGCTTCTTAAATATAGGCTATGTTCTATGTATGTATTGAGTTATCCAATTGTATGACCAAATATGTCTGCAGCATCAATTGATTTCCTAATACACATTGAATATTGTAGTAATTAGGGTTTTCCTACAATAAACGTGAATAATTTAGAAGATAATTTAAATTGTTCAATTTAGGACTTCTAATTTCATGTTTTCCTACGATGAATTTCTTAGTTAGACATCACATTGGTCTAAATATTGCTAATTATAGTCAACTCCTTATTAGTTAGTATAAAATTCATATTAGGTTCTCTTTTTGAAAACAGATATATGTGAATATAAAACAATTATAAGGTGTATTGAATTATTAATTTTGAATCAATTATGGATAAATATTAAGGCGATCATGCAATGTTTTTGGAATCCAAAAACACAATCGAGGGCAACGGTAATAGGTTAATGATTTGTTCCAGATACTAACATACACACATACACTTTTTGGAAAACAATATCAACCAAAAATATGGTACTTGTTTATAGAGTTTGTAATTTGTATCCACTTAGGGAAAATCCTGCCACTTAGTACTTCAGAGTATGATGATAGAATAACATTATAACAATGATGGAGAAATTTGACTTATGCAATACCTGGTGTGGGGTAACAAGGACAGCAAATCCATTGATCAAGTAGTGGTAGCTGTACAACTTCAGATATTTCTCCCCCCTTAACACCCGCTTCAATAATGAATCATGAACTTGAGCAATATGAGAACCATACCTCCGATCCGTTCTTGAAGTATTTCTAAATCTAGAAAGGATACAATTAAAAGCATCATTGTCATGTTAAAGCTCCTACTTTTACAGACTGACTAGGAATTTAGGATAGATACAGAAAAGAAAAGCATAAATTCCAGCCCAAAAAAAAATTATCCATGCTATCCGAATTATGGCATTGGGCAAACAATTATACAAGATAACATCTTTTAGCAAGGTAAAGCCATCACTATTTTACACTTACTATATGTGAAGAAATTATTAAATTAACAAATTATGAATTTATGATAAATACAAGATCCACACTTTCATAAAAGACAGTTTCCAAATAACCCCACGAAGAAGACACCATCAGACAGCCCCAAACTTCCACGTCTTAACCAGTCAAAAGCTACCAAATGAATACACTAATAATTCAAATCTTTTCTATGGTCTAAAAAGATAGAAATACAAGACCCAATTCATAAAATGCCCAATTTCAAACGGTCAAATTTTGAGCAACCACTCCAAGAGGAAAATAACAGAATAATGAATCGTATACATGAAGAATGTAGTACCTTTTACCACAACTCTGGACCATAACTTTACTACAATCAATTAACACCCACTAAAAGGTGTACAATATAGCATCTTTCTTTTCAGTAACATATCAAAATTACCAATTAACTCGAGCTGCTGAACACTACTGATAATTACACCACAACTGTAAACTGTACACATATAAAAAGAAAAAAAAATAATAATAATAAAGAAATAAAGTACCTGGGTTTGTGAATATTCAATCTTTCCGAAGAAGGAGAACCATGTGTGAAGTCGCTTCTCAACTCACCATAGTAATGAGCAGCAGGAGCTTGTCTCAGAGTAACAATATACACATTTGCATCAGTGCTTTCAACATGGCACAGACTTTTCATAAACATCCCCAAGCAAAGCACCACCAATATATGCACCCAGTAAATGCTGATCTCCATTATCTCTGAACAAAACAGTACCAAAAGTTTGGAAAATTTGCTGACCCCAGAAACACTTTGAGCACAAATCCTCAGCAACCCATTTTGGTATTCACCATTCTCAAACCAAAGAGAGAGACCCTTTTTTCCAGAGTGTGAAGGAAAGAGTGCTGCTGCTGCAAAAGCTTTCCCACTAAGCTTCCACTGATAAGAGAGAGAAAGAGACAGAGAGAGAACCCTTCAGAGTTCTGATCACTTTTTGAGAAAGCAAGTAAAGAGAGAGTATAAGAAGTGGTATAATATATAGTTGGGACATGAGAGAGAGCATAGAGAATCTACAAACTTTCTCGGGTACTGTGAATTTGAACGTTTTGTTTAATACAATACAAAAATTATAAAAAAGAATGCGACGAGAAAAATGAACGTTTTCTTTTGTTTTTATTCTAAAATTTTCGACTGTTGGGGGATTTAGCTGTCCTTTTGTGCAAACTAAAAAATACTATTGTTGTCTCAGCCAAAAAAAAATACTATTGTTGTTTTTTTCCTATAATTATTTTTGGACGTTTTGACCTTTGATATGTAATTAGTATGATTTTTGAAATTCTGAAAATGATATTGTTCATTTTTTTTTCTTTGTGAAGTATTTAACTCCATATAATTTAATCATAAGCAAGTTTAAGGGAGAATTTGATTTCTTTTTTTTTTTTTGGTTAAAGAATTTGATTTCACATCTATATCAAAAAGTAAACCGTTAATTGGATTACTTTTTTATTATAGAGCAAGACTTAGGTACAGTACTTATGTGTAGTTTCTTAGGTTTCCTTCTTAAGATTATGTCATGTGGATATTTTTTTATGGAATGCAAGTATATTTTTTAATTAAATAGCCACATGGCTGAATATTAAGAGGAGATTTTTTTATTTTTTTTTATACAAGATAGAAATTCTACTATAACCTAATCTAAATGTATATGTGTGTGAAGTTTCCCCCCTAGAAACTTGAACCTCGGCCTTTACCCTCCACACTCCACAAGCACTCATACTTGTGGAGGTAGTTTTAAGAGGGGAACCTAAGGAATAACACCTAAGGTACTGTATCTAAATTTTGTCATTTATTATATATAGATCTTGTATTTTTTTTTTTTTTTTGTAATATATAAATTTTCAAAGCAAAACTTTTGTACCTGTTTTCATACATCCATTAAATAAAACTGTTAAGAGTACTCCATCCTATCTTAGAATGTATATATTCTCCTAGTTATTAATTATTACAGTATAATGTGTAAATTTTACAAATTCATTACATTTGCTTGAGTTGTGAGAGAAAGAATGCATCATTCCATTTATGAGATAAAATGAGAAGTGGTGCTATATTCACGATATTTTCACAACAAATCATAGGTGGTAAGTTGTTATTGGTTATAATTTGAATTTACAACTTAAATTACTTTTTTGTTCACCCATAATAACCAATAACAAACTACCACTTATGATTTATTATAAAAATATTATGAAAATGTTGTGGATAACTGGACATAGCATTTCTCTAAAAGGAGTTTATTTTTATTGACTTAATTTATTTGAAAAAAAGAAGAAAAAAAAGATAGAAATATAGCTATACTCCAAATGAAAGTAAACATTTAAAAAAAAAAAAAAAAAAAAAAAAAAAAAAAAAAAAAAAAAAAAAACCTTACAAAAGTAGTTCACAACTAAAGAGTAAAGAATTCCTAAATGGAGAGCTAAAGGGGAAGTTGGACTCTGTATGAAAAAATGATTGGGTTGGGCTTTTGCGATTTCGGCTCATTTTGTGGTGCTTGTCTTTTATTCCCAACGTTACAATTTGTTAAAGTCACCCGTGATAAAAGAGAGACAGAGAAAGAAAGTACTAGGGGACTAATGGGACGGTGGTACAATAAAAGTCAAGTGAGACGCACTCTATGGCTTTGCCGAGAGCACATGTGAAAGTGAAAGTGTCCCCCAAAAAAAACAAAGAAAAATCAAAGGGTTGGGTATTGGATTCTGGTTCTATGCTATATATGCTGATGAATCTTTTTCATTCTCATAATTAATTCCCTCGTCTATGATGAATGAATTTTTATACGCCCTTTTTTACATGGTCCACACTCCACATTCCCATATTATCTTTGTCAAACTTGTAGGACCAATGGCATCATCATCATCCACTGTTGGGTCCATTTTTATATAAATAGTCGTTAAGGTTAACTTTATGCTCTTACTGTTTCCAAAAGAACCTGATGCTACAATCATGAGTATCACATTCTCCTTGATCTCACTTGATTACCCTTCACTATATATCTCACTCTCTTAACTGATTAAGTGTGCGTTTGGCATGACTTAATTTTGTTAGTTTATTTTACTATTTAACTTATTTTTGCTACTATTTATAGGTCTCACTATACGTTTTGGTACTATTTATGGGTCTTATTGTACTATTTCAGCTAACTTTTACATTTATTTACAGTACTTTCAGTAATAAGTTTTCAATTTTAGCAAAATAAGCGGATCTCAAACAGACCCTAATATGACCAAAACAAACGCCTACCGTTGGCTCTTGTTCTATTAGGTGGACATTTTATTGTACTCTCATGTTAAAAATTTAAGTGAAACCTTTATTGTAGTTAAGCAACAAAGAGTCTTTGGAATTGATGTAAGTAGAATTTACATGAATGATCATCTAAAGTAAACTACCACCTAAACCAATTTGGATAAAGCATTCTTCAAAAGACAAGTACTCAATAAGGTTGGGATGGATAAGGGAGAAAAAAGTGGAGACTATAATGGAAATGGAATACTAATGGTTATTATAAAGGAAAGATGCCCTTTGTAAAGTTGAGCCTTTTCCAAGAATATAAATATTATTGTTTTAAACATTATTGTTTAAATTTTGAGTATTTAGTATGAATATAAATATTTTTATTTTTTTACCTAACCCAAGCTGATCAAGTACTTTGTAAATTTTTTTAGAAAAAATCCAAAAAAAACTCCTTTTCATATTTGAAAAATAGGTTAAGCCAAAGATATCTATTATCTCTTTATTTTTTTGTGTGGCTAAAATAATATTGTTCTCACATGAAAAAAAGTTATTAAATTAATTTTAAAGAATATTTTATTTATTTTTTGTGTGAGAATTTATTTTCAAAAATCATTTTTCTAAAAATATTTTTTCATTAGTTAATTGCATACTTAATGACAATTCTTTAATGGAATTGGACGAAAGACATGTATTGAATATATTTGAAACTTAGAAGACTCAACTGAACGAAAGTAAAATTAGAAAACTAAAATGATGCAATTTGCATTTTAGTCTTTTTTATTTTTATTTTACCTACTAATAACCAATCATCACATTAGTACTTTGTAAAAAAAATTGTAAAATAGTTTATGACTTTAGCATTTTCCTTATTTTTTTTAGCATGTTACGATTCCTCCTCTTCAATGCCTTGCCTACAAATATAATAATTTGCATTAACATGGAAAAGAACCTTGTGTACTTCTGCAAGCTACACAATTTTCCGATGTTTACATAGGCCGAAGACTAACTCAAAGTTTTTACAATAAACCCTAGTTGGTAGAAGGATTTCACATAACTTAGCTCGGTTTGACTCATTCAGTTTTTCAATTATCAGCTCAATCCAACAATCGATAACTAAGAGAAGATTCATTCATAGCCAAAGCTACAAAATAGAATGCCAAAGTGAGGAAAAAAAGACATTGAACTAGAACATTACGAAAAAGAAGTCTAACAAGGTAAATTGTTGTTAACACCATCAGTGGTTGGGGATCAAAGAGGCCAGGGGCAATTTTTTTTTTTTGAAAATTATGTATTTTCCCATATGATGTAAATATAATTACAAGTAGCTCCTTAGAAAAATATAACTTGACCCTTCAAATTTTTTTAAGTGTGGAATTAAACGGATAAGAATTTGTCGTGGGATGGGTAGTGGAAGAGAGAGAAAACACTTGGCATACCCAGGTGTAGTAGAGGCCAAACGGCTAATAGGGTAGTGGGCAGCTCTGAAAAGGTGTTCACAGCAGACAAAAATGGTTGGTAAGCAACAAGGGAAAAAGAGAGAAATCAAATAGGGTTAACCCAGTATAAATAGGAACAGTAGCCACAAATAGAAGGGAGATAAGGACTTAGGCAAGAAACATAGAGGATTGAAAAGGAAATAAGAGAGAAAAAAGAAAGAACGAAGTAAAGGCAATAAAAGAGTGAATATGGCAGAAAAAGCATGCATCAATAGGCAATCTTTTCCCTTCCTCTTGTAGCAGACCCATTCTTTGTAATCCCAACAAAACAAGAAGTAGCTATCCAGGCCCATTCTCCAAATTGCACAACTTTAATGGCATAGTTTGTCAATAAGGTTGTCCAAGTTGGGGTTTGGATTCTTTTTAGTTCACTTCCAGCAGGAGACCCATCATTTACATTCTATTGCTTTAAATACGTTAACTGTTTTCTCTCTTACTAGTCTTTTTGCCATAATACATGTACCAATATAATAATATACATATGTATGGATAAATGCGTATTTAAACATATGCATTTGTTGTTATTTGTTGTCTTTCTTTTGGGATGTTTGTCTTGTGCATAAACTGGCCCTTTAGCAAGGTCATGCTAGAAATAGTGGGCGAGGTCCAACTCTCTAACCCATAGCAGAAAGGGCCTCAACCCAAGAGCACAAGGAGCCCCTACACCATTCAAATTGGGATTTGATCTAGGAAGGTGAAATTTTGGTGCTTTTGATTGTTTCCTTGGCCTTGATGTGGATTTATTCAACTGAGTATGAATCAAAATTCGTTCTTTTAGCTTGTAGTTCCTAGGGTTTTAGGCTGTTTTTGAAGGAATGAGTGGTAGTATGACTCTTGAATGAATTTCATAGGTGATTTGGTTGGTAGCAACAACAGTGGTTTGCCATGACAGGCGATGTTGATGGCATCAATGGTTGGCATTGGCAAAGGTTGGTGGTGGGGAGGTATGTTTTTTTTTTTTTTTTTTTTTTTTTTTTAAATTGGATTTTAGGTAGTTGAAATAAGAAAAGTTATAATGATAGGATTTAATTAAATAAGTGGACATCTATTATATTTTTATTGGTAGAATAGGAAAAATGAAATAGAAGATTTAGACTCTTAAAGAGGAGACTAATCTTATGTATGAGGCCCATAAGAGAGAGAGAGAGAGAGAGAGAGAGAGAGAGAGAGAGAGAGAGAACCCAAAAAAATGCAACTAAAGAGAGAGACATACCTTGGCATTAATCAATTCAAGAAAGAATCAAATCTTATTTTTTATGGAGGCATATTGCTTCGAACTTCGATCAAAAGTTTCTCATTTTCTTTGAAGATGGATGCAAATTTAAGTTGGAGTCATCATCTAGAAAGGTAATGGGCATTGAAGAGGAGCCCAAATCAAACCCGTCATTAACCGTTGAGCAAAACCCCAAATCTGGCCAGCCCAAGCCTAAGTTGGATTCACTAGTTGTGTCCATTGGAAGCTTCAAATAAGATGGAGAAGAATCATGCCTAGTGTCATTAGGGATTGCTGGAGGCCGAAGTTCTCCTGTAATTGATGACGAATCCAAATTGTAACCATCACTATGAAATATTGAGTCAAATCCTAAATACTTTCCACCACCTAAACTAGAGTCAAACCCATTATTTGGTGTTTCCGTTGGAAGCTCTAAATTAGATGGCAAAGAAAGTTGCTCAATGTTATCAAGAACCAAGGGAGGCCAACCATCTCCAGCATTTGAGTCATTATATCCAATGCTTGCAATTGGTGATGAATACAAACCATACACATCACTATGAGTCATTGAGTCAAATCCCAAATATGGTTGTGTCAAACCTGAGTTTTTTTTCATTGAAAGCCCCATAACTCCTACATTGTTGAAATCCCTGTTATCCATATCTGAACCATAAGAAGTGGAGAACAATAATGGCAAAGGCGGGTGTTTGGTATCTCCAGGAACCAAGGAAGACTCACCATCAAGTGTAGCACTAGGAAAGGGCAAGTAAGGCACAGCCATCTTGGCCCCTTCACATTCATTTAGGGGTCTTGGGACAATGTTGGAGTGAAATTGGTGTTGCATTCCTGGTTCACCAATCAGCATATTTTGTGTCTCCGAAATACTTGTAAAGCTAAACATCGCTGGGCACCTCTCTTCTTGTGAATCATCATCAACATTTTTGTAGTAGTCATGGAAGATACCAGATTTCTGAGAAAAGTATGTGCATTCTACATAGACCCCCCACCTTTTTATGATATCGGTAAGATTTATTGGATTGGGAGAAGAAGAACTTATCTTCCAATTCTCAATTTTCCATATAACCTCAACATGATTTTGTTCAAATAGATTTGAGTAATTTAATTTCTTCAGCAACGCTTGATGAGATATAGAAATTAACCACAAATGATTAGAAATTTCTTTCATAAAAATTGAATCATAGAAAATTTTTTCACAACCATTGATGGAAAGGTAAACCTCACAATAACATTCACCTATATGTGCCTTTGGTCCAAAAGCAATGCAAACAGCGAATTTTGGAAACTTCCGACCAACTTGCTGGAATGATATGGAATTTTCAACACTTTGATAATTGAACCACTTTGGAATCTCAATTCCTGGTACTGTAATTTCACAATCATCATGCTCATCTTCAGATCCATAATCCTCAGTTTCAGATGAGAAATCATCAAAGAGCGAGGAAGAGAGAACAATCTCATGCAATAATCCGCTTGATGGTCGTGGATCAATTAATATGTCACTTATTGCTCGATCCCTTATAATTTCTCCAAACTGCAAGAAATTAGCAAATTCAAAAAATTACACTTTGGCAAACCTATTAATTTATTTGAGAAGGTAACAAAATAGTTTCTCTAAAATTAAGAGAGAGACCTGAATTAATAATCTGCTTGATGATTGTGGATCCAACAATAGGGAGTTCTTTGCGTATACTCTTCTTATAGATTGTGGAAGTATTGGAATTTCTCGAAGCTGATTGCAATTGTATATTTGAAGTTCCTTTAATTTAGTAAATCTACTAATGCTTTTAGGAATGGTAACAACATTAGTTCCAGATAGATCTAGATATTTCAAAAAAGGGAAGTAATCAGGCTTCATAAAAAAGTCCAATTCAATTATATTTTCACAATCGCTAAGATTCAAATGTTCCAACCTCAAAACCCCATATCCAGAAAAGCTATCAAAAGAATTGCACACTGGTCTCAATTTGGTGGTAGAAATCCATAATTTCTTAAGCATTTGCAATTTATAGATGCTGTCTGGTAGATCCCTAAGGTTTTGACAATTATTTAGGTGTAACTCAGTTAGACTAGTGAGATACTCAATAGATGAAGGTAACTCTCTAATACCACTCCTTTGCAAATCTAAAGACTCTAAGCATTTCATTTCTGGATGAATATTAGGAAACTTCTCAAGGCTTAAGCAGCCCTCAAGATCAAAAACATCAAGGGATTTCAACATGAGGTTACTTGGAAGAGTTTTAAGTTTTTCACAATATATGAGGTACCATCTTTCAAGCTTATCAAGAAATCCAATAGACTCATGAATTTCAACTAAGTTTCTACAATAACGAAGGTCCAATTTCTCTAAGTTTGGTGCGCATAAGTTAGGTAATTTTGTGATAGATTCACAGTATTGGAAATTGATACCCTTCAAATTTTTGAACTGGGACCCCTGTAGAAAGGAAACAAAAATCTATATTTATATCCAACAAACTTTAAAATCAAATAAAATTTCCATAAAAAAACTTTAAAATAAAATATAATAAAATTACAATTCATAAATACTAATAAGCATACCTGGTCAAATAGTCTCCAATCTAACTAAATTTTTACAACAAGAAAGGTCCAGTTCCTCTAAGTTTGGAGCTAATAACTTAGGTAAATCTACAATGGATTCACACCAGCTGAGGTTGATAAGTTTTAAATTTTCAAACCTGATCCCCTGTTTAACGAAAAAAATATTCAAAAATTTTCTTTAACAAATACTAAAATAAAATTTATTAATTCATACATACTAACAATCATACCTGTTTCAATAGCTTCTCTAGTCTAATGCGACTATGGGGCATATCGAGTGCAACAAGTTGTTGAGGACAATATTTGGATGGCAAGGAAAAAGGAAATTCATGCCATTCAAGTAACCTTAACCCGTTGGGGAGATATTTAAGTTCTTCACAAATGTGTACATTACGAACTATAAGAAATTTGAGATTTTCCATCCTTTTAAAAGCTTTAGCTTCCAATGACACCGTTATTGGCTTAGGTGAGCACCACATTATGCCTCGAATTTTATTCAACCCCTAGTTGGACAAAGCATTAGTCACACTACATATTAGAATTTTCCAACAAAATAAAGATTTTTAAATTTTAAACAAAACGTATATTACTAAAATTATATTTTTTATTCAACATTAATAAGGAAATCAATAAAAAAAGTTCATTTGAAAAAAAAGGTGAAACAAAAGAATTTATACCATATTTCTGGTTAGTACTTCATGAGCATCTTTATAACACCATATCCTGCTACGATTTTCAAGTTCTTCTGATTCTTGTTGAACGATTTCCCTACCCATTTGTTGCAGCAAGTCATGCATCGACAATTGGCCAAATTGATCAATAGTTAGGAGACACTTATCAATAAGTTTTTTAATACCATAATCTGGATATAAATTACAAGCATCTAATATATTTACAACAAAATCCTTGGAGAATCCCTTGAAGAAACATGTGACATCGAGAAAAATAACCTTTTCAGTTTTTTCTAGTCCATCATAACTAATTTTGAGTTTTTCTTGTATTTTTTTGTGAGGAATGTTTTTATACTTTTCTAATGCACTTTTCCATTCATGTATACTTTTGCCACACAAATCAGAACCTATTATTTTTAGAGCCAATGGAAGGCCATTGGCATAATTTATAATTTGCTCAGCAAGTTTCGAATAATCCTTCTCAAGTTTATCTGTTTGGAAGGCATGCAAACTGAAGAGTTCAAGAGCTTCACTTTGATTCAGTTCCTTAACCTTATAAATTGGATGATCTTTACCAAGCGCGGTTATTAGATGTTTGTCTCTTGTTGTTATAATGACTCTACTTCCCAAAGAAAGCCAATTACATTCTCCAAGAAAATTTTCTATCTCTTTCAATTCATCCACATCATCAAGAACTAAAAGAATTCTTGTCCGACAAAGTCTTTCCTTGATCATATTGATTCCTTCGGATACACTGTCCACCTTCAAATATCTATTTCCTAAGATCTTAGTAAGAAGCCTCTCTTGTTGTTGGATTATGCCATCGTTTGTCCCTGAATTTTCTCTAACATTCTCTAGAAAGCAACTTCCTTCAAAACGATCAATGATTCTGTTATAAACAGCTTTTGTGATTGTAGTCTTGCCTACTCCCCCAAGGCCACAAATGCCAAGCATGCGACCTTCATATGAATTCATATCTAAAAGCAATTCTATAGCCTCAACACGAGAATCTATTCCAATTGGGTATTTTGCAACAAATAACTGCGTACGATTTGATTTGGTAATTGATATCTCTTTAATAATTCTTTGGATGAATTCAAATTCACATTCAGTGCAACTGCCAATTACAAAATATAAGAAACATATAATAAGTTGGAACAACTGAAAATATAAATATGAAAATGAACTAAATTCAAAATATCTTTCTCTTTCAAAAAAAATTCAAGATGTCCAATTTTGTGTATGCTTAATGAAAGCAAAATGCATGTAATTTAAAGATTTGAGAACTGTCTTTAATTTTAGGTTCTTCCTTATTTTCTCTTTCCTTTTTTCTGTAGGAAATTAGTTGTAGTCTTTTAGCATATAGTTGTATGGAAAGTCCCCTTGGGTAAGGAAACAAATTGATTGGAAACCCACTTCTAATTCTTGAACGACATGAGATTAAAGTTCCATTTGTTTAATTTGGCATAAAACGGTAACTAGTGCAAAATGTTTCAATTAAAAAAAAAAAAAGATTTTCAAGGAATATGTTTTAGTTATATTTGTTTGTGTTCTCTTGAAAATGCTTTTCTAGCATTTGGCTTAAATAAAAGATCACATATATTTCTTTATTTTTATATAATATTAAATAGCAACTTTAATTAGCTACTTCAAATATTAATGTAGAACTAGAACAACTACACTCTAGTTAATAAATAAACACAATCAAAATAAAATTATTATAAATTACAATAATGAGCACAATAAAAATAAGACTGCAACAAAAAAGAGTACTAAAACAATTAATAAAAATTATTAATTAACCTTATACATTCATATGCATAATTAGTTAATTACAAACTCTTAGATGTTGTTTTTGAGCAACTTTTAAAAGTTTGGGACGATTTTCTTAAAGTTTTGAGGCATATTGTGGTCATTTTGGAGGTTTCCAGAGATATTTTAGTCATTTTGGTAGTTTTTAGGGGGTACTTTTGTCACTTGATGGTTTTAGAGATATTTCTATCATGTTAAATATTTTTAATGTATTTTAGTCATTCTAGAAGTTTTTGAAAGTATATTTGTCATTTTAGATATTTTGAGGATATTTTAATCATTTTCAAATTTTAAGAGGCATTTTGGAAGTGTTGAAGATATTTTGATTATATTAGAGGTTTTATGGGTGCTTTTGTCCTTTTGGAGGTTTCAAAGGTGTTCCAGTCATTTTAAAGGTTCAATTGCATTTTGAAGATTTTGGTATATTTGTATCATTTTGGAGGTTTATGTTTTCTTAAGTTTTAGAAGTATAAAAAATTTTCAACCTCAAAGAGGGTATTTTCCATGGTTAATGAAAAATTGTTTTGATTTGATCAAGATTTTCATTTGCCCCAAGTGCCTATAAATCAGAAAAATATTTTACGACAAAACAAATGACGCCTAAGAAATTTTGTGAAAAGCTTTTCTAAAAAGGATAAAACTTAAGTATAATAGCTTAAATATGGAGTAGTACATTAGGATACTTAATTAAATTTAAACCCTGGTTGCATTGACCAATAAAGTACAATTTGTATTATCATTTTCAAGGACAATTAAATTAAATTCAACTATGTGTTTGAGTTTAATTGGAGAAACATAATATATTGCACCTAAGACAATATACTTAAGTTTTGTCACTCTAAAAATTACATAATAAAAAATAGTTAATTGGTAACATTATTATATATTAAATTCTCCTATTTATTATATTGACCTTTTAGCTTAACTACCTGCCATGTGTAGTAGAAGATAAGATTAAAAAAAAAAAAAAACAAAAACAAAAACAAACAAACGAACTTTTTTTAATTTAACATTTAGTGGTCAGAACAAATCCATTAAAGGTTTAATACTAACAAAAGCGCATAAGAATAGTTGTTAGACACATACCTATCCTTGTAAATCAATCCAGACAAATCAGTAGCCTTAGTTAGAGCTTTCCTCCACCTTTGAACCTTCTCCAAGTTATCCTTGAATTTTTCTTCATAATTAGCTAGCGCTAATTTGAACTTTCCCTCTTGTTTACGTATTTCTGATGGATTCACATTATAAAAAATTGGTATAACCAATTGGCCATAATTTCTACACTCAAGAATCTTGACAAGTTCATTTAAACACCATGTAGAAGATGCGTAGTTTTCAGAAAATACAATGATCGAAATCATTGACATTTCAATGGCTTTGAGAAGTTCTGTTGAAATTTCTTCTCCTTTCTGAAGATTACTATCAATGAATGTATTAAAACCCTTGTCACATAAAGCTTGATATAAATGACTTGTAAAACCGTCTCGAGTATCTTCCCCTCTAAAATTCAAAAAGACATCATACTTCCATAGGGGAATATAAGAAGAAGAAGAGGCTTTGTTGGTCAGCAAAGCCATTGCAGTATATGAACAAACTCAACAAAGGTTGAGAAGATCTAAAAGAAGAGGAGAGATGGATTTCAATGTGAGGCAGAGAGGAAAGAAAGGGAACGCTTTGAGAAGACTCAAGCACGGACTGCACACGGTACAATAGATGGTCAATTGTCTAGAGTAAAAAAAAAATTGATGGTCAATTGTCAAGAGGAGAAACAGCATCCTTCTTCCACAAAATTTTCAATATGCAATCCTTCGAACTAATAACAGCCACGCGTTTTCAATTTTTCCAGGATAAGACTTAAGAGTGTGATCGCTTCTTGTTTTCTGACAACGTGGTCTTTAATCACTGAAAACTTTATATAAGTCTACAAAAACCTGAGCAATTTCATTTGTCCCACTAAATACTTTATATATTTGATGAATTTCCTGGTAGACAGATAAGCGCGGAAATATCAATATCAATATCAAGTAACAACAAAAAAAAAAGGAGAAAAATAAATAATGAAGAAGAAACAATCAACCTTTAATCTCAATGTTTTTTTTTTTTTAAGGGTTAGTTATAAATTCTCAATAGGTTAGTTAGGTTAGTCACATGTATTCTTTTCCGTTATTCTATTATATTTGAAGGTATACTATCAATTACTTTTTTGATAGACATATTTTTTTACTATTTTTAACTGATACATTAATCGTTCTATTTTAAACATAAACAAACCATCTCAATTCTCAAATGATCATGGTTTTCAAATTTAGATCGTTTAACGAACTGTTAAAGGAAGATGTTCAAAGTTTTAGAGGTTAAACCGAAGTCGAACCATGATAACGCTATAATTAATTTAATAATTGTTTAAAATATAATAAATATTTTTAATTAGTAAAAATGGAAAAATTAACTAAAATAATCCAATTAAATGTATTTTTCATATAATATATAATTATTTGGTTATTTATAACTATATATAAATTTATGAAATAAAATGCTAAATTGCTAATTTTTTTTAAAAAAAAAAAAAAAATACCAATGACTAATGTTTATATATTTAATTGGGATAAATAGTTAAATACAACTTGTATTGCATGCAAACAATGTGGTACAATAAGGAAAACACACGTTGAATTGAAAAAAAATAAAAAAAAATAAAACGTCTATCAACCAATGGAAAGTGAAACATAACACTTCATAATTGTTGACCAAAAAAAAAAAAAACACTTCATAATCAAATATCTCCACCTGCCCCAACTTCTTTCTTTGTCTCTATTTTGACATTTCAGTTTCATGCTGCTACTTCATTTCCCTTTTATTTCATATTTTCTCATCCGCACCGTTTCTAATCTCTGACTGTTCGATTTCTACCCCTCTCACTTTTGAATTTCTTTTCTTCTTTATCTTCACTTTTATCATTTTATGTTTTGTCTTCCTCTATGTTATTCTTTTTTCTTGTGTCTTTAACCCAGTACCAGTAGACTACCGATGTTATTCTTTACTCTAAATTCTATTTTATTTCTTTTTGGCTGAAAAAAAAAATCTAACTCGATTTCATTTAATTACTCTCTCTTTATTCATTTTAAATTATTTCATTCATTTTTCAAAACATTCACTTTTCTTCTACTTTTCAAAACACTCGCATTCAATTTTCATAAAATGAATAAAATATTTATTTGGAGAAGTTACTATGTTATCTATTTTTTGGGGGAAGCATGGGCTAAATGGCATTTTGGCTAATATACAGGGAAGCCAATGTAAAGTGTTTTTATTAGGTTCATTTCCCTTATTGGGCTCTTATGTTAATTTAGTGAACCCAAAGTGTGTTAGGTTAGCTAACTCACGGTATAGTAAAACGAATTACGAACTACGAAGTACTGGATCAACTTGGATTAGGCCGATTTGAGCTTGAGCTGGATAGTTTTAGCCCAATACCAGATAAAAGTTATTAGGCTCCGGCCCAACCCAGCCTAGCGAAGGTACTTTTTTTTTATTTTTTTTTTTTTATATAAAAGGTAAAACGAAACAATCTTATTTAAGATCGGGGAAAAAAACTAAAAACTAGTAATAATCATTGGGTTGGGCAAGGCCCATTGGAGTGGCGGATGTTCTAATTTCCTCAAAAAAAAAAAAAAATATATATATATATATATATAGGTTTGGGCTTACTGTAAAATGGTTTGGGATATTGAGGTTTTAATTTCAAATCCTATAATGGAAAGCACTTAAAAGAAAAATCATATGCCTTCACCTCAATGCCCACTAGAGCTCTCGCGGGGTTTGGATAACAACTATAACTCACCACTTGTAGGACCAGACTGAATGGGTTGAATGCAACTATAATAACGTCCAGAGAATAAGATAACAGCTATGACTCACCACTTGCAGAACAAACTAAATGGGTAGAATGCTCCTATAATAATGTCCAATTAACAAAGTTACTATAAGTTTCTTTAAAAAATCTTCTCCCTTCTTCCCGTGTGTGTTAAAAATATTTAATATTCTAAAAAAAAGTGGGTTCTATTTAGCTTAACTGGTAAAGTTTCTGATGGTTGTATAAGAGATTTGGAGTTCAATTCAATCTCCGCCTACACCAAAAATTGATTGGTGTCTTGGTCTGATGATAAAGAATTATCATTAAGAGTGGGTCGAGTGGCCGCCATTGAAACTCTCTCCAAAAAAAAATATTCTCAAAAAAAAAAAAAATCTCTTTCTTTCATTAAAAAAAAAAAAAATCCCTTATCCAGTAGTGCCATAATCCACGACCAAAAGAAAAACATGTTCCTTATCCGTTTGTACAAACAAAGGCTACTACATACGTAAACACTGATTGGGAAGTCCTGGTTTGGAAGAGGAATGGCATCACTACTTTCATCATCAGCATCAACTTCCCTAAAGCTTTTGCATTTTCCCTCAGCTTTTGAATTTGATGGCATTGGCAGAAGAAGAAGAAGACGAAGAAATAAGAACAATTCTCTACTCAAAGTTACTCGTTCAAGTCTCGCTGATGCCTCTACTCTCCTCCTTGCAGCCCATCACACTGTATGTCTGATTCCCCATTCAAACCCAAAACCCCTTTCATCGTTCTGTCTCAGTATCAAAATGTAGAAGAAGATAAAGAATATATAGAAATTTGAATTTGTTGGGTTTCGTTATTTACCATTCCAAATAAACTCCAACCTCACGTAAATAATTAGTTCCTTTACTTGTTCTCATCAATTTTCTCTTTAATATTATGTAGTGTTATTGAGAATTAGCTCTAGATAGCTCAAATGACACCACCAAACCTATTGGGTGTGTGTAACTTATCAATTATAATATTAACAAAAGGGCAAAACTGTAGAGTTTCTTATGTGCTATTCTACCTCAATTGAATTCAATTTCATGGTTGTATACTTGTATAGTTGTATTGACCTATGCAACAAAAATAGTGTTATTTTTTTCAAAGACAACTAGATGATACTTTGTAACCACGTGGTTGAATTTAATTTAGGAACTTAAGAAACCGTACCTAATACCCTAACAAAAGTTTACTGTTCTGGAATATATGGTCAATGATGTGCTTTTGTGAATTTTCAGTCTATTAACAGCCTAAAAGTCCTATAAACTACATGCAGATAACTAAGAGTGAGGATTGTGAACTATATGTCTTGTTGTGGAAGAAAGTAGGAAAATTGTGTATCATAATATAGAGGGTTTATGTGGCTTGATTTTAGAAGAGAAAAATGTAGATGATGGTTTTTCTGGTGCCATTTTTATGATTTTCAATAAATTCCCACTTCCAAAAGCCTAAGACAATGCGAAAATGACTAATTTATTCACTTCATCAATATTCTAACAAATTTGTCATAAATGTGTTCGAATTCCTGAAATGTGGCTTGAACATTGCTCTTTCTGATTTTACTGCACATGATTTAAGTGAAAATTGGTGGTCATCTTTTGTTATTTGAGTCATATCTAGTGGAATTATGGTATATGGGTTCACAAGCAATATGAAAAAGAAGCCAAATGTATCAAAGAGTAGGAGATGGAAGAAATAGGATTGCAAATTTGCATTTAAGTGTTTGGAAAATTGAAATTTTTTCTCCTATCCAGTGCAAATTACCTGTGGGGGGGGGGGGGGGGGGGGTTGTGCACCTCTGTCTGTGTTTCTTCCATTTGTGATTGCTGATATGTAACAATTAATTCAAGTGAAATTGGTTTGTGACTCTGATGTGTATTCTAGGTGGATAGATACATAAGAAGCGGCATGGTTATTGGGTTGGGGTCTGGTTGTGCTTCTGGTATGGCCATACAATATATGGGTCGGCAACTTCGCGCTGGTGCTTTAAAAAATATAGTAGGGGTACCTACGTAAGTTTGATCTTTTCGATGTCATTGGTTATGGTAATACTTGATCAGAAATGTAATTAAAACTTATAACATAATTTCTCCATTTTTCCCTTTATATGCAGCATTTCTCTTTTGATTTCTTCTGTCTGCTAAGATAAGTTCTTATGCTGCCTATGGTGACTGTCCTGTTGTAATTATATTGCATGATCCAAGTTTTCTCTGCAGATAATTGTGTTGTGATCTATTTGATCTGTGATTTATTAAATGGTGCAAATAAAACAACTTAATTTATCCACAAGCTGCTCCATTATTTGCAGCCAGGATGAGATAAAAACCATGCAGTGCACTAAATGATTCTATTCATTCCCCCAGCATTTATTTTTGGAGCAGAACTTCATTCTTGATGGCTCAAAGAAAAGATGCTTCGTTTCTATTCTACTTTGCCTTGGTTCATTTCTATGCTCTCAGCTAGGTTGTATAATGTTTGTATGTTTATTTCCTTCTGGTCTTGGCCTTGTGCAAAGCGTTTACTTCTTTTCAGTTTCTGTTATCACATATATCTTCTTCTTCTACTTCAGGTCCGTTGGAAGTGCAAGTGAAGCTGCAAAGGCAGGAATTCCATTAAATCAGTACCAAGATTGTTCTCAAGTGTGCACAAATTTTAAACATAAAATCAGTTTCCTTTTTATTATGTTTTGTGAGTATTATCTTGCATGATAGTTTGAACATACATATTGTGTAGACATATCCTAGTGAATTTTGCCAAAGCAAATACTGCAGTGGACCAGAAGATTTTTCAATTGTCTTTCCTCATTTTGAGGTATAATTCTTAAAAAAAAAAAAAATTAACACACAGATTGACACATGACAAGTTCATAAAAGAGTTAAAATTCTTATGAGAAGTGCAAGTGAGATTCCATTCTTTTGAAACTTTGCTTACTAGTTTCAGAGATTTATGAGAAGTTTCCTTGACCAATGTCACTGCGTGTGTCTGAGTGCATGATAATTATGATATCTTTAAAATTTAAGACTTAGTAAGTTATCACTTATAACTTGATATTTTGTAGATTGATTTTGCATTTGATGATGCTGATATTATAGAAGAAGGAACACTTGTTGCTGTCATTGGACGCCAGAGATTACAAGGTGAGGAGTCAATACTCCAAGAAAAGGTGAGCACAAAACTGTTATGTTTCCTGTTTCAATGGGGCTCTCCAACTTGTGCTTTAGCACGGGAAATTTTTAGAAACCATTTAAGTTATTTCTGTAAAGTATAATGTTCTCTCTCTGAAAATTTTGAGTTCACATGGATTCATGTTTCCTGGTTAGTTCTTATTTCAAGATACTGATAAATTTGCCTATTCATTTTTTTTCCCTTTCCTTTCAGTCTGTACTAAATGCAGCCAACAAGCTTGCATTCATGATCACAGAAAGCCAGTATAAAGGTGGTCTAGATGGAGCTGTTCCAGTTTTAGTTCAATCTGTAAGAAGTTATACACATTATTGGTTTCAAACATACAAAGCGATAATGATCAGAATAAGACATTTGAAACCATGTTTCAGCTCAACTGGATGGAAATTGCTGAAAAGATCGATGACCTGTTTTTAGGTGATGCTGAGGTATGCTTAAATTGTGTTACTAAATTGATGCATACATACATATCATTAAATTGAATATTATTTTCTCTAACGAAACATTGGAAATTATAAAATTTTCTTCTCCTATTCAACTCGTAACATATGGCGTTGGAGCCCCTAAAATCTCATTGGTTTGCAGCAGTGACATTGACTTGCACTTGACCATACTTCGATAAGCATTTGGCTTACATACAGGAAATGTGGTCCATAGAGATTGCTAGTTGCTTCCTCAAACAATTTGTGACAGGCAGACTAACTTAGTTTTTTAAAGGGTGAACGAATGGTCTTTTCTATGGAACCATGACAGACAATAGTTACTTGGCTTCCAATGTAGTAAACCTTTGAAATGTTCATTATTGTTTAGGAGACAAGAAGGAAGTAGTTGATGGAATGAAATCTTTCCTATTAAAATTATAAATTCTTTTTTTGGGTTTGCTTTGTAATTGCAGGTATGGAGGAGACCATCTATAGGGCAAGCAGATCCACTAGGGGGTATTAACCCATTAGTCACTAAAGAAGGACATAATGTTCTTGATCTCATATTTACATCTCCAATTCTAAGCCTTGGTGGGTTTTACATTTATGATGGTTCGAACTTTTAATTTATTCATCCATGTTTCTTCATTCTAGATAATCTCTATTTTTTTAAGTGAATTTTAAATGCAGCTGAAGTAGCTGAAAGCCTTGATAAAGTCGATGGGGTTGTAGACCATGGAGTCATAAGCAAGTTCCCGTTAGTATTCTTGTTCCCTTTTAAACTCTTCTTTGTTTCCACACAAATCAAATACATGTCGACACATGTACAGTATGCACACACACATTGAAGAATTAATACATCATGATATTTTGCTAAACAAATGTTAGATTCTAGATGGATTGTGGTACACATGATATGCTTCAACTTATGTTGCCTAAGAACCTATGCTTTATTTATGACATGAGGTTGTAGTGATCTTTCGAAATATGATTGTACATGTTGCAATGAAGAATTTATGGTATAATATAAAAACTGAAAATAGTTAGATAACTACTGTAAGCAATCAAGTGTTATTGCCATGACACAGGACATTTTTTGAACAAGGAACTTGAAGTTTTTCCTGTTAACTAGTTAAAGTATGTACGTGCCTGTGAAGAAGTTCGTAAATGCATGTCAGTAAATTCTTTAGGCTGATAGCTAGCAGGTGTGATACTGCTTAATTTTGTAATTGTAAAGTTCTATACTGAAAAACAATCATCATAGCTTTGCTAACAAAATAATCATGATAAATCATTTTGAATGTATATCACATTATTTATAAGTCATATTTGTGTAATCTACAAGATTAGATCAGTAATATTTAATATCTCTTGGCATGGCATGACATGGTTTTTTTTTTTTAATGGTATGAATTGTGTCCACTAGTTCATTTTTCAAAGCTTTAACTATATTAGTATGTGCATAATTTCTGAATATCTAGTTCAAGCTTCTCAAATTTCCTAACCTTATATGCTTTACCCGGCTTAATAATTTGTTGAAGAGATTAAGATGTTCCTTTATGATCCAATATTTGCCTATAACTCTATAAAAAAGTGGCATGATTTTTCTGATTCCCCCTTTCTTTTTCATTATATTAGAAGCTTGATCAAATCCTATTTTGTCAAATTTCCTATACTTCTTGAGATAATTATAAGACATGGAGAGACATCTGACTGATTTCAGTAACTAAAGACACCTACGGAGAAATATAGCATGGCTATTCTAGTGATTTATCTTCAGCATGGAATTTTAATGAAACAAACAATAGTATAGCAAATGAGGAAAAGAAAAAAGTCATCCTGTTAAGATCATGGTGACCAAATTTCATCGCACCACTCATACCAATGAAACACTTTTATAATAAATTGGAAAAGTTAAAATACGGAATTGTCGCAGAAATCTACTAAACAACTCTAATGGTCTGTTTGGATTGCGAGAGAATAGAGGGGAGTGAAGGCAAGTAGTGTTAGCTGAAAATAGATTAATTTTAGGACTAATTGCCACTTACATATGTCAACATCCTTTTTCTTTTTTGTTTTCTTTTCTTCTTGAACTCTCCGCGTAGTTTGTAATTGTACAGGATATACATTAGCATAAACTATTGATTATTTCTTTAAAAAAATTTGGTTTAACATAATAATTTCTCTTCCATTTATCTTTGAACTACAGGTGCACAGCAGTGATTGCTTCAGAAGATGGGCTGCAAATTGTTGATAGTCTGCCAAGGAATGCAATGGAGGCACTTTGATTGTGATAGCCTGAAAAGAAGACAAATGTGGTCCTCACCAGTCACCTCCCATGGTACTGAAAAGGAATCCAGCCCTATTGATTTGATGTCTTCAAAGATTTTATATGTTGGCCTGTAAAAAAGTCAAAGAATTCAGGCCCTAAATTTTCTTATACTATAAGTCTATAATACTATTTATATGAAAAATGAATGAGTATCTTTCTCCATTTTGACATTACCGTTGTGGTGTACGGTGCCATAGGACAAAATATTCACCCAAGTTTCAAGCAATATCCAACATTCAAACAAACAAAGCACTATGTGAAAACAGTTTGTCTGAATCAAGTAATCAAACAAAAGATAAACCAGCATGCCCAACAAGCACACAAAGCATATGGAAAAATTCAACCTTTTAGTACTTTGCCTCAAGAGTACAAAGGAAGCTCCCAACTGTTGATGAGTTTGAAAAGGTTTGATTGAGCCAAAAAAGATTAAAAAGAAAAAAAAAAAAAAAGCACAAAAAAATCAAATTCCGCAAGCCCGCGTCCAAATTTGCAAACCATAATATTTTGACTAAAGGCCCTTTTAGATACAGCTTATTTTGCTGAAAACTGAAAATTGAAAACATTGTAGTAAAAAAATAATTTTTAAATATGTGAATAGTATCGTGGGCTCTATTTTTAATATATATATATATATATATATATTTTCTGAATAAAGTGATTGTGGGTCCCATAAACAGTGCATGAACAGTGCTTATAGTGAAATTTGTCTTCTAAAAGTTGAAACGCGTAAAAAAAAAGAAAAAAAAGAAGCAAAACGCAAAACGCCAGACATAAGATAATTCCTATCCAAATGCTCACTAAGATTGAGCAGGTCTTAATCAAAAGGTGACCAAAAATACAACTGTCTAATTGAGATGAGTGAAGTACTGAAGTTTCACATTGAAGAAGATGAAGATCTCTTTAAAAGTTTTGATCAGGAGTCGATATCGGGTTCAAAATGGAGCTTGATATTGCAAAATTGTTATATAAAAAGAAAACTACCCAAACACTGGCAATTTTTGCTGTGTCACAAAATTTTATCATCGGTTTGACTGCAATCAAATTGTCATTAAATAGTGTTATATAAAAAGAAAAAATATTCAATTTGGAAGGCTTCAAGCACGAGAGCACCAAACGAACAAAGAAAACTAGTGAAAATAGCTAGGAAAAGTGGAAATTTTGACCAATATATTTTCAAGTAGCACGTTTTTTGCACCAGTAACTTTTCAAATTTGAAGCGTTGAGAAATTTGGTTAGAATAAAAAGTTAGTGCCGCAAGTTTTTTTGATGGTACCTCAATTGAACTAAATCTAGGAATGAGTTTGTTACAACTGAACTCATGGCTTACCGACAGAGTCTCGTGTCTGCAAGTTCAAATTATGTGTATGGTGAACCAACATATATGTTTGGTGAACATCCTATGCATCGTGTGAATATCGATATGGTGAGTGAACCAATATATGTTTGGTATGCGTATGCATAACAGATCAGATCATGCGTCTCTAGCTGACACCAGTAGTGCTAGTTATAACGCACTTATGATATGCTTGACATGTGGACCCCACTTGCAAAAGATAGATACTCCTGTACAAAGAGATTTCTCTGTCGGTTAAAGGAAGATATTTTTTAAAATTTTAGTGGAAGAGATTAAGGGCTTGTTTGGTTTAAAAAAATGGTCACTTATCATTCAGTTTTCATCACCATCACTCATCGCTCATCACTCATCACTCATCACTCAAAATTTCTCAATTTCCTGATTCCACCCGTTTGGCACATATTTTCAACTTTCATCACTCAATTTTTTTTTGCTTTTTGTGGGACCCGTATCTGAGCAATGGTCAGAGCCTACCTGCCAAACCCTCATCTCCTACCATTTTCTTCACTGCACATTTCATTTTGCCACTACACAGTCACAGTTTAACACAAAAACTCCATTCACAGTTTAACCAAAGAAGTACAAACAACAAAAACTCTTAACAATTTAACACCACCTAAAGCAGCTCATCACCCCAAATTCAAAACTCCATTCATACTTATTTATGATACACCACGAAAAAAAAAAAAAAAAAAAAACCGAGCTTCCAGATCAAAAACGAGCTTCCAATGGAGCTATTCCCGGCGCCGACAACAGCGATTCCAAATCGAATTGTTGCTGTGGATGCCGATTTCGATGCTCCGGCCAGATTGTTGCTGTGGATGCCGATTTCGACGCTCCGGCCAGATCGTTGTTGTGAATGCCGAAAAGATCGTTGTTGTGGATGCCGATTTCGACGCTCCGGCTAGATCGTTGCTGTGCGTGTGAGTGGTTGGTGAGTATGAGCTTTTTGCTCTGAAGAAGAACAAAAAGAGGAACAGATAAAGAAGGAGAGAAAGAAAGAAAAGTGGAGAAGAAAAGGAAAAATGAAAAAAAAGAAAAGAAAAGAGAGAGTGACCGGTGGGATGTGACTGGCTTTTGGGGCCCACGATCTCCTCCTATTTACGAACATGCCACTGAAAACAGATTTTGAGTGATGAAAACAGGTGAAACCTGTTTTCATTTTCCATGACTGTGATTCAGTTTTTTGAGTGATTGAGTCATGAAAACAATGACTGGAAACTCATCCAAACAAAGCAACTTGCTGTGGGCCCTACAAAATTTGGATATTGAGTGATGAAAACTGAGTATTGGATGATGAAAACACTTAAACCAAACATGCTCTAAAAGACTGTGCTGTAAATTTCAAAGTCGGTGAGTTAACCTACTTTATAACTATATATAAAAATAGTTTTTTTTTTTTTTTTTTTTTTTTTTTTTTTTTTTGAGAAGCATATATAAAAATAGTTAAAAGGGGGTGCTTAGTTTTTTTCTTTTCTTTTTTTGATAATCAAACGTAACCAAATTTCATTACTTGGGACTTAAGCCCATAGATAAAACATCCATATAAATTTGGTCAGTAATCATGGGTGGGGTATCCTCAACCCATATTACACTATCAAAAACATTACAAGCATGCCTAGCAAGCAAATGGGCTGCAATATTACTATGTCTACAGACATGGTTTGTCTTCCATGCCTTAAAAGCCTTCAACCACGTTCTTGCACCTTCCACAATTTTCTGGATAGAGCTTGGTGAATGGTCAGGTTTCGAGAGAGCAGACATTACAATTGAAACATCACCTGCCACAATCACTTCCCCAAGGCCAAGGTCCCTTGCAAAAATAATTCCTTCTTCTGCAACTCTTGCTTCCACCTCCAGAGCCCCCAATGGGAAGGGTATTTTCTTACACATTGCACCCATCAGTTGTCCTTGCTCATTTTGGATTACCACTCCCACACCGCAGTGCCCTGCATCTTTGAATACAGCTCCGTCGGTGTTAATCTCGTACCACCTGCATCTAGGGGGGCGCCATGGTGTTCTGACCTGACCCACCTGTTTGGGATTGGTGGCAACTAGAGCATTACCTTGTCGAACTTCCTCGACGTAGTTGGCTGCTTCCCTAGCTATGGTTTTAGCCAATTTGCACCTGCCTTCATGCTTGACGAGGTTCTGGCTTTTCCATATTCCCTAGGCCAAAGTCGCAAACAACTCCCAGTCAACATTCGTGGAAAACTCCTTCATCAACCACACTGGTGTGCTATCGCAGGCAACTAAAAATAAAACCTATACTCCTAAAAATATATATAGTAGTGCGAGTAAGGATCGTTCCCACAGAGAGTATCTAGCCTAGTTTTATGCTACGTGAACAAGGAGGGGGGGTTTGAGTATAATGAAAACAATTTTAAGAAAAAAACAACTAAGGAACAATTCAAATTAAAGTATTGAAATCAATCAAAAGAACAAACCTTGGTCTAAGTCAACATCCACCATCGGAATTTTACAACTGATCATCGATGCAAGTAAGGAATTTTACAACTAAGGAATTTTACAACTGATCATCGATGCAAGTAAGGAATTTTACAACTGATCATCGGAATCACACTTTGAATATTCACCGTTGGAACTATTTTCCTATCTCTCCTTAGTCGTAATTAATTAGAAAACAAGCGATCTAATAAACCCTAACTACTAAACAACCCAAGACAAGCGCTAAAGGTTTAATCTAGTAGTAGCCTTATGAATTAGAGAGATCGATGAAACTAAACAACACAAGCACAAGCGGTTGTATTTAATTTAGTCAAACGTTCTTCCTAAGATCTAATAATTTCTGTCGCAGCAAATCATTAAATCTTGGTTGCTTCACAAGTTAGAGAGATCAAACAATTATGGATTTGATATCTAACCTAGCAGTAGATTGCAACGAATAATAAACTAATAGGCCTCCTAGTAATTAAACGAGACAATCATGAAAATAGGCACAGAAGAACATCCGATATTCAAAGCATAAATTGAACAATAAAAACAAATTAGATCTCACAGTATTATTGATTCCAAGGCTTCGGTTTCCTTTGACCAAGTATAAAAGTTTAGCCACGCAGGGCCATGATGAAAATTTAAAGGAGAAAATCAAAGAAGAGGGGAGAGAGAGGCATGTGTGTCCAATTCTGATTTCTCCTCCCCCTTTTACACGTTAAATCCTGCTTTCCCAAGCCTACAAAATCTCCTAAAAATATTCTAAATAATAATATCCAAATCTGACTAATTAAGGAAAAATATAAAATAAATAAAATAGAGTCCTAATATAACTAGGAAAGTGGTGTTTTTCAGCTGGAATTTTCGTGCATCAGATCTGGAAGCTTCCAAAAATAAACTGCATCAGATCTGCATATTAGAATTGCAGGCAAAGGAACATTCCAGAATGTCAACAGTGCAGGTGTAGCAACTTCAAGCCCGATTTCGACCTCGATGCAGCCCGTATCTCTCAAAACTCAAAACTCAAAACATGAAAGTTGTAGAGCTTTGTCTTTGCGTTCCATAGCATCTTGAATCATCTCAATCGGAGCTCGAAGGAGAGAGTTATGCCCAGATTACGAAGCAATGTCAAAGTAGTCCAGAATCGCCTAATTAGCTACGTTTTGCACTTAATGCCTCCATTTGCATCCTAAATCAAAATATAAGAATAATGAGTACATTTAGGCACCAAATAAATATAAAAGACTAAACATTAAGGGAGAAAAATATGACATTTTGCATTCTCATCACAGACTATATCGATGAAATCTTTGTGTGGTGAAATCCTGTTAGGGAGTTTCATACCCAATTCCTTCCACACCTCAGTAGCTGCTTTGCAACTCCATAGAATGTGACATGAAGTTTCGCTTTTGCCACAAAACACACAACCATCCATAAGCGTCACTTTCCTTCTGGCCAAGCAGTGATTCGTGGGCAAAATATTCTTGCAAGCCCTCCACATGAAGTGTTTAATCTTGCTTGGGCATTGAAGCTTCCAGATTGACTTCCAGATGTTGGTCATTTTTGAGCTATTCGAACAATCCCCACTATCCGCTGCCTGTTTGCCTTCTTTAAGAGCTTGGAGTGTAACACCATAAGCACTTCTGACCGTGAATCTCCCATTAATGTCCATGCCCAAATTAAGGAATCCTCTAGAAGGCCTGGGCTGATTGGAATACCCAACACAACATTAGCTTCATGGGGTAGGAAGGTGTCTTTCACCTTATTAGCGTCCCAGATACCTTTTTCACAGTCCAATAGGTTAGCCACCATCTCTACATCTGAACCCTGTCTTCTTGGGCTACACACCTTGAAGGATACAGGAGTTGGGAGCCACCTATCCTTCCAAGTATTGACCTTCTTACCATTCCCAATGCTCCATCTCAGACCTTTCTCAATGTTACCTCTTGCAGCCAAGATACTACGCCACACGTAGGAAGGGTTTTTCCCCAATTGAGCATTCATAAAGCTGGAATTCTCAAAGTACCTGGCTTTGTATACTTTGTGGAGGAGGGAGGAGGTGTTTTGGAGCAGCCGCTAGCCCTGTTTTACAAGAAGGGCTAAATTAAACGCCTTTAAGTCCTTGAATCCCATTCCTCTATCCACTTTCCTAGTACACATTCTTTCCCAAGAGACCTAGGCCATTTTGCTCTTGCTACCTTTCTGCCCCCACCAAAAACTACTCACCATAGCGTTTAGCTCTCGACATAGGGAATCTGGGAGCTTAAAACAGCTCATGGTGTATGTGGCGGTGGCTTGGGCCACCGCTTTGATGAGGATTTCTCTGCCTGCATTTGAAAATAGTTTGCCCTTCCATCTGGCTATCCTTCTTCCCACTTGGTCCTTCAATTGATTAAAGGCTTTCTTTCTTCCTTTCCTTATCATTGGGGCAACCCCAAATATTTTTTGTGCTATTGTATAATTTGTGCCCCAAAGAGATTTTTCATGCCTTCTTGCACCTCTCTCTTCGTGTTTTTACTAAAAAAGAGTGAGGTTTTCTCCATATTCAATTTCTGTCCCGAATCCCTTTCATAATTTGACAAAATCTTGATCACTCGATTGCTCTCCTCCATGGAAGCTCTATAGAAAATGATTCTATCGTCGGCAAATAGCAAATGAGAAATTTGAGGGGCCTTTCTACACACTTGGACTCCCTTCAATCTTCCTAAACTCACCTCCCTTCGAATCATAACTGACAGACCCTCGGCACACAGCAGAAAAAGGTAGGGGGAGATGGGGTCTCCCTGATGAAGCCCCCTAGTAGGGTTGATACAGCCTTTTGGTACACCATTTATGAGGATTGAGTATGACACAGTCTTCACGCACATCATAGTAAGGGCAATCCACCTTTCTTGAAGTTTGTCATGTGTAGGGGTTCCAGTTAGTTCAATTGGTAAAGTTTTTTATGGTTGAATAAGAGATCTGAAGTTCAATCCTTGCCTACTTAAAAAACTAATTGGTGTCTTGGTTGCCGTGTGTCTTTTTAGCACGTCTTGTCCTCTGTTTTGTTCAACATAAACATGATCTAATGAGACATTGCACCCGAAAACCCAATATCGATTACCCAATTTATATAAGGTATTGTTGTGAACATTTGTCATGGGATTCCTAACCTTTCCCATGTGTATTGAAAATTCCAAACTCATGTTTTTGGTTGGATACAGGATTTTAACCCTCACAAGTTATGAGATCTCAACTTTTCCTTGACGATTGGATCCCAATGATTGCTAGCAACTTTTTATATACAAATTTAAGTTTGAAAGTACATGGAACTTAGATTGAGATTCAGTGCAATAGCTAATAGTTAGGACTAGAAGTGTTTACCAAACCACACAAACCGAAAAAACCACACCAAAACCACCCTCAAAATGGCATAACTGGACCACACCGTAATTAACAATGCACTGCACCATACGGTGCAGTGCAGTTTGTAGTTTTATAATAAGAAAACTGCACAAACCGCACTGCACTACACCCTCTCCATATATTAATATATTTATTTTTTTAATATTAAATATATTATTAATAGTTTAATAACCCTAGTTTTCAACCAAAAAAAAAAAAAAAGTTTAATAACCCAAACAAGTGTTTATTAGGAAAGTCAACCCAAAATAAAGAAAAACTAGCTCAATAATTTAAAACTTGGCCCAAAACAAAGGGAAAAATCAGTTTTGGGCTAGGTAAGAAAAGCCCAAAATTTGAAAAATATACTACGCTTCAAACTGCATCTTATACATTGCACTGCACATATGACCACAAAAATGAGGTGTGGTGCAGTTATGATTTTGGCTAAACTCTAAACCGCATTGCATCGCACTGCATCACACATGTAATGCGAAAATGAGGTGCAGAGTGGTTATGGTTTTGGTTATACCGCACTGTAAAGTGCAGTGCTAAAAATGGCCAAAAACTGCACCACACCACATCGCACAGCGAACACTCTTAGTTAGGACTATTGTACCATGCAAACTCTTTTAAAGGATAAGATTGAAACTTGAAAAGTTGACTCTTAATCTTAGCCCTTGAATTTTTCACCTTCACTTTCTTACCTTTTTATTTTTGAACTTTTTAAACTTCTCTCACAAGTCAAGGGGTAATTGCATGTAGTAGTGGCAAAAAAGGCGAGATGGGTCGAGTTCGGGTTGAGTCAATCAAGTTCTAGTCAAAAACAGGTTTGGGTTAGAAATGGTTCGGATCAATTGGGTTGTAAGTTGGGTCCGTTTGAACTGTATTTTTCACATGAATATATATTTTTTAAAATGTATTCGCCATTTGGTAAATCAAACAACAAATTACTTAGTGTATAATGCATTACTTTGAATTCATCACTCATATCATGAATGAACTTAGCTCAACAAATTAATACTTGTTCAATAATTATAAAATTATACAAACCCCAACATTGCTAACCAAAACAAAATAGCTCACATAGAAGTCTAGTCTACCCTTTGAAAGTCTAATTAAAACAAACACACAAGTTCACTTCTACATAATATCAACATTCCAAAACATAAAACTAAATTACAAATACTCTATTAGATAACTAATTTGACAAAGAATAAAAACATATAAGAAATTTACAATCTTGAAAACTAACTTCATAATCTAATATCAACTATGGTTGACACTTTTTTTCAATTTAAGAATATACATCAAAGTTTGATTATTCACTTATTTTTAAATAGTCTCTTTTATGAATATCATGTCATTGCTAAGCAACACTCACTTCAAGAAATATTATCTTTTATTTTGAAAAGCCATTTATTTTGGCCATAGATTGTTAAAAAATTGGCATAAGCATCCATGATTTATGCCAATTTCATTGATATATTTCGATTTCACTCTTTTCACACTTATGAATGCTTTTCACACATATCTATAATTTCAAATATATGTTTTTAATTTTATTGCAACCAGATTATCTTGGTATGTACTTTAATATTTGATATCTAAAAACATTTACTTATTTCAATACGTTTATATTGATGTAGGGTGCGGAAGCGTCAAGAAGAAGAACACGTCTACTTCTAGAAAATAAGAAACAAAACAAGTTTGCTACTGAAAATAACCTCAAATCCACGAGGGTTCCTCAAGTCCACGAGGGTTCCTTGAATCCACAAGTAGAAAGGGGTCTGGAATCAACTAGAAAATAGGGAGACAAAAAAACTGAATTTTATTGATTGAATAATTGTTTAAAAAAAAAAAACATTTATAGACTTAAGGGGCTATTTAAGGGCTCCATAAAACTTGACAGACAAGCAAATATATTCCAAAATAACTCTTAATTAGTACCTAACCATAATAGGAACCAAATTTCACCTAAAAAGAATTAAAAGCACCTAAAAACAAGAAAATAAATACCCAAAACCTAAAATAACGAAAATTACATAAAAATACCAAAAATTAAAAATTAAATAAATTAATAAGTAGATTCTATCCTACATCAAACCCCTTCACTTGAAACAAACTCATCCTCGAGTTCATCTTTGAAATCTGAAATCTTCCGTTCCGAATAAATAAATACTTCAAATGCTAGAGCCCCTTGATCTTCTATCCATACTTGCCACTCATCAATGGAATAAACAAATCAACTTGAATTTCTTTTTACTTGGTCTTCATGTAATTTTAGAGATTTACCATATAAGATCTGACAATTGAATCAAATCTATCAACCACAATAAAATCAATAAACTTCGGTGTATCGCTTACGACTAAAATAAAAGTATCTTGAGATTGACAATCATATGATTTGATTTTATTGAGATCCTTGAAACTTTCCTCTTCAATTTCTTCCTCAATGGTCTCTACCATCTTGACTTCAAGATCTTTCTCTATAATAGAATCTTCATTATTCTCTTCCACAATAATCTTGATTTTAGGATCTTCCTCCATAACAAGACCCTCATTAATTTCTTTAGAAATCTCTATATTTTTTTCTTTGACTTCTCAATAATCTTTAAGAATAATATTTTCTTCAACATGCAATTCTTCTTTTAATGGTGGAATATATGGCTCTTCAAAATAATTCAAGTATGAACTTCTTTGCCAATAATAATCTGGTTTTGAATATGACAATATTTCATCACAATCCATAGGATAAAAGTTGATAGCAAGCATCTTTTCATCTTTGGCCATGAACAAATTTTGTCTTCACCTTGTTGGATTCTATTAGATTGTAATTGTTCCCATCAATATAAGGCATATTCACTAAGTTTATACAAAGCAAGTTTAACTTTTCTCTCATCACAAATATTCTCATAGTCAAATAAATCCTCTAGATCTAGTAACCAATCAAAAACATCTTCTTTATAGGAATAACCATTAAAACTTGCAATTCTTCTATAAGGCCTATATGAAATTTGCTTACCAATAAGTTGCCCGTGAGTTATGTCTCTACAATAGTTATCCCTATTGTTTCTATGCTCCAACGATGGCATCCTCGCAAAGATATTTGTTAGTGCTAGTCATACTTCACGTAATACTTGCTAAGTTTTTTGTCACTAGAATTGCTACCATCTCATACGTTAGCCACCAGACTAGGATAAGTCAATGCTTTGATACCAATTGATGCGGGATATGGAAGAGTCAAGAAGCAGAACACGTTTACTTCTAGAAAACAAGAAATAAAACATGTTTATTTTTGAAAATAATCTCGAATCCACAAGAGTTCCTTGAATCTACAAGGAGAAAGGGGTTTGGAATCCACCAGAAAATAGAGAGACAAAAAGTCTGAATTTTATTGATTGAATAATTGTTAAAAAAAACATTTATAGACTTAGGGGCCTATTTAAGGGTTCTGTAAAACTTGTCAGACAAGAAAATATATTCTAAAATAACTTATAATTAATACCTAACCATAATAGGAACCAAATTTGACCTAAAAAGTATTAAATGCACCTAAAAACAAGGAAATAAATGCCCTAAACCTAAAATAACGAAAATTACATAAAAATACAAAAAATAACAAATTACGTAAATTAATCAGTAGATTCTATCCTACATCATCCATGCAGCTAGATAAATATTTCAATTGTTTTCTTAAGGTCATTATATATATATATATATATTTGGATGCCGTTATCCAAAAATGTATTTTTAAAAATAATAATATGTATTATATTTGTCAATTGAGTGTGAGTTATGTAGGGTAAACTATAAAGATCACAAAAAACAGTAAAACCAATAATGTCTTATTTATTTATTTTTTTTTTATTTTAACCCAAAAAAGAGAAGTTTTAAAAAAATTGGTCGTTGTGAACCCACCAAAGAACAGGTCGAATCATAGGTCAATCCTTTTTTACTTCTAGTCGAAAAATTCGAATTCGGGTTGGGTTGGTGAATCTTGACTTGTTTTTCCATGTCTAATTGCACAGCAGTGGATCCAAATCCGTGGAACTTAAGGATAGAGCATATGCAGGGAAAAAAAAATACTTGACGTTAAATTTGTCAGTTCATTCTTCCGCACAACAAAAGGCTTAGAGTGGATATGGAAAGTTAGGAATCATGTCATGTTCCGGAAAAAAAAAAAAATACACTGAACATTCAGCAGGCCCTGTTGGAGATAAAACTAGACATTCCACTCCCACTTGAAAGACTGGACTCGGCATAAAAGGAAGACTAAAAAGTAAATTGTGGAGAAAGCCAAAATATGATACTCTAATTCTAAAAGCCAATTATGATTTTCCATGGGAAAGAATCAGTCATAATTTGCCGTGGTCATTAGATACCATCGTAGGAATTTCCTAATTTGGTCCCACTGTTAAGAAGAGTTACACCACTGACCAAGAGGTAGTCGAGGTTGACCGTTGAAGCAAACAGACGGTAATTCAGGTAGCTAGGAGTCAAGGCCAAGGTAATTTTAATATTATTATAGAAAGCTATATGTTTTTTTATTTTTTATTTTTTTATGAGAGAGTTATAGAAAGCTATATGTTAAATCTTATTTTAAAGCTATACAGTTGTTCAAGTTTCAATTCTTCCAATGACACATTCTTTACCACACACTTTGCCATAATTTGTCCAATTTTCAATATGTGATTGGATTACATCATTTACACTTGGAATCATTACCGGTAATTGGCGAAAAGTAATCCAATCACTATTGGTAATTTGCCAAATTGCATTTTATACATCACAGCGTACATGTGACCACAAAAATGAGGTGTGGTATAGTTATGGTTTTGACTAAACTCTAAACCGCACGGCATCATAGATGTGATCACAAAAATGAGGTGCGGTGCAGTTATGGTTTTGGTTAAACTGCACCGCAAAGTGTGGTGCTAAAAATGGCCCAAAACCACACCGCACCGTGAACACGCCTAGTTAGAACTTTTGTACTATGCAAACTCTTTTAAGGGATAAGATTGCAACTTGAAAAGTTGACTCTTAATCTTAGCCCTTGAATTTTACACCTTTACTTTCTTACCTTTTTATTTTAGAACTTTTTTAACTTCTCTCACAAATCAAGGGGTAATTGCATGTAGTAGTGGCAAAACAGGCTAGATGCGTCGAGTTCGCGTCGGGTCAATCAGGTTCTAGTAAAAAACAGGTTCGGGTTAGAAATGGTTTGGGTCAATCGGGTTGCAGGTTGGGTCCGTTTGAACTATATTTTTCACATGAATATTTTTTTTAAAAAAATGTATTTGCCACTTGGTAAATCAAACAACAAATTACTTAGGGCACGTTTGGTAGACTGTAATAGGCACTGTAATGTAATAGTTTGGTTATGTTTTTATTACAGAGAATAGTCATTCCTTATGAATAGCTATTCTTTAAAATAAGGAATAACTATTCCTCTCTAAAAGGGTTGTAATAGCTATTTCTTAGTAGATGTAATAACTTCTAACATTAATATATTTCCAAAATAAATAAACTTTCTATATCCACCTAACAATTATGGAAATAAAAAATCATCAAAAAATAACTCATCTCTCTAAAATTTAAAATATATTATTTTCTAGGAAATATAATTGTATGAATGAGATATTTCCTAAAATAGATCATAAGTTTTATTCTAATGTTACAACTCATAACCAAACTAATGAATATGTTTAGTTATTCTATTACAACACATTTTATTCCCGATAATAAAGATTACTATTCCTGTTGTAATCTACATTCAGTGTACCAAACGTACCCTTAGTGTAAAATGCATTACTTTGAATTCACTACTCATATCAGGAATGAACTCAGCTCAACACATTAATGCTTATTCAATAATTATAAGATTATACAAATCTCAACATTGCTAACCAAAACAAAATAGCGCAAACACACAGAAGTCTAGTCTACCCTTTGAAAGTTTAATTAAAACAAACACACAAGTTCACTTCTACATAATATCAACATCCCAAAACATAAAACAAAATTACAAATACCCAATTAGATAACTAATTTGACAAAAAATAAATACATATAAGAAATTTACAATCTTGAAAACTAACTTCATAATCTAATATCAACTATGGTTGACACTTTTCTTTTTTTTCAATTTAAGAATATACATCAAAGTTTGATTGTCCACTTATTTATAAATAGTCTCTTTTATGAATATCATGTCATTGCTAAGCAACACTCATTCTAAGAAATATTATCATTTATTTTGAAAAGCTGTTTATTTTGGCCATAGATTATTAAAAAATTGGCATAAGCATCCATAATTTATGCCAATTTCATTGATACATTTCGATTTCACTCCTTTCACACTTATTAATGCTTCTCATACATGTCTATAATTTCAAATATATGCTTTTAACTTTATTGCTACCAGATTATCTTGGCATGTACTTTATTATTTGATATCTAAAAATGTTTACTTATTTCAATTCGTTTATATTGATACGGGATGCGGTAGCATCAAGAAGAAGAACACATTTACTTCTAGCAAATAAGAAACAAAACATGTTTGCTTCTGAAAATAACCTCAAATCTATGAGGGTTCTTTGAATCCACAAGGAGAAAGGGGTCTGGAATCCGCCAAAAAATAAGGAGACAAAAAGTCAAAATTTTATTGATTGAATAATTGTTAAAAAAACGTTTATAGATTTAAGGGCCTATTTAAGGGCTTCGTAAAACTCGAGGATGGGTTTGGCCTAAAAAGCATTAAAAGCACCTAAAAACAAGGAAATAAATGCCCTAAACCTAATATAACGAAAATTACATAAAAATACCAAAAATAATAAATTACATAAATTAATTAGTAGATTTTGTCATACATCAGACCCCTCCACTTGAAACAAAATCGTCCTCGAGTTCATCTTTGATATTTGAAATCTTTCATTCCAAATAAACAAATACTTTGAATGCTAGAGCCCTTTGATCTTCTATCCATAGTTGCCACTCATCAATGGAATAAACAAATCAACTTGAATTTCTTTTTCCTTGGTCTTCATGTAATTGTAGAGATTTATCAAATTAGAACTAACAATTGAATCAAATCTATCAACCCCAATAAAATTGATAAAATTTGGTGTATCGCTTACCACCAAAATAAAAGGATCTTGAGATTGACAATCATATGTTTGATTTTATTGAGATCCTTGAAACTTTCCTCTTGAATTTCTTCCTCAGTAGTCTCTACTATCTTGACTTCAAGATCTTTCTTTATAATAGGATCTTCATTATTCTTCTCCACAATAATCTTGATTTTAGGATCTTCTTCCATTACAAGACCTTCATTAATTTCCTCAGAAATCTCTATATTTTGTTCTTTGACTTCTAAATAATCTTTAAGAACAATATTTTCTTCAACATGCAATTCTTCTTTTAATGGTGGAATAAATGGCTCTTCAAAATAATTCAAGTATGAACTTCTTCGCCAATAATAATCCGGTTTGTATACGACAATATTTCATCACGATCCATAGGATAAAAGTTGATAGCAAACATCTTTTTCATCTTTGGGCATGAATGAATTTTGTCTTCACCTCGTTGGATTCTATTAGATTGTAATCGTTCCCACCAATGAAAGGCATATTCACTAAGTTTTTACAAAGCAAGTTTGTTCTCTCAATACAAATATTCTCATAGTCAAATAAATCCTTTAGATCCAGTACCCAATCAAGAAAATCTTCTTTATAAAAATAACCATTAAAACTTGCAATTCTTCTATAAGACCTATATGAAATTTGCTTACCAATAAGTTGCCTGTGAGTTATGTCTCTGCTAGAGCTATCCCTATTGTTTCTATGCTCCAATGACGAAATCCTCACAATAAAATTTTTGAGTGCTAGTTGTATGTCACGTAATACTTGTTAAGTTTTCTGTCACCAGAATTGCTACCATCTCATACGTTAGCTACCAGACCAGGATAAGTCAAGGCTTTGATACCAACTGATGCGGGATACAAAAGCGTCAAGAAGTAGAACATGTCTACTTTTAGAAAACAAGAAACAAAACATATTTACTTCTAAAAATAATCTCGAATCCACGAGGATTCCTTGAATCTACAAAGAGAAAGAGGTCTAGAATCCACTAGAAAATAGGGAAACAAGAAGTTTGAATTTTATTGATTGAATAACTATTAAAAAAAAAAAAGTTTACAAACTTAGTGGCCTATTTAAGGGCATCAAAAAACTTGAAAGATAAAAAAATATATTCTAAAATAAATCATAATTAATACCTAATCATAATAGGAACCAAATCTGACCTAAAAAGTATTAAATGCACCTAAAAACAAGGAAATAAATGCCTAAACATAAAATAATGAAAATTACATAAAAATACCAAAAATAACAAATTACATAAATTAATTAGTAGATTTTGTCCTACATCACATATGCAGCTAGAGAAATGTTTCAATTGTTTTCTTAGGATTCAGCTTATCTCTAGTACTTTTTTAACTGATCATATCATTTTGTTTTAAATATATAATAACAAGTGGTAGTGAGTTTTAATCTTCATTTTTTATTTATTTAGTGGATAATGTGATAGTTTCTCATTAAAACAAAATGAGATTCCAGTTAAAAAAGTACTGGAAGTAAGCCAAACCGTTTTCTTAAGATCATTACATTTATATTTGGCTGACGTTATCCAAAAAATGTTTTAAAAAATAATAATAATAATATGTATTATATTTGTCAATTGAGTTTGAGTTATGTACGGTAAACTATAAAGATCACTACAAACAATTAAACCAATAATGTCCTAATTTATTTTACCAAAAAAATAGTTATTAAAAAAAGGGTCGGATGAACCCACCAAAAAAGGGTCGAGTCACAGGTCAATCCATTTTTACTTCTAGTCGAAAAATTCGGATTCAGGTTGGGTTGGTGAATCACGACTTGTTTTTCCATGTCTAATTGCACAACAGCGGATCCAAATCTGTGGAACTTAAGGATAGAGCATATACAGGGGAAAAATACTTGACATTAAATATGTCAGTTCATTCTTCCGCACAACAAAAGCTTAGAATGGATATGGAAAGTTAGGAATCATGTCATGTTCCGGAAAAAGAAAAAAAAGAAAAAAAAGAAAAAAGACTCTGAACATTCCACTTCCACTTGAAAGACTGGACTCGGCATAAAAGGAAGTCTAAAAAGGAAATTGTGGAGAAAGCCAAAATATGATACTCTAAATTCTAAAAGCCAATTGTGATTTTCCATGGGAAAGAATCAGTCATGATTAGTCGTGGTCATCAGATGCCATCGTAGGAATTTCCCAATTTGGTCCCGCGGTTAAGAAGAGTACACCTAGAGGCAGTCGAGATTGACCGTTGAAGCAAACAGATGCTAATTCAGGTAGCTAGGAGTCAAGGTCAAGGTAATTTTAATATTATCATAGAAAGCTATATGTTAAATCTTATTTTGAAGCTATACAGTTGGTCAAAGTTTCAATTCTTCCAAGGACACATCCTTTACCATATACTTTGCCATAATTTGCATAATCTGTCAATATGTGATTGAATTACATTATTCACACTTGGAATCATTACTTATAATTGGTAAAAAGTAATCCAATTATCACTTGACACATGTACAAGTTGTGGTAAAATATATGACAATGTTTATGTCTCAAGACTTTTTTGTCGAGTTGAGTTGGAGAAAATTTTGTGTAACGGTAATAGATGTAATGCCTTTTTCCTAATTTGGTCTCGCGGTTAAGAAGAGTTACACCGCTGACCTAGAGGTAGTTGAAGTTGACCATTGAAGCAAATAGATGGTAATTCAGGTATTTTTTTTTTTTTAATTTTAATTTTAATTTTTAAATAATTTTTTATGGTAGGAGTCAAGGCCAAGGTAATTTAATATTATCATAGAAAGCTACATGTTAAATCTTATTTTGAAGTTATACATAGTTGGTCGAGTTTTCAATTCTTCTAAGAACACAACCTTTACCACACACTTTGTCATAATTTGCACAATCGTCAATATATGATTGAATTACATCACTTACACTTAAGATCACTATTGGTACTTAATGATAAGTAATTCAATCACTACTTAACACATATAGTTGGTAAATTGTGTGGTAATGTTTGTGTCCCAAGACTTTTTTTGTTGTGTTTAGTTAGAGAAAATTTTGTGTAATGGGAACAGGCATAACGATTTTAACATGGAATGGGGGTGGGGCACACATATGTAGGATCGCTTCCTATGTGAAAGGCACTCCACTTGTCCCTGTTACATACACCTAACGCTATCTTATTTCGTTATAGTCTTATTTAAGTTAATTTCTTTGTTAATGATGGTGCATTTAAAATAAAATAAAATAAAAATTCTAGCGGGTTTAGTGGGGTTTGACCGTCGTAGTGACTTTGTCAAATTGCAAAGTGCTATAGCAAACTCATAATAGATTGGGGACAGAGATTGTAGGTGATGTGAATCACAAGTCATGATCATGCTTTTTTCCCCAACATTTAATGAACAACTAGTGTGGGAAAACCGGAAAAGGGAATGGAAAACACAAAAATTGAAAAATGTTGCTATCATTAATTGCAGTAGCTTTCTTGGGTTGTCCTTTTTGAGACATTTGATTCTACTTATAAATTAGGGATGGTGTTACACTCCTATTTTGATAAGTTTATATTACTTCAAATATAAATTAAATAATTCTCAAAAAAAATATAAATTAAATAAACATAAAAAAAAATATTTTAAAAAAATATTTATAGTAGCTGTCAAAACAGCTATTAATGTGTTTATTCCAACTATATTTAGTCTCACATATGTAAGTTAAATAAATAAATAAGAATAAATTACAATAAATTTTCTTGAGATTAGGAAAATGTCAAAAACTCTCTCTTATTTTTGTAAATTACACTCCACCTCTTGATGCTTTAATTTATATATCAAACAACCCCTATAATTTATAACCAATTTTGGTACGGATAGACTAATTTCTATTAGTTTATTTTGTTTACTATTTAAAAATATAATTTTACTAAAAAGCAAGAAATTCTATATAAAAAAAAAACTGTACATAAAAATAATTAAAATAACGAAAATAAACACATACAAACGGAGCAAAGCATGTTTAAACATCATGTCTCTTCAATTTCATAATCTATATTCTTATGTTTTTTTTTTTTTTAAATAAATCTTTTTTCAATATTTAATTCAAGATAAATGAAATTTTAAGAAAACTTATAATTATTTATTAGTAATCAGATCATGGTGAACCAAAATATATAAATTTGACTGGAGAGAGAGATACATACCCCTCCTTTAAAACGTGGTAGCCTTAATTTCGCCCAAAATCTTTGAAAGAAAGCAAAGCAATTGTTAAGAACAAATCCCTCGGTATCCTCTGACCTTGAACAAACTAATAATCGAAGTTTGACGTGCTAAACAAAGTTGGACATTAATGATTTCCCATGTTCCTTTGAAATTATGTATCATCTAATTTTTTTTTTTGAAAAAGTCTGGTGCCACAGCTTGTGGCACCAGAACTACTCTTTTTTTTTTTTTTTTGAGAAACTGTATGGTCAGAACTGCGCATTTTGTCTCCTCAGTAGGAGAAAGTATACCATGTTTCAGTAATACTAACTTAGCATCTGTTTGGATATTTCCTATCTAATAAATGAGTGACATTTGTTTCAAAAAACCACATCAGACTACTCCAATAAATTAATCACAATAAATGGTATACTTTCTCCTTAGAAGACCACCGTTGGTCATCACAATAAATGATATACTTTCTCCCTTAGAAGACCACCGTTGGTCTTTGTTTACTAAATAAGTTCATCAAATATTAATTGGAAGATGATAGAAATTTGACCCCCAGAATAAAGTCGCATCAAGCCTACTTGTTCGACTCGTCTTCTCTATGTCCAATCAATGTTCACGTTCACCTAACCTAAGGTAGTAACTAGTAATGGAGTTCATATGCAATCAGTTTACGAATGACAATGGCTGACAATCAAGCATAGACATGACTGAATAATTGGGAAATTTATGGGGGTAGTTCAAGAGGTCCGCCCTCTCTTATGAGGGGTGGGCCCTAAGATGAGGCCCACTTCTCATGTGAGAGGAGTGAGCAATACTTCCAACTATACAATAATTACTTAAAGAGTGCAATTTCTATTCTTATGGATTGAGAGATAGTGTTTTAGGCAGTGTCTATGTTGGGTTTGGAGGGTTCTTGGCACCACCCCTGAAGGCTCCTCTGTGACCCACTTCCTCCACCGCGAGTTGTCCTCCACCTTCAATGGCCGTAACCGGAGTCTCTCAGTAGCATCTCTATTTAAGGAAAAAGTGGCATGAGATTTGGTTTTCTATATTGAAGAGGGTTTGATTTAGTGTGAAAGTGCTTAGTCTTTTATTTGCAAAAATATGATGTGGCACATCATTATTAGAGGGTGCAAAAGTATCCTTTTATGCCACATCCGGACTGAATTTATTCTCTTACTTGAATAAAAGACTCTATTTACAACAAAAAAAAAACAAAAAAAAACATAATAGATATGTTATTTATTATATATTTGAAGTCATTCTCGATCTATAATACTTTATTAATTGATATGTTATTTTTTTTATTACTTTCTATTTGTGATGCATACATTGATCTCACTCCAATTATTGTTCCGTCATACATATATTTAATTAACTTAATAAAAAAACATAATAGATATTTTTTTAATTTTTTTTATATAAAATTGACATGCCATCTTGTAATTAAAGACTTACGTAATAAATTTTGTAATGTCGTTGAAATCAGTTTATTCTTAAAATTCCTTTTTTTTTTTAGTTAGGAAAAGAAACTTTCAAAGCATTGTATTTTTTAACTCCTACAAATAAATTAGAATAAGAATTTTTTAACTCGTTCATTCTTATTTTCATTCTTAAATAGTTTTAGACCTTCAAACACTTCCGGAGGCAGATCAATGCATGGCTCCTTCAGTTGTCATGTTTTTTCCTCCGCTCCTTCTTTCTCAAACTTCTTCCTCCTCTAAATTTTCATGTTTTCGTTTTTGCTTTTTTCCAGTCTTTTCCTTACCCTCGCAGAACTCCCCAGTAAGTTCCAAAAGTCTTCTTTTTTGGGCTAAATAAAAATGGGTTCATTGGTGTGGTCCGCGCAGACTCATTGACTTTATGTCACATGATTGATAAAAATAATATTATATGTGCCATTGGGATCTTAGTGAGACTATCTTTGTGGACACGGCATATTAAAAGTATGTAATTAAATAATTAAATTTACTGTATTTTAATAATTTAAGTTATTAGGACGATTGATAATTTGACATGGTATTAAAGCGGAAGATTTTAAGTTCAATCTATGTCTCTTTCACTGTCTCTTTCACTGTACTTCTTATACACAGAACCACCTTCCCCAGTAAGTTCCAAAAGTCTCCACTTTGAAGTCAATGTATTTTTTAAAATTAAGAGAAAGGGATTCATGAATTAGTTTAATGTCAACTCCAGACTCCGATCCTCCAGATCTCTCAGTTTAATGTCAACACAAGATGGCCAAAACCAAACTCTTCCTATCGAAGTACACATATCTACATGTGGTTTGTAGACCGCTAACGTTTCCTTTATCAAAGTCTTCCATTCTGCTTTTACTCTGATTCACATTCCAGATTTGATTTCTATCAGACAATCAATTGAATTGTTTAATATTGTTATTGTGGTTCCCATTCCCTTTTTTTGACCAAATACAAAAAGAAAAAAAAAATTGTACTGTCTAGCTTATATTCAAAAAGAAATGAAGAAGTTCATTTGAGGGCAATACTGAACCTGAAGAAATGTTGTAAATTTGTATGTCTCAAATTCTATTTGCCACACTATTTGTTCATATTATTTCTGTAGTGTTTTATAGACATAAAGTGAAATAGTCTGATTAAAAGTTAACATACCGCTTATTTATATTAAAAAAACAATATGAAACGGAAATAAGGCATGTATTGTAGAACAGTTTCTATCCAAAACTTCACGCAAGTTCACAATTTATCACTCTTGGGTTTAAAAATGAGGATGGAGAAAAGTTTTTTGGAAATAAAAATGTGTGTGTGTATATATATATATATATATATATATATATATATATATATTTATATATATAAATACACTTTTTTCTCTTTTCAAGACAAATGGAGACAATAATTTGTCTTAACTCTTTACAAAAACTTGGGTTTGATATTCATCTCACTCAATTTCACATTGGGTAGACTCGGGCACATGGTTTTCGACTTTAAGACTTATTTTTTGAGAATCAGACTTTAAAAATTGAATGGCATAATAAAGTGTGAAGTTATTGACCCATCAAAAAATAAAATACACCCATACAAACTCAACCGTTAGTCTAACACAATAATGCGATTGTTGAACAAAAATTCCAACACCAAGCTGCTCAATTATTGCAGGATATTCGGAAATCACAAGTCCCGTCACAAACGACCAATAGTGAAGGGACAATAACTCAGGAAACTAGTAATTGGAGGTGGAGATGGGGACGGGCAATTTATTGCAGCAATAAGTGACTATGGAGAAGTCTGTGTGGATACAAAAAATTTGACCCACTGCTACTAAAAAATAAATAAAATAATAATAATAATAATAATGAGATCAAGGATACGAATGCGATTACGAGGGTTGTGAAGACCTAACCCGTTGTTTATTGTGTCCAATAAAAACAACACCACATGAATAACTTTAATATTCTTTTTAGAAGCTAATAAATTTAATCTTATGATTCTTTGGGATTAATTAAAAAATTTACACCGAGTTTGTTTTTATATTCATTTTATACTATATTTTTAATGGTAATTTCAATTTTATCCGTAAAAAAAGAAAAAAGAAAAAAAAAAGGCATTCCACCCAAATTCATTTTCTTCTTCTTTGTTTGTTTTTTTTTTTTTTTTTTTTTTTTTAATTTATAATTTTTTAGATATAATAAAATTTTAACCTATGGTTATCATCGGACTAAAACATTAATTGGTTTTCAGGATGGTTGAAGTTTGAACTAGATCCCCAATTCCATAATAAAAGATTTTATCAATTAAACTAATAAGAACTCATCGTCCAAATTTATCTAAAGCAATGCTATATATGTAGTTTTCTCCCTTTTTTTTCATCTTCTATTTTTATTAAAAAAAAAATCCAAGAAACAAATTTAAGAGATTTAGCCAAATTCAAAATCTTATATTCTCTAAAGAAAAAAAAAAAAAAAAAAAAAAAAAAAAAAAAAAGCTAGAACAAAATCACAAACCATTTTCTTTTCTTTTACTGTTTTGAAAATCCACTTTCCCTTTTTTTCCTAGAAATAACTTTTTTTAAACAACTCAATTTCAAAGAACTTTAAAAATAAACTATATCAAATGAGTATTTAGTAACAAGGTAAAGGAAAAATATTCTTTCACACTTATTCGTATCCACTATTTAACATATATTCATAATTGATGCGGAAAATATCTACTTTTTAACACATAAAAGTAGATGTGAAAAAAGATATGTAAAATAGTGGATGTGTGAGAATCAAAACTTTAAAATAAATTTATGTAAAGTTTGTACGATACTATACCTTTATTTGAATATGGTTAGAATATTTATGAATTTTTGCGACAGCATCTAAACCCCTTCCCCTACCCCCTACCCTCTTTTTTCTTCTTCTTTATTTTTTCCACAAATCACTTTTTTAAACAACTCATTTTTAAAGAACTTTAAAATAAACTATACCTCATGAGAATTTAGTAAAAGGGTAAAGGAAAAAGAAAAGGAAAATCTTTCACACTCTTTCACACATCTCTAATTGATGCGAAAATGTCCACATTTTAACACATAAAGTATATATAAAAAACGAGATGTGGAATAGTGGATATGTGAGAATCAAAACCCTAAAATTTGTGTAAAGTTCATACTATATTGTATCACTTTTTAAGTATGGTTGGAGTATTTATGAATTGTTACTGCAGCAACTTGAACCCCTTCCTCTACTCTCCTACCCTTGCCCATCCCTTAACTATTTTGTACTTAGGGAGTAACTATCATGCCAAGATTGTCAATGGCATACCCCAATTAAACTAAATCAAGTGATCTTAGAAGTTATAACTTCTAATTATACACAAAGAAGTGCAATAGTCAATAATTCATATAGTTGTGGTGTATCGGACAATTGGCCATGTAGTGAATGGGGAATTTAAGAAACATCTAAGAAATTGTTATTAAAATTTTCTTGTAATAATATAGCATTGGACTTTTTTTTTTTTTGAACAAACTCACACACAAAGGAGATCGAGGGAAATGCATTGGACTTGGTTGAGTAACCTGAATGGTAAGAAGATATTTGTGAATGGCTTTGGAAGATGTATGGTGAGGATAAAATAGCAATTTAGCAAACATAGTATTGGTAAAAGAGTTCAATTTATGTGGTCACGAGGGGCAGATTACATTTTTCATCTTTTGTGTGTTTCTTTCCGCATGGAGGATGTGCTTTTAGATCATAAAGCACTAAACACACAAATGTGTTGTCTTCACAACAATAGTTCCATCAAGATTTTGGTGGTACATGTAGTACTATTTTTATAGTCACGTGGTGTGAGATCGATAAATCCACACTAAATCTCACTTTTTTATTCAGAAATTTTTTTTATATATAAAAAGTCCGCTTATTAAAAAAAAGTTAGATTTTAAACTGAAATTAGAACCAGGTTCATAAGTAACATTATTGCAGGTGATGCGTGGTCAACTGGACATGTTTGTGCATTTTATCCTTTATCTTTTGGATACAAGAACCCGGTTCTTGGGGTTTTCTTTTTGTGATTTGGAGTTTTAAAATGTTAAAATTTAGCATTTCACAATGAGTAGTTCTAGTAACACATAAAATACCATAATTTTTGTCACAATTATCTTATGACTCAGATTGTGATTAGTTATCTGTCACTTTTATATAGATCCACCATTCACAATTTACCACGTGAATAGTTGTGACACAAATTGTGACATTTTATGTGAGCTTAGACATTGGATAGTATTGATCTCACAACTGGTAGATATTTGTGGTTGCAACCAATAGAAGTTTATTTAGGTGAAACAACCCAGCTTACTTTGCTAATTTATTTTATTTTTTGTTTGTTTGTTGAGGCTTCTCTTGTTCCCACCAGTTCAAAAACCTGTAAATATGAAAGCCCCCCATAAATCAAAAGTCTCGTTTTCATTGATTAGTGGCTTTGGGTCATTATTCAAAATTGACGACTCTAGGCGTGAGAAATACGGGGTCGACTAAAAAAAAAAGATTATGGATCTATATACAAATAGGTGTGCCCACTATAAAACAAAGTATCATACCCTGCCCAACTCACTAATCACAGATTACTCACTTGATAACAACAACAATGGCTGCATTCCTCTTAATCCTATGTTTGATCCCTGTAGTTCTTGCTTTTTCCATCTTGGCTTTCACAAGGAAGTCCAACAATGGTCACAAAAACCTGGCACCAGGGAGCTTTGGATGGCCTATCATGGGTGAAACCCTTGAGTTCCTATTTGGGAAGCCAGAGAAGTTTGTGTTTGATAGGATGAAGAAGTACAACCCTGATATATTCAAGACCAAGATTCTTGGTGAGGAAACAGTAGTCATATGTGGGCCAAGTGGACACAAATTCTTGTTCTCCAACGAGCAAAAGCTCTTCACTGCATTTCGTCCTCATTCTATGCAAAAGATCTTCCGTTCTTACCAAACGCAAACAGCTGCCCCAGTCAAAACCTCACGCGATGATGAGTCCAAAATCTTGAGGTCACCTGGGTTTTTGAAGCCCGAAGCATTGGTGAGGTACTTGGGGAAAATGGACTCTATCACACAGCAACAAATGCAAAGTTATTGGGAAGGAAATGATGTAGTCAAGGCCTTCCCCCTTGCCAAGACTCTAACTTTGAGTCTTGCTTGTAGATTTTTTCTGGGCACTGAGGATCCTGAGCGAATTGCTAGACTTGTTAACAATTTTGATGATATTACAGTTGGGTTGCATTCAATTCCAGTGAAGTTTCCAGGAACTATATTTTACAAAGCAAACAAAGCTGCTGCGGCAATCAGAAAGGAGCTAAGGAGTGTTATTCAGGAGAAGAAGTCTGCTATTGCATCAGGACAACCTATGCAGGACATATTGTCACACATGATTGTTGTTACTGATCCATCCGGGAAGTACATGCCAGAGGCTGAAGTTGCTGATAAGATTATGGGTTTGATTGTTGCTGGGTATAGCACTGTGGCTACTGCCATGACTTTCTTCATGAAATACGTTGGAGAGAGACCCGAAATCTATGAGAAAATCCTAGCTGGTACCTACTTTATCTTTTCTTTTTTTTTATTTTCCTACTCAAGTGCCTTTTTTTAAATCAACAACATTTGCTGAAGGTCCCATAAGATAATTATTAGTGGAGGAAGGGAATTCGAATCTTGATTCTCCTTGTAAAGGATGAGATCAAGTAACAACAATGACTTACAGGATTCTTTTCTTGCTAAAAGTTGGTTAATCACAATAGAATTACATTAAGATTTAAAAAAATAAAAAAAACTATTTGAAAAAATACTCATATAACTACTAATGGATTGTGTTTTTTTTACTGAAATTTATGAAACTAGAGCAATTAGAGGTGTCAGCTGCAAAAAATCCTGGAGACTTGCTGGAGTGGGATGACATACAGAAAATGAAGTATTCATGGAATGTGATATATGAAGTGATGAGGCTCACACCACCACTTCAGGGTACTTTCAGGGAAGTCCTAACTGATTTTACCTACGCTGGTTACACGGTTCCAAAAGGGTGGAAGGTACGTACATGAATTTGGACAACTATAATGTTAATGCGAATGTAACTAACATGTAATGGGCCTAGCAATGATATATTCCACATGTATATAATATTATATTATTTTTGGCAGGTATATTGGACAGTGAGTACAACCAATAAGAACCCAGAGTTCTTTCCTGAGCCAGAAAAGTTTGACCCGTCAAGGTATGAGGATTCTAATACATTTCCACCGTTCACATTTGTTCCATTTGGTGGTGGACCTCGTATGTGCCCTGGGAAAGAGTATGCTCGGCTAGCAATACTCACTTTTGTTCACAATGTGGTGAAGAAGTTTAAATGGGAGGTGCTCCATCCTGAAGAGAAGATTATAGGTGACATGATGCCAACTCCGGAGAAAGGACTTCCAATTCGTCTTCGAAGTCACTAAAAAATATTGCTCTTTTAATTTGTGTAAAAAAGAAATATTTCTTATGCTATTGGAGTTATTTAATTTCATATAAACACCTTAATTTGGAGTCTGTTTAGAACACTCCAAAGGAATGCAGCATGTGGACACTACAGTTTTGTAATTTTTGGCATAAACCCCTCAAATAAAAGATATTTGTCTATTGCCATTATCATTAAACTAGTAAATTTCTTGTGCGATATACGGATAATGTTGTAATATCTTATGTAAGATAATTTGAAATATGTTGTATATATATTATAACATAATTGTTATAAAACTTTATTAGTAATGAGTTCATCATAAAAAAGTAACAAGTATAATTATTCAATTGAAGGAATGTGAAAAAAAAAACAACTTTGGAGGAATATTATAGAATAAAAGTTGATATAGAATGTGTCTTTCTCATTCTCCATAATTCTAAAACAAAATACACATTCCAAACACTCACAGTCAATCACATCATTTACAAAATCTACGAATCTACAACGTCCGCATTAACATAAAAATTGTAATTGTTGTTGCCACTCAATATAAAATGCAAGCTTCCCTTCCTTGGTTCTAACCAACTCATACGGGTTAAGATTAGATGAAACAATAATGTTAGAGCTAGGTAGGTGTCAACGAAAGATTGAAGGTAAATGACATTGTATTTGGTCTGTGTGTATTTGATCTGAAGTTTTGAAGCTTTTGGATGTGGGTATTATTTACCCAATTTCTGATAGTAATGGGTGAGTCCAGTTCAAGTTGTACCAAAGAAATTTGGCATAACAGTTGTCAAGAATGAGGATGATCAGTTAGTCCCAAATCGTGTGCAAACGGGATGGAGAGTATGCATTGATTACCGTAAGTTGAATGCCATGACAAGAAAAGATCATTTTCCTCTTCCTTTTATAGACCAAATGTTGGAAAGGTTAGCTGGTCATGCTTATTGTTGTTTTCTTGATGGATATTCTGGATACAATCAAATTCCCATTGCACTAGAAGATCAAGAAAAGACTACCTTCACATGCCCCTTTGGGAAATTTGCCTACTGTCGCATGCCATTTGGTTTATGTAATGCTCCTGGTACATTTCAGAGGTGCATGATTAGTATTTTTTCTTATATGACGGGGCGATTTTTGGAGGTATTTATGGATGAATTTTTAGTATTTGGGTCCACTTTTGAAGAATGTTTGCACCACCTATCCTTAGTGTTAGAGTGGTGTAAGGAAAAGAATCTTGTTCTTAATTGGGAGAAATGTCACTTTATGGTGAGAAAGGGAATTGTTCTTGGGCATGTCATATCAAAAAGTAGTATTGAGGTTGATAAGGCTAAAATTGATTTGATTTCTAACCTTCCACCTCCTAGAGTTGTTAAGGAAATTAGATCATTTTTGGGTCATGCAGGATTCTATCGAAGGTTCATCATGGATTTTAGTAAAATCTCAAGGCCCTTATGCAACTTACTTGCCAAAGATGCTCCGTTTGTGTTTGATGATGAGTGTCTCCGTGCATTTAAGAGACTAAAAACTGAGTTGACTTCTGCACCTATCATTCAACCACCTGATTGGAAAGTGCCTTTTGAGATTATGTGTGATGCCTCTGATTATGCAATTGGTGCTGTTTTAGGACAGCGGGTTGGAAAGGTTCCCCATGTGATTTATTATGCTAGTAAGACTCTAAATGATGCTCAAATGAACTACTTTACAATAGAAAAGGAGTTGCTAGCATTTTTTTTTTTTTTGCCTTAGATAAATTTAGGTCCTATTTGTTGGGGTCTAAGGTCTTAATTTATTCGGATCATGTTGCACTGAAGTATCTTTTCTCCAAAAAAGATGCTAAAGCTCGACTTATCCGATGGATTTTATTGTTACAAGAATTTGATCTTGAGATTCGAGATAAGAAGGGATCCGAAAATGTAGTAGCTGACCATTTGTCTAAATTAATCGTTGAGCACACTAATGACAGTTTACCTATTTTTGAATCTTTCCCTGATGAGCAGTTGCTGCATGTATCCCAGAGACCTTGGTATGCCAATATTGCAAACTGTCTTGTCACTAATCAAATGCCTTCGCATTGGACTAAACAAGATAGGTCTAAATTTCTGGCTGAGGTTAAGTATTTCTTTTGGGATGATCCATACTTGTTTAAGTACTGTTTTGATCAAATAATTAGGAGATGCATATCTGAGAGTGACCAACAAAATGTTATATCCTTTTGTCATGATCATGTTTGTGGAGGCCACTTTAGTTCAAGAAAGACTGCTACCAAGATTTTGCAATGTGGATTTTATTGGCCTTCAATTTTTCATGATTCCTATGCATATTGTTCTGCTTGTGAGAGATGCCAAAATTTGGGGAGTATTGGAAAAAGAAATATGATGCCATTGAATCCTATTTTGATTGTTGAGGTATTTGATGTTGGGGGTATTGATTTCATGGGTCCTTTTCCTAATTCTTTTGGTAACTTATACATCCTTGTTGCTATTGATTATGTTTCTAAGTGGGTTGAGGCCATTGCATGTAGAACTAATGATCACACGGTTGTAGTCAAGTTTTTGAGAGAGAATGTGTTTGCACGGTTTGGTACACCACATGCCATTATTAGTGATGGAGGAAAGCACTTTTGCAATAGAGTTTTTGAGCAACTAATGAAGAAATATTGCATCACTCATAAGGTTGCAACACCTTATCACCCGTAGACAAGTGGAGAAAACAAGAGAATATTGGAGAAAACAATTAACCCTACTCGAAAAGATTGGTCTTTAAGACTCAATGATGCATTGTGGGCATACCGTACATCATTTAAGACTGCCATTGGAATGTCTCCCTATCGAATTGTGTATGGTAAGGCTTGTCACCTCCCTATTGAGTTAGAGCATAGAGCTTATTAGGCTATTAAGCGGTTAAATTTTGATCTTGGCAAAGCATATGCTGAAAGGAAACTCCAAATCAATGAGTTGGAGGAAATTCGCAATGATGCATACAATTGTGCCAAATCGTATAAGGATCGAATGAAAAGGGTTCATGATAAAAACATCTTGAGAAAATCATTTGAACCTGGTCAGAAAGTTCTTCTTTAATATTCTCGTTTTCATCTCTTCCCAGGTAAGTTACAATCTCGATGGACTGGTCCATTCATAGTTCACACTGTTTATCCCCATGGTGCTATTGAGATTGAGAATCCTAAAAATGGTGATATGTTTAAAGTTAATGGCCAACGTTTGAAACCATTTTTAGAACTTGAGCCTCCAGAAGTTGAAGAAGTCCTCTTGGATGATCTTGTTTATCAAGATTGATTCCAATTGTGTTTATTAGGTTTGGATTTTCTTTTTCTTTTTCTTTTCCTCTTGTTTATTTTCTGCTTCTAGATTAGACTTTGTGTTTATTTTCTTGTTTAATTTTTTTTTTTTTTTTTTTTTTTTTTTTTTGCTCTAGCTAATATTTGACAGAAATTAAAATTTATAAATCAGCTTGCTCAGGTACATCTCTTCCTTCTCCTTACCTTACTTTTCCTACTTGATTCTCATGTTGCATATTCATATTTTGCTCTCTTTTCATTCAAAACATATATTTGAGAGTATCACTTTTAACATTAAGGACAATGTTTGGTTTAGGTTTGGGGGGATGTACATAGATTTCTATTTTTCTGTTTTGTTTTGTTTTGTTTAGTAGCAAAAAAAAAAATAAAAAAATAAAATAAAAAAAAAATCTTTTGCCTAGCTTGAGGTTTATGTTCTAAGTTCATTATACTACTCTTGCATAAAGAATTTTACTGCTCTCATTCTTAATTCATTGCACATGCATGTAGCCACTCAGACACAACTTGTTGTTGAAGGATAAAAGTGATTAGAAAATCTTAAAGATAACAATGTGGAGACTGTAACCCCTTTGAGTTTTGAAAGTGCGTAACATATTTCCCTTGTTGTAGTCTAATTGTTCTTTCTTTTGGCCAAGAAAAAAAAATTTATTTTTATGCCAGACTTGAATCTTTTGAAGTCATTGATGTTGAATGAACTATACTAGTCTTTGAGAGATGAGATTAGGCCATTTTTGTCTAGTTTGAGCCATATATGTGTTTTTCTTTTTCTTTCTTGATACATTATTGCTAGTCACCTCGTTGAGCCTTTTAATTAGCCTTTCTTTCTTAAAGCCCTTATCCATAGTGTTTCAAGATGGAATTTGATCAGTTTGTTTCAATGTGGTGGTTTGTGCGAGAATTCAAAGAAGAGAGAAAAAAGAATTCAAAGAAAAAAAAGAAGAAGAAGAAGGAAAAGTGTCAAAAAGAAGAAAATAAAAAGGGCTCTCATCAAATTTTGAGAATTGAAATGTAAGGAAGGAGTACTGCTTTGAAGAAGAAGATTTTTTAGAAAAAAAATGTTGAATGGAAATTCCAAAAATAGTTGACATTCCGACAAATCTTGAAAACACTTCTTATTATTTACCTTCACCCATTTTTATTTCATTCCCTTTGCTTTTACCCTACATTATGTCCTAATAATGTCCTTATTTGATCTTGAAGATTATATAGTTCAGATATTGATATGACTGAATAAAAAGTGTGGTATAAATTCTTTTTGGCATCCTTTCATGAGACTACTTATTCTTTCTTGATTAAGCGTTTTTCATGTGAATTATATGTGAGGTGTTTGATTTTGCTTACATTATTCTGCTTGCATATATTGTTGAGAGTGTTACACCCCATTTTAAAGTGATTTCATTTGTTGAGTGATAACACCGTAAAGATTTGAGTTGAAGCATACTTTCAAATAGAGATTCTGGTCAAGTTTATTGTAAAACTAAGAGTATGTTTGGGTTGGATACCATTTTTCACTCACATTGAGTTTTGATGGCATGAGAAATTTCTTTAGCATTTGTAGTGTTTTTGAACTTGAACTAATCCTCTTCGCAAAAGGCAATTTAAAAAAAAAAAAAAAAAAAAAAAAAAAAAAAAAAAAACAATTTTTTATTTTTTTTTATTTTCTTTGTTTTGTTTTAGTATTTATTCTTAGAATTTTGTGGGTATATTCACTGCAAACCCTCACGAGACTATAACTTGTCCACTAGTGTAAGCTAGGGGTTTAAAGACTTGTTGCATATGCTAAATGCAATCGAAAATTCCAGCGAAAGTGGATTAGTGGATTTCTTTTTTTTTTTTTCTTTTTTTTTTAATTTCTTTGTTTTGTTTTACTCTTGATCTGTTTTGCTCAAGGACTAGCAAAATGTAGGTTTGGGGGTATTTGATGTGCATTGATAATAACTTAATTTTGCATATTTATATCATTATTAGAAAGCATTATCATACTTATTTTGAGTTAATTCATGAATTTTATATTTGGCTTTGGAATAATGCTGAATAATCAATTTTGTGCTTAATTGAATTTTATTGCGTGAATTTGTCTTTTAGAGGAAAATGAAATTAAATAAGTTGATTTGTGCAAAGAAGAAAATTAGTCGACTTTACTTTTACAAAGGTCATGATGAAGTTAAAGAAGGCAAAACCCAATTAAATTTTAAATCCAATTGGAGCAAGGAATCAAAGGAAATTTGCACCGAATCCAAGTCTAATTCGGATTAGGATTCCAGCCTGCATATCAGTTACTATTTTTGACATAACATTTGGTTCAGATGTCCAATCGCGATGATTCAAGTTGGGCTGGAAAGTTAACTTAAAGGGCTACAACTTTGTAGTTTACCAAAAGTCTGAATTCTGATGTTAAATGGGCCAAAATCATCGGTTAAGTGAAGCATACAAATCTGAGATTTTCTCCAAATGGGAATTGAACTTGTAATAGGATTCCTTGACCTATTTAAAGGCTCTTTAGGGCAAAATTCAGAGGACGGCTGGGGGCTGAACATATAAGTCACAGCTACCTCTTTGGTTTTCTTCCATGACTGTTAGTTTTAATAATTTGTCTAGTTTAATGCTTAGTATTTTATTTTTGTGTTTTCTTTTAATTACTATGAATAGCTAAATTTATAATTAAGGTTGAGGATGAAACCTTGTTAAGGATTATCAGTATTGTTTATGTGATTTGATTTTTCCCACAATAGTTGTTCTTTAATGAATTAAATTGTTCTTGCTTCATATCAATTTACAAAGATAGGATTCTAGATATGAGTTTAATCATGTTTTTCTCATGATTTAGGATTTATCTTAATTAATTGAATGTTGGTTTATTATTTTTTGATTATAAAATAAAAAATCTCTTGTGATTTGTTTGTCAACGGATACAATTGATGATTTGATTTTATACTTAAGAAGTGAAGAAGAACTTGCTTTTGATTTTTAAAACAAGGATTTTAATGAGAATATTTTCCATGATAGCAAGATTAATTTCTAGATTATCATGCAGTAGTTGGAAAAAATTAATGATCATAAATATATGTTGATATGAATTAACAAGGTGGATTCCAAAACCTTAATTCCTGTTTCTAGATTGTTTACATCTCTTTTATGCTTTATATTATATCTTTGTTTAGTTTAATTATTTGCTTACTTTATTTAATTTCAAACAACCAATTTTTATTAAACTAGATTAGGATTAATTTTTTTATGATTTGATTAATTTTCCTATGTTCATTTAAGTCACTGTGGGTTTGACCTCATTTTTACTAAACTATACCTCGGTACGGTTCGTGCACTTGTGAGTACTTTAAAATTTGACAATAGGCATACTGATGGCCATACCCATTGGGTAATGGATATCCAACCCTACTTGATCCGAATATTTTGGGTAATACACGGTTCTTCATGGGTAGAAGGTAATGGGTAAGGTTTGGATATTACCTATTATTACTCATTTAACTAATTACTTCTAATCCAAACCCAATTCAACCAAATTATTATTAGTAAACCATAGCCCACCCAATTACCCAATAATCAAAATTACCAAATTGCCCATGAAACTTGAAAATGACCAAAGTACTCATAAAATCCTTAAAAATTGCTGAAATACACCCTAAATCTAAAAAATAACTGAAATACCCTCGAAACCTAAAAAATGTCCAAAATACCCCCCTCGATACCTAGAAATTACCAGAATAACCCATAAACCTAAAAAATGACCAAAATACCTCCAAAACGTAAAAATGACCAAAATACCCCCTAAACCTAAAAAATGACCAAAATACTCCGAAACCTAAATATGTCCAAAATACCCCCTAAACCTAAAAATGACTAAAATAGCTCCAAAACCTATAAAATGAAAAAAATGCCCCTAAAACCTATAAGATGATAAAAATACACCATAAGCCTAAAAAATAACCAAAATACCCCAAAAAATTTAAAAATTAACCAACATACCCCGAAACCTAAAAAATTACTGAAATACCCTTGAAGCCTAAAAATTACCAAAATACCTCCAAAACTTAGAAAATTATTGAAATAGCCCCAAAATCTAAAAATTATCAAAATACCCCTAAAACCTAAAAAATGACAATAATAATGCCCTCTTAACCTAAAAAATAACTGAAATACCATTTGAATCTAAAAAATTTCCGAAATAATTTCGAAACCTAAAAAATTACCGAAATTCCCTCAAAACCTACAAAATAACCGAAATACTCTTAGAACCTTTAATTTGACGAAAATACCCTCGAAATAACCAAAATACCCCAAACCTCTATTTTGGTAATTTTAGAGGTTTCAAGTGTATTTTGGTCATCTTACGGGTTTAGGGGTGTATTTTGGTCATTTTAAAGGTTTCAAGGTATTTTGTTCATTTTAGATATTTTGAGGGGTATTTTGGTCGTTTTAGAGGTAAAGGGTTATTTTGGGCTTTTTTAAGGTTTTGGGGTATTTTTGGTAATTTTAGAGGTTTTTGGTTATTCTTGGTCATTTGAGAGGTTTTGGGTGTATTTTGGTCATTTTAAAGGTTTATGGGTGTTTTGGTCATTTTATAGGTTTAAGGGTATTTTGGTCATTTTATAGGTTTATGGTGTATTCTTAACATCTTATAGCTTTTAGGGGCATTTTTGTCATCCTATAGGTTTTAGGAGCATTTCAGTCATTTTATAGGTTTTAGAGGTATTTCGGTTATTTTTTAGGTTTAGGGAGTGTTTTGGTAATTTTTAATTTTTAGGGGTATTTTGGTAATTTTTTAGGTTTCGAGTGTATTTCGGTCATATTTAAGTTTCGTGGGTACTTTGGTCATTTTTTAGGTTTTGGGAGTATTTCGGTCATTTTTTAGGTCTATGAGATATTTTGGTAATTTTTAGTTGTTTTTGAGCATATTTGGTGATTTTAGAGATTTCAGGGGTATTTTGGTCATTTTAGAGGTTTTATGGATATTTTCTCATTTTAGAGATTTTGGGGATATTTTGATCATTTTAGTGATTTTTGAGCATATTTGGTGATTCTAACTAGAGATATCGAGGGTACTTTGGTCATTTTAGAGGTTTTATGGGTATTTTGCTCATTTTAAAGATTTTGGGGATATTTTGGTCATTTTAATGGTTTTTGAGTATATTTGGTGATTTATAGATATCGGGTTGGGGTCGGGTATAGATATTCGTGGATAAACAAACTAGTAACAATTGGGTATAAGTATTAATTGGTTAATGTAATTGGGTATCTATGGATAAACTAATTGGGTCAGATATGTATACATCCGACCCATACCCGATTCATGACTATCTGTGGGTAAACACACGGTTCTCGATTTTAAGGGTTCGTTTGGTTGGAGGGGTGGAAAAGTGAGAGGATAGAAAATGGTAGGAGGATAGAAAAAGTTTTAATTTCTCTTATTTTTGTTTGGTTGGGAGCGGAAAAGTAGAAAGATGGAAAAAATGAGTTTGTATAAATTTACTCATATATTCTAGTTAAAAATGATGGTCAATTAAAACAAAAAAGTGACAAACAACCAAAAAAAAAAAAAAATCACCCAATTTATTAAAAAAATAAAAATCATGTCCCAAAAAAAAAATCATGTCTAGTTAAAAAATATAATAATAATAATTAAAAAAAAAGAAAAAAAGAAAAAAAGAAGGCAACGTTCAGGAAAGGGAAAAAAAAAAAAAAAAAAAATGGCAGAGTGAACGTGCCCAGGAAAGGAAAAGAAAATTGGCTGAAAGTGCGAAGTTATTGATACTCATCAAAAAATAAAATATACCCATACGAACTCAACCGTTAGTCTAACACCAATAATGCGATTATCCAACAAAAATTCTAACACCACCAAGCGGCTCAATTTTTGCAGGAGTTTCAGAAATCACTAGTCCCAACACTAATGACCGATAGTTGGGGGACAATAACTCAAGAACCATTTTGAGTGGGGTCTGATCTAAGGCTCTGGTGTAGTACACTAGTAATTGGAGATGGAGATGGAGATGGGTAATATATTGCATCTATAAGTGACTATAGAGAAGTCTGTGAAAGCAAAAAAAATTGACCAAAAATTTCAAAATGATTGATGTAACATATTGTTAATAATTGATGACAACAGTAAAAACTTACGAACTTTATTATTATGAATTTTTGTTACAGATTTATTAATCATAGATAAGAGTTAGTAAAAATTTATTAATTTATTATTATTATTATTATTTTGTGCAAACTATGTCGCATCAAAGGTGGGCCAAGGCAGCATGAAGTCACTCTGTCACACTGGCTCTCTACATGGGAAAGAATAAAGTTTCTCTCCAAACTAGTTTGGAGAGAAACTTTTCAAACTTCTCATATATCTCTTTTTTTAGTTTAAATTTTGAAAATTTAACTGTTGAATTTCATGTTTCTTATGTTTTTAACATACATATTAAATTTCATTCAAATTGAATATTATTTACTATTCGATCAATAAACTTATTTTGTATACACAATTTTAGATCATAAAAATTTAAAATTTTAACATTTGTTTGATGAAATAGCAATTGATTTTTGATTTTCTTGAAATTTTACATGCATGAAGAATATAATAAGAATATGCAATTTAACAGTTAGATTTTCAAAATTCACACTCAATATAAAAATATATGAGGAGTTTGTAGAGTTTCTCTTCAAACTACTTTGGAAAGAAACTTTGTTCGATGGGAAAAGATACAATGAATTATTTTTTTGGGTAAAATAATAAGAATTATTGATTCATGGTGGAATTACCGAATTAGAGTTAAAATATAGCAATTTGCAATAGGAAAGGCCATGGCCATGCACATCTTTTTATGGTCATTCTTGTCCTGATTGATGAGGCTAAAAAAACCGGACCTCTCGAGAACAGTTTCTGCGTTTTGAGTTTTTGTTCCACAAAGAGCTAATGCACTTGTTAGTTGTTACCTCCGCTAGTCAAGGGAGTTAATAGTACCGTACCATACCGTGTTGTTTAGTTGGAAAAGTAGGTGGGCCTCATAAGAAAATTTCCGAAGTGGAAGGACCAAGTTTCTTAATGAATATTCAATATTTTACACAATGATGATTCTAATCTAATCTATAAAATCTTTCTACTGATGCTGAAAATAAATAAAATAAAAAATAATAATAATGCGTCCGAGGATTCGAGAACGTTGTTTATTGTGTCAAATGAAAACAAAAACACATGGACAACGTTGATAAATATTTTTTTAGAAGATAATAACTTTAATCTTATGGTTTTTCTTTGGGTTAAATTAAAAAATCTCCGCCTAGTTTGTTTTTATATTCATTTCAATACTATATTTTTAATCGAAATTTCTATATTTTCCTTAAAAAAAAAGTATAAAAAGCCCATTCCATCCAAATTCTTCTTCTTCTTCTTTTTCTTTGTTTTGTTGTTTTTTTATTTATAAATTTTTAGATATAATAAAATTTTAACTTAAACTTTTTATTGGGTCAAGATATTAATTGGTTTTTGAGTAGTTGAAGTTTGAATCAAATTCTTAATTCAACGACAAGAGGCTTTATCAGTAACCTAACAAGAACTTATGATCCAAATCTATCTAAATGCAATACTATGTAGTTTTCTCCCTTTTTTTTTCATCTTCTATTTTTATAAAAAGAATCAAAGAAAATAATTTAAGAGATTTAACCAAATTCAAAATATTATATTCTCTTAAAAAAAAGCTAGAACAAATGAGTATTTAGTAACAAGGTAAAAGAAAAATATTATTTCACACTCATTCACATCCACTATGTCACATATATTTACAATTGATGCAAAAATATCCACTTTTTAACACATAAAAGTAAATGTAAAAAAAACATAGACGTGAAATAGTGGATGCACGAGAATCAAAACATTAGAGTATATTTATGTAAAGTTCGTACAATACTATACCTTTATTTGAATATGGTTAGAATATTTATGAATTGTTGTGGCAGCAACTGAACCCCTTCCCCTACCTCCCTACCTTAAACTATATCAAATGGATGCTTAGTAAAAAAAAAACTTTTCACACTCTTTCACACATATCTCTAATTGATGCGGAAATGTCCACATGTTAACCCACTAAATTATATGTAAAAAAAGAGACATGAAATAATGGATATGTGAGAATAAAAAACCTAACGTGCATTTGTGTAAAATTCGTACAATACTATATTGTACTAGTTTTTGAGTATGATTTGAGTATTTATGAATTGCTACTATGGTAGGCAACAGCTAAAACCCCTTCCACTACTCTCCAACTCTTGCCTACCCCTTGACTATTTTGTACTTAGAGAATAACCACCATGTCAAGAATGTCGGTGGCGTACCTAGGGATGGAGGCATTTTGTGGCACTAGGGGGCAATGGCACCCCTTAAATATATATATATATATTTTTAAAATACTAGTATATATAAGCACTAATTTTAGTAATTTGGTTCAATAAGATTACACTTGCCCCTCCCTAACAATACCAGTAATCAACCAAAACAAATTAGAACAACAATAAAATTACAAGTAGCAAAACTAAAAAAAAAGTCTAATCAATCAATTTAATCCAAAACAAACAACCTAGCCCTTTAAAAAATTTTAAACAAAATAATTTTGTCTTTGCCCATCAACAAAAGCACACATCAAAGACACAAAATATCCTAAGCGTTTAAGCAGCCTAACCAAGAGAAGAGAGTAAGAAACTACAGAGCAAACATTTTCAGTTATGAATGTCATTGAAATTGACCTTCACAACAAAATGAAAGATTATTTTTTTATGGATGCTAAGGAACATCATTGCGATAATTAGCACGAATTCAATCATAGATGGTTTCGAAAATTCAAAAAAAAAAGGGCTGAATTCCCTTTTCATTAATGTATTAATAAACAATGATTTTGTATGTTTTTTGTCTTTATTGATGATTTGTTAATACTAAATGGATATATATAAATATATATATATATATATATATATATATATATATATATATATATATATATATATATATATATTATTTCTACCTCTCTAACTCCAAATTTTGACGTCGTCCCTAAGTGTACCCCAATTAAACTCAAATCATGTGATCTTAGAAGTTATAATTTTTTTTTTTTTTTTTTTTTACAAGATAGAATTTCTACTCTAACCTAATCTAAGTGTATATGTGTGTGAAACTCCCTTCTGGAGACTTGAACCCCAGCTCTTGCCCCCCCCCCCACCCCACAAGCATTTATACCTGTAGAGTGACCATCGCACCAAGGGTGCGCGGTGGTAGAAGTTATAACTTCTAATTATGCACAAAGAAGTACATTAGTCAATAAGGGGAAATTATTGTATACTCCCGGAATACCATAAATGTGTACTCCCTCCTTTCACATGAATGGTGGGTCCCACTAATTAAATTCATGGTGGAACCCACCATTCATGTGAGAGAGAGGACTACGCATTTATGGTACTCCGAGAGTACCTAATAATTTTCCGTCAATAAGCCATATAGTTGTGGTGTATTGACCAATTAGGCACGTAGTGAACGGGGAATTTAAGAAACATATAACTGATCTAAGAAATTGTTATTAAAATTTTCTTGTAATAATATGGCATTGGACTTGGTTGAGTAACCTGGATGGTAACTTGGTAAGAAGATATTTGTTAATGGCCTTGGAATCTGTATGGCTAGGCTAATATGGCAATTTAGCAAACATAGGGTCCGTTTGGGATCTGCTTATTTTGCTGAAACTGAAAACTTTTTGTTGAAAATACTGTAAATAAAAGTAAAAATTAGTTGAAATAGTATAGTGGGACCCATGAATAGTACCAAAAAGTGCAGTGGGGCCCATGAATAATAGCAAAAATAAGTTGAATAGTAAAATAAGCTAGCAACTTTCATCAATGCCAAACGCACACATGGTATTGGAAAAAGATATCATGGAAAAATATATCAATTTATGTGGTCTTGGGGAGCAGAGTATATTTTTCATCATTTGTGTGTTTTTGTCCGCACAGATGATATTCTATTAGATCATAAAACACTAAACACACAAATGTGTTGTCCTCACAACAATAGTCTCGTTAAAGCCTTTGCGATACATGTAATATTACTTTTACCGTCAAATGACGTGAGATCGATAAGTACACACCAAAACCCTACTTTTTTATTCCGAAAAAAAAAAAAAGATTTATAACAAGTCCTTTTATTAAAAAAAATAAAAGGATTTTAAAATAAAATAAGCTGATGATTGCTTTCAATCTTACAATCACACCTGAATTCTTCACAAAAATTTGAGAAATTTGATTGTGGTGCGGTTGGAATTCGTTTCCCTTTCTTCTTCTTTCTTCAATTGGTATTGCTTGTGTACGTGGGATTTTGAAACAAGAAAGAGATAAAATGAATCGTGGCAGTGGTGGGTTGTTCATGGAACCATTCGGCCATGGCTAGGGGCTTTGAATCCTTTGATAAGTGGTGAAGAAGGAAAGAGATAAAAAGGAGATAATGATAAAGCATGAAACCTAGTTGGTTGGAGAAAACACCTATTGGTAGTGGAGTGGATTTTTCTTGATAAGATTTGTGGATTTAATCAATGCTATGTCTGCAATATTTTTACAACAAATATTTGTATTGCTTCTCATTTGGACGGGATCACTTTTTAGCTACCATTAGTAACTTGTCACCTAGGATTTTTTGTGAAAATATTGTGAGCTTAGCATTATTTAATTGAGAAATGTTATGTTCACAACATTTTAACAATAAATTCTAAGTGACAGGTTGTTACTAATTGACAAATAAATAATTTCTGTGGTAAGTTCAAATTATAATCAATAATAATTTACTACCTAGGAGTTTTTTGTGAAAATATTATAAAAATGTTGTGGACGTAACACTTCTCAATTTAATTTAATTGTTCTAAAATAATTTTATTAGATTACAAATAATGCTGATTTGAAGTTTATAAGAGTCGGAAATTATGGTTGCATTTACATTGTGTTGTGTATCTTTTCCATGTTACTTAATGCTTAGTGAGTAAGTGAGTTTAAAAGAAAAAATTTATTAGATTTTAAGGTAAAACTTAGATGCATTCATTAACAGTGATAAAAAAAATTATGAAAATATTAATAGTTGTTATTATTAAAAATAATTGTTATTATGATTATTTTAAAAAATTATTATTATTATTGTGTGAGGAGTGGATTCAATTTTGGGCCGAGGCCCAAAGGGCATGAAAGCTCATACTAGAAAGGACAAGCTAAGCCTATCTCTATGAATCATAAAGAGAAGTGTCCCCCCAGACGATTCCCGGGGAGTTTAGGATATGCCACCAACACTAAAACTCTCATTCGAGGTAATAAACACAGATGATCTTGGAGAATACAAAGAAGTGGTCCCAGGGAACCAATTTCTTTTTTTAAACCGAGGCGCCACTCTCACTAGGTATACCTCGGGAAATTCCCTGAGGGGATAAGGATCACAAAAACTGTATACCTCCGCATTAATGGGAGGTTCTCTACCTAATCTCTTCCACATTAAATGCATATAAGACAACCTGAACAGTACAAACACTCTCCAAAAGTCTTGTTTCAGTATAAGAATGGGGGAGAAACCAATAGAAGAAGGCAAAATATCCCAAAAAGATCTAGCTAGGGGCAAGCCAACTGGAAGGATAAGGAAAGGAAAAATGCCTATAAAAGAAGAGGAGATGGAAATGAAGGGTGGGACACAAAAAAAGGGATAAAAAAGACTAGAGAAGAGAGAGGAAAAATAGGAGATGAGATATTCCTTTATCTTTAAGTCCGAGTGCCACAGGAAAATAGTGTAATGGTTGTTGCTTGTAATATTAATACAATCTTGCTTCCATAAATTAGTTGTTTAAGCTTCCCATTGTGGAGTTTTCACCTTACTTAGTTGATAAATAAATTGTGCTAATCGATCACTTAGGAATGAATTTATCTTAAAGGTTCTTACAATCTTTTTGAGAATTTTTGCCTCCCACAATTATTATTATTATTATTATTATTATTATTATTAGAAAGGTGAAACCTTGTGTATGAAAGAAATTCTATTATATATATATGAGGTATAAATTACAAAATGGATGATATATATATATATTTATTTATTTATTTATTTATTCATTTATATCATCCACTTTGTAATTTATACCTCAAATCACAATTTTGAAAAGTATTAGCCAAACACACAACTTCTTCAAAAATTACTTTTTAACCATTGTAGGAGGCAAAAATTTGTCAAGCCAATTACAAAATATCTTGACAAAATTTAGTGACAAATTCCAAATTTATGTGTCATTAAATTAATTAAATCAAATGATGACACGTGTCATCCAAATTGGCATATTAAAATTTGCTATGTGTTATTTGGTCCACAAGATAAAGATAAATTTTATATTCAAAATTTATGGATAATTATCTTTATTAAAATAAATAAAATAAAGATAAATTTTCTACTCAAAATTGATGGATAATTATTTTTAATAAAATAAAAAAATAGAGATAATTTTTATCTTTGTTGATTATTATCTTTATTAAAATATGATCTTTATCAAAAAAGATTAATATAGATAATTATTTCTAAGCAAAATTTGGGCTAATTAGAGTTTATTACATATTTTCAAGCATATCAATTCAAAGTGAATTTTATCCTCTGAAACAACTATAAATAGAGGATATAAGTTTTTAAGAAGTCAAAGTTCTGGAGAAATATAGCCTCTAAAGTACCGAAGAATTTTAACCTAAAATCCAAAAATCTTTGAAGAGCACTTGAAAAACATTCGAAGGACGTGAAGAACTTGAAGAATAAAAAATCTCTAACAAATTCAAAAACAGAGATTTGTTGTGAAGACCATTCAATCTATCTTCCAACCAAAGCCAAGAGGATTTCTTGTTCAAGTTAAGTTCAAAGAAAATAGAACCAGGGGAGTATTCCTTTATAAAAGAATTGAAACAGAAATTGTACTCACTTCTTCATTAATACAAAAATATATTTGTGACATCTTTTTCAATTTGTTTGATTTTTTGTAATTGAGAAATTTTAGGGGCCGATTGATAATATTGTTCTAGTAAGGTTATTTGTATTTTTTGAAAATACATGTGGGTGAAAAAATATGTGAAAATATGTGTAATATTATTTAAACACTAAAAACTATTACTCAAATCACTCTACTAAACAACCTCTTAACTTTTTTTTTTTTTTAAATTAATTTTATATCAGACTTTCTAAAAATGCAACTTTTTCAAAAAATAAACACAGCTACAAAAAGCTGATCTAACTCAAATGCGGTACTGAACACAATTAGGTGCGCCAGGTGCCAACTACCCCTATATGTCTTATCAAAAAAAAAAAAAACCCATATAAACCAAAGTATCAAACCCTGCCCATCTCACTCATTTCTAGCTTCAATTTCATCCACTCATTATTGATTCCTCCCTTGATAACAATAACCATGGCTGCTTTCCTCTTAATCCTATGTTTGATCCCTGTAGTTCTTGCTTTTTCATTCTTGGCTTTCACAAGAAAGTCCAACGGTGGTCACAAAAATCTGGCACCAGGGAGCTTTGGATGGCCTATCATGGGTGAAACACTTGAGTTCCTATTTGGGAAGCCAGATAAGTTTGTGTTTGATAGGATGAAGAAGTACAACCCTGATATATTCAAGAGCAAGATTCTTGGTGAGGAAACAGTAGTCATATGTGGGCCAAGTGGACACAAATTCTTGTTCTCCAACGAACAAAAGCTCTTCACTGCATTTCGTCCTCATTCTACGCAAAAGATCTTCCGTTCTTACCAGAAGCAAACAGCTGCTCCAGCCCAAATCTCACGCGATGCTGAGGCCAAAATCCTAAAATCACCTGGGTTTTTGAAACCCGAGGCATTGGTGAGGTACTTGGGGAAAATGGACTCCATCACACAGCAACAAATGCAAAGTTATTGGGAAGGAAATGAAGTAGTCAAGGCCTTCCCTCTAGCCAAGACTCTAACTTTAAGTCTAGCTTGTAGATTTTTTTTGGGCATTGATGATCCTGAGCGAATTGCTAGACTTGTTAGCAATTTTGATGATATTACACATGGGTTGCATTCAATTCCTGTGAAGTTTCCAGGAACTATATTTTACAAAGCAAACAAAGCTGCTGCGGCAATCAGAAAGGAGCTAAGGAGTGTTATTCAGGAGAAGAAGTCTGCTATGGCAACAGGACAACCTATGCAGGACATATTGTCGCACATGATCGTTGCTACTGATCCATCTGGGAAGTACATGCCAGAGGCTGAAATTGCTGATAAGATTATGGGTTTGCTTACTGCTGGGTATAGCACTGTGGCTACTGCCATGACTTTCTTCATGAAATATGTTGGAGAGAGACCCGAAATCTATGAGAAAATCCTAGCTGGTACCAACTTTATCTCATCTTCTTTTTAATTTTCCTAATCAAGCACGTTTTTTCAATTCATCAACATTTCCAGATTTGGTAAAGGTCCCATAAGATAATTATTAATTTATTAGTGGACCTCCTAGGGACCAACTTTATCTCATCTTCTTTTTAATTTTCCTAATCAAGCACGTTTTTTTAATTCATCAACATTTACAGATTTGGTAAAGGTCCCCTAAGATAATTATTAATTTATTAGTGGACCTGCCAGGGCAGAGGTACAAACATGGTTAGGACCATTTTTTAAAGTTATATATATATATATATATATATAATATAATATAATATAGGGGTTAATTATTTATTTTTGAAAACATTTTATTGGAAATTGAAAAGGTTATAAAAAAAGTTATTAACTTTTTTATTTTTTCGTATAAAGTTTCCTAAAGTGGTTTATAATATATGCTCTAAGGGTACACATTAGTAAAAGTGCAAAATCCATATATATAAACAATAACATCACATGTGTTAAATATTAAATGTTTAGCACAAGGTGTGTTAAATATTAATGTTTAGAATTTAACACACAAAACACAAAAAATTACTTTAACGAGATATGTTAAATGTCAAATATATTTGGTATTTGCTAAAGTGATATGTTAATAATAGAAGTGTACTATGAGATGTGCTATAAATATTTGTGCTTTTTTTATTCAAACTTTCTCCTCCTTTAGATGAGAATTGGTAGACATGGCAAAACGGGTAGGTCGGGTCAGGTTCAAGTCGCGGGTCAAATGGGTTAAGGGTCAAACGGGTTGCAAGTCCAAAGCGGGTCATTTTAAGCAAATTAAAAGCGGGTTCAGGTCAATCGGGTTGCAGGTTGGGTCGGGTTGACCCATGTTTTTCACATGATTTTTTTTTTTTTTAATAAAGAAAACAACATGTATTTATCATTTGGAAAGTCATGCAACAAATTACTTGATGTAAAATGCATTACTTTGAATTCACCACTTATATTAAGAATGAACTCAGTTAAACTTATTAATACCAATAATTTTATAATCCTAACATTGTTATCTAAAATAAAATAACACAAAGATAAGTAAAACAAATGCACAAGTTTTATTTCTACACAATATCAACATCCCAAAATATAAAATAAAATTACAAATGACTTATTGGATAACTTATTTGACAAAGAATAAAAACATATAAGAAATTTACAATCTTGAAAATTAATTTTATAATATATTATCAATTGTAGTTGACACTCTATTTTAATTTGAGATATACATTAAAGTTTGATTGTTTACTTATTTATACATGGTTTCTTTTATGAATATCATATCATGTTTAAGCAACACACACTCTAAGAAATATCATAATTTATTTTGAAAGCCATTTATTTTGAATATAAATTGTTAAAAAATAGGTCTAAGCATTCATAATTTATGCTAATTTGATACTTTGACTTCATTATTTTCACACTTGTGAATGCTTCTTATACATGCATATCTACAATTTTAAATCTATATTCTTTACTCTATTGTAACAAGATTATTTTGGCATGTACTTTGCCATTTGATATCTAAAAATCTTTACTCATTATAGAATGGTTAACCATTCATCTTTCAATTAATTTGCATGCAGTTATGTAAATGTCTCAATTGTTTCCTTAAAACTCACAACAAATAATTAAACTAATATTGTCTTAATTTTATTATTTTTTTTACCAAAAAAAAAGTTTTAAAAAATGGTTCGGGTTCGGGTTTGGTCATGGGTCAACCCGTTTTTGCTTCGGGTCAAAAAAATCAGGTTTGGGTCAGGTATTTTTCGGGTTGGGTCGGATCGGGTTGGGTCAGAAAATTCTGACCCGTTTTGCCATGTCTAAGAATTGGGAACCATGCAAACTTTCTCTCTCTTCTACTAGCTTTAGGAACAAAAAAGTAAGAATAAAATAAGAATTCAAATGAATAAATAAATAATTTTTAAATAAAATGGTAAAAGAATAGAAGATGTGATGTATGGTGTATTGCAAAGTGATGTGTTAAAATAGATAAAATAACTTTTTAATGTGTCAAAATATCATTTTTTTAGAACACTTGATGCTAATGCTCTAATGGAGTTAGCCCAATGATACTCTTAAAAACAATTGGTCTAATAGTTATAAAGAAATAACTTTATTTTTCTCCATTTCATTTTTATTATAAAATGTGTTCTTATATCTATTAGATTTTTTATAAAGTTTGGCACTAAACATGTTTGAATTTATATTTTTGAACCAATTATGTGGCAATTAAACAAGTCATTGACTCATTAAAAAAATTTGTGACTAAAACTATACATTAAATGTCTCCTTAGTTGCCACATAATAGGTTAGAGCAACATAACTTCAAATATGTTTAGAGCTAAACTTATTTCTCCAAGTTTTGAATCATTCATATTTTTGAAATGTTTTTTACTCACTTTGGTATACAATTTGATAATTTGTATTGAAAATGAAATTTTTTAAGAATTTCACTATGAAAATGGTAAAATATGAATTTTATTCTATGAAAAATCATCATCAAACATAATTTTGATAGAAAATAGAGTGCTCAAAAATTCCTAACTTTGCCACAGGTGAAGGAGGAGAATTTGAATCTTGATCTTGTAAAGGATGAGATCAAGTAATAGACAATGACTTACAAGATTATAAGAAACTATATAGAAGAAAAATAAGATTAAAAAAAAAAACTGTTGGGAAAAAGGCTCTCATATAACTACTAATGGATTTTCTTTTTACTGAAATTTATGAAACCAGAGCAATTGGAGGTGTCAGCTGCAAAAAAGCCTGCAGACTTATTGGAGTGGGATGACATACAGAAAATGAAGTATTCATGGAACGCAATAAATGAAGTGATGAGGCTCACACCACCACTTCAGGGTACTTTCAGGGAAGCCCTGACTGATTTTACCTATGCTGGTTACACAATTCCAAAGGGGTGGAAGGTACGTACATGAATTTAGACTATTTCAATGTTAATGTGAATGTAACTAACATGTAATGGGCCTAGGAATAATATATTCCGCATGTATATAATATATATTATGTCATTTTTGGCAGGTATATTGGACAGTGAGTACCACAAATAAGAACCCAGAGTTCTTTCCAGAGCCAGAAAAATTTGACCCGGCAAGGTATGAGGATTCTAACACATTTCCACCGTTCACATTTGTTCCATTTGGTGGTGGACCTCGTATGTGCCCTGGGAAAGAGTATGCTCGGCTAGCAATACTCACTTTTGTTCACAATGTGGTGAAGAGGTTTAAATGGGAGGTGATCCTTCCTGACGAGAAGATTATAGGTGACATGATGCCAACTCCGGCGAAAGGACTTCCAATTCGTCTACGAAGCCACTAGATTCCTCTTTTAATTTTTGTAAAAAAATAAAGAAACATTTCTTATGCTATTGGAGTTCATTCCAGAAGTCAAATTTAAATATTTAATTTCACGTAAACACCTTAATTTGGAGTCAGTTTAGATTCTAAAGCTCCAAAGGAATGTGGCTTGTTTAATTGCCATTTCCTCTCTCTCTCTCTCTCACACACACACACACACAAATGTGAGGCGGGGGGAGGGCGAGGGGATGGCTGAATAAGTGAATGGTGATATGGAAATTAACTAGTTTGTTGTTTTTGGAAAAGATACTTTTTTGATCCTATATTTTATTATTTTTATTTTATCCTTTCATATTTTAAGAATTCTCAATTTGGTTATGAATTTTTTTTAACTTATTTATCATTTGGTGTTTACGGTGCGGTGCGGTTTTAGGTCATTTTTAGTATCGCACTTTGGGGTGTGGTTTGGTCAAAACCATCACACACGGTCCGCACTACACCTCAATTTTGTAGTTACATGTGCTTTGCAATGTAAAAGGTGTGGTTTGGTCAGTATTTAGCTAGTATATTTTGCAAGATGTCATGATCAATTACTAGTTTAATATTAATAATCATAACAATATGACAGTAAGTTTTAAAAAAAAGTATAATTTGTGTAACAAAAAAAGTAACAAAAATATATACAAAAGAAAAAAATAGTTCATGACCACAAACCATAAGCAATTATACATGTTAAACAAATATAACTTGAAACATAAAAATGCTTAACAAGCAACAACCATAAGACCCATAATGGTGTACCATATACACTGTTAGTCATGCCTACTAATTCCAAATTTCTCTTATCACAACCATAATGGACACAAGTCTAAAGCAAACATGAAATAAATTACAAACTTGAAACAAGTATTAAATTACATACCTAACAAGAAATTGTTAAAATAAATATGAATGCAGCAAAACATTTTGAACTTAGTTGGATTAGACACTTACTTCATATAATATTAAAATTTTAATAAGATATATATATATATATATATATATATATATATATATATATGTGTGTGTGTGTGTGTGTGTGTGTGTAGTGTAGTATGATTTTGTGTTGTTTTCTTATCATAAAACCTCATACCGCACCTTATCGTGCAGTGCGGTTATTTCATTTTGTGAGCAATTTTGATCAATTTGGGTGCGGTTGTGTGCTTTGAGTGATTTGGTGAGCACCCGTAATCTCAGAGATAGCAAAAGTTATTTTATACACAACGAGTCAATGACTATTTAACTGAGACAACGCTAACAATAGAGCATAATTTTTTTTTAAAATTACTATCTAGCTTATAGTAAAAAAGAAATGTTAAAGTTCATTTGAGGAGATTTTAGATAGTGAGTTCAATACACTAGAGAAAATATTGTAAATTTGGATATCTCAAATTCTATCTGCCACACTATCCGTCCATATTATTTCTGGAGTGTTCTATGAACATAAAGTGAAATACTCTGATTAAAGGTGGCTGCAATACCGCTTCCTTGTAGAAAAAGAAAACATTATGTCAAGGAAAGAAGGCATGTATTGTAGAATAGTTTCTATCCAAGACTTCAAGCAAGTTCACAATTGATCACTTTTAGGGTTAAAAATGAGTATGGAGATGAGTTTTTAGGATATATATATATATATATATATATATATATACTTTCTTTCTTTTCAAGACAAATGGAGACAATAATTTGTCTTAGGGGAAATTACAGTAAACCCACTTATCGTTTGACCCTTTTTCACTTTGCCTACCCGTGGTTTAAAACTTAACACTTTGCCCACCTGTACTTCAATCCGTTTGCTCTCCGTTACCCACCTCACCCTCAAACGTTAGAAAAACACAATTTTATTAAAAATCAGAAGATAACATGGATCAAAAACATGAACCATTGAATCTTTTTCTCATGAGCCTTAGAAACACGAAAAACCCCATTCTGCATCTAATATTGAAAACGTGCAACAAGTATAAATCTAGACGAGCAACGGGTTGTTCGAGGGACTAAAATCCTAGTAAGAAATCAGTCACTATTTGGGTTTTTAATTTGGGCTTGTGGTTGTTTAATAGTTTTTTGAGTAATTAGTCAATGGTCAATGTTACATGTAACGAAATGAGAATATTGATTGTGTTTGTTGATGTTTATGAAAAATGTGATCACTTGTTGTTTGGATTTGTGTTTGTTTATGGGCATTTTGTCTGTTGTGGTCATTGTGTCTCACAGTAGACCCAAGTTTCTGTTGGGTTTAAATTTTAATGTTTGCATGTGCTTATTAGTAAAATAGAAACAAAAGCAAAGAAGAAAATGTGGTCCTTCTGATGTGTGTGTTGCATCCCAAAAGCAAAACAGACACATATAAGTGTTTACTCTTTATGTGTCTGTTGTTTAAAATTCTTTAATTGTTAATTGTGTACGTGTCAAATGGTAATTTGTTATTGCAGATGGATGATGAGAAAGTGAAATTCGAGATTTATTATGGGGGTACTTTTCTGTGGAACCCAAGTTTAGAATACTTTGGTGGGAAAGTTGAAATAGTGTATAGGGATCCTGATAGGCTTAGTTATTTTGAAATGGAAGGTATATGTGAGGAATTGGGTATTGATGAATCATCTAGGGTTCATTATTTAGCTCTTGGGGGCAACTTGGAGCAAGACTTGAGGTTGATAGAAGATGATAAAGATGTGGTGTCCATGTGTAAGCTTAATGAGGGAGGGCCAAGAGACACCATCATACTATATGTGGAGAGTGGTCATGCTCCACTTGCAGTTGAAGTTCTTGATGGGGTTGGTCAAGGGGTTGGTGCGGGGGTGGTGCAGGGGCTACAGGGGTTGGTGCAGGAGGTGGTTTAGGAGTTGCTACAAGGGGTGCAGGGGTTGGTGTAGGGGTGGTGCAGGAGTTGCTATAGGGGCTGCTACAGGGGGTGATGCTAGTGTGGGGGTAGATGAGGAGTTTGATTGGTTGAATGACGGTTTGGAATGAGAAGACTTTGCTGATGATATTTTTGGTGAGTCTTCTCCACCTCACACAGTTCCATCTGAGCCTAACACTATTCCACCTCAACCAACCACTGGTACACCTCTCAGCCAAACACTAATAAACCTCAGTCAAACACTAATACACCTGGGCCAAGCAATGTTCCACCTTTAAACATAGATTTAGATGAAGTGTGGGCTGAACCAACTTTAAATGATGATATTGCAAGTGTGGATGGTTCTGATGATGAGCAGAGGCCTAGCAACCTAGAATTCAATGAGAGGACTTATATGACAAATGTTTAGTTGGTAAAAGGGATGAAGTTTCCAAACTCCAAGGTTTTTAGGAAGGCTTTGAGGGAGTATGTGATTCAGCATCACATTGATATCAAGTGGAAGTTGAATAAGAATAAGAAGATTTCTGTACATTGTAAGAACAATTGTGGATAGATGTGTTATGCCTCAATGGTGACTGGAGAGTGCACATTTGAGATCAAGACACTTAATCCTGAGTGTACCGACCCCCTAACATTTCAAAATAGGCAAGTTACATCAGCCTATGTGGCAAACAAGTATTTGGAGGATTTTAGTAAAAATCCTAACTGGGAGGTCTCAGGTGTTAAGCACTATGTGATGTAGCAGATTTAAGTTGATTTAAGTTTTAGTCAGGTGTATAGATCAAGGAAGGCAGCTAGGGGTTTGATCACTGGGAATGAAGAGGCTCAGTATGGCCTACTTAGAGATTATGTAGAAATGATAAGGAAGACAGATGTAGGAAGCAAGGTGATACTGCAAACAGAGATGGAAAATAAGAATACAGAACCCAAGTTTAAAAGGATGTACATTAGGTACAATGCTCAGAAAGTTGGCTTTCTGGGTGATTGTAGACCCTTTGTTGGGCTGGATGGATGCCACTTGAATGGTAGGTTTGGTGGACAATTATTGTCTACCATTGCCAAGGATAGAAATGACAATATATTTCCAGTGGCAATGGCTATGGTTGAGAAAGAGAACAAGGACAGCTGGATGTGGTTCTTGGAGCAGTTTGCAGATGACATTGGCAGGCTAGAGGATCTCAATCTGATATTCATTAGTGACAGGCAGAAGGTATTATCATCTAGCATATGTTTATAACTTTATTACTTGCTTACTTACTTACTTGATTGCAGGGCCTTCTACCTGCAATGGAGACTCTATTCCCAACTATAGAGCACAGGTATTGTGTGAAGCACATATACAACAACTTCAAGGTTAACCACAAGGGCATAGAGTTGAAGAGTGTACTGTGGAGGTGTGCTGGCACAACATTAGTCAGGGAATTTAAGAGGGGGATGGAGCATCTTAAGAGTTTGGATGAAGAATCTTGGAAGTACCTTGTAGATATAGAGCCTACACAGTGGACCAGATCCCACTTTTCTCTAAGGGCTTTGACAGATTGTCTAGTAAACAATCTGAGTGAGAGTTTTAACTCTATGACTATGAAGGCTAGAGACAAGACAATATTATCAATGCTAGAGTGGATTAGAGTTAGGCTTATGAGCAGGCTGTTTATAAAGAAGATTGACATGGAAAAGTATGGTGGCAAGTTGTGTCCAAGCATATAGGACAAGTTGGAGAAGTTGAAATTAGAGTCTAAGAACTTTTGTGTAATGCCATTTGGGAGGTTTGTGTATAAGGTTGACAATGAGAGGGAAAGACATGTGGTGGACTTGGTAGGGAGGACATGCAGTTGTAGAGTATGGGACTTGACAGGAATCCCTTGCAAGCATGGAGTTGCAACCATTTTTGTGAAGCGTGAGAAACCGAAGGATTACACCCATCTGTGCTACTACAAGGATGCTTTCGTGGAGACATATAAGACACCCATAGCTCCTATGCCTGGCCAGTCTGAGTGGATCTCAAGTGGCCAACCCAAGCCTATTGCACCTACGATCTATAAATCACCAAGCAGGCCACCCATAAAGAGGAAAAGAGATGTTGATGAGCCAAGGAACCCTTATAGGGTGTCTAGAGCAAACAAGCCAGAGGTGTGAAAGGTGTCAAAAGGAAGGGCATAATGCAAGGGGATGCAAGGCCAATGTCATTGGTGAGACACTATGGGAGAGGAGGAAGAGATTGCAAAAAGAGAAATCTTTAAGTTTTTACAAATTTCTTTTATTATATGCAAAATGCCAATAATTGACACTGTAAACATGCTCATATTTGGTTGCAGGCAAGTGGAAGGCCTTCTATATGCAGACAAGGATCCCAAGCCGCATCTTCATCACAGGCCCAATCCTTATCTCAGGCCCAATCTACATCCCAAGCCCCATCCTCATCTCAACCCTTAGCATCATCTCAGCCCCCACCAACACATTAGCCTACACTATGGTCTCATCCAACCAGACAGCAGGGTCATAGCCACCAGCTCAGACTCCAAGGTCACAACAACCAAGTCAGTGGTACTCTTCAGACTTCAGGTACACTGTTAAAGGAGCTCCTTGGTTCTCTTCAAGCCAGCCAACACCACACACCCTTGCAGAAACATGGGACGCTAAAGCACCATCATCATAGGTATTGTAATTTTATGTTTAATGTTTTATTCATAAAACTGTGATACTGGTAGCTAACATGTGAATTCTTGTACTTTGTAGCCTACAAGACCACTTGCTACTAGAGGAGCTACTTTGAGAGGAAGTGGTAATGCAGCTAGGACACAGAAATGTAAAACAAGATGTGGAAAGGCCAGCTGTGGTGGGAGAGGCAAGGGCAGGGGCAATAAATGAAGACAATATATATATATATATATAAATATGTAGTGTTAGGGCAATATGGTTCTGTGTTATGTAATGTTAGGGTTATATGTAATTTGTAGAAAATGACAGAGTAGACAATTGTTGATTAGATATGCTGTTAAAACACTGTTGGGATTTATTTGTATTTCTGTAAGTTTTGTAAACAAGGGTAGGTGCAACTGTTTTGGTTGTTATTGTACCAAATGCCCTATATTTATTGGTGATTGATGAAAGACTATTCAATGCCACCTTAAATGTGTATACAATTTCCCAATTTAATGGTAGGTGTTCAAAATTATTATTTTAACTAGTTGTTGTCATGTGGTTGATTATTGCAGTTAAACATATATATGTTTGTTTACGTGTGTATGTATTGAATATAGTAGTCACTTTTGAATACAGCAGGTGTATGTGTTGAATGACAGGTTTATGTGTGCATTTGTTGTCTTTTCTTGCAAGTTGACAGATGGTTGTCATGCACTTTCAACACAAACACTTTACATAATGCATTTTAAACTTTAAACAATTCACTTTCAACGCAATTGTCTTCACACAATGCACTTTATGCATAAACCAACACAGCTTACAGCATCCAACAAAACACTAATAGCTCACAAGTTGCCAATTCACTTTAAACAAAAACACCAACAACATCTAACATAAATAACACTTTATCTTAAAAAAGCTTATATTATTAAGTGACTTCAAGCCAGTAGCATCTACCATAATAGAATTAGTGCAATTTTGCACCTTCTCTCTTGCTCTAAAGCTCTCACTGCTATCTCCTTGGCTTTATCAGAGGAAGCTTGAAATTTTCTCTCCCTCCTAGTGGCTTTTGCTGCTGTTTGGGTAGCTGCTCTTTCCCTTTCATTTGCAAGTTATAGCTCACTTCGCAATAAATCTAGCTTTTGTTGCACCAAATGGGCAGTTTTATTCCCACGCATAAAAGTGGAATTATAAATCCACTGAAAAAGAGGGCACTTGAGACCAACCTGTTCATAAATTGAATTGAACGCATCACATTCCAAACTCACTTGAGTCAACTAGATTAAGTAAAAACTATACTTACCTTATATTAGCTACAACCTAGAAACCTTCTCCCAAAATTATCCAATGTCAGACATGTTCTCAGCATACAAGTCTTATATGTACAGATATGCCCACTTGAACATGAGTAATTTCCACTCGAAGATGACATCGCTTATCAACTTCGTGTGAATCAAATTTCTTGTGAATCAAAGCTACCATCAAAAGTTGAAACCCCAACCCATATAAAGCAGAAATTTCATACCTGGTGATGATCTATCTTCGAATATTCAATGCCTCAAGATTACCCAAAGTTAGAACCTCACCTTCACATGAAAGTGTTATGCACCACGATCAGAAAAATAAAAACCCCAGCTCAATACAAGGGTTTTTCGTGTTTCTAGGGCTTGTGAGGAAAAGATTCAATGATTCATGTTTTTGATTTGTGTTATGTTCTAATTTTTAATAAAATGGTGTTTTCCTAACGTCTAAGGGTGAGGTGGGTAACAGAGAGCAAAGGGATTGAAGTACAGGTGGGCAAAGTGTTAAGTTTTAAATCACGGATAGGCAAAGTGAAAACGGGCTAAACCACAGGTGGGTTTATTGTAATTTCCCCTTTGTCTTATCAACAACTTGGGTTTGCTATTCATCTCACTCAATTTCGCGTTCTGTAGACTCGGGCACATGGTTTTGGACTTTAAAACTTATTTTTTGAGAATCAGACTTTAAAACTTGAATGGCCTTAAAGTGTGAAGTTATTGACCCATCAAAAAATAAAATACACTTGTACAAACTCAATCATAAGTCTAACACCAATAATGCGAATGTTGAACAAAAATTCCTACACCATGCTACTCAATTTTTTTTCAGGATTTTCAGAAATCACAAGTCAAATAATATTTTTGTGTGCCAATTATGTAATTCATCAGGTACGAAAGCTTGTTGTTGTTGAAAGTTCTAATACAATCTGGTAAAGAAGCTGTTAGTGATCGAGCTCTCTTTGTCTTGAGAGAATTCTAAGGTAGAAACAATGGAATTGACGAACAAGGCTTCCAAACCTTGGATTGGCTTTGAGTTGACCTATAGACCTATACAACTATGTTAGAGCTCTCCTCTTCCATTGGGCTCAACTCTCGGAAAAGGACTCTGAACAGACCAAAACAATGAACCTGACATTGTTTTGTTTCATGAAAATCTTAAAGGTCAAACCTAAGAAACAATCAAAGCATTGGCTAGATCTGAAGTTGAGTATTTGACAACCAAAGATAGACTTAGTGTACTGAAAACTAGGGTTTCAAAGACCCCAGAGGTGTTTCAAAAACTTTAGGAGGATTCAACATTGGAAATGAAAGAGGTTGCTTCTTTGGAGGGGAAATGAGAGCGGGAGTGTTACCAAGAGTCTAACTTGGCCATTAAAAATGAAAATGAAGGGTTTGTCATAGCTACATGGCAACAATTGTGAGTGCTCTTGCTCCTCACTCAAGTTGACTTTGATTCTTGTGTTTTTTCTTCAGAATACCTAATTTTCTAGGAATCCCACATTGCCTAGAGACTAAACCCCACACATCTAGTATAAATACCCTTCTCCACCTTCAGTCCAAGAACACACCAAGTATCCCAGAAACTCTTAGAATTTCCTAGCAAATTAAGATCTCTCTTTCTCTCTCTCTAGGTTTTTCACATGTTATTGTCTATTAGCATGTTAGATCTAGGATGTTCATAGTATTTTCACAGTTTGGGTTTTTTTTTTTTTAAAAAAAAAAATTCAATAACATGTTCATATGCTCTTAGATTAGGGTTTTTCTGCTTTAATATCATGTTCATATGCTTTTAAGATTATGGTTTGTCACACATCACGCACATATTCACATCTATTTCAATCTCCAATCAATGCATGCCTAAAATAGGGTTTCATCATGTTCTTGGATGTTTTATCTTGTAATTACATGTTTTTGATGATATAAACTCTTGAATGATGTGATATGGTCATTAGTCACCACAGTTTAGAAGACTGGTTTCACTAGGCAGGGTAAGTGCCTAACACCTTTCCAATTTTGTAATGTCGCTTTGAAACATATATCAAGGGTTAGTAGATTAGGTTTTTCCTTGTAACCTTCACTTTTTAGATTGTAACTAGGAATTAAAGCGTTGTATTTTGTTATAGATAGTATCTAGGGCCAGAATGATGTCATTTTTGGTTATTATCAAAGAGATGCACAATTTCAACTCATCAATAAGAATAATGTACACTTCAATTTGGTTTTCTTATTTTTTTCAATTAATTAATAAGTGGCGGCTCCATTGTATCTTGAATTTTTTTATAGTAAGAAAATTGTGCTAATTTTAGTATCATGAGCAATAGAAATTTGGTTTTAATATAGTTGTTATGTTTATAAGTTGAAAAAACTCAAAAAAAAAAAAAAAAAAAAAAAATTCAAAGTGCATTTCCTCCGTTCACACTTGTTCCATTTGGCGGTGGACCTTGCATGTGCCTAGGGAAAGAGTATGCTTGGCCAACAATTATTACTTTTGTTCACAATGTGGCGAAGTAGTTTAAATGGGAGATGTGATACCAGAGTGTCCAAAGTTTCAACCAATCCATTCAAATTTAAAAACCCAGCCAAGTTGATTTTGAAGTCCAGCAAATAAAGCCAATTATATCGAAAAAAATTTCCCTCCAAATAAGAAGATTAATGAGTTATTTTTCCAAAGTCAATAGGTGAAGAAAATTTCCTCCTTACCATTTCTTCTATTTTCCTTTCCTAAACCTATGCTTTCTCAGCTACCAAAAAAGGCTTCAACAAAACAAAAAAGAAAATTTCCAAATAGGCTTTTTACGGAAAAGATAGATCATCTAAATCTACCTCCTCAAACTCAATCTTCAAATAAGCTTCTCTCAACACCTCCGGAGATGAACAAGTTCAGTGAGTTTGCCGAGAAATATATCACAGTGAATTTTGGGAATTGATCCAAACAAGTTTCCCGATGTGAGAGAGAAAGGGTGTTAGGGTCTAATTGAACCAGAGAGGGAGTAGTGCCACCAACTACAGCCACTAACAGCTGTGACTAGCAGCGGCAGAAAGAAGCTTCTTCATTATTTCAACCTTGGAGGAGTTGTGAGAAGAGAGAGAGAGAGAGAGAGAGAGAGAGAGAGTATGAGATAAAGAAGAGGGCTTGAGTTTGAGAGCCATTACGGAGGTGGCAACCATTGAGGGTAGCTTGGATCCTTGGCCATGGAGGGTTTAGTGTGAGAAAGGGTTAGAGGGAATTACAATTTAAGATACGTTTGGTAGATGAGAAATTGAGAAAGAAAACTCAAAAAAATCAGAAACATGAAAAGAGGGGTTGGGTCTAGCGGTTGGTTAAGGACCTTAGGGTTTTGAGGCGAAAATAGTCAAATAGCACCTTTTGTCCAACTATGTTATAATCTACTACTATTTCGGAAATATGTAGGGATTTATCACTTTTTGGGTACTCGAGTTTGGCGAAATCGAGTTTTCCATGGTACTTGAGTTCATGGAACTCGAGTATCATGGAAAAATTTTCAAAATTTTTCTGAGTATAATTTTTCAAAGAACTCGAGTTTTTGGAACTCAAGTTTTACAGCAAACTTGAATTTCAAAAAGGTGGTAGATCCCTACATATTTCCAAAATAGTGGTAGATTGCTAATTTTTTTGGTAAATAGTGGTAGTGGGTCATCTTCGCCAGGGTTTTGGTGTGTGTGTTTTCTTTAATTTAATTTAATTTAATTCATTTTAATTTTAATTTTATTGTTTAAATTCTTAAATTTCAGAACAGGGGTAATTAAAGAAAAACAATTGGTACCTAGTGGGTATCAAATGGGTTTACCATTAATTTATACTACTACTATTTAAGGGGTTTTTCTATTTGGGATCCTCAATTTTGATGCCCAAAATACTTTCTAATTTGCCAGTTTGTATTTTGTAAAGTTTAAATAATATGGTTAGATATATAAAATTACTAATTTAAAAAACTCTTAAATTTAAGCTAAATTTAAAATTTCATTTTTTTTTTCTAACCACATTTCTCCTGCCTCCACAATTCTCTCTCACGTTTTTTTTTTTTTTTTTAAATAAAATTTTTATGTGACAATTCTCTCTCACGTTAGTCAATAGTTAAGTATAGTTCAACTTAATTTTTTTTTTTAAGCTCTATATCAGAACTGCAGTTTTTTATTTTTATTTTTTTATATAAAAATATTCCAGTTTTTTTCATTTAAAAATCCCTTAAAAAAAAAAATCAATTTCCTCTCAATAATTTGCAACTAATATTCCTATAAAAAAAAATTCCCACTAATACATTCCTATTTTGAGGTACACTAATACATTCCTAATATCCCAGTAACAGTGGTTACCAACCACAACAAACTTCTCCCAAACTCAAGGCTCAAGCACCGTTTATTGCCCATATGATTTTGATTTATTTGTTATGTAAAATATAAGAAAAAATTTGAAATAATAAACATGGTATAATAACTATTTTTTAGGGTTATTGGAGCAATTTTGTTTGTTGAATATCTACTTTTATGGGGGGTGGAGAGGAACTAAGGACGAAATGAGATCGAAGTTAGACAATGAAAATGGTTCAAGAGATGGCACCGTTTTCTTACCCTATTTGTTTTGTTTTGTTTTTTTTGTTTTTTTTTTTTTTTTTTGTTTTCTCCTTTTTTCCCCTTTTAATTCTCCTTAAAAGTTATTATTTGTTGTATATGAGTGAGTTATTTGTGTTTTTTTTTTTTTTTTTTTTTTTTTTTTTGTAATTTTGTAATTTTGTAACAATGAACTATAGAATTTTGGGTAAATTTTTTATTATTATTTACTTTATTTTATTGCAATTGGTTTTGTTAGGGACATATTTTATGTAATTGGCTAATCCTTTGACAAAATGCACTTTATTTATAATTGGGTAGATCTAGGATGAGTTTAAGACTTCAAGAAACATGTTGTTCAAGTCAAGTGTTAAAGCCATGGAGATTTGACCAAGAAACAAGTAAAGAAGAGCTATTCAATACAGCTCGACAGAAAGACTTCTATCGAGATTTAAAGTTGAAGTTCGACAGAAGCTCGACACAAGTTGTTTCTGCCGAGACTTACAAAACTCCAGCTGAAACACCCTCCAAAAAGTCTCAAAACACTCTTAAATAGGACCTATAATTAATCATGGAAATTACTTAATATCCTCCACCAAAATATAAAGCTTACCGAATTATATAAACCGACTCACTAAGATTATACTTTGTTGAACTAATTAATAACACCAATGCAAGGAACCTCTACCCAAAAATGTTTCCTTGAATTTTGTTTGTTTTTAGACCCCTTAAAACACAACCCGATTAACCTAGTTATTTAGCCAAGTGATTAACTTAGGTAAATTATGCAAATCTAGGTTAACACATACAAATCATATTATTGACAAGTGCGGAAAATAAAGAGCACAACGATATGATAACCCAGGAAAACCAAACTGGTAAAAAACCTGGGGAGGATTTAACCTAGTTATCCTCATGGTAAAATGAATCCATTATGAAAGAATTAAAGTTTACACAATAGCGACTTAGACCACTAACATCCTATTGCTACCTCGAGTCGGAAACTTACTACCACGACCATGTGACAGCTCCGAGTCCACGGACTACTTCTTTCTTGAATTCCCAACAAGCACTAGCACACCCGCTTGTGTATCTTTAAGCTCTTGAATGCAGCAACTGAATCCATCACCAAGTTCTTGACATAATTTTGAAACTTGGAAACCCTAAGTAGGTGTGAAGGCAATCACCTCTTGATCTCACAAAAGATTCACACACACAGCATAAGGAGCAACCTAAAACGTGGTTAGGGTTTTCCCTTTTATACTTAAGACAAAACATAAAACCCTACACGTCAAACGGGCTTGGGCTAAGTTGGAAAATTTTGCAGAAAAACAATCTGCACGAGCTTCGATCGATCGAGTCTAATTTTCAATTGACCGAGCTAGGCAGATTTACACAGTAAATCCTGCAGAACACTCGATTCCAACTTTATATATAAACACACTTTGAGCAAGTAAAAAACAAAGACTAAAACGTTTTGATCATGGTTTGCTAACATTACAAATTAAAGTTCTAATACATTTAAACCTAAAGTCTTAGAACCCAACAAATTTATCAAACTTTAGAGGCAGTAGCCAATATTGTAAACTCATGATTTGATATATGCCCCAATGGAAAGTAAACCCTTATACATTATTTAAGCTTTATAATCTTGACTTTTGTTCTAGAATACAAGCCGTAGGGACCCTAGGATTTAATATATATATATATATATATATATATATATAACCCAAAGGAAACGTAAAAGCCATGTGCATATTCTAGCAAGTTTTGTAATCCATGGCTTTATCTAGACAGCACACAGTGGCTTTGTTCTTAAATGTAATCCGTGGCTTTATAATTCCAAAGTAAAAAAAAAAAAAAAAATGTTAAGCCCATCTAATCTATATAACCACCAAGAAAATGTTAAAGCCGTGTTGTTCTTGAATTAGGATTTGCAATCTAATAATTAATATATATATATAACCCAATGAAGAATGTAAAATCATCTACATGAAATTAAGATTTATAGTATAAACAATCCCCTTTTAAACAATCTACCCATCACTACCGATTCCATGATAAGGTTCTAAGTTTTTAATTCTTTGATTCTAACAAATGAGAAAACATACCTAGAATTCTTTGGTTGCCTCTTTAATTAACTTCAAGGAAAAATACACCTCCTAGCCTCCTTAGTGATGAATTCCTTTCTATGAAAAACCCTAATTTATCTCTTCCTCTACCTTATATTTGACGCATCAGAGATGTGGCCTTAGTGGGGTAGTGGGTTGTAGTTTAAAACCCACTTAAACTTATCTCTTTAGTCTCCAAGAGGCCCATAAAACATTTTCCTCTTTTATTTATTTATTTATTTTTTTAATTGCTACACTAAATTGTATGCACTAAAACTTTAATTTTCTCACCTATTTTGTAGCACCACAAAATTGTCTACTCCCATCTTACCATGCACACGCATATTGTACCCCAACTCTATGATAATAATGAAAATGTAAGGTGATAATCATAAAGACAAAAGTGGGGTATTACACTCTTCCCCCCTTAAAATAAGTTTAGTCCTCTAAACTTGACGTACCTTAGTCTTTGAACATACAGAGATATTAGTCAACCAAATTAGCATCACTAAAACTCAGTACTATCCATAACATGTATGAATGGCAATATTAAGAATATCCTCCTTCTTAACTTTGTGTTGATGGTAACCTGATTTGAGGACAATCTTGGGTAATTGATATTTATTCCTCACAGTCATCCTATTCAATCACCTATTTAGAACTCAAAAGTATCATGATAACCAATCCACATTATATCATATCAAAATCTCAAATCTTTAAGAGAATTAAGTCAGCCATTACTTCCTTTTCTACTATCATAACCATACAATACTTACGTAAACTCAACAACCATTGTTTCACTTAATGAGAGAAAATAAGGAGATGACACCTGACTTAGTTTCCTCATCACTTTGCCTAGTAACGGCAAACACCCGTCCTTGGATTTTTGGCCTTTGATTCACATCATTAGACTTAACCATCGGCTCACTCTTCAAAGCTGGGCAATCTTGGATACGATGACCCATTTTTCCACACTTAAAACATGCCCCACTTTCATGATAGCAAACACCGTTATGCTTTTTACCACACTTCGAACAATTCTCTATTACTTGTTGCACCACATTAGGCTCTAGTTCTATTGTAGTCTTCTTTTTGAATGGTTTGTCATTTTCATTTTCTTTTTGAGATTCTTCAGGCTTGGATCTCTTTTTATTTTGATCTCGAATTTTCTGATAGTCTTCACATTCCTTCTCAACAACTTTTGCTGTCTCTACTACCTCAGAATAAGCCTTCAATCGTAAGGCTGCCATCCTAGTTTTGATACTTGGTCGTAGTCCGCTTTGAAATTTCTTAGCCTTCCTAACATCATCAGACACAACATGAGAAGCAAATCAAGCAAACTCAGTAAATTTAGCCTCATACTATAATACCGTTTTATTCCCTTGAATGAGCTCCACAAACTCCACTTCTTTCTCATCTCATACACTTTCTGGAAAATATTTCTCATAAAAAGCATCAAGGAAAATAGTCCAAGTCAATATCTCATCTTCCTCAAGTGGCAAAGTCTTTTTAGTGGATCTCCACTAATGCTCTGCTCCCCTTTTAGCATAAATGAAGCAAAAGAGACTTTTTGTACCTCAGTACAACCAACCACATCAAATATTTTCTCCATTTGCATTATCCAAGTCTCTGCTTCTGTAGGATCAAGGTTTCCCAAAAAAATGAGAGAAGACCCATCTTTCTGAATTGCTCAATGGTACATCCTTCAATCTCAGCATCTTTGGGCTTAGTTGTTCCACTAGTACTAACATGTTTTTCCACCACCTCAGCAAGACTTCTAATAGCATTTAAACACCCTCAAGGTTTTCAGATTTTAGCTCAGAACTAGAAGGGGTAGAATTGCGGGGTGGCATTTTCCTATAACCAAACAAACAACACTTTAGAGTTAGATAAACCTCAAAGAAAAATCATAGTATAGAAGAGATACTAAAGCTATTACTATCCTTATGATTCTTAGCATATAAGCACACAACTTCTAACAATTATCAAACCCATAGAATACCCATTGAATATCCAATGATTCAAGCCTATTCTTCCACATCCTATACAAAAACATCAGAAGTTCTAATTGTCTACAGAATCATAACCTAGAGCTCTGATACCAACACTGTCACGACCCAAATCCATGGAACATGAATTTAGATGCATGACTAACTTGCTAATCTTACATAACTCAATAAACATAATTAATTTAAACATAGTTCAATAAAACTCCAAATAAACAATGCTCTTAATAAATCTTTAACAATACTAAAATCCACAATTTAGAATAATCTCCAAAATACTATGAGATCTAAAGCGGAATAAAAATAACTAATAATCACTTAGGACTTCAAGTAAGTATTATTGACTTCGCCTAAAAACTCCCACGCTCTACCTTGCACCTTACGAAACAATCCAAAGGTTCTGTTCCTCAACTAAACTTTAATCTGAAAACAGTAATTGATGGGGTGAGCCACACATCTAGTAAGTAATTATACAGAATACACAACCAAATAGAGTCAAGCAAAGCACGAGTATTTTGATTTTTCACAAAATCATTCAATGATATCAAAAATAATTATTCCAAACATATAATGAATCACTTAATACATATGTAATCATATCTTAAAATCATTAGAAAACACATACATATAATTGATCAGAGCACAGTGTCACATTATACACATCACATATTCTCATATACAATCCTGTGAGCAGATTTACACATATATCTAATCAATTCTAAAAACACTCATTTTGAGTCACTTATCTCAAAACAAAATATATACAAAATAGAATAATTTTCTTAATATTAACAATTATTCTAGATATAGAGACATATCGAATATCACAATATTGAATTGAAACAGAATCAAAGGATGCCTGACTCCCTTAGGGAACAAATAGGAACCGAGGAATTATATAAATATTTTACAATTCTTGAGTAAATCTGAAAAATTCAATTTTCTAAAAGAAACATTTTAAATACCATTTGGAGAATAGGAATATGACTTTGGAATCACTTGGTTTTAACAAATTTAAAGAACAAGAACCTTTTTAGAAAACTTACTTTGAAACTCAATTATTTTATGAAAATAGTTTAGTTTAGAACTCATCTTTTAAATGAGATTTGGACATTCAAAATGTTATTTAAAATTCAAAATTTCTCTTTAAAACATTATTTAAAAGTCGAAGTTTCTCTTTCAATGATGTAAAAATGCTTTCGATAAACTTTAGAAAACGTAAGCTTAAAAATATAACTTTTGAAATTTTTTGACTTCTAAGAACCTAAAGAACAAAACTTGTGCATATTATGCTTAATTACTTACAGCACTTGAATCACTCTGAAAGTCCAGCCCAAACACTCTCCAAAAAGTCTCAAAACACTCTTAAATAGGACCTATAATTAATCATGGAAATTACTTAATATCCTCCACCAAAATATAAAGCTTATCGAATTATATTAATTGACATACTAAGATTATACTTTATTGAACTAATTAATAACACCAATGCAAGGAATCTCTACCCAAAAATGTTTCCTTGAATTTATCAAACTTTAGAGGTAGTAGCCAATATATTGTAAACTCATGATTTGATATATGCCCCAACGGAAAGTAAACCCTTATACATTATTTAAGCTTTATAATCTTGACTTTTGTTCTAGAATACAAGCTGTAGGGACCCTAGGAAAACGTAAAAGCCATGTGCATATTCTAGCAAGTTTTGTAATCGATCCATGGCTTTATCTAGACATCACACAGTGGCTTTGTTCTTAAATGTAATCCGTGGCTTTATAATCCCAAAGTAAAAAAAAAAAAAAAAGGTTAAGCCCATCTAATCTATATAACCACCAAGAAAATGTCAAAGCCGTGTTGTTCTTGAATTAAGATTTGCAATTTAATAATTAATATGTATATAACCCAATGAAGAACGTAAAATCATCTACACGACATTAAGATTTATAGTATAAACAATCCCCTTTTAAACAATCTACCCATCACTACCGATTCCATGATAAGGTTCTAACTTTTTAATTCTTTGATTCTAACAAATGAGAAAACATACCTAGAATTCTTTGGTTGCCACTTTAATTAACTCCAAGGAAAAATACACCTCCCAGCCTCCTTAGTGATGAATTCCTTTCTATGAAAACCCCTAATTTATCTCTTTATCTACCTTATATTTGACGCATTAGAGATGTGAGCTTAGTGGGGTAGTGGGCTGTAGTTTAAAACTTACTTAAACTTATCTCTTTAGTCTCCAAGAGGCCCATAAAACATTTTCCTCTTTTATTTATTTATGGCGAAAAGCACATTTTAGTCCCTACATTTTATTTTTACCGCTTTTAGTCCCTATCCTGAAAAACGTTTCCCGTTTTAGTCCCTGCCGTTACTCATTTAACAGAAATATCCTACGTGGCAAACGGTCCAACAGTAAATGTTGACGTGTCTATTAAAATAATATTAAAAAAAGCCACGTCAGATAAAAATAATATTAAAAAATGCCACGTCAGCAATTTAATTTTTGAAAAAAGCCACATCAGATAAAAATAATATAAAAATTTCTAACCTAATTATTTTTTTAAAAAAGAAAGAAATTAGTTAAATTAATTTTTTTTTCCTTTTTTTTGGAAGAACATGAAGAACGTGCCAGGAGAATGTTTCCCATTCCTCTTTCTCTATTCACAGCATATTTCGCTCATCTATCTCTTCTCATCTGACTAAGTTTTGGTTGGATTGAATCGGTGGTTGTTGGGTTTTAGTGGTGGCGTTTCGGTGGTGGGTTTCGGTTGTGGAGTTGAATCGGTGGCTGGCTTTGGTGGTGGGTTTTTTTCAGTGTTTGCTATATCCATTTGGTGGTGGGTTTCGGTGCTTGTTGGATCCATTTGGTGGTGGGTTTCGGTGCTTGCTGGGCTTGTTTGGTGGTGGGTTTCGGTGCTTGCTGGATCCATTTGGTGGTGGGTTTCGGTGCTTGCTGGGTCTGTTTGGTGGCTGGGTTTTGTGATGGTCTTTTTGGTAGTTGTGTTTCGTTGGTAGCCGGGTTTTGTTGGTGGCTGGGTTCTGTTCGAAGTGGTGGTGGTCGTGCCTTTGGGTTTTGTTTGGGTGTTTGGTTATATTTTGTTTAGGTGTTTGGTGAGTTAGGTATTGGGTTTGGGTTTGAATTGCTCAGCAGTGGGTGGTTTGATTTCTGGGTTTGTGGTGTATGTTGATTTATGGGTTTGTGGGTTTGTGGTGCATGTTGTCTGAATCCAAATCGACTACTCATTTGGAAAAGATTTCGAATCCAGAGTGGAATCAGGTGTATGCTTTCTCTAAGATCTTATTCAGGCTTCGCTGGGTTTGGTTGTGCATGGAGGCCAAAAATTTGGGTTTGAGTTTTGTGTTTTTTGTGTTTGGTTTCAAAGCATAAGAAAATCTTGTTGAATGTTTGTGTTTTGTAAATTTTCATGGGCATATCTTTTTATTTTGTAAATCTGAGTGATTTTATGATTTTGGTTGCTAAGAAAATACAAGAAAAGAAAAGTAAATTTTTAATTTTTAATTTTCTGGGCAAGCTTAGTTGGGGAAGAAAAATGAAGAACACGTTCTTCATGTTCTTCCAAAAAAAAGGAAAAAAAAATTAATTTAACTAATTTCTTTTTTCTTTTTTTTAAATAATTAGGTTAGAAATTTTTATATTATTTTTATCTGATGTGGCTTTTTTCAAAAATTAAATTGCTGACGTGGCATTTTTTAATATTATTTTTATCTGACGTGGCTTTTTTTAATATTATTTTAATAGACACGTCAGTATTTACTGTTGGACCGTTTGCCACGTAGGATATTTCTGTTAAATGAGTAATGGTAGGGACCAAAACGGGAAACGTTTTTCAGGATAGGGACTAAAAGCGGTAAAAATAAAATGTAGGGACTAAAATGGGAATCGCCTAAAAATGTAGGGACTAAAATGTGCTTTTCGCCTTTATTTATTTATTTATTTTTTTTTTTTGAGAAACTATTTATTTCTTATTTTAATTGCTGCACTAAATTGTATGTACTAAAACTTTAACTTTCTCACCTATTTTGTAGCACCACAAAATTGTCTACTCCCATCTTACCGTGCACACGCATATTGTACCCTAACTCTATAATAATAATGACAATGTATGGTGATAATCATAAAGATAAAATTGGGGTATTACAAGTTCTCTACCTAATCTCTTCCACATTAAATGCATATAGGACAACTTGATCAGTACAAGCACCTTCCAAAAGTCCTGTATCAGGATAAGAATGGGGGAGAAACCAATAGAAGAAGGGAAAATATCCCAAAACGATCCAACTAGGGGCAAGCCAGCTGGAAGGATAAGGAAAGGAAGAATGCCTATAAAAGAAGAGGAGATGGCAACGAAGAGAGGGACACAAAAAAAGGGATAAAACAATAAAAGACTAGAGAAGAGAGGAAAAATAGGAGATGAGATATTCCTTTATCTTTAAGTCCGAGTGCCATGGGAAAAGAGTGTAATGGTTGTTACTTGTAATATTAATACAATCTTCCATAAATTAGTTGTTTGAGCTTCCCATTGTGGAGTTTTCACCTTGCTCATTTGATAAATAAATTGTGCTAATCGATCACTTAGGAAGGAATTCATGTTAAAGGTTCTTACAATCTTTTTGAGAATTTTTGCCTCCCACAACTATTATTAGAAAGGTGAAACCATGTGTATGAAAGAAATTCTATTTTATATATATATATATATATATATATATATATATATATATATTCATTTATATCATCCAGTTTGTAATTTATAACTCAAATCACAATTTTGAAAAATATTAGCCAAACACACAACTTCTTCAAAAATTACTTTTTAACCGTTGTAGGAGGCAAAAATTTGTCAAGCCAATTACTATATGTCTTGACAAAATTTAGTGACAAATTCCAAATTTATGCGTCATTAAATCAATTAAATCAAATGATGACATGTGTCATCCAAATTGGCATATTAAAATTTGCTACATGTTATTTGGTTCACAAGATAAAGATAAATTTCATATTCAAAATTTATGAATAATTATCTTTATTAAAATAAATAAAATAAAGATAAATTTTCTATTCAAAATTGATGGATAATTATTTTGTTAAAATAAAAAATAGAGATAATTATTTATCTTTGTTGATTATTATCTTTATTAAAATATGATCTTTATCAAAATAGATAAATATAGATAATTATCTCAAAGCAAAATTTGGGCTAATTAGAGTCTATTACATATTTTCAAGCTTATCAATTCAAAATGAAGCTTATCCTCTGAAACCACTATAAATAGAGGACATAAGTTTTCAAGAAGCCAAAGTTCTGGAGAAATTTAGCCTCTAAAGCATCGAAGAATTTCAACCTAAAATCCAAAAATCTTCGAAGAACACTTGAAGAACATTCGAAGGACGTGAAGAACTTGAAGAATAAAAAATCTCTAACAAGCCCAAAGCCTAAGATTTGTTGTGAAGACCGTTCAATCCATCTTCCAACCAAAGCCAAGATGATTTCTTGTTCAAGTCAAGTTCAAAGAAAATAAAATCAAAGGAGTATTCTTTTATAAAAGAATCGAAACAGAAATTGTACTCATTTCTTGATTAATACAAAAATATATTTGTGACATCTTTTCTAATTTGTTTGATTTTCTGTAATTGAGAAATTTTAGGGCCGTTTCGTAATGTTGTTCTAGTAATGTCGTTTGTATTTTTTGGAAATACATGTAGGTGAAAAAGTATGTGAAAATATGTGTAATGTTGTTTAAACACTGAAAACTGTTGCTCAAAACACCCTAGGAAATAGCCCTTAATTTTTTTTAAAAAATTAATTTTATATCACACTTTTTAAAAATGCAACTGTGGGGCCCGAAATCTGAGGTCCCAACCCACTTTGTATTAAGGGCCCAAAGCCCAAGCCGAGGAGCTGAGGAGCCCTACTGTCAAGGACGCGGAAAGGGAAACTCCTTGAAGGCCCAAGAATGTGGCCGGGGACGACTTTACGTCCAACATCCCACAGAAACGTTGGAAGAAAAGGACAAATTCAGCACAGGAACAGCACATGGGGAAAGGCTGCCATCACCTCAATGTGGAGCCCAGCGCCTGACAAACCCATACTTATATCCTGCTATCCAGCTTTCCCCAACCACTCTGACGTGAGGATTGACAAGACGCGTAACCACCCCGACCAAGGAGAAACGGACACTTAGGTGAAGAATGGGAAGGAAATACTAGTATAAAAGGGAAGCTCGTAGCATTGACAAGGGGATCGGTGCAGGAACCAGAAGAAAGGAGAAGAAGGAACTCATAAAGAAGAGGGATGACAAGGATGAGACACTCCTCGGACTAATTCCGAGGAGATAGATCCTCACCATATCCGTGTAAGGCTTAGCCATACAGGCCAAACCCACCTTCATATGGGTTTCCATGAAAATCCCGACCGAACCGTCGCCCAACGACCAAAGCCCAGCCTTTCCAAACCCACTCTCTACAAATCATATTGTTCGGGCCCCTTTTACATACGAGCCTATCCTTGGGTCGTTAAAAATTGTGTCCTTACAATTGGCGCCGTCTGTGGGGAGGCTTGCGCGTTGGCGCAGGTGGCGGTGGAGTCAACTCTCTAGCAAGCAGAAGTTCGCGGAGTTTCCTCCGTCTCCGGCGACATGCAGTTGTTGCTTTGACATAAAATTCTGCTAGGGGCTGCGCCTCGCAGCGACAACGGCGCGGACAACTCTAGGGGCTTCTGGCCTCAAGCCGGCTTTCCCCGCCCTGGTCTAGGGGCTTACGTTCGAAAATAAATAAGTAAAAAAAAAAAAGAAACCTTATAAGTTTTGGACAGAACCAAGGCCTTGTATGGTCCTCGGACTCAAGCCTATGGGGAAACCAAGTACAAAAAAGAAATCTTATAAGTTTTGGACAGAACCAAGGCCTTGCATGGTCCTCGGACTCAAGCCTATGGGGAAACCAAGTACAAAAAAGAAATCTTATAAGTTTTGGACAGAACCAAGGCCTTGCATAGTCCTCGGACTCAAGCCTATGGGGAAACCAAGTACAAAAAAGAAATCTTATAAGTTTTGGACAGAACCAAGGCCTTGCATGGTCCTCGGACTCAAGCCTATGGGGAAACCAAGTACAAAAAGAAATCTTATAAGTTTTGGACAGAACCAAGGCCTTGCATGGTCCTCGGACTCAAGCCTATGGGGAAACCAAGTACAAAAAAGAAATCTTATAAGTTTTGGACAGAACCAAGGCCTTGCATGGTCCTCGGACTCAAGCCTATGGGGAAACCAAGTACAAAAAAGAAACCTCACAAGTTTTGGACAGAACCAAGGCCTTGTATGGTCCTCGGACTCAAGCCTATGGGGAAACCAAGTACAAAAAAGAAATCTTATAAGTTTTGGACAGAACCAAGGCCTTGTATGGTCCTCGGACTCAAGCCTATGGGGAAACCAAGTACAAAAAAGAAACCTCACAAGTTTTGGACAGAACCAAGGCCTTGCATGGTCCTCGGACTCAAGCCTATGGGGAAACCAAGTACAAAAAAGAAATCTCACAAGTTTTTGGACAGAACCAAGGTCTTGCATGGTCCTCGGACTCAAACCTATGGGGAAACCAAGTACACACAAGAAAAATTACAAGTTTTGGACAGAACCAAGGCCTTGCATGGTCCTCGGACTCAAGCCTATGGGGAAACCAAGTACAAAAAAGAAATCTCACAAGTTTTTGGACAGAACCAAGGTCTTGCATGGTCCTCGGACTCAAGCCTATGGGGAAACCAACTACCTAGAAGAGCCAACAGGGGGTTTGGGCACGACCTGGACGTTACCTGGACCATAGAATCTATCCAAGGAGAATTCCCCGTTGATAATCAGGCTAACCCCTAAACTACATGGATTCCCCGATCTATCCTCAGATCCTCAACACCTAGAGGATTGATGCCGTATAAGACAATGTGTTGCCAAAAACACACAGTCGAAGTCCCTCACTGCTCGGCTACCCTCTCGGACGAATTATTTAGAGTTTATCGTTCTCGGACGATCGCCTTGTATGGTACTCGGACTCAAGCCTATGGGGAAACCAAGTACAAAAAAGAAACCTCACAAGTTTTGGACAGAACCAAGGCCTTGCATGGTCCTCGGACTCAAGCCTATGGGGAAACCAAGTACAAAAAAGAAATCTAATAAGTTTTGGACAGAACCAAGGCCTTGTATGGTCCTCGGACTCAAGCCTATGGGGAAACCAAGTACAAAAAAGAAACCTCACAAGTTTTGGACAGAACCAAGGCCTTGCATGGTCCTCGGACTCAAGCCTATGGGGAAACCAAGTACAAAAAAGAAATCTTATAAGTTTTGGACAGAACCAAGGCCTTGTATGGTCCTCGGACTCAAGCCTATGGGGAAACCAAGTACAAAAAAGAAACCTCACAAGTTTTGGACAGAACCAAGGCCTTGCATGGTCCTCGGACTCAAGCCTATGGGGAAACCAAGTACAAAAAAGAAATCTCACAAGTTTTTGGACAGAACCAAGGTCTTGCATGGTCCTCGGACTCAAGCCTATGGGGAAACCAAGTACACACAAGAAAAATTACAAGTTTTGGACAGAACCAAGGCCTTGTATGGTCGTCGGACTCAAGCCTATGGGGAAACCAACTACCTAGAAGAGCCAACAGGGGGTTTGGGCACGACCTGGACGTTACCTGGACCATAGAATCTATCCAAGGAGAATTCCCCGTTGATAATCAGGCTAACCCCTAAACTACATGGATTCCCCGATCTATCCTCAGATCCTCAACACCTAGAGGATTGATGCCGTATAAGACAATGTGTTGCCAAAAACACACAGTCGAAGTCCCTCACTGCTCGGCTACCCTCTCGGACGAATTATTTAGAGTTTATCGTTCTCGGACGATCGCCTTGCATGCATTACGAAGCACTCGGCCATTATCCCGGTTAGTTTTATGAGTTTTAATTCACTGGGAATTATCATTATTGTGCTTGCTAATGTCGGTAAACTAGAATTAGTAGGTTTCTGTTTCAAGGTTTCCTACTCTAAGTATCAACAAAGGAAAGCACACATGTAGCATCCCATGCACAAAATAATTGTTACAGCAAGGAAAAATATTTAAAAAGAAGTAAATTCATTTTTTTATTAAGACAAAGAAACAGTACAGCGTACATTGAAAGAGCATAAATAAGCTCATACTGAAACTAACTACATAAGCGAAAAGAAAAGACACAAGGGAGCGAAGGAAAAGCCGAAGCAGAGGTGCAGACGAGAGACATGCTGCCGTTCCAAAATTTTGTCTAAGGAGACCATTCCTCAATACTTTTACATGCCTATAACTCAGGCAGCAAAAGAGCCCCACTTCGGACTAGCACCGTTGAAGAAAAGGTACAGGGAGCCGGAGGTTGATGAGCCTCCACGCAACCACGCCTGCGATAGAGCAGACGGCACTGATGGCGGAAAACCTTTCTCCTGACATACCAAAAATCTGGCATGACCAGAACCTGCTTCGGATTTTGACTAAAAGTGGGAGGAATACCATCTTCCCCCTGTCAAAACGGGGGGCTGGCTTGAATCTGTGCCATCCTTGTCCGTACCATATCATCTTAAGGACTCGGTGCCTCCGAAGCGTGCGGAGACCTTTCATCCTCATCCACGCCTCAAACATCTTGCTTTGAGGCAGAGTGGCACTAGAAATGGAGATTGTGAATATGAAAGAAGAAGTATGATTCTGAAAGGGACAGGAGAGTTCATGTGCAGGTGGAGTGACTCCCTACCCTATTTATACACAGAAGTAAACCGGTGGCACTTAATTCATGCAAATTCCCAAGGAATGTTACGGACAAAGCAGACTCGGCTCGATTTCCAACCTCATCCTCAGCCGTAGGATCTGAAGATCCTCGTGAAGGCGCGCCTCGAGTACCGAAATGTCAGAGGACCCCGCGTGAGCGAAAAATAAAGGAGTGGCCCTTATCTTGACACGCCTCCCATGTAAATGAAAAAATACAAATAATAGTGGAGTACTGGATTTGAGCGAGTCATAATGTGGGCCTAACGTCACCAAAACCCCCCTCCCCAACTAAAAAGTCGGGCAGCAGGATTTTGAGGGGCTATTGTGGGGCCCGAAATCTGAGGTCCCAGCCCACTTTGTATTAAAGGCCCAAAGCCCAAGCCGAGGAGCCCTACTGTCAAGGACGCGGAAATGGAAACTCCTTGAAGGCCCAAGAATGTGGCCGGGGACGACTTTACGTCCAACATCCCACAGAAACGTTGGAAGAAAAGGACAAATTCAGCACAGGAACAGCACATGGGAGAAGGCTGCCATCACCTCAATGTGGAGCCCAGCGCCTGACAAACCCATACTTATATCCTGCTATCCAGCTTTCCCCAACCACTCTGACGTGAGGATTGACAAGACGCGTAACCACCCCGACCAAGGAGAAACGGACACGTAGGTGAAGAATGGGAAGGAAATACTAGTATAAAAGGGAAGCTCGTAGCATTGACAAGGGGATCGGTGCAGGAACCAGAAGAAAGGAGAAGAAGGAACTCATAAAGAAGAGGGATGACAAGGATGAGACACTCCTCGGACTAATTCCGAGGAGATAGATCCTCACCATATCCGTGTAAGGCTTAGCCATACAGGCCAAACCCACCTTCATATGGGTTTCCATGAAAATCCCGACCGAACCGTCGCCCAACGACCAAAGCCCAGACTTTCCAAACCCACTCTCTACAAATCATATTGTTCGGGCCCCTTTTACATACGAGCCCATCCTTGGGTCGTTAAAAATTGTGTCCTTACAGCAACATTTTCAAAAAAATCACAGCCACAAAAAGCTAATCCAACTCAAATGCGGTACTGAACATAGGGTGAGTTTGGTTTAGCTTTTAGAAACTGTGCTTTTTGAAAAAGTTGGGTTTTCAAAAAGTGCGTTATGAAATTGGGTTTTTTGTAAAAACTGAGTGTTTGGTAAAAACTGTTAAAAAGTGCTTTTTCAAAAAGTTGAGTGTTTGGCTAGCACTTATAAAAGTAGTGGTTTGAGTGGTAAATTACCAAAAATAACAATGTATATATAAAGGAGTTTATTTTATACTTAAATCAATATTGTGAAATTATTTTTTTCTCACCAATATTAGCTAATAATAACCTACAATTTAAGATTTATTGTGAAAGTATTGTGAAAATATTGTGATAATTTATATTGATTTTAATTTGAACGTACTATTACAATTATTTTTTTCTCTTTCTAAACAAATTTTTTTTTTTCACCAATATTAACTAATAATAACCTACCACTTAAGATTTATTGTGAAAGTATTATGAAAATATTGTAACAGTGTTTCTCAATTTTAATTTCTTATTCTTTATTTTATGTTTCCCTTATTTTATTTTATTTTTTTATCCATATTTCCTTCTTTTTTTTCCTTCTTTTTTTCTCCTCCACACTCGTGCCCTTACTTTCTTATCTTTATTTCCTTCTTTCCTCTTTTTCCCTACCACTTCCTCCACACACGTGCCCTTACCCTTGTTCTTTATTTCCTTCTTTCATCTTTTTCCCTACCACTTCACACTCCAAAATGTTCCACACAGAGTTGAGCTCTTTCTTCCTCTTTCTTTTTCTATTTTCTTTCTTCCTTTCTCCCTTTTCTCTTGCCACTTTGTCTGTAAGTTTCTTTCCCTCTATCCCATCAAAACACGCAAACTTAAAGGTCACACACAACCACACCATTTGATTCTCATCAAATGAAGATAGAGAGATGGGTTTGCTGATCGGTTGTCTTCGTCTTTCGCCTCCGTCCTCTCCACGTTTCGCCTCCGTCGTCTGCTGATTTGCTCTGCCTTCACCGCCACCTGTCTTCCTCCCCACCGTTGCTTGATATCTTCCCCACTGCCAACGACACGCGGTAGAAATGGGTTAGATCCCCTTTTTTTTTTTTTGGTTCTGATTTCATTATTGGGTTGTAAAATTGTGTTATAAACAAAGGGATAAATTTTGGTTTTTAAGAAAAACTAGTGGGCAATTTGGGGAATTTGTGCAACTTCCAACGGTAATATTGAAACACGCTTCAGCGCTTTTTTGCAAAGGAGCAAGATCCGGCTTTCGCGATTTGGGCTTTTCCTTCACAACCAAAAACGCAGCTTTTATGAAAACACAGCTTTCTAAAAACTTACCAAACGCACTTTCTATTTTTTTGGCTTAAAAAAGCACGTTTCAGCTTGTAAAAGCTGAAACAAACGGGCACATAATTAGGTGTGCCAAGTGCCCACTACCCCTATATCTCTTATCCAAAAAAAAAAAAAAACTACCCCTATATAAACCAAAGTATCAAACCCTGCCCATCTCACTCATTTCTAGCTTCAATTTCAACCACTCATTATTGATTCCTCCCTTGATAACAATAACCATGGCTGCTTTCCTCTTAGTCCTATGTTTGATCCCTGTAGTTCTTACTTTTTCATTCTTGGCTTTCACAAGAAAGTCCAACGATGGTCACAAAAATCTGGCACCAGGGAGCTTTGGATGGCCTATCATGGGTGAAACACTTGAGTTCCTATTTGGGAAGCCAGATAAGTTTGTGTTTGATAGGATGAAGAAGTACAACCCTGATATATTCAAGAGCAAGATTCTTGGTGAGGAAACAGTAGTCATATGTGGGCCAAGTGGACACAAATTCTTGTTCTCCAACGAGCAAAAGCTCTTCACTGCATTTCGTCCTCATTCTATGCAAAAGATCTTCTGTTCTTACCAAGCTGCTCCAGCCCAAATCTCACGCGATGCTGAGGCCAAAATCCTAAAATCACCTGGGTTTTTGAAACCCGAAGCATTGGTGAGGTACTTGGGGAATATGGACTCCATCACACAGCAACAAATGCAAAGTTATTGGGAAGGAAATGAAGTAGTCAAGGCCTTCCCTCTAACCAAGACTCTAACTTTGAGTCTAGCTTGTAGATTTTTTTTGGGTATTGATGATCCTGAGCGATTGGCTAGACTTGTTAGCAATTTTGATGATATTACACTTGGGTTGCATTCAATTCCTGTGAAGTTTCCAGGAACTATATTTTACAAAGCAAACAAAGCAGCTGCGGCTATCAGAAAGGAGCTAAGGAGTGTTATTCAGGAGAAGAAGTCTGCTATGGCAACAGGACAACCTATGCAGGACATATTGTCACACATGATCGTCGCTACTGATCCATCTGGGAAGTACATGCCAGAGGCTGAAATTGCTGATAAGATTATGGGTTTGATTGTTGCTGGGTATAGCACTGTGGCTACTGCCATGACTTTCTTCATGAAATATGTTGGAGAGAGACCCGAAATCTATGAGAAAATCCGCGCTGGTACCAACTTTATCTCGTTTTCTTTTTAATTTTCCTAATCAAGCACGTTTTTTTTAATTCATCAACATTTACAGATTTAGTAAAGGTACCATTAGATATTTAATAGTGGAACTCCTAGGGGGAGAGGTACAAACATGGATAGACTACATTTAGATTAAGTTAGAGTAGAATTTCTATCTTTTATAAAAAATAAATAAAAAACAATAGCATCACGTGTGTTAAATATTAAATGTTTAGCACAAGGTGTGTTAAATATTAATGTTTAGAATCAAACACCCCAAACACAAAAAATAACTTTAATGAGATATGTTAAATGCCAAATATATTTGGTATTTGCTAAAGTGATATGTTAATAATAGGAGTGTACGGTGAGATGTGCTATAAAATATATGTGCTTTTTTTATTCAAACTTTCTCCCTCTTTAGATGAGAATTGGTAGACATGGCAAAACGGGCGAGTCGAGTTGTGGGTCATTTTAAGTAGGTTAAAAATGGGTTCGGATCAATCGGGTTGAGGGTCGGGTCGGGTTGACCTGTATTTTTCACATGATTTTTTTTTTTTTTAAATAAAAAAAACAACATGTATTTGCCATTTGGAAAGTTATGTAACAAATTACTTGATGCAAAATGTATTACTTTGAATTCATCACTTATATGAAGAATGAACTCAGTTAAACTTATTAATACTTATTCAATAATTTTAAAATTATACAAATCCTAACATTGCTGTTTAAAACAAAATAACACAAAGATAGGTAAAACAAATGCACCAGTTTTATTTCTACACAATATCAACATCCCAAAATATAAAACAAAATTACTAATGACTTATTGGATAACTCATTTGACAAAGAACAAAAACATATAAGAAATTTACAATCTTGAAAATTAATTTTATAATATATTATTAATTGTGGTTGACACTCTATTTCAATTTTAGATATACATTAAAGTTTGATTGTTTACTTATTTATACATGGTCTCTTTTATGAATATCATATCATTGTTAAGCAACACACACTATGAAATATCATAATTTATTTTGAAAGCCGTTTATTTTGGACATAAATTGTTAAAAAATAAGTCTAAGCATTCATAATTTATGCTAATTTGATACTTTGGCTTCACTATTTTCACACTTGTGAATGTTTCTCACACATGTCTACAATTTTAAATCTATGTTTTTAACTCTATTGTAACAAGATTATTTTGGCATATACTTTACTATTTGATATCTAAAAATCTTTACTCATTCATCTTTCAATTAATTTGCATGCAGTTATGTAAATGTCTCAATTGTTTCCTTAAAACTCACAACAAGCAATTAAACCAATATGGTCTTAATTTTATTTTTATTTTTTACCCAAAAAAAATAATTTAAAAACTGGTTCGGGTTCGGGTCGGGTCGGGTCGGTCATGAGTCAACCCGTTTTTGCTTCGGGTAAAAAAAATGGGGTTCGGGTCGGGTTGAGTTAGAAAATTCTGACCCGTTTTGCCATGTCTAAAAATTGGGAACCATGCAAACTTTCTCTCTCTTCTATTAGCATTAGGAACAAAAAAAGTAAGAATAAAATAAGAATTCAAATGAATAAATAAATAATTTGTAAATAAAATGGTAAAAGAATAGAAGATGTGATGTATGGTGTATTGTAAAGTGATGTGTTAAAATAGATAAAATAATTTTTTGATGTGTCAAAATATCATTTTTTTAGAACACTTGATGCTAATGCTCTAATGGAGTTAGCCTAATGATACTCTTAAAAACAATTAGTTTAATAGTTATAAAGACAACTTTATTTTTCTCCATTTCATTTTTATTATAAAATGTGCTCTTATATCTGTTAATTTTTTTTACAAAGTTTGGCACTAAACATGTTTGAATTTATATTTTTGAACCAATTATGGGGCGATTAAACAAGTCATTGACTCATTAAAAAAAAAAATTGTGACTAAAACTACACATGAAATGTCTCTTTAGTTGCCACATAATAGGTTAGAGTAACATAGTTTCAAATATATTTGGAGCCAAACTTGTTCCTCCAAGTTTTGGATCATTCATATTTTTGAAAACTTCATTAGTTCAAGTAAAATGTTTTTACTCACTTAGGTATATAATTTGATAATTTGTATTGAAAATGAAACTTTTTAAGAATTTCACTATGAAAATGGTAAAATATGAATTTTATTCTATGAAAAATCATCATCAAACATAATTTTGATAGAAAATAGTATGCTAAAAAATTCCTAACTTTGCCACAGGTGAAGGAGGAGAATTTGAATCTTGATCTTGTAAAGGATGAGATCAAGTAATAGGCAATGACTTACAAGATTATAAGAAACTATATAGAAGAAAAATAAGATTAAAAAAAAAAAAAAAAAACTGTTGGGAAAAAGGCTCTCATATAACTACTAATGGATTTTCTTTTTACTGAAATTTATGAAACCAGAGCAATTGGAGGTGTCAGCTGCAAAAAAGCCTGCAGACTTATTGGAGTGGGATGACATACAGAAAATGAAGTATTCATGGAACGCAATAAATGAAGTGATGAGGCTCACACCACCACTTCAGGGTACTTTCAGGGAAGCCCTGACTGATTTTACCTATGCTGGTTACACAATTCCAAAGGGGTGGAAGGTACGTACATGAATTTAGACTATTACAATGTTAATGTGAATGTAACTAACATGTAATGGGCCTAGGAATAATATATTCCGCATGTATATAATATTAGATTATTTTTGGCAGGTATATTGGACAGTGAGTACCACAAATAAGAACCCAGAGTTCTTTCCAGAGCCAGAAAAATTTGACCCGTCAAGGTATGAGGATTCTAATACATTTCCACCATTCACATTTGTTCCATTTGGTGGTGGACCTCGTATGTGCCCTGGGAAAGAGTATGCTCGGCTAGTAATACTCACTTTTGTTCACAATGTGGTGAAGAGGTTTAAATGGGAGGTGATCCTTCCTGACGAGAAGATTATAGGTGACATGATGCCAACTCCGGCGAAAGGACTACGAAGCCACTAAGATTCCTCTTTTAATTTTTGTAAAAAAATAAAGAAACATTTCTTATGCTATTGGAGTTCATTCCAGAAGTCAAATTTAAATATTTAATTTCACGTAAACGCCTTAATTTGGAGTCAGTTTAGATTCTAAAGCTCCAAAGGAATGTGGCTTGTTTAATCGCCATTTCCTCTCTCTCTCTCTCTCTCAAAAATGTGAGGCTGGGGGAGGGGATGGCCGAATAAGTGAATGGTGATATGGAAATTAACTAGTTTGTTGTTTTTGTAAAAGATACTTTTTTGATCCTATATTTTATTATTTTTATTTTATCCTTTCATATTTTAAGAATTCTCAATTTAATTATGAATTTTTTTTAACTTATTTATCATTTGGTGTTTACGGTGCGGTGCGGTTTTAGGTCATTTTTAGTATCGCACTTTGGGGTGTGGTTTGGTCAAAACCATCACACACGGTCCGCACTACACCTCAATTTTGTAGTTACATGTGCTTTGCAATGTAAAAGGTGCGGTTTGGTCAGTATTTAGCTAGTATATTTTGCAAGATGTCATGATCAATTACTAGTTTAATATTAATAATCATAACAATATGACAGTAAGTTTAAAAAAAAAAGTATAATTTGTGTAACAAAAAAAGTAGCACAAATATATACAAAAGAAAAAAATAGTTCATGACCACAAACCATAAGCAATTATACATGTTAAACAAATAAGTTGACTGTAATTAGGTGTGGCAATTGTGTGGGTTGACTGGCTTTTGACTCGGGTCATAAATAAGTTGGGTTAAATATATTTTAAATACCAACTACTCACCCGGCCCATTTAATCCCAACCCACCCATTTAACCCATTGGTTCTCAGAAAAGAGAGAAATTTCCTGCCATCTCTCTTTGGTTTCTTGGCATCCAAGCAGAACTGAAAGAAGAAAATTAATGACTTGAAAGTTTCTTATTCTCATGCTAAAAACAAAATAATTGAAGTCTAATACAATTATACATTAGGCAATGAGTTCACTGTAATCATCATTGCTAAAAAAAACCCAAAATTAAATGAAAACTACTGAAGGTGAAGAAAATTTCCTCCTTACCATTCCTTCTATTTTCCTTTCCTAAACTTATGCTTTCTCAGCTACCAAAAAAGGCTTCAACAAAACAAAAAAGAAAATTTCCAAATAGGCTTTTTACGGAAAAGATAGATCATCCAAATCTACCTCCTCAGACTCAATCTTCAAATAAGCTTCTCTCAACACCTCCGGAGATGAACAAGTCCAGCGAGTTTGCCGAGAAATATATCTCAGCGAATTTTGGAATTGATCCAAACAAGTTTCTCGATGTGAGTGAGAAAGGGTGTTAGGGTCTAATTGAACCAGAGAGGGAGTAGTGCCACCAACTATAGCCACTAACAGCAGTGACTAGCAGCGGCAGAAAGAAGCTCCTTCATTATTTCGACCATGGAGGAGTTGTGAGAAGAGAGAGAGAGAGAGAGAGAGAGTATGAGATAGAGATGAGGGCTTGAGTTTAAGAGCCATTACGGAGGTGGCAACCATTGAGCGTAGCTTGGATCCTTGGCAATGGAGGGTTCAGTGTAAGAAAGGGTTAGAGGGAATTACAATTTAAGATATGTTTTCACCAAAAAAAAAAAAAACAATTTAAGATATGTTTGGTATATGAGAAAATGAGAAAGAAAACTCAAAAAAATCAGAAACATGAAGAGAAAGGGGTTGGGTCTGGCGGTTGGTTAAGGACCTTGGGGTTTTGAGGCGAAAATAGCCAAAGCAATTTTTTCCCAACTATGTTGTAATCTATCACTATTTCAAAAATATGTAGAGATTTATTACTTTTTGATTACTTGAGTTTGGCATGTGTGTGTGTTTTTTTTTTTTAAATTTAATTTAATTCATTTTAATTTTATTGTTTAAATTCTTAAATTTTAGAACAGGGGAATTAAAGAAAAACAATTGGTACCTAGTGGGTATCAAATGGATTTACCATTAATTTATATTACTACTATTTAAGGAGTTTTCTATATTTGAGATCCTCAATTTTGATGCTCAAAATACTCTATAATTTATCAGTTTGTATTTTGTAAAACTTAAATAATAGAGTTAGATATATAAAATTACTAATTTAAAAAACTCCTAAATTTTAGCTAAATTTAAATTTTTTTTTTTTTTTTTTTAACCACATTTCTCCGGCTTCCACAATTCTCTCACGTTTTTTTTTTTTAATAAAATTTTTATGTGACAATTCTCTCTCACGTTAGTTAGTAGTTAAGTATAATTCAACTTAATTTTTTTTTAATCTCTATATCAGAACTGCAGTTTTTTTTTTTTTTTTTTTTCTTATATAAAAAAATATTCCAGTTTTTTTTTTTTCCTTTAAAACTCCCTTAAAAACAAAAAAAAAAAAAAAAAAATTCAATTTCCTCTCAATAATTTGCCACTAATATTCCTATAAAAAAAATTCCCACTAATACATTCCTATTTTGAGGTACACTAATACATTCCTATCCCAGTAACAGTGGTTACCAACCACAGCAAACTTCTCCTAAACTCAAGGCTCAAGCACCGTTTAACTCCAACTTCTTATGCACGGAAATTTAAAAAAAAAAAAATTTTCATTCGAATTTCAACTTCTCATTAACTCTTACCCACATCTAAAACATTTTAGTTCCAGTTAAAGTTTTTTTATTAAAAAAATAATAATAAAGAAAAAGATTAACAATTATCTTTATTTAGATTTTTTTTAGAGATAGTTTTAAACTTTTTTCCCCACTCATGTTAGTGTCTCTCTCTCACTTTCCCTTATCCATCCCTTAAAATTAGGCATTTTCAGTTTTTCCTTATTACTTCTAAACGGCAAGTTAGTTGCCAAAATGTCTTTCTTTCTCTGTTTAATCTTAAAAGTAAAATAAAAAATAAAAAATTCTTTGTCTCTCACAGAGGAAGGAGTAGCCCTTCCTACAAGGTAATTCTCTTAGTTTAGTTTCTTTGTTTTTTTTTTTAAATTTTTTTTTATTGCCCATGTGATTTTGATTTATTTGTTATGAAAATTATAAGAAAAAAAATTGAAATAATAAACACGGTATAATAACTATTTTTTAGGGTTATTGGAGCAATTTTGTTTGTTGAATATCTACTTTTATATAGGGGGGGGGGGGGGGGGGGGAGGTGTTGGGACGAAATGAGATAAAAGTTAGACAATGAAAATGGTTCAAGAGATGGCACCGTTTTCTTACCCTATTTGTTTTGTTTTGTTTTTTTCTTTTTTGTTTTCTCCTTTTTTTCCCCTTTTAAGATCTCCTTAAAAGTTATTATATGTTGTATATGAGTGAGTTATGTGTGTGAAAATTATTCTTCTTCTCTTTTCATTCTTTTTGTAATTTTGTAACAGTGAACTATAGAATTTTGGGTAATTTTTTTTATTATTATTTACTTTATTTTATTGCAATTGGTTTGTCCATGATGATAGGTCTTAGAATGGAAGGACATGGAAATAGGGATCAAGAAGGATGAAATTCCTATGAAAAATACGGCCCTATGTCAATGCTTAGTATTTGTAGAAAAATGTGTACCAAAAAAAAAAAAAACCTCATCGTACGCGCGAAGCGCATGAGATGAGGTTAGTACTCATTTAATTGATTACCATTTAACCCAAATCTTTAATTGGGTTGGGTCAAGATTTATCCAAACTAAATGGGTAATGGATGGATTCATGGATTTAAGTAAAAATTGCCACCCCTATCTATAATAGAATATGTAATGATGAAGGTAGCATAGTTATTTTTATATCATATTTCCTGTTACCAAAAAAAAAAAATGTTATTAAATTTTGACCACAATAACATGGCATTAAACTTGGCTAAGTAACCTAAATGGTAAGAAGATATTTGTGAACAGTGGTGGTTTTAGGATTATTTTCTAGGGAGTCAATAAAAAGATGAATCTTTGATAGGGGATGAATCTTGTGGTCTTCACGGTTCCATTACAATTTTTTCCATAATACTAGTAAGAGAATAAAAGATAAACTATTAGTTCATTTGACATATTGTTTCATAATACAATGAACATAATAATTATTGTTACTAAGATGAAATTTTGGAAATCATCTATTATTTCTAAATACAATAAACATATTAATTATTGTTGTTAAGTGAACTTTAATTATTATTGCTCAAATTATTTCATCTATTAGTTTGTCTTTAATCTTTACAATTCTTTTATTTAATAATTCAACTCAACTTTGACAACTATTTGTTCTTTGTAATTGTATTAAGTGTGTATTTGAGTCTTGATTATAAGCCAGCTTATTGCTTCTTTTTTTCCTTACTATTTGTGGGTCTCATGTGAGTTCCTACCTATTTTATTTAGCTTTTACCTTTTATTTACAGTACTTTCAGCAAAAAAAATTAGATAAGTTATTCCCAAACAGACATTAAGAAAAACTTTGTTGTGTTAACATTTAGAGTCTATCTGGTTAAAGGATAGAAAATTGGGAGAGAATAGAAAAGTGGAGGGATAGAAAATATTTTAGTTTTTTCTCATGTTGTTTGGTTGGGAGGGATGGAAAACTCAATTGTTTGATTGAGAAGAAAAGTAAGGGGATAGAAAATATAGTCTGTATAAATTTATTCTTATGTCTTTATTTAATTATATATAAGAAATAATTTCTTTGAAATAAAATATTGCTTATTTATCAATTAAAATTAATAAAATAACATTTTTTTTGTAAAAATTAAAACATTATACATATTATATATATATATATATATATATATATTTTCTCTCTTTATTATTATATTTATTATATTTTTCTTTTTATAAAACAAAAAAGAACAGATGGACAATGAACAACAAGAAAAAGAAAGAAAAAAACATAAAAGAAGAAGAAGAAGAAATAAGGTAAATAACATCAACCAACAAAACAAGAAAACAATAGTAGAAAAAGGAGAGAGAGAGAGAGAGAGAGAGAGAGAGAGAGAGAGAGAGAGAGAGAGAGAGAGAGAGAGAGAGAGAGAGAGAACAGGAAAATAACAAATAGAAAAGGACGACAATGGGGAAAAATCGAAAAACACAAACTGGAAAAAATAAAATCAAATAGAGACTCTGTTGTCCCTGTTCAACGCTACAAAAAGGAGAGGGCGAAAATGTAACTGAATGGGTTGAAGCAAAATTACACGTGTTTTCTCTCCATTTTGGAGAGATCTATTTTTGGTGGGATTAGGAAGAAAATGCCTAGGTCCCACGAAAATTTTCCATCATTTTTCTCTTTACCAAACAACACCAAATTCTCTTTTATCTTTTATTTTTCTCATTTCTTTTCTATCCTCCCTATTCGGCTATTCCACCTCCAACCAAACACAGCTTTTATGTGTTCCTTTTCTGTCTCTTTTTTCTTTTATTTTCTCTCATTTCTTTTCTGTTGAAAGTTCTATTACAATTCGGCGAAGAAGTTGTAAGTGTTGGAGTTCTCTTCATCCCGAGAGAATTCCAAGGTAGAGTTACAATGGAATTTACGAACAAGGCTTTCCAAACCTTGGATTGGCTTTGAGCCAACCTACAATTTATACAGCATTGTTAAAGTAGTCCTCTTCCATTGGGCTCTACTCTCTTTTGTCGAGAGCAAACTCCAAATACTCCAGAATGACAAATCCAATGTCAATTTGTCTCGGAAAGATTTTAAATATCAAAACAAAGAAGCGGTTGAAGTGTTGGCTAGATTTGAAGCCGAGTATTTGACAACCAAAACCCAACTTAGTGTATTAAACACTAGGGTTCCAAAGATCCTAGAGGTGTTGCAAAAACTTCTGGAGGATTCAATGTTGTAAAGTTGTAATTTACAACTATATGTTTTGTTGGCTTTAATTTTGTGCCAAATTTGATTGTAATTATGTTCAATCTTTTGTACCCTGTATTTAATATGGGATTTAATTGTAAGGGTTGTGTGTGAGAGAGAGAGAATGTGAAGACTCAAGCAAATTGAAGACTGAAGAGTTTTCGCAGGTAGCTCACAACTGAGCATCCCGCGAAATGATGCGTGTGCCCTGCACATGACTAGAATGTGAAAAGTCAGGACAGGATGGAGACAGCTATATTTCACGAGTAGCTCGCGGGTAAGGCCTTCCCGTAAGACACTCGCGAAACATTCTGTTTTGCCAGATTGTCCTATCTGATACACACTTTCTGTACCCACATTACACACAAAATTTGAGGAGTGCTTTAGAGAGAAAACCCTAGTTACAAACCTTGAGAGTTAGAGATTGTTATACCCACATTTCTCTACACAATTGCTTGTGGATTTTCCTCAACTCCTACCTCTCCATTTCCATACCATTGAGAGGTTGATAGCCCAAACACTTACCACACCCTTTCAGAGTGTCAAGTGAGGTTTTGGTACTGCTGGGAAGCATTGGAAGAAGTCAGGCTTTAGCGGATGCAATCGAGCGTATTGCGGGATCCGGAGAACTAGACAAGACACGATTCCAAGAAACTTTGTTGGAGTAGGAGCTTGAAGGGCTTAGGTGCATTGGGTAGATTAGGCTTGGAGGGTCTCTTGCTAACCCATGTATCCCAATTGATTGTCTAGTGAATCGATTACCGCTTGGAGGGCGGCGGAGAGGTTTTTCTTCGAGTTCTTCGGTTTCCTCTTGGATAACACATCGGCGTGTTATTTTGTGTTTGCATTCTTCTTCCCTACTCTTTTACCTTTCATTTTACTGCTGTGTTATAATGATTATGGGTTAGAGTAGCTTGTTTGTTTATCCGCTCGCATTTACTCTATTCCGCACTTAGTATTAAGTTAGAGTAAAATCAATCGAGCCGTAACTTTAATTTGGGGGTCTAAATAGCTCTTGTGTTTTCACACATTTTCGAGCATTCAAATGTCAAAAAGCTTTGGAAAAGAAATGAGAGCAGAGCATTACCATGAGTCTAACTTGGCCATTAGGAATAAAAATGAAGAGTTTGTCATAGCTACATGGGAAAGATTGCTAGTGGCCTTACACATTGGCCTGTGACAGATTTATAGTCAAGTTGCAACAAATCAATAGAGAGAGAGAGAGGAGAGAGAGAGAGAGAGATTTGGTTTGGCTTTGCAAGACCTATGCAAGGAGTTTTTGAATGGATTTTTGTGTACGAAATTTTGAATTAAGACACGAAATTTGTGTATGAAGGTTGATGTTTTAGGGTGTAATTTTAATTCAGACCGTAAAAAATTCTAATGTATATCTATATGTATATGTTTTTACGTTTATGTTTATGTTTTTAAATTTTTTATATAAATATTATATTAAAAACAAATGGTTAGTTTTCTATATTCATGATCATTTAAGAGTTTTAAATGGTATATGAAAAGTAAGCATGATATGTTATAACTGATTAAGCATCTTATTAAAAAATATAACAACAAAAAAATTTAAACGTCGAAAAGTAAAGTCATTGTGCACAAAAATAGTTCGAGTGTATCTTAACTTTTTCTTACCATAAATATTTAGTGTTTAGTTCTAGACAAATTTCAATATCTAAAAACTATATTTTGCTTACTTGTGTCTTGTTTCATGTTATCCTATGTCACACATTTTGTTAATAGGATATAGAAGCAGGTTGCAGATGGCTAGAAATAATTCTGTTAAACAATTCATAGGATAACGACTATAATATAATTCTTTTTTCGAAACCAAGAACAAACAATATGGGGTGCTTGCCGAAATTAGGGACAAAATTGCCAAATGCCCGTTTCGGGCAAACTAATTAGCATTTTTCCCTTCTTCCCAAACTAAATAGGGAAATGCCCCTCTTTTGAAACTCGACTTTTTCAAAATCGAGTTAAGCCCTATAGTGACGTTTTCAAGGACCTATAGTGACGTTTTTAAAGACCTATAGTAGCGTTTTATAACTTGATATTCATGAAATCGAGTTATAGGCAATAAAATTGCCTATAACTCGATTTCATGGATATCAAGTTATAAAACGTCACTATAGGTTTTTAAAACGTCACTATAGGTCCTTAAAAACGTCACTATAAGGTTCCATAAATATTTTTTTTTTTTTTTTTTTTTTTAACTCGATTTTGAGAAAATCGAGTTTCAAAAGAGGGGCATTTCCCTAATTAGTTTGGGAAGAAGAGCAAAATGCTAATTAGTTTGGCTGAAAAGGGCAGAAGCCCATTTTGTCCCCGAAATTAGATTGAAACTAGCGTCACGTGGTCTATAAATGCTCTGTCATCTCAATGTTAAAGTAATGTTAATGTTAATCCTTTTGAAATTAAAATTTTTTATGTTTTATTTTTTATTTTTCCAAACTTTGATAATAACTTCATTGAGCAATAATATGCTCAAAAGTTTAGTAACTAAATAGATATAATACCAAAACATTAGTGACTATTTTAATATCACCGTTAGTAACGTTAGCTTTTTTCCATCAATCACTTAACAACATACGACTATTTTGATACAATACTAAAAGTTTAGTGACTAAATCAACACATTTGAAACATTATGGTCATTTTGACACAGTAGAAAGCATTAGGGACCAAAAGGGTATTCAAACCAGAATTTTATGATAAAAAATAAAATAAAATTGAATGTATATGTTTATATTTATGAGATTTATATTTGAAAATTGTATTCAAAACAAATGGTACTTAATTTTGTATAATCTGAACAATTTAAGATTTCGAAAATGTTATATGAAAAGTAAAATATTGATTAAACATGTTAGTATTGATTAAACATCTTATGAAAAAAGATAAAATATAATTTTAAAAATTGGAAAAAAAATGTTATTGACCATTGACTTTATCTTGGTGTGCAGTTCATTTTATTGATATTTTCATTAACCGTGTCTTGAATTTTATCATCGGAAGAAAAAAATTTGTTCTTTTTGGTATCTTGAGCAATAGAACTTTTGTTTTAATATAGCTCTTACGTGAATTTCAAAATAAAATACTCACTTGGAGATTTTTTAATCAATAAAAATTAGTGGTTAGTGAATTACATTTTCTATGTTCTTAGACCTAAAATTATTGTTACAAATATGTCTAGAAATTTGCTCAAACTATTCGGCAGCTTTAGATAACGATAAACGAAATTACAAAAAAAGGGGGTGTAAACTTTGAACATATAATGATTACCTAAATCAGAGTGAGCATTCATTTGTAATTTGCTGATAGAATTGATAGAATACATTAATTCATTAGACACTTTTCAAATCACTGTTAATGGCAGTACTAGAAAAAGTTAGAGCAAAACAAAATAAGGTCGGATATCTTAAAGAATTAAACTTGTTTAAAAGCTTAGTTGTCTCATAAATAAGGTGGAAATCAGAGTGAGCATTTACAATCTAATTTTTTTTTATATAAATTAAAAACGTGAGAGAAATTTGAGAAGAAAACACACGAGAGAAAGTGATTGTAAATACTACAAAAAATATTTATATTGGTGTTAAAAATTTTAATATACTCTCACAACTATATTTGAATAAAAAGGTATATATTTCTAAGTTGAAAAAAAAAAAATGATTCTAGTGCATTTCCTCCATTCTCTCAAACCACGCCATTTTTTTTTCTTCTATTTTTTGTTGCTAAAATATTTTTTACATTCCTAAAGTTTGCAAACATTTCAGTTTATGTCATTCTGTTAATATTTATCCCACATGTCCTAACAGAATGCTAAAGTGTCATTTATTTAGCATTTAATTAATAATCTGACATGGATCAATTCGTTAAATAAATAAATAATGATCACACAAAAGTTGGACCACGGCGAAAAAAATTTAATGACACTGGTGAATCTCTCTCCCAAGTAGGAGCTTTCTCTCTCTCACACATACCGTGTGGGTTCTTCCTCCACCTCTGTGTGGCCTTCTCCACCATCTCTGGGTGGGTTTTCTCCACTTCTGTGTGGCTATTCTCCACCATCTACATGTGGTTCTTCTCTACCCACTCTTTTGTGGGCACTTTACTAATTTTCTGAAAATCCCTAAATCTAATCCCAAAAAACTCAATTACATATCAACCATCTACCATCCCATATCTTTCTCAATTAGCCTCTTATCTTGTCTGCTGGTTTTGGTGCGGGCAACATCAATGAAGAAACTCAATCATCGGATTCAGCTAGGAAGTGAGTCGGCATCTGATCAACAAAATTTCCGGTTTTCAACTTAGAGCTTATCTCTCTCGCCTAATGAGTAAAGTTTCTCCAGAGAGTGGGTTTTCTTGATCTGGGTGGGTATTGATCTGTTGTTGATCGGTTACTCGGTGGCTTTTCTGTTTGTTGCAGCTGCTGTGGAGATCCTTTGTGGGGCGATTCTCCGGCATTTGAGGGTAATTCCGAATTTGGCGTGACTTAGCTAGGGGCAGTGAGTAATCTTATGTGATTTGTATTTCCTTATTGCTTTTAGGGGTCTGAAATTTGGGATTTTTCCCCTTTGTATTTGGTTCTGTTTGATGTTCTGTTTGTTTCTCTGGGTCTTTTTACTCCTTGTTGGATATGCTTTGTATGGATTAAGGTATGGAAAAATTACTAAGGTCACACCGCTGGGAGCAATGAATTCCCTATGTTGGAACTGCTGGGGAATTGGGAACCCTCGGATAGTTTTTGCGCTCCGTGACTATGTGCGGCGCCGGAATCCCAAATTAGTTTTCCTTTCTGAAACAAAAATAAAGAGTAGACGTATGGAGATAGTAAAATACAGGTTGGGTTTTTTGAATGGATTAATTGTTCCTAGTAGGGGTCGTAGAGGTGGTCTTGCCTTGCTCTGGTCCAAGGACACTAAATTAGAAATTAAAAGTTTTTCAGATCACCATATTGATGCGGTAATTACTGAGTCAAGCAATGGTTTTTTGTGGAGGTTTACAGGGTTTTATGGGCATCCAGAGACCCATCTCAGGGAAGAATCTTGGAAACTCCTCTCTCTTCTTAATAGTCAAATTAATATTCCCTGGTTTTGTTGTGGTGATTTTAATGAGATTCTATTTATGAATGAAAAATCAGGGGGTGTCCTTCACTCTCAAAGCCAAATGGATAGCTTCCGTCAGATTGTGAATTTGTGTGGGTTCAAGGACTTAGGGTATTGTGGCCTTGATTATACTTGGTGTAACATGCAAGAGGGGTGTAACAGAATTTCGCTTCGCTTAGACAGAGCCCTGGCTACCTCGGAGTGGCTTGTGCACTTCAAGGATCTGAGAGTGCATCATCTAGTTGATTCAACATCTGATCACTGCATTCTCCTCACCACCAACTCTCCTTTCCCAGTTTGTAAACAGAAGCGCCGTTTCCATTTTGAGGCTATGTGGGTCAATAGGGAAGATTGTAGAGAAGTTATTCAAGAAGCTTGGAATTCTGGCACCTTTGCTGCTACTCCCAAGGGGGTTGCATCCAATCTCCAAAAATGTGAAGCTGCTTTAACTAACTAGAATCAAAATGTGGTGGGCAATATTCAAAAGAAAATTCATGAGAAAAAAGGGCTCTCAATTCTCTCACCATGGAAGATAGTGGCACTGGGAGGGTTGAAATTAACCAGCTTAGAAGGGAAATTAATGATCTCTTAGACAGTGAAGAGACCATTTGGAGACAGTGCAGCAAGGTTCATTAATATAGGGAAGGGGATCGAAACACAAAGTTTTTTCATGCCCGTGCTTCTGAAAGAAGGAAAAAGAACTCCATTTTGGGGATTTAGAATGATGATGGCATTTGGTGTGAGAGTAAGGAAAGCATTGTTGCCGTTGCAGTATCTTATTTTAAAAAGATTTATTCCACCTCCTCTCCAAGTGGAATTAGTGAGGTTGTTGATGCATTGCCTAGATGTGTCACTGAGGACATGAATGTTGAGCTTACTAAGGTCTTTATAAGAGATGAAGTCACTACAGCGCTTCAGCAGCTTCACCCAACCAAAGCGCCGGTGCCCGATGGTATGTCTGCAATCTTTTTTCATAAATATTGGGATATTGTAGGGCAAAGCATCACAAACATGGTTTTAAATGTTTTGAACTCAAATATGCCCATAACTGAAATAAATAAAACCAATATTGCTTTCATCCCAAAAACCAACCAGCCCTCCAAAATGGCAGAATTTCGCCCAATCAGCCTCTGTAACACCACATATAAGCTTGTATCAAAAGTCCTAGCTAATAGACTCAGACCATTCCTCCCAAGTATTATCACTGAAAATCAATGTGCATTCATTCCGGATCGTCTTATTTCAGATAATGTCTTAGTGGCCTTTGAATTCATGCATTATTTGAATCACAAAGATGATGGGAAGGATAATTACGTGTCAATCAAATTAGATATGAGTAAGGCTTTTGATAGAGTTGAATGGAATTTTATCAAAGAAGTTATGGAGAAAATGGGTTTTGCTAAAAAATGGGTAGACCTTATAATGCTATGCATCTCTTCTGTGTCTTATTCAGTTATCATTAATGGTGAGGCATGTGGAAATGTCATACCCACTAAAGGCATTAGGCAAGGTGACCCCCTCTCCCCTTACCTTTTTCTTCTTTGTGCTGAAGGCTTTTCAGCGCTTATTCATAAAGCTGCCCGTGATAATCAGATTAATGGAATGTCCATTGGTAGGGGATGCCCAAAAATCACTCATCTCTTCTTTGCTGATGACAGTATCTTTTTTTGCAAAGCAAAGGAGCAAGAGTGTCAGAAGCTTGTCGACATCCTTAATAGTTATGAAGGGGCTTCGGGGCAAAAAATTAACACCGACAAGTCTTCTGTTTTTTTCAACCCAAACACTCCTCAAGAGAGAAAGGAAAGCATTCTGAATATCCTTGGTCCAATGCAAGATTCCAGGCATAACAAATACCTGGGGCTACCTACTATCATTGGAAAATCCAAGACTCAAGTGTTTGTAGAACTAAAGGATCGGATGGCTAAAAAACTTGCTGGTTGGAAGGGGAAGCTTCTCTTAATTGGTGGGAGGGAGATTCTTATCAAGGCGGTTGTCCAAGCAGTGCCCACATATACAATGAGTTGCTTCCAACTCCCTAAAACTTTGTGCAAAGACTTAGAAAATATGATGAGGAACTTTTGGTGGGGACAAAGAGACAATGAGAACAAAATTGCTTGGGTCAGCTGGAAGAAGATGTGTAAATCAAAGTTTCATGGAGGGATGGGTTTCAGAAACATCCAAGCTTTCAACCTAGCCATGTTGGCCAAGCAAGGTTGGAGAATTCTCTCCAACCCAAACTCTTTGATGGCTTGGGTTTTTAATGCTAAGTACTTTCCTTATGATGATTTTCTAAATTCTAAAAAAAAGGTAGCCCCTCATATGTTTGGCGGAGCATTCATAATAGTCTTGGAGTAATAAAAAAGGGAACAAGATGGAGGGTTGGTAATGGTCGAAGAATACATATTTGGGATGATAAATGGTTGCCAACGCCATCTTCTTACAAGGTGATCTCCCCCCAATCAGATTTTGGTGACTACCCAATGGTTTCCTCCCTTATTGATAATGACACTAGGTGGTGGAAAGTAGAAGCGGTCAGGTCCATCTTCCTTCCTTTTGAAGCCAGCACAATTTAAAAATCCCCCTCAATTATAATCTCCTTGAAGATAGCCTCATCTGGATTGGCAATAAAATGGGGGGTTTTTACAGTCAAAAGTGCATATCACATTGCCTCAAGCCTAGTGGACTCAAATGAGGAGGGTGATTGCTCCTCTCCTAATTCTAGAATTTGCCTTTGGAAGTGGATTTGGCATCAGAAAATCCCTCAAAAGCTCAAAATCTTTGCTTGGAGGTCTTGTGTAAATGGCCTTCCAACCATGCTCAACTTAAGCCATAGGGGTATTCACTGTTCAAGCTTTTGCCCTATTTGTGATAAGGCCTTGGAATCCACTGCCCATGCTCTTCTTTTATGTGATCACGCCAAACTGACTTGGGCAAAGTGGCACAATTGCCCAGTTGAAGTAACTTCCTCACCTAGGGACTTAGTGGATGTTGCCTTGGAGTTTATTGTGAAAGGATCCCCTCATGATTTGGAACTATTCTTTGCTGTGGCTTGGTCCATTTGGTGGAACTGCAACCAAGCTATACATGAGGATTCGGGTTCTACTCCAAGTCAAGTCTGGGATATGGCAAATAGAATTTTACATGAGTATAAAGATGCTTGCTCTCTCCCTGCCCTTTCTTCAGCCCCTTCCCTAACGGCTTGGCAAGCCCCTTCCTCGGGTTTTATCAAAATAAACACTGATGGTGCTGCTTCAGATGGCAGCCCTTCCTGTACTGGTGTGGCGATTCGGGATTGTCGTGGTTGCCTTATCGCAGCTTCAAGCAAATTACTGCTGTCAACATTCTCTATCGAGGTCATGGAAGCTTTGGCGCTGCAAGATGGTGTGTTGCTTGCTTTGGAGTTAGGGATCTCTCATGTTATTGTCGAATTTGATGCCCTCTCAATTATCCAAGCTATTAATGAAGGTGTTTTGGGAGGTGAGTTGGGTCACATTGTGCAGAACATAAAAGACATCTCTTCTTCTTTTTCTTGGTGCTCTTTTCAGCATTTGAAAAGGAGTGGCAATAGAGCAGCCCATGAACTTGCAAGAGCAGCTAGAGATTCAGGTGTTACGCAAGTTTGGAAAGGTGTGTGTCCAAGCTTTGTGGAGCATATTATCTTGAAGGAGGGTTGTGCGTAGCTGTTGTTGTTCGTTCTGCCTGCTGTTGTTTTGTTCTCCTTATTGTAGCTCTTTCTCAGTTGTTGGTTTTTTCCTTGTGTTTTCTCATCAAAAAAATAAATAAATAATAATGATCACACACACTGTTCGAGTTAGTATTTATCAAAAATACTTTTTGGCTAGCAAGTCTAAATTGACACAAATAATCCCCAAAATCTTAGGTTTGCTCTTCTCCATTACATTCTGTTAATTTTTATCCCACATGTCCTAACAGAATGCAATTCTTGAAGCACAGTACTTCTTTGCTCTTCTCCATTACATTGCATAGAATAGAATGTTTAGGTTTTGAGGTGGAGATCTCGGAGGTCTTACAAAGGTTAAAAAAATTGTTGGATAACTATAAAGTACTCTAGGAGCATGGTAAGGTAATGTTCCATTCTCTCAAATTTGTGGCGGAGCTGACCATGAATCTAATTAATGAGATTCATAATAAACGTGAAAGGAGGGAGTTACACGTTACTATGCCCCAAGAGCTTCTAATAAATACTCTTGTTTAAGATACTTGAATTTTATTTGATGGTTTTATTTTTACATTTTTTTTTGTCAAGTTCTTTTAGGACCCTTGGGTTGGATACGTGTGGATGTTATTTGCAGAAATAAAATAACAGTTACAATTAGATTTTGAGTCACAATAGGAATCGAAAGTTTTTTCTTTTTTTTATGTTGCCTTTATTTTAATGTAAAAATATGTTTCAGAGAAAATATTTTGTGGAAAATATTTTATAGGACAATGTTTTGTTTCTAATGTTTAATTGCATCCATACAAATAATTTTTAAAAACGATCGATATAGTTTGACAAGGTGAGACGGTGAGAGAGAAGTTTAAGATTTGAACGATTTTTGTCATATTCTGTTGGGAAGGAAGCCATGTAATGTTGACAGTATTTTACGCTTCCAAAAAGTGAAAAATATTTTTACATCTCTTTGTTTTATCTTCGATTGACGAGCATTTTTAACTATCCCAAACAATGGATGATACAATACATATTTTCAATAAAATGTCTTACATTGAAAAAAAAAAAAAAAGAGATTTAAAATTTTCAGGTTTAATTCAAATAGATAAACGAGTAGAAAATGTGATTAGAAGATGAAAACTGCACAAATTGTTCGCTTGACAGAGACTTGAATAAGTTGCCAACTTTCGGAGTTTTTCTTTCATTGATTTTTCTACTTCTCAAAAAAAAAAAAAAAATTAATAATAATAATGCTACAGTTACAAACTATTTTATAATATTTTTATAAAAATGTTAACGTGATCAACTTCTTATTAGTTTTTATCTAAACTCACCATTAATATCACTTTTTCATTTACTTACCATATCAGCAATTTGTAAAAAAAATTGTAAGATAGTTTGTGTAGTTGCACGATTTTCCTGGCCCAAATCTTATTGATCTGGCCTTGGCCCAAAGCGCAACCCACAATAGAAATTTGTAGAGGATGGGTCAAAGAACTTCGCCTCAGTGAGCCTGTTCGGTCTTGTACATGGACAATATAGTTGCAGAAAATAAAAACACCAGAATGGATCTCCACGTGTGATTCTATTTCTCCCGTTCTTAATACAATTTTTTCTCCCCTCTCTTTGGGGGATCTCACTACATTATATAGTTCCCCTCCTCTCATCTCAACCTTACACTTGTCGATCATCTAAGCATCTACTTGAGCACCTGTCCCATCAGACGCCCCCATCTCTCCCTTTGTGAGTTGCAGAGGCCAAGGTGGTACTGTTCAGGGGTCTTTTCCTCATTAATGCGGCCAAGAGGATGGTTGGGGCGCAATTAATGTGGTGGTGGCAGCTTTCCATGAGATATTTTGGATTTTATTCATTTTATATGTTGGGAGGATGGACTGAAATGGATGGGGAGTGTTCCTCGTATGGACTTCGTGATGTCCGAGGAGGAGTTACTCCCCGGACAGGTTTCCGTGGCGTTATTGGGGTTGAGTAGTGCTTCATATGTGGTTTCTCTTCGGCAAGGACGCTCCTCGGACGGGCCTGGATTTGGAATAGCCCATTATTTTGGGCCGGGCCCCACAGTTTGTATTCTAGCATTATTTTTTTTAAAAAAAAAATCATCTAAGAGAATAAAAAATTAAGGGTAAGACTTAGATACAATAACTAAGTGTTGTTCCTTAGGTTCCCCTCTTAAAATTTTTACATGTGATTTTTTTCTCATAAGATGGTATCGTATTTTTTAGTCAAGTAGCCACATGGCTGAATTTTACGAAAGAAATTTAGAGAACAACATCTAAATTACTATAATTAAGTTTTGTAAAAAAAAATTAGTACTGTAATATATTGCCATTTATCCCAAAAATTTAAATAATAAATAAAAATTGTTGAATTAATTATTTAATAATCATTTAAAAAAAAAAAAAAAAAAAAAACTATAAAGCCCAACCCAAAACCCAAGAAGATTAGATGGACTAGACCACCTGGACAATTATGGGTACAACGATTTGGGTGGGTTTAGTGCGTAATATACCAAAAATGGTACATTAGGTTCTTTATCTTTTACCTTTGATGGTTTTTCTGAGAAAATTCAGGGAACAAAGGATAAGTTGTGGATTGATTCGAGGTAGTTCGGATGATTTATTTGACTGTTTTTATACAAATGACACCAATGTTCTTTGCTAAAATCAAGGACTCAGTTACTGACTTCTTCTAACTTGAAGGACTCAACAGTCAACACAGCTAGGATATTCAGTTCAGAAAACAACCCACCGGTCTCAAAAAATCTTCAGCTTTTGTTCTCTTTCATTTCAAACTTTCTGAGTGAATAGTGATGGATGATGTGCTATGCTCTCGCAAACTTAGACGCCAATGCTCTCCTCCTCTGTCAATAGATGATCTACCAGGATGTATGTTGATGGAAATCCTGATCCGGCTGCCTCCGAAATCTATATTTCAATGCAAATGCGTCTCAAAGCAATGGTGCACTCGAATCTCTGCTCCTTCTTTCGCTGGCTTTGTTAATAGGTTCCATGCTTCTTCAAATACAATATTGCTACGACCCTTTTCCTTGCTCTTCCACTACCACAACAACGAGCATAAAATGAAGCTCCTCGTGGCATCCCAGGTGCCCGGATTCAAATCTCTAGCTTCTTCAATAAATCAATGCGATAATGACAATGTTGACGACACTGTTATTCAAGCTTCGTGTCATGACTTGCTCTGTGCACCAAAAACATGGTCAGTGATGATGCGGGGTCTAGTTCTATGATTGTGTATAATATGATAAATCCAATTACTGGGAAATCAGTGGCGCTTCCTCCCCTTCGTCATAGTAGAAGGGCTCGAATCGGCTTCATCTACAGATTCAATGACAATGGTGTTAATGATCATAAGCAGCAACAGGTCAGTTATAGGGTGATGCGCATTCCTGAATTCAAAGGCAAGTCAACAAAATTCAAGGTAGATATATTCTCATCCGACACAGGCAAATGGAGCAAATCGGTGGTGTTGTGCCCACAGGGATTTTGGTTGGGAATCTTTACCTTTGTTGGTGTTCCTTATAATGGTTTACTTTTCTGGTGGAGTTTGAATGAACGGCTTGTCGGGTTCGATCCCTACACTAGCAAATGCTGCAGAGTCTTTGACAAACCGGTAGAATTGGAGCCATCCCGAGTTGAACGTCTTGGAGTGTGTCATGGTGCCTTGAGAATATGCCAACTTTTAGGAAATCCTTATAATTTTGCTCATCCTAAGTTACGAGTTTGGGAGCTCAAGGATTATGACAAAGGAGGCAAATGGTGTTTGGAGCACGAGGTGTATTTCAATTTTCAACCAAATGGTTTCCAAAAAATCTCCTTGGCTCACAAAATACATAACTAATAGAATTCTTTATGTGGTAGTGCTAGCTTATCATCCGTATGACAGGGATATTGTGTATGTAAAGATTCAAAATAAGGTTGTATCATGCAACATGAAGAGAAAAATACTCGAAGTATTATGTGAAATTCCGCTGACTCACTTGTTTTACAATGGCTGTAATGTCTTCAACTTTGTGCTCCCTTGTTGGCCAACTCCCATTCCTTCTTCTCCCTCGTACAATGGGAAGGCCGTCTAATTATTCTGCAGCTTGATACGTTGCATCTTAGGCAATTATTTTTGCCTAAATTATGCTGTTGTTAAATCTTTTTAATTACTGTTTCGAATTTGTTATGTCAATATATAATCGATTATTTCATAATCTAGTTTTTTTGAATGTTAAAATATACGTAGTGAATATATTACAAATATGAAAGTCTTAAAACTATTGTGGTACATGGTATTACTTAACCATGTATAATAACCCATAATATTGTAGAAAATCAAAATCATAGTCTACAAGTTGCGTGAGGCAGTGATCTAGGTTGCTGCACGAGGGCCCAAGTCGTTTTGGCAACGAGTCTCCCAATATATATAGTGTAACTCTTTTACTGACAAGTGAAACCCCATCCCCATGTGATTCATATGATTCATAACTTATGAGTGGGGCAGATTTATGGTTCGTTTGGATTGAGGGGAAGGAGGAGAAGTGGAGTAGAGTAGAGTAAATTTGGTCTAAAATTAGCCTATTTTCAGTCAACTCAACTCTACTCTCCCTCATTCTCCCCTCCATCCAAACGGACCCTTAAAGAATGCAATGTTGCACGGCAGTGAGTGAACTGGGCAATAGTGAATCCTCATTATCTAAGTTTTCATACTCTCAACATGAGATGATATTGTTTGGACCTAAGCTATATCAATTTACCCAAAGTTTTGTATAATATGTAATCCTATAAGAGGTTTACTAGATCACTAGCTTCAGAGAGCAGAAATTTCAAATTTTCTAAAGAGATGTCATAATTTGACGATGAAAAACCCTTAAGAAGAAAATGGAATATAGCTAAAAGTTGTGAAAATTCCATCTACATCACAAATGCTAAGTTTAACTCTTGTAAATTATGGAGTTAATACAAATCCAACAAGAAAGAGCTCTATAAGTAAGAGTTCAATAATGAAGAGTTCATCAAAAAGATCCCAACAACAAAAAGATCGAAGTATGTGATAAAATAATGTCATCATCGATAAAATAAGGTTTCATGCAAAAAAGTATGCACTACTAGATGAATTACAAAAGAGATAAAGTTTTAGGATTACAAGAAAGTAATTGGTCCGATCAGAATTTTGGCCCAATAAAAAAAGGGCTGAACTAGGCCATTGGTAACTTATTATTCATGCATGAATTTTTCTAAAATTCTTGTTTAACCAAATTTTGGCAAGCCCACGTGCTACTTAATGCAGATAACAACATGGTCTCAAGAAGGTTCAAAACGACATAGCATCAAGGAATCTTTCCAACAACAAATGATACAAATTCTTCAAATGGGAATATAAATCATACAATGAGCAAAAGAATCTTTTTAGCAACAAATGATACAAATTTTCCAAGAAGGAATATAAATCATATGATAAGCAAAATGATACAAGTTTCCCAAGTGGGAATATAAATCATACGACGAGTACAATGATACAAATTCTTCCAAAGAGAATATAAATCATATAAAGGTCCAAAAAGCCCAGTAAAGGCAAAGGCCCAAAACTGATCCATAGGATCGCCGGTCTACTTAGGAAGTAACCATCCAAAAAGCGATCCACGCGATCCTTAGTTCACTCAAGAAATAACTGTCCAAAAAAATCAATCCAAGTGATCTTCATCCAAAGAGGCCACTGAACCTCGTCCAAAATCAATCCAAGTGATTGTTGTTTAAAGAGGCCAATGAACCTCACTCAAAAAGACCCACTTAAAACAATGGGCACTCAAAAAGACTCACATTTTTAGTAGAGGGCATCCAGATTTCTCGTTCAAAAAAAAAAAAAAAAAAAAAAAAAAAAATAGCTTGCTCACCAAATCAAGCAGTGATCCTCTGAACATCCGTAGGATCCTTGGAAAGGCAGACACTATGAAGTCGTCATGGATAAACCACCATCCTTGAAGAAGAAATTAATTGAAAGACAAAGAAGTCCAAATCTAAAAAAGTCAAGAAAATTCCATAAGGTTAGTCAAAAACTATTACAAAACTACTATTTATATTTGAAAGATATAGGCTGATGCATCAAAAACTTTGATCAACTCTCTTTATCTTGTAGATCCTACAAGATCGTCAAAAGTTCTGGATTGGATGAAGGATCCAACTAACGATTTTTTGCACCATCACTATCAATTTTGATTGGTAGAGCACCTTTGTCTTTGGAAAAATATTAGTAGCATTTGAGACATCACAACACGTAAAAACAAAATGGCGAGGAAACACTCATATGGCTATTAATTTAGACATGAGCAGTGCTTTTTACAGAGGAGAGTATGGATACTTAACCAGATTTAATGCGGAAGATAGGTTTTCATTCAAGAAGGTAGGTCTCATGATGAATTGCATCACCTTAGTTTCCTATTCTGTGATGATTAATGGTCTTCCCACGAGTTACATCAAGCATAGCAGAGAAATCTTGCAAGGGGATCCACTTTCCCGTATATTTTTCTTTTATGTGCAAAATGCCTTACTGCTCTATTGGGACATATTGTAAGAGGGAGGGAACTACATGAGGTTAGTATTTCTCCACGTGGCCCAAATATTACACATCTACTTTTTGTAGATGATAGTTTACTTTTTTGTAATGCTACCAGGGAAGATTGTCAGGCTATACGGGGGTATTTTACAAGTCTAAAGATGCTTCAGGCCAAAGCTAAATTGTTAAGAAAACCTCCATCTTCTTCAGTACCAACAGTACTCCTAGAAATATATTCTGCTGTGTGCATGACATCAGAAGAAGCATGGGAGCTATGTCTACATACCCTTTTGAGAAATATTTGGGTCCTACCCCAATAACTGGTAGGGGAAAAAAGCTAGCCTCTGGCAACATCAAGTTGAGGATCATGGCAAAACTACATGGGTGGAAAGAAACACTTATGTCTTAAACAAGATGGGAAGTATTAATTATTGTTCTAAGAACGTAAATTAAAAAAATAAATTACAATTCATAATTACAATTCATAATTATTCATCTAATCATACATCACTAAGATTGTATTTACCATAAACATTAGAAACAACTTACTGTCATAACATTATAAACAATTTACTGTAAATTTCATGAGTTTTTAGGTGGTGAAGTTGAGGAACGGACTAAGAAGCTTTCTTGAGACTATACACTCTGTCTACAAAATCTTCCGATGTAGTAAACTAACAACTTTGAGTGCCGCCCTTAGGATACAACAAGCCTAGCCATCTAGTTGTATATCCTTACACACTTACATAACTTGTAAGATGAGAAGCTCTCAATCATATTTTCTTTATCTAGAAAAATATTTTGTAGAAAGCATGGTTATATATATATATACACACATACCAAAACGATTGATTTTTTATTGACCACTCCTCACTGCGCCATGTCGCTACATAAATTAATGCTATGAATACATTTAAAAACACCGAACAATTCTGCCTTTTCTTTTTTCAATAGACACATTTTTATTCAATAGGCACCTTTTTAGCCAATAGACACATTCAATAAGTGCCTTTTCATTTAAAATGCATTTTTTCGAGACATATTTTCATTCAGTAGGTACATTTTGGTCAATAAGTACATTTTCATTCTATAGGCACTTTTCCGGTCAATAGGTACTGTAGAGAGGGAAAATTCCCGACCTATCACAAGTTGACACGTCACATTACCAAGTCTACAAAATACAGCCAATTACAAAGCACCACGTACTGCTGCTAGGTTTTGCTATCACTACTCAGAAACCAACAGAAATTTGCCAAGTGTCATGCAAAAACCAATCACACATCAGCGCACGTGTAAGCGATGACACAAGCAGCTTCGCACGTGTAAGCGATGACACAAGCAGCCTCGCACGTGTAAGCGATGACACAAGCAGCCTCGCACGTGTAAGCGATGACTCAAGCGGACCAATCAGGCTGTGACATGTGTCACCAATCAAGCTCCGCCACGTGTCGCTCATCCACCCCCAAACTCCTATAAATAGAAGCCTTCTTGAGACATTCAGAGGACCAGAATTGAGAAGTGAAAAAGCTCTGCTGGAATCAAGCCCTGAAGCCTCCAGGAACTTCAAGAACTTCAACCCCAAAATCGAAGAACATTCGAAGCAGAATCATCCAGATCATCTGCCTAGATCCTAAAGTTTGCGGGAATCAAGCTCAAAGGTCCGAAAACATCAACAAATCATAAATCAGTGAAGCTCTTCGGATTCAAGCCTGCAAAGCCCCGAAGAACTTCCACCACAAATCTTCAAATACAAAGAACATTCGAAGCAGAATCATCCAAACTATCTGCCTAGATCTCAAAGTTCACTGGAATCAAGCTCAAAAGCATCCAGAAACCTCAAACAACCACAAATCAGTGAAGCTCCACGGATTCAAGCCTCTAAAGCCCCGGAGAACTTCCACAACAAACCTTCGAAGACGACGAACGCATGAAGAACACGAAGAACACACGAAGAACACAAAGAACACGAAGAACAAAGAATTTCTAACAAGCTCATAGCCAGAGATTCATTGTAATTTTGTTTCAAAGATCTTCGATCCATTCCTCAACCAAATTGAAGGATATATTGTGTTCAAAACAAAATCCCATTACTACAAATCCAATCAACAAATCTTTCAGGGAGATAGAATCAGAGGATCAATCTTTTGTAATCACAGAGAATTGTACCACACAATCATCAATACAAATTCGCATTTGTGAAACTATTTTACTTGTTTGATTTATTTCGAACCGAGAAATTTAGTCGCTTACAGGTACCTTTTTGTTTATCCAATATGAAGGGTTATGACCTCTCAATAGACACTTTTTGATATACTAAATTTGAAGGGTTATAATTTTTCAATAAACACCTTTTGACATATAATACAACCTATCTTATATATATACAACATAAACTAAACTAGATACTTAACATTCTGTCTCTTATTCTTTCCCACCAAAAAACTAATAAATAAAACAACATTACTTTTTTCTGCCTGACTAATAAAACTTTGTGTTATTTCTTTCAATATCATTTTTTTTTAATGCATTTTTGCTTATTACTTCAACTCAAAAGTAATGGGTTTTTTTTTTTTTTTTGCCTAAAACTCATTTAGTAGCTATTTCCATGCATCGCACGGGTTAACAACTAGTGTGTGTATATAAATATATATAGATCATTATATTATTATATATGTAAATATTTATTTTTAACAAAGTGGCTTGAGGAGCGGCTATTGAGTATAAAGGATATCGATAAATGAATAAGTTCTCATCACCATGTTCACACCATGGATATATATAGAGCTCATGGGTAGCCTTTCCATTTGATTCTAGATATCAAAATAATTTTCAAAACTTAATTACATAGAACTGTAAAAAGGCATGGCTTCATGTAGTAAAACGTTTGACCAAAAGACAGTAATGTATGGCTATAGAATTGCACATGAAAATCCGTTAAGTTACTAGTTGTTTGGACATTAGCAACGCACAGCTTCCAATATTATGGTTTGAAAAGTTTCAAACCTAAGTCATTTAAGTTTATGGTAAAAAATTTGTTCCTCAAAAAAAAAAAAAGTTTATGGTCAAAAACAATTTAAGTCATGTGTTATATGCGGAAAATTTTAGGGTGGTGAGTGATTCACTGTCAAGACTTTTTGTTTAATCGAGTTTTTAAATCAAAATACTTCCCACGTGGATCTTTCAAAGGCTCCCCTCATTCTTCATTTGAATGGTGAAGTGTTGCTCAAGGAAGAGATTTGTTGGCTAATGGCATCAAATGGAGGGTTGGTACGGGCACAAGAATTAGCATCTGGCATGACAATTGGGCTCCTTCCATTTTTGGTAGGAAAATTGTTTCCCCGAGAACTTCTAATTGTTTCAATTTTTCTTCCTTCTAAAACTTCTGCAATCAAGTCGATTCCATTAAAGGTCCCAAAATTTACTTAGAGTTTGACTTATCTCTAATACTTTTTTTTAATTGAACATCTCCTTTTGTTTTAAATATACAATAACAAGTGATAATGGGTTTTAAACTCTACTTTTTATTTAGTTAGTGTGTAATATGACAATTTTTCATTAAAACAAAAGAAGATTTCAATTAAAAAAATACTGGAGGTAAGCCAAACCCACTCAGTCATATGGACAAGAACTTGGTCAACTATGTTCTTTGTGCAAAGTGCCAATAACATTTAGAGAAAGAGAGTGTTTGTTTCAAAGGATAAGTGGTGGTTCCACATTGAACTTGAGATCAGTATACTTATTTTGGAATGGGGTGTGATCAACTAGGCTTCCCCAAAGATTAAGACTTTCAAATGGAGAGCCTGCACAAATTGTTTATCAATGAGAATGCAGTTACTTGAGCTTAAACTCTCTTGTGCCAACTCTTGTGTATTTTGTCAAGACGAAGTTGAAATGATTTTGCATTTGTTCTCACTACAACAAAAATGACTCTTAGCTTTAAAATAATATGTTGATAATTTTTTTTTTTTTTTTTAAATTACTATTATCTTTCAAGGCTTATAAAAATTGTTCTATTTTATGAATGTCTATATATAAAAAAAATTAAATTTAAGTCACTAAGTTATATATTTATTAATTTAGCTGTTTTTTTTTTAGTAAATTATTAATTGTTGAATTTTCTGTATTTTTCATTTATATGCATATGTTTATGTTCATGTTTATTTATATTTATTTAGTAAAAATCACCCTTTAAAACCATATATCTTTAATCTATCATTTATTCAAATTAATACTTTATTTAATAGAAACAATGATGTAGATAATGTTGATTTTGATTGATGATTTCTTGCCAACATGTTTGGGGGAAAAAAAACAATGCCTCATACTTCTTAGCTTTGTAAATAAATTATTTTTTTAAAAAGTAAGAAATGTGATTCATTAGTAGTTGGATGCAAGTTGTAAAAATGGAGTAGGAAGGTATAAAAATTCTTCATAAGCTTAAGATGAATGTAATAAAGTGTTCTAAAGTTGTGGACACAGATATTAAAAAAAAAACTTTGGATATTGAAATTAAAAATGTGGCCAACAAGAATGGAAATGCCGCATTTGTTCTGCAATGAATGGTGAACTTGCTACCAACACTGTCTTCCTTCTTTGAGCAAATGATGTAAATTGACCTTGTGAGGAATTTACATCTATCGAAGTTACATCAGTTAACAAATGGCTACACTAGTTAGTGCCACCATGCTTGCTATTAATGTTATGTCGTTAATTCGGTATCAAATCAATAAACAGATGTGAGTTACAATGTAAGATAAAAACCATAATATATAAAAAAACGAAATGTGATATTCTATGACAAAAAAATTATATATGTATAAACATTAGTATTTTCAAAGTACAAACATGTATTATTTATCACGTATTTTTGGAATTTATGTACGAATGTGTATTAGTAGTTGTTATATAACTATTTAATATTTGAAAATAAATACACACATTGTAAACTACTTTCATCAATTTAAACTATTAAATGAATAGTAAAACTATATAACGATGAAAAAAAAATATTTTTAATTGATAAACCAATGTGACCACAAAAACAAGTTGACAAAGTGACATTAAAAAAAAATACTATTATCTTTAAAGACTCATTAAATTTGTTCCTCTTTATGAGCTTTTATACAAAAAAAATTCAATTCAAGTCACTGAGGTATACATTTATTAATTGTTGAATTTAGTGTGTTCTTTCATGTATACACATATATTTATGTTAATGTATATTTATATTTATATAGTGAAATTTACCTTTTAGAATCATATCCTCATCCTGCCAATGATTGAAATTTGAAGCTTCTGTTAATAGAAAAAATGAAGTACATAATGTTGATTTTGATTATTGATTTTTTGCCAATGTGTTTGGGGGAAAAAAGCAATACCTCATACATCTTAGCACTGTAAATAATTAATAAAAGGTTAGAAATGTTATTCTTTAGTAATTTGATGCAAGTTGTAAAATAGAGTATGGAGGTACAAAAATTTATCTTAAGCTTAGGATGTATGTATTAGAGTTTTAAAGTTGTTGACACCCACATTAACAAAACAAAACTGGCTATCAAAAATTACAAATGTGGCCAAAAAGAAAGGAAAGGTCGTCACTTTGTATTTTGCAATGAAAAACAGATCTGCCAAAATTGACCCAATGGTTGCCCCAATTAACTCTGCCATGCTTGCTATCATGGCAATGCAATTTTGCAGTCAATCAATAAAAACATGTGCCCTAAAAAAATAAAATAAAATAAAAACATGTGAATGACAATGTAAAATAAAGACGGTAATATTAAAAAAAATTATGTTGTGCAAGAAAAATTATATATGTATAAACATTTATTATTTATTATATATTTTTAGAATTTATCGATGTATAAAAGACTTTTTCTTAGATTTATAATTTTTAAAATTTTAATATGTAGAAAAATGTATTAATTGTTATATTACTATTTATTATTCGATAATAAATACACACATTGTATACATACAAATTTTACATTCATCAATTTAAACTATTAATTTAATAGTAAAACTATATAATGTTAAAAACAAATTATTTATCATTGATAAAAAAAATGTGACCGCAAAAAATAGTTGACAGGACAAAATATTTTTTAAAAATACTATTATATTTCAAGACTCATAAAAAACTTTCTTCTTTAAATAATTTTGTATATAACAATTAAATTTAAGTTGTTGAGTTATATAATTTTAATTTAGCTATTTTTTTTTGTTTCTGTAAATTATTAATTGTTGAATTAAGTTTGCTTCTTTCCTTTTTTTTTTCTTTTTTTTTTTTTTTCTCTTGTATACACATATATTAGGTGAGGTTTCTTAGGTTGTCTAATTACATCACTACATGTTGTCAATTTATCCACATTGGCATAAACAGTGTTAACCTCATTTTTAACCTAAAAACCCGGTCGTCTCTCTCATCTTCAACCTCCACTCTTTCTCCTTCACTCACCACTACAAGCTCCACCACACTACTGTCAACACATCTTCCTCATTGGTGAGTTCTAGTCAGTACAAGATCACGAGATTAACATCCTCCATTCTGTAGTAGACGTTGGAGTTGGAAAAGAAGTTTCCGGAGAACCTCCTCCCTCTCACACTCACAAACCCTGGCTTTCGTCCTTCATTGGCATGGAGGTATCACTGATCTACCAGTCCACCACTCATTGGTCTCATAGGGATCCCAAAAATTATTCCTTGGCACCCTCTCTTCCACCACTCTCCACTCCTTCTCCTCTGACTATGGATTTTGCCTTTGCCTTTGGGTAGAATTTTAGTGGATTGACTTTTTTCTGAGTTTTTTCTTTTTTTTTTTTTTTTTTTTTTTTTAGATTGGATTTTAGTGGTGTGGGAAATTTTGGGTACTACTATTGGTATTTTGGTCTTAAAGGGAATGTTGAAGATGTTTTCGACAAGGAAGGATGTTGGTGGTGTGGTGGAGCTTGTGTAGATACTATATTTTGTCCACCCTCGATTTGCATGCCGAACCCCAAAAATTTTTAAAATGTCAATTTTTCACCAGGGGACCGCGAGAACATCTAGATTGACGTGGCGCAACCTGTTTGGGCATCGGAGCACTCGAAGTGCCTTTTCAGGAGCAATTGACCAAAATTCCCTTGGTCAACCCTAAGTTGAAGTCAAAGATTGGTCAAAATCACTCCAAAACAACATTTTTCATGTTTTTGCATCAAACCCGAGCTACTTGGAGATTTTTGTCAAATTTGACCTGAGGTTGACCCATATAGGCACCAAAAATCCAAATTTTGATCCGACCATCAAAACGGGTTAAGACCAGTGTCATTGCAAAGAGCATCAAATTCCCTTTCCAACGACTACTCATGAGTCAAAATTAGAGTTAAAACGGTTGAGATATCTTGAAAATCGTGCGAAGCGCGCCAGCACGCTTCTCGAGGCCATAACCTTTGATCCAACCATTGGAATTTCAATTTATTTAGTGTTTTGGTAACTATCCATCTACACCAGCTCAATCGGAGTTGAGAAGGCCTTCAACTATGCGATCAAAGTCAAGTGGGAAAAAGATGAAAATGCTGATGTAAGCATACCTGACTTGGCACACATAAAGTCGCTGTCGGCACCGAGCCTTGGGAAATGTGCCAAACATGTATTTAACCCCCAGATTTAAAAATAAATAAATAAATAAATAAAAATGGGCATTTTGGAGCACTTTTCTAGACAGATTCTCTCTCTTTTCCTCTCTAAATTCTCTCCTGAACACATCCCAAAACTTTTGATTTCTCTCTTTTCCCAACAATCAAGAGGTAGTGTTCTTGCACTCTTTTTCCTCTCCTTTGTCTTAGGACCTTGGATTTGAGGTTTTAAGGGTGTAGATATAGCTTTTTAGCTACTATCTACACCTTTTGCTTTATCTTGCCTTATAATATGTTTTTTTGCTTTCCATAGTATATCGTTTGCTTTTTCTTGCTTCCTAACATATTTTATTGCTTTTCTAGCATGTTTCCTTGCTTTCTAGCATGTTTTACTACTTTGATGATGTTGGCCTAGCCTTCTTGGGCTAGGATATGTTTAAATACCTTGTTTCCATACTTTTTGCCATGTTTGTGCTTAGATATATATGTCTATGTGCTTTTTGCCTTTTCCATGTGCTCCTTGCCATGTTTATGCCTAGATCTATATGTTCTTGTTTTTTGGCCCTTAGGTAGGATGTAGATTTAGATCTTGTGGTCTAGGCCTATATCCATGGGCCTAAGCCTATATCAAAGGGTTTGGATCGTTTTCTTATGCATGTGTATGCTTGCTTGCTTCTATGCTTTACATCCATGTTTTATTTGGCTAGATCTAGGTTCTTGCCATGCTTTGTGCCTTTCGTGGGCTTGTGCTTGTCGGCCTTCGGGGCCACTTGCTTGTGTGGTTGCATCTGTCCCTCTTATGGCTTGTTTTGGTGTAACTGCTTGTGAGATATATCTCTATGATGTTGGTTTGCTTGATACATACCTTTCTCCATTTCGTGCAATGATATACTTGCCTTGATTGCTTTGTGCCACCCGTTTGGCTCTCTTTGTTTCTTTGCATCTTTGCATGCTTGCCTACATGTTCATGCATGCGTCCTTGTGTGTGCTTGTTTGTGTCATCAAGCCTAATTCCTACAATCTCGTGCGGGTTCACATCCGCCTTTGATGCATGAGACCACGAGTCCCTTTTAGGAATTTTTCTTGTTGGAACGTGTGTCGTCCATACTCCAATCTCATGGAAATATGGACACTAGATCCAAACCTACATTTGTCCTCCTAGGACACCCTTTTTTGTTTGATAATATGCTTGTTTGCCCCCATTTGGCTCTCTTTGTTGGTTTGTCCTTTTGCATGCTTTCTTTCTAGTTATTTATTTGCTTGTTTGTTGGCTTGTTTCTTTTGTCATTGCATGTACACACATGGAGCGAGGATGTTTGGAGCGAGAGCACAACTTCCTCGGTGTGAGCAACAGAGGCAAGGATGCAAGCAAGAAGACACAAGCCCAAAAATGGCAATGTTCAATAGATTAGGAGGCCTAGCCTCCCCAAGTGGTTTTCTTTCTCTCTCTTAGCATTTTCTCTGGAACCATGTATTAGGGTTTCCTTTTCGTTTATCCTTTATCTTTCCTGCGCTTTACTTGGGCCACGTTCCTTAGATATGGCAATGTCTGATTTACATTTCTTGTACCTTGTTGAGCCATGCCCTTGGAATGTTGGCAATGTCTACTTTACTTTCCCGCTTTGTATGATAGCATTATGCATGATGTATGTATATATATACTTGCTATGTAGGTGATCGTGCACTTTGTATGATGAACTCTCATGGCTAAGAGAGTGACCCTCTCTAGTTGATGTAGAATAGACAGCACATGCCTTCCTAGAGCAGCAGGGACGTAGGAAGTCACAATGCAAGATCAAAGAGGGGTGCTAGTAGAGGCCATCCAGGTGATAGTGTCAGAATTGCATGAAATTTGGCAGGTTGAAGGGAAACGGCGTTCTGATCCAATCTCATGAAATGCCATGAATGTTGCCAAAATTTAGGCAAATTCCTTCATTAAGGCCTCGAAAACGGCATTTTTGCTATTTATAGTAATATTTGTTTTTCCTTAATAACCTTTAGTTTTAAAATTCAGAATAAGATCCCATCTATTTTGGGGCGACCCTTACGGTTAGTAGTTATGATTTTGCATTTAACTCAATTTTGCCATTTTTGGTAAATTTTGGTATTTTGTCACATAATCGCGTAATTAGTGTGAATTAGGGATTTTAGACGTTTTTCTTAATATTTATATGTTTTGTAGCCGTCAGAGGCAAATCGGACTATTATCAATAAGCACAGACTTTTGTCAAATTATTTCTCTAGTGGATTCCAGTTTTCTTCTCCTTGTGGATTTAGGGAAACCTCTCGTGGATTTGAGGTTTACTACCAGGAACTAATAGTTTAGTTTCTATTCCATCAAGAGACCATCATGTGTGTTTTCTTTAGGCTTCCGCGACATCACTAGTCATGAGTGCTCTTGACCTTGTAGTGTAGGTATGCACTCAAGGCACTTGTTGTAGGGGCATATTCATGCTATATTGTGTGTGTGGTCATCGTGGTGTGATTGTCTTGATCCATGTCATGTGAGTAACATTGGTTTCCCCGTGTATGCAACACGCATCAATATGCTTAATGCTTTGAGGGGCTCCAACTCATTCTAGCATGAGCATGTTAGCATGCGCCATATACACTAGTGTGAAACCTAGCCAGTGTGCCGTAGCGCACCAAATGCGAAACTTTGCCAGATTTTCGCCATGAAAATGGGGCACCTTTGTTGCAGTATTTTCACAGCGAAAGCTTAGTGATAATAGTGTTTTGTGTGCTATGACGCACTTGAGGCGAAGTGCTGATGGATTTCCACAATGAAAATAAGGCGAAATGTTGTTGGATTGTCGTTGTAGAAATTTGTCAATGATTCCAAACACACTAGGGAAGCATCGATCAAGACAACACCTTTTCTGAAATCAAACCTCAAAGCCCAATTCCTTTAAAGTCCCAAAAACTAATGCCAATAACTTTTTTTAAATTGCCAATGTTCGAAAATTAAGATTTTACCAAAACAAAGGACTGTCTATGGACAGGTGTTGTGGGGTGCCTAACACTTTCTTCACACATAACTAGACTTCCAAACTCAAGAATCAAGATTTTTTATCTGTCCATATTAGATTAGGAAAAACGACCTTTTTTTCTTAGCCTAGGATTGGTAATAATTAGAAAAAAAATCCAATGATTAGTGGCGACTTCACTTACCTTTGTCAATTCAATTAAAATTGACTCATTTCTAGTCACACACCAGAGGTACCCTTCACCCTCTTTTCAAAGCACCTGAGCTCCCAGGCTTGCAACGTACGGGCGCGCGTGAGCGTTGCAGCGATGGGTGGTCGACCGCTGCTAGGCACTACAACAAAATGTATTTTTAGTGACGAAAATTAGGGAGGAAATATTTTTCGTCGATAAAAATATAGCTTTAGCGACGAAATATGAATTTCGTCACTAATAATTAAAAAAATTATAACATTTAGTGATGAAAAATAAATTTTGTCGCTATTGTGATCTGAAAAATGGGCGCCAGCCAAGGGAAACTTTGGCGCGAGTTTAATTAATCTATAGTGACGAAATATTTCGTCGCTAAAAGTTGAAATCTTTAGTGACGAAATATTTCGTCACTGTAGGTATTGCTATGGATAGTATTAGTGACGAAAATCATTTCGTCGCTATAAGGAAGAATTAGCGATGAAAAATATTCATCACTAAAAATAATAATAGTTTTGCACTTCCATATTTTTAGCGACGAAATCACAATTCGTCACTAAAGTATGCTTTAGCGATGAAATATGAATTTTGTCTCTAAAAATCTTAACAAAGCCTGGGTCTTTAGTGATGAAACTGAAATTCATCGCTAAAAGCTTACTACCTTTTGCGACAAAGAGGTAGCAATAGCGACGGACCAATTCGTCGCTAAAGACCACTATAAATACCCATGTGTGTGTCATTTTATTTTCTTCCTATTAATCTATAGCCTTCACCTTCGCTCCCAAAAGAACCCAACCCTCCCCGATCCCAAAAGAAACCAAGCCTATAAGAACCCAATCTGTCACTGATAAACCACCTAAACTGTCGCCGATAAGAACGATTCACAACAATCTGAGCACAAACCCAAACAATTCGCAACAATTCGCAACCGGCGAATGATTCACAACGATCCCAAACGATTTGTAATCGTCGCCGATTGAGCATGCCGTCGATCTGAGCACAAACCCAATGAACCATTCGCAACGATTCGCAACCGATGCCGGTACAAACCATTCACAACGATTCCTGAAGACATTACCGCTGTAGACTTCGATTTCTCTACATCGACGACGCTTCACCATCCCCCGCATCACTGGCGACCCTTCGTCTTCGTCGCACCGACGACCCTTCGCCTTCCTTCGTACCGGCTACCTTTTGCCTTCCTTGCCCCGGTGACCCTTCGCCTTCCTTCGCACCAGTGACCTTTTGCCTTCCTCGCACCAACAACCCTTCACCTCCCTTCGCACCGGTGCTCCGACTTGGATCGGACCGTAACCGATCCAAAAAAAAAAAAAAAGTCGACGTGAGTTTCCCTAATCCCTAAATTCTTTCCAATCGGCCTTCAATTTCTTTGTAAGATTTCAATCAATTCTCAAAAAAATTTCACTTAGGGTTTTGATTTTTGATTCTAAATTTCCTTTGATTAGGTTTTTCTTTTTCTTTTTTTTTTTATCTTTTTTTAATATATAAAATTCGATTGATTTTTTTTTTTGTGTATAATTTTGATTTTTTTTATTAGATCGATTGTTGTTTTCGGAGCACTATGAGGTCGGTTTTGTTGGTTTGCTGATTGGTAATCTGTTTGTTTTGACTACAGGCTTTAATTTTTTGGGGTTAAGAAAAATGGATTTGGTAGCTACTTGCAAGGTATTTAGCTACTTTTTTGTTTTTAATTTTAATTATTTTTTTTCACTGTGTTTAGTTTGAACTTTTAAATTTTACCGTTTGTTTATGTTTGTGTTAGTTTGTAAATTCATACTGTTTGTTAATATGATTACTGTTGAGATGGAATTTACGCCGCCCGATCGTGCGGCTTACATGATGTGTTGAATTCAGCTAACTAGTTAATGCCAGGGTACTGTTGTGCTTGGTTTGGATATTGATATATTTGATGATGCAAAATGAAATGGCTTCGATTGGTACTACTTGTTTGTTACAACTTTTGTTAGTATTGCTAGTTGGTTACTATAAAGTGGATGCTGCTAGGTACGAAAAGAAAGTAAACTCAACTGTTACTTTTTAGGTAAATTGTTGCACAACTGGTGTATGTTTTCTATGCAACTACTGCAACCTCCATTCATTTTAAGATGTGTCCCGAGCAATACATGCAGCGTTATTGCTTTTTTTGATGAATTCCAATTTTGAATTTGTATAAACTCGTTTGTTGTTAACTATAGGATACTTCACTATAGGAGTGTAGTGATCAGAATCAGATGGTAGGGAATTAGGAATAAAGTAGGTTTGCATTTCTTGCTTCCTTTGAGTTTGACTCATAATTGGTTTAAATGGATTTGAGTGGTTAGTGGTTGCCATTAAATTTTAATTAAACATCTTGATATTTTTGAGGTATGATTGGGTCTGGTTACTAGCGATATAAACGAAGGGAAATGTGGGGACTTGATACCACAAAGTGGGGTTTCAATCTTTTCAATATTGAATTCTAAGCTATACCGCTGTTTAGAAAAGGGAAAAAGAATAAAGAATATGTATTTTAAATTTGGGTCTACTTAACTTGTTGTCTTTATGGTCAAAATTCCATTAGTGCTTTGCTTTGCGTTTTTGAGCAAAGATTTGGTTGTAAAAAGAGTGAGATCCCCACAGTTGATTGTTTTCTGGTAGGTGGATAGACTGAGTCTCAGCTTGCTATGTCTATAATTGCTGCATATTGTGGTGTGTCTATTAATATACATTATCTGATACAAACAGTATTTATATTTTATTTCATTCTCAAGGCAATTTGGTGGGTTACCCATTTATTAGTAAACTAAAAGTTTTTTTTTTTCTTTTTTTGTATGTGGGCTAAAGCTAACTAAAAGTTATCTTTCATTTATCTCCAGATCTCTTTCTCTTTTGTGGCCGAAGAAATTGTGAGGAACAAGGTGAAGAACACAAGTTAACTTTGTATTTTTTCTGAAAGTTGTAAACTTAGCTTGAGCAAAGTAAGTAAATTCTAGTTAAAAACTTATAAAACTCTATATATACTTGTGATGTTTGTGATTGGTTTTGTGGTGGGTTGTTGTGTTAGAGCAAGCGGGTGGCTTGCATGGTGTTATAAGGTGGTTTAAACTAATATTGGGAGTGTTTTTCAATTCTTGCAAATGTGAATGAGTATTGTTGATTAGATGTGATGAATAATATTTTATTTGATTTGGTTTAAGTATTTGATTTGAATACTTAAACTTCATGACGAACTTTTAGTGATGAAGTTTAAGTATTTTATTTGATTTGTGATTAATTAAGTATATCTATCTAACCCTTGAATGTTAATTAATCATACAAATAATAATGACAGTCAAGTTCTTGAATTGGCAAAAATCTTCAAAGATGTTCATTTCAATCCAAATACAAATATGTGGATACACCATGAGGATGAAGCGACATATGTATGCGTATCATTCCATCCCTATCATGTTTGTAAAGCTATAACATATGTAGTATTAATGTTGTGATTGTTTGTTTCTTTCTCTCTTTCAAATGATAGGAAAATATTCTCGAAGTGCAAGAGGATCATTGTCAAGATCCTAATGCAATTCCCCTTATACAAGAGGAGATCTCAAACTTGGTTTTAAGAAGTCCGGTATTGTAAAAGGACTTGGCATGAGACCTTCCTCTTCTCTAGTAACCACCGCCTCATCTAATTCCTCGGTGGAGTCCGGTTTCTTATAACATAGTTAATGTTTTTACTTTACGATTTTAATGTAGTATTGTTTTTATATTTGTGCAGATTTCTTATTGGTGGCTTTTAGGAGATTTACTTTTGGCATTACTTGAAGACATATGAGGACATCTTCCATTAGTTCTAATTGTATTATGCTACACTTTTTGTATTGTTATAAAACATCTTGAGTTATTGTATACGTTGCAAACAATTATTGTATGGAAGGACTTTGAATTGGATACTTGTTTTATTATTTTACTCATGGAATGTATGGATCTTTTTTTATAAATGTGTTGTTGAAATAAATGTATTATTCAAATGTGAGGTTTTAATAATGTAATAACAGGTTACAGGTTAATATCAAAACCATGAAAAAAATAAAAACAAAAAATAAGTTTTAGCGACGAATTTATTTGTCACAAATATAGCAACAAAAAATTGTTTTAGTGACGAAATATTTCGTCGCTAAATGTAGAAATTTTGTAAGAAATGGTTTTAGTGACAAAAATTTTCGTCGCTATATGTGCCTGGATTTTCTTAAAAATAGTTTTATTGATGAACATTTTCATCACTATATGTACCCGAAAATAGTTTTAGTGACGAAAGTATTCGTCACTAAATATGATTTAATAAACTAAAGTGTTTTTAGTGAAGAAATATTTTTGTCATTGAATGGTGTTTTTAGCAAGGAAAACATTTAGCAACGAAACATTTTCGTCGCTAAAAGTTAAAAAAAAAAAAAATCAAACCAGACTTTTAGTGACGAAATTTTTCGTCCCCAAGACTTTTAGTGACGGGGTTTCAGCGACGAAATGAGTTTCGTCGCTAAAAGTCCAATTTCGTCACTAAAGGTCCTTAACGACGAAAAACTTGACTTTTAGTGACGAATTTTTTCGTCACTAAAAATACATTTTGTTGTAAGCATCGACAGCTTGGAGTGGTTGTGAGGGAATGAGGAGGTGTGGAGGTGAAGGTTTGAGAGAGAAGGTGGCTACCTGGGTTAGTTAGACAAAAAAATGAAGAGGACTACAATAAGGCTAGCACACCAACGCTGGAGGCACTATGTAACTGTTAAGTCTTCAATTGTCTCTTGGTTTTGTGTGCATGCATTATTGTTACATGTGATCGACCCTGACTAATTTGTTGAGAATCGATATAAAAGACCCCAAAAAAAAATTGAGATTAATGTTATTGTTTAGTCATTTTTTATACAAGTACAACATTTTATTAGAAAATTAAAAAAAAAAAAAAAAAAAATCAATAACAACACTAGAAGTATACTAGTTGAAAGTTACACGATAGTTCTAAAATTAGAATGATCAATAAGCTTAATAAGTTATCCACTCCCACTCCTTCCGCTTTAGTTGAATACAAACTATTGGAGATAATATACAAAGTAATCAAGAAAGAACAAAGTGAACACAAAAGATAAACAGAAAATTAGATAACTTAGAGGCACAAAATTGTTATCCTTAGACAATATTTGCTCCTAAACTATTATTACTAAAGGGTTATCACAAATTTCTCCCCAAGATACAACCAAGTTTGTTGGGTTCTACAAATAACAATTTTGGAGAATACCAACAGGATTTCTTATATTTCTTAGAAACTAATTTTGGGAGAGAAAATAATTATTTATTAAGTAGTGACAGTTTCAGGAATTTTTTTAGTGTGGTTACTAAGAAACTTAAATTATACAAAATCTAATAAAAAGAGAACTTCATTCATTGACACACACACAAACACATAAAATCTTACAATTTCCTTCTACAAATTTTCTTATTTTGAAATCGTTACATGACAGTCTCATTATCAATGTTGCAAGCTACATCTCTTCAAAAGCAAATTTGTCCCCAAGATACAACCAAGTTTGTTGGATTCTATAAATAAAAATTTTGGAGAATACCATTAGGATTTCTTGTGTTTCTTAGAAAAAAAAAATTTGGGAGAGAAAATAATTAGTTATTAAGTAGTGGCGGCTTCAGGAATTTTCTTTAGGGTGGTCACTAAGAAACTTAAATTATATAAAATCTAATAAAAAGAGAAGTTCATTCATTGACAAAACACACGCGTGCGTGCACACACACACACACACAAACACAAAATCTTACAATTTCAATCTACAACTTTTCTTATTTTGAAATTGTTACATGAATGTCTCATTATCAATGTTGCAAGCTACATCTCTTCAAAAGCAAATTTGTCCCCAAGATACAACCAAGTTTGTTGGGTTCAACAAATAATAATTTTGGAGAATACCAACAGGATTTCTTGTGTTTCTTAGAAACTAATTTTGGGAGAGAAAATAATTAGTTATTAAGCAGTGGCAGTTTCAGAGATTGTTTTTAGGGTGGTCACTAAGAAACTTAAATTATACAAAATCTAATAAAAAGATAACTTCATTCATTGACAAAATCAAACACACACACACACACACATAAAATCTTACAATTTCCTTCTACAAATATTCTTATTTTGAAATCGTTACATGATAGTCTCATTATCAATGTTGCAAGCTACATCTCTTCAAAAGTTTAGTTAAATAAAAATTTTATTGGACTTTTTCTTTGTTATTCGTAAGGACCTAATATATTGTTAAGAGGACTAAAGTTTAAGAACAAAGTTTGGCTACAAACATAGGATACAACTCTCACTAAACAAATTAACATTTCTACATATTTTGAAAATCTAACTGATAAATTGCATGTTCTCTATTTTCTTAAAACACGTCAAAAGTTCATGCTAATTAGATATTATTTACAATTCGATCCATAAACTTATATTTTATGTATAATTTTAGACTATAAAAACTCAAAATTTTAACATTTGATTAACAACATAGCTATTAATCTTTTATCTTCTTGAAATATTGCAAGTACGGAGGATTTAAGAAAAAAATGTAATTAAATGGTGGATTTGTTAAAATTGACATCCAATAAAAAAAATATTAAATCGAGTTTTAGTCTTAGTCTATAACCAAGCTTGTTGCCAAATTTTGTCCAAAGTTTAATTATGTTGGAACTAAAAAAAATTTAGGGTAGTCACAAAGTTTTTTTACGGATAAAAAAAAATCATAAATTTTAAAAGTTGATACATAATAATTTTTTTCCAAGCCAGGGTGGTCCTGTGACCAACCTAGACTATTTGTAGAGCCGGCCCTGTTATCAAGTGAACATAAACCACTATTTATACCCATATAACCCATCAAAAGGCACCAATGGAGAGTTACTACATTTCAAAAAACATCCACTAGTGAAAGTTCAAAAACGTGTAAAAAAAACACCTTTGAACGTTTAGACCCCCAACGTACAACTTAACCAATTCAAGCAATATGTCAAACAACAAGTGTGCGGAAACTTAACATATGCTATAATATGAAATTGGTTAAAAACTATCTAAGCCATAACAAAATAAAATCCACAGCAGATAATAAAAGGCAAAGATAGAGAGGAAGGAAGATGCAAACACAAAGACAACACGCGATGTGTTATCGAAGAGGAAACCGAAGCCCTCGGCGTAAAACCTCTCCGCCGCCCTCCAAGCGGTCAATAATCCACTAGAAAATGTAGTTGGGATACAAGGACAGCAATAGACCCTCCAAGCCTAATCTACCCAGTGCACCTAAGCCCTCCAAGCTTCTTGCTCCAACGAGGTTGCGCCGAACCTTTTTCTTTTCTAGCTTCCCGGATTCCGCTACTAGACCATAGCATCAACCAATGAAGATTGGTTCCTTCCTAACTGCTTCCCAGAAATCCAAACAACTGTCTCACAGTGATGATGATGGTGAGAACCAGGTCTGGTATAATGCCTCTCAAGGATTTGACAATGGAGAGGAAGAGAGTTGGGGAATTTGGAGAGACTCTAAGGTATAGATTGTGGGTGAATCAATCTTGTTTTTCTTTAGGGTTTCTCTCTCAAAATTCTCTCTGGAAGCTCTCTTTCAATCGTGGGTAAAAGGGGTATTTATACTAGAGTGGGAGAGGAATGTGAAACGTCAGGTTTTACAAAACAGGGGTGGCTCGCGGCTTGACCTCGCGGCTTGACCAAGTCGCGAGATCCAGTCGCGAGATAACCGTATGGCCAGTTGTCCTGTTTTGTCCTGTAGTGCTCCAGCTGGCATGACTGTTCACCTTCCAGCATGCTTGGCACGTGTGCTGCGTCTGGCGGCTTGCAGCCGCGAGTCACCCGCGAGTCCCAGCCGCGAGTCTCTGTTTTCTTGCACACTCTTGAGCAAACTTCACTCTATCTCACTCACTACCCTTACATCAAACCCACCTAAATACAGGGTTACTAAATGCTGAATTACAAGCAAATTTGGCACGGAATAAAGCCAATTAGGTGGTTGAATAAATTCAACCTTACAACTAGGTACAAAAATATTCAAAATTCAAAACAATTACCAAAAAAATCTGCAGAAAAAAAAAAAAAAAAAAAAAAAAAAAAAAAAAAAAAAAAAACACTACAAAAAAAACTGTGCATGCAATCGAGAAATCTCGATCGGTCGAGACAGCACTCGAACAATCCAAAACTTCCTTCAATATCTTGATTGATCGAAACAATATTCTCGATTGGTTGAGAATCTTGAACTTTGAATTTTTACTTTATCATTTTATACAAATGATATACTCTCCACATATATATATATATATTATAACAACCTATAATTGTATATACCTATATACACAACACAAACTCTGTAATAAGTTCTAACATCAAACTCTTTATGGCTTTTGTTTAGTATTATTGTATGATATTGCATTTGATAAACTGAGGACCAGAATTTCCTTGTTACAGGCTGTTAGATCAAGAGAATCATTGATATAGTAATAAAAATACTAGACTTGGAATAGATCATAATTAGAGATCTTAAACAGTTTCGAGTTTCATAGTCGTAGAAAGCTTTTAATAATGACCTATCAAAAAATGAGAGTTTCTTGTAGTTTGGAAAGAAAGGTTTCCCTGGAGATGTAGTGTACATTATTAGATCTCTGTATTGTTGATTCATGGAACATAATTTTTTTGACACCAGTCAAAGGGAGTTACACAGAGTTACAAAAGATTGGATTAAACTAGCTTTGGTTCATATGCATTATAGTTGCCCTCTTAGCTACAGACCAGAGAAAATCTACCACTACATGAGGCACTAAAGTCACATTACAAAATAGACCATGAAGGACTGGAAAATTCAGATCAGCCAATCTAGTGATGTAAAGCCAATCTGTTGCCTTTCCTTCCTAAAGGCCTGGACTACATTCCTACTATCTATTAAAAACAAAACATGCTAAAAACCTTTATTTTTTATTATAGTACCAGTTGCTACCATAGCTTCAAGCAGGGCCCCTATGGATGAACTGGTAATAGTGTTAGCTAAATCAGAAAAGACACAAACTCCCTCTATATTGATGGCATTATATGCAAAAGCTCTTCTTTGATTTTTCCTACCCCTAGCCCCAGCAATCTTAATGATCAGATTCCACTGTCCTATTGGGGGTTGTTGTTGTGCCACTGGTTGTTGCACAGCAGATGGTCTTGTTGTACTTCTGATGTCCTGTGTATAACTGATGAAGGTGTCTCTATAACTGTAAGACAAATATTGAGCCATTATAATAACCTCTAGGGGATTGGGATTTATACCATTGTGAATCACCCTATTCTTATAGTTCCACATAGTCCATAAAGTGGTGAAAATGGCTTGTAAATAAGCCATTGCATTTTCCTCCTTTTCTTTATATTTGACAACCAAGGAAGTTAGCCACTATTGTATGGATATGTTGTTGAAATTAGAAGAGTGTATGGCTAGTGTTGAACCATGCCAACAAGCTCTAGCAAAAGGGCACAACAAAAATAGGTGGGTTGAAGATTCCTCCTCTGAGTTGCATATAGGACAAGAACTGTTAAATGAGATGCCTCTATGCTTTAGAGCAAGCATGGTTGGCAAACTATCCTGAAGTGTTGATCTTCAATGGTACTTGCACTTTTCAGATTAATTTCCAAGCCCCTCTCTGATCCTGAGCATGCTGGTATGTACCTGCACAATCCTTCATCAGCATATCATAAGCAATTTTGACTTAGTAGACTCCATCCTTTGCATGCTTCCACATGACTTGGTCTTGAATAGATCCAGTTTGGGAGATTGGAATCTGTAAGATTTTCTTTGCTTGTTGGTGAGGGTACATATTCTTGATCATATCTGCTTTCCAAAGCTTGGTGTTGTGATCAATCAAGTCTCTTACTATACCTATAAGGAGCCTCAAGTTGTTCAAATCCAGGTTGGGATTATTCAACCATTCAGGATGGTTAAGGGGAAGTTTATAGCCATCTCCTACACACCATTTGCCCTCTCTCAAAAAGTTGCTCCCTTGGTTCACAATATTTTTCCAGAACCAAGAGTGATGGGGTTTAGCTGAGTGTTCTTGTAGTGAGCATCTAGGATGGTATTTAGCTTTGTAGGTTCTTGCTAACAGGGAGTTGGGATTCTAATTGATTCTCTAGTATAGCTTAGCCAGCATAATTTGGTTCATTGGTTGAAATTTCTTGATGCCAAGGCCCCTACATCTCCTTGGTTGGCAGATTTTGTCCTAATTGAGCGTGTAAAGTTTTCTTTCTCCAAGTTCATGTCCCCACTAAAAAGCTCTAACAATTGAATCCATTTTGTTACATACATGCTCAGGCACCTTAAAGTAGGAGAAAGTGTAGAGTGGTAAGGATTGTAGGATAGATTTAATGAGAGTAGACCTTCCTACTTATGATTGTAGTCTTGCTTTCCAACCTTGTAGCTTAGAGCTGAGTTTATCAATTAGGAATTGAAAATTTGCAATCCTATTTCCTCTCAACTTGAAGTTAATTCCCAAATATTTGCTAGGACATTGAACCAGATTAACTTGAAGGTTCCTAGCAATAGCTTCCTGGGTTTCTTTTGGCATATTTGGAGAGCAAAAAAGATCAGATTTACCCAAATTAATCTTCTAACCAAAGATAGAGTAATACCAATATAGGGTATTTTGCAAATTCCTTGGGGAGTTCTTATCATTCCTAAAAAAACAGTAAGGACTCATCAGAAAAAAATAAAATAAAATAAAATAAAAAATACCCCTTGAATTCTCTTTAAACTTTCAGCTTGTATCAAAGATATTGAAAGAATGCTAGCACACATAAGGAAGAGATATGGGGATAGAAGGTCTCCTTGTCTCAAACCTTGAGAAGGTTGAAAAGAAGTTGTTAAGTTTCCATTCACCAGTAGTGTATAGTTGACAGAGGTTACACATTCCATAATCCATTTAATCCATTTGGTGTCAAAATTCATGACTGTAAGCATTGCCTTCAAAAAATTCCAATTCATTCTATCATATGTTTTACACATATCTATCTTCAAAGCTCCAAAACTGTATTTTCTACCTTTCTTCGTCCTAAGTGTATCCATAATTTCATGAGCTAAGAGAATGTTGTCTAAGATATTTCTACCTTGAATGAAAGCATTCTGATAGGGGGTTATAATAGAGTCCATGAAGGGTTTCAATCTATTAACCATGATCTTTGATATGACTTTGTAGAACACATTACATAGGCTAATAGGTCTTAAATGTGACACCTCATCAGGGAAGCTGGATTTGGGGATAAGGGTAATCAAGGTATGATTTATAGCCCTACATAAGGAACCTAAACGGAAGAAGGCTTGAACAACATTTGTGACATTTGTTTTGACAGTATCCCAAAACTTTTGGAAGAAGAAAGCAAGGATACCGTTAGGACCAGGGGCTTTATAGGAACCCAACTAAAGTGGTTAGAAAGAATAGTTTCCACTTCCTCAATATTGTCAGTAAGATTACCTTGATCATCGCTAATCTATAAAATTCTATTATTGCCCTCCTTTGTTTTACCACTGTTTGGAAGTATTTGGTGTTCCTATCCCCTTGCAAAATCCAATTGGTCCTTGCTTTTTGTGCCCACAGTAATTCTTCCCTATTTAAAAGGTCTTCTAGCTCTTCCCTAATCACTTTTTCCCTCCTAGTGTCACTAGGAGTGTTTATGGAATTTTGAATCTGTTGCAACTGGTTCTGTTTCCTCTTGATTTCAGTTTCTATTCTACCATACACATTTCTATTCCATTCTAAAGCAACTCTCTTCACATTGTTATGTTTATGTTTCAATTGTAAAACTCTGGACCCTTGTGTGTGTAGGTCCCAGGCCTTATGGATCATGTCCTTGCAATCAGGGTGAGTGATACATGTGCTCAAATCTAAAAGGACTTCTCCTAAAAGGTAAGTGATGTTCTAAGTCCAAAAGAATGGGGCCATGGTTAGATCTAATAATGGGGAGATTTTTGAGGGAGTACAAAGGGTACCTATTGACCCATTCCACACTAGCAAAGGCTCTATCTAGTCTTTCCATTACAAAATCCTCATTTCCTCTATTGTTCATCCAAGTGTATTGTTGCCTAGTAGCACTCAAGTTACATAATTGAAGCTCCATTAACACTTGTTGGAACACATCAGCACCAGCAATGTTATTCTCTTTGAAAGATAATTTATCCTCCCTAGTAAGTACTTGATTAAAGTCCCCAACGCAAAGCCAATTTGGGTGGGTAATTTGTTTAAGATTTTTTAATTGCTGCCAAACTTCTCCTCTTTTGGCAGGTTTAGGGTGTCCATAGACAAAGGTAACTAAAAGGGGACTACCCTTGTTATCTAACATGTCAACATGTATAAGGTTAGAAGATTCATGTACCACCTTGAGATTTGGATTAGGCAGCCAAGCAAGAAGCATACCACCACTAAGCCCCACCCTAGGAACTTCCCAACCATCAGAGAATCCACACTTCATCCAAATGTCTTTTCCTTTATCTCTAGCTAATCTTGTCTCCATAAGAAACATAATGTTTGGTATATAATCAAGGGCTTTTTTTCTACATTGTAGAACTGCAGAGGATTTGCCCAAACCTTTACAGTTCCAGCTCAATATCCTCATGGCTGTTGGGGAAGCTAAGTAGGGCCAGCTTCCCAACACCCGTTTGGATTTACCAGGGATTTCTCTTCATCAAACTTTGCACAATGTATGAAGTAGTAATTTGGATTAATAGAAGAGCTTGTGAAGTTACCTTCCTTGGAGAAGAAACCACAAAGAAGTTTTTGCCTCAGATTCTTGGCCAATCTTCCAAGCTCTGAGCCAAGTCTTTTCCTTGATGTTCCACAGTTTCCTTCCAGCCATTCACATGGAACATAATTTGATTTGTGTTGATGGGAACTTCTTTGATTTCTCTGAATAGTGAATCTGGTTTATTATTTTGCATTTTGATTGTTGACGGATTAGGTGTATCCTTTTGGTTTTTATTTTTATTTTTTATTTTGCTTCTTTTAATTTCATAGATCAAAACATTAGAACACTCACATCTGGGTGCATAATAGAACATGAAATTATCTATTGGGTAAATTATATATTTGGTCTTTGACCTTTACATTGTGTTTCAATTTGGTCCTAACGTTTCAAATGTGTCATAGTCCCCAGTATTTTGGAATTGTGTCAAAATAGTCCATGTCATTAAATGATGGATGGAAAATTCTGACATTGCTAACAACCAAAATTAATATATATATATATATATATATATATATATATATATATATATATATATATATATATATATATATTTATTTATTTATTTTTATGCCACATTAGATGATGAAAGCTCGGATTTGTGCTAAAACCCAAGAGATTGTTTAGATCCCCAATTAAAAATTACAGCTAGATTGCTTTTACTCTAACTTAAACTAAGTGCTGAACAAGAGTAAATAAGCGCAATGAACCGATAACATTACCCTAAGCCATATTCATCCATTATCAACAATAAAATGAAAGCTTAAAGAGTAGGGAAGAGAGATGCAAGCACAAGATAACACCTAGACGTGTTATCGAAGAGGAAACCTAAGAATTCGGCGAAAAACCTCTTCACAACCCTCCAACACAAGATAGTTGGAAATCACAACTTTATAGATGACTTATGTACTGACACATGGAATTTAAAGAGAGAGTAGAAAGGGGAAAAAAAACATCAATACCAGAAGACAGGTTACATTGTCTCCTAGTTTCTTCTTCATCTAGATCGAGAACAGCCATTGTGATTGAAATTGGTCTCTTTCTCTAAGGCTTTGAGCCCTACGTTTTCCAAAACACAACATATAGTGTCCCTTTAATTGCCAGGAACATGAACAAAAGAAAAGAAATAAATAAATATATATATATATAACCTCAATAGCATTAAAGCCTAGTAATTCTCTCTTCGTAATTTTCTCACTAAACAAACAGGACATGCAAAAGTGTCGCTGCTTCAAATTGTTCTGCTGCTATCTCCAACGAGCTTGCATTGCATGTATACGCATATATTTATGTTTATGTTTATTTAATTTATAAAGTAAAATTTATCCTTTAGAATCATATCCTCACCTATCACTAATTAGAATTTGATACTTTCGTTAAAAGAAGCAATGAAGTAGATAATGTTTATTTTGATTGTTGATTTCTTTCCAATGTGTTTGTTTGGGGAAAAGCTCAATGCCTTATCATCTTAACCCTGTAAATAATTAAAAATAAAGTGAAAATTTGACTTATTAGTAATTGGATGCAAATTGTAAAAACATAGTAGAGAAGTACAAAAATTCATCCTAAGCTTAAGATGAACATAATAAAGTGTTCTCATAAAAAAAAAAAAAAAAAAAAAATCAAGAAGTGCTTTAAAATTTTTTTAACCGATGCATAGAATTTTTATTTTTAAAAAAATGCTGATATCGATAGACTATTTTGTCTCATATTTTTGGCAAATATGGAAAGAAGTGGTTTAGTCTTGCTACGACTGGGGCGTTTATCAAGCTCATAAGAACCCTCCAGATTAACTATTTTAAGAAAGTTTCCTAATTTGTATGATCTGCTATTCTCATACCCTTGTAGTACAAGGAAAATAATGCTTATATTAGAAAATGATATAACTATTTGAAATGCTTTCTCTATATGCTGTCAATAATTGCTGTCATCTTGGTTGTGACGACCGTTGCAAAGCAATTTGTGAATTTGTTATCACACCTTAAAATTTCCTATAAATGGTGGCTATTTCATAATTAAAACTGAATCATTGATATTCCCCACACATGTAGGATTCATATACTCATCACACACACTTGTACACAAATTACTTTCCCTTTCTTCTTTATCCTTATCACAAAACACGCATCGCCATAGCATTTAAAAGGGTGGTCAAAACCGTCACTTTCACGAGGGGGTGTCAACAAGAATTATTTTTTAATACAATATTTAAATAAAAATTAATATGTACAAACATAAACATTCACATATACATTAACAATATTTTAGATGTTAAATTGCAAAAAATATAAGCACAATGCGCGACTGCACAATCTAGTCACTTTTGAAGCAAAATGTCCTCATTTCTAAATAACACAGGCTAGTTTAAGGTTTTTTCCAAGGTTGTGAAATCCAGACCGGACTGTACGGTCTAACCGGATTAACCGGAAACTGTTCATCAATACGGGTTTTTAACTCTCAAGAACCGGCCTATACAAAAAAAGCAGTGAACCATGCAAACCGTGGTTGAACCTCCCAGGTTTGAAAACCGTTAACGGTTCTTGCGGTTTAGATCTAGATTTTATTTTTGGTGCTTACCACCATTGTTAATGCTTCAAACCACCATGAGATGCTGTTAGACCTTTAGATCGCATCGCCTCTCTTCTTCTTTTCTATCTCACTCGTGCTTTCTTTCTAATTTTCTGTGTTTTTTTGCCTTTTTGCCGTTTCAATTTCTATGTCTGGACTAAGGACTATGGAGTTGCTTTGCTGACGATGGAAATGGTGAAGTAATGCTTGGCTGTCATCTACTCACTAACCAACCACTTTATTCTTGGGCTTTGTTTTGTATTTAGGCTATTATTTAATGAGTAGACTTCTAGCTTCTTCTTTTAAAGTCCTTTATCTTTTTTTTGTTTTCCACTTTTAAATTTCATTGGAAAGTTACCGTTCAAATGGGCTTGAGCATCAAGGCATGGGCTTGGTTTAATTTGTGCCAAAGGCATGGGCTTAATTTAGACGTAGGCCTCATAATATATATATATAATTTATTTTTATAAAATTACGTTTTTGGTACCTAAATATTTTCTTATTTTAGTCAAATTTTCTATTATTTCTAATTTAATATATTTATTTATTTATTTATTAAATAATTATTAAATTAATTATGACATCATCACGGTTCGACCTCGGTTCAACCTTGGTTCGACCTCAAAAACCTCGAACCTCTCTCTTTTCCGGTTTATTGAACAGTCTGGGTCTGAAAAACCATGGTTTTTTTCACATTATATATAAATCACACCCACTTTATTAATTTTTCGTTTTAATCAAACCATGTGTTTGGTGACAATAAAACCCCACTTTGAAGGTTTCCTCACGGCAACTTTAGCCAACCTTAGCTGTTTGGCTATTATCTTCACAACATCATGCCAATCTGAAAACACCGATTTTGATAATGAATACAAGGACAATGTTTTAACTACAAAGTGCATTCAAGTATCATTGGGTCCATCATGGCTGGCTTTTTGAAGGAATATATGGGACGAACGGTACATTGCTTCTTACAGACGGCGTGTTATTGTTATGTTGTTATAGCCTCCTCCAATGATTGTCTTGCTCTATGTAAACACTCTGCAAATTAAGGAAATGTAAATAAATAGTGAAACATGTACAAGATCTTGTAATTTATATAGTGAATATAATAAAGCTCCATTTTTATGATTTAAGTTGGCTTTAAAAACATAGTATGTCTAGAGTAGGAGGATATTTTCCTCATCAAAATGCTCCATTAGATGTTTTGATTTTCACAACTCTCTTTTTTCTTTTTCTTTTTTTCTTTTTTTTACCTAAATGCTCCTTTAGATGTTTTGCTTTTCTCACCCAACCACTCCAATGAACTCACCAAAGTAGACTCTTAACAAACCCCGTAACCCCGTAACCCCGTAACCCACCCCCCCCCCCCCCCCCCCCCCCGATCTTGTTGGGGAAACAAACACTTTAGGGAGTCTTTTTTTTTTTTTTTTTTTTTTTTTTTTTTTGAGAAACCAGACCAAAAGGCTGGGCAATTTATTCAAAACCAAAATTAATAAACATCTCTAACCACAAGGGGGGCAATGTCATCAAGTAAGTCTTCTAACCACACCTGAAGCCCTACAACAGAACTAGCTTTCTTAGCCAACGCATCAACAACAGAGTTACAAACACGGCTAATATACTTAAATTCAACATGTTGAAAACAAGCTGATTGGAAACGAATGTCACCAAGGATGTTCCCATAGCTGGCAAACTGACCTGTACCATTATTAAGCGCCTCAATGACAGTAACAGAGTCCCCTTTGACCACCACTCGAGTCAAGCCAATCTCCAAAGCAAATTGGACTGCCCGCTGACAGGCCAAAGCCTTCAACTCCGCCACAGACATTTAACCCAAAAGCTCTAAGCCTTTAATCATTATTTAATGTAGAACTTTACTCACATGTGTATATCCAATAATAATCTCCCTCTTACAAGTGAGTCTCTATTTCTCTATGGCCTTCAAGACCTCTCTGTGAGCCATGAAAAAGTTTCCCCCTTTCAGCCTTTTGGGTTAAGTGTGTCTCTATATATTATATAACTACTAACTATTGAAAAAATCTCCTCAAGGTGTTTATCTCCTCAAGGCATCAACCGAACTCATTAGTTAGGGAGGTATCAAGAAAAAAGAAATTTCAAAGAATACACATTTAATTTGTTCTATAAAACATTCAACAAGAACACCAGGAGTACACTCGCTAAAATTTATACGATAGTTCTAAAATTAGAATGATTAATAAGCTTAAATAAGCTATCCTATCCACCCCCACTCCATCCACCTCAGTTGAATACAGACTCTACAATAAGATCTAACTTCAAACTCTTTATGGTTGTTGTTTAGTATTATTGTATGATATTGCATTTGATATATTGAGGACCAGATTTTCCATGTCACGTGCGGAATGTCAGATCAAGAGAAACAATGGGATGTAAATGGTTACTTAGAAGAGAACTAAAACCTAATGAACTATTGAAAAATTCAAAGCAAGGCTTGTAGCTAAAGGTTTTAAACAAAAAGAAGAAATTGATTTTTTTCGATACTATTTCTCCTATCACTAAAGTTACATCTATTAGATTATTGATTGCTATAGCTGCTATTCATAATTTGATTATACATCAAATGGATGTAAAGACGGCATTTTTAAATGGACATTTAGTAGAAGAAATCTACATGGACTAACCAAAAGGTTTTACAATGCCAGGTAATGAACACAAGGTATGTAAATTATTAAAATCTTTATATGAATTAAGACAAGTACCTAGACAGTGGCATGAGAAATTTGATCAATGTTTGCTTTCTAATGGTTTTAAAACAAATGAAAGTGACAAATGTGTATACTATAAAACTTTTGATGTGCTCATGTTATAATCTATTTATATGATGATGATCTTCTAATTTTTGGCCCTAATATGGATATTATAAATGCTACCAAAATGATTCTTAAAAATAGCTTTGATATGAAAGATTTAGGAGAAGTTAATGTGATTCTTGGCATGAAAATTTCTCGAACTTCAAATGGCATATTTATAGATCTATAAGTAACAATATTGGTTTAGGTAAACACTATTTCATATCGCTTTCCATGCTAGTAATATATTTATTTTTATTTTTCCCCTAAAATGATAATAGGTGTCTTTCTCTTTGTAATCTTGCGGTTTTGTTCCTTGGCATACATAAATAAAATAATATTTTTGTTAAATATGCTTGCTAAATTTTCTTGAACATGTGGTAAGTTGGAAGTGTTACTGCTAGTTATTGAAGTTCCATTACCGATTTGTTTGACATTCTCATTTCCAAAAAATGATAATTATATATACATATGTTTATACATAGGAAATTCAATTGAATTTTTATTAATCTCGAAAAGCTTGAATCCTATTGTATTTTTATTTATTTTTGATGAGTGGATACTATTGTAAAGAATTAGTGTTTATGTCATATCCTGACCTAATTTTATGGTCAAATTACAAGGATTGTATAATTACTTTTATTTTAAGTTATTTATGTTTCATATTTAAGAAAAATGTGAATAAATTTTATTGCTGTCATCCCATACATGTGGGTAATACAAATTTTTAGAATACATATATATTATTTGAATATTGTTTACTTTATGAGTTCATTATTGTTGACGTGGGTGGCTTGAATTGCCACTGAAGCCCAAGCCCATTCTTGTAAGTCGGTCAAGGATGACTAAGTACAACTAGGAATGTATCTCCTAGTACAGCCGACCTATGACAAATATATAAATACATATATTAGGTTTGTGTTGTACAACCATAGAGATTATTCCAATTAACCTAGTAAGCAACAGTCGCATAAGAAGAAGAATAGAGTTTTCTTGTCTTGTGGGTGAGAGAGAGAGTTAGGGTGTAATTGAGATTTAGGTTTCTTGAGAGTGTTCTTGTGCACTATTGTATCTCCCTATTTTTTTATATAGTGAAATTTCTCCATCGTCTTCGTGGAGGTAGGCAGTTTGCCGAACCACGTAAATTCTTGTGTTCTTTGTGTGTGCTTGTTATTTAATTTTCGCTTATTTACTGTTATTGATTTGAGTCTTGGGATGCTATCTGCACAACAAGTGGTATCAGAGCCAGGTTAGGATTCAATCCTTTGAATATAGTAAAGATGTCAAGCACAAAGTATGATGTAGAGAAGTTTTGTGGTAAGGGAAATTTTTCACTTTGGCAAAGGCGAATGAAGGATCTCCTAATTCAACAAGGAGTTCACAAGGCCTTGCTTGGGAAGGAGAAGAAACCGGAAACGATGAAGGGTGTAGAATGGGTAGAGATGGATGAGAAAGCAGCTAGTGCTATTCGTCTCAACCTAGGTGATGAGGTCATTCACAACATCCTAGAAGCAAAGACCGCAAAGGAGGTTTGGGAAAAACTAGAAGGTCTTCATATGAGAAAGAATCTGACGAACAAGTTGTACACGAAGAAGCAATTGTATAGTTTGCATATAAAGGAAGGTTTAGATCTGTTGGAGCATCTCAACACGTTTAACATGTTGAACACCCAACTGTCAAGTTTTGGGGTGAATTATGAGGATGAAGATAAAGCGTTACTCTTATTAGCGTCGCTTCCTACTTCTTTGGATCATCTAGTGACTACGTTGATGTATGGGAAAGAGACTATAGTACTCGAAGAGGTGACTAGTGCTCTCTTGTCACACATAAAGATGAAGCAAGATGGTGATGGTTCTCAGGCTGATGGACTTACTGTAAAGTCTGAGTCAAGCAATAGAGGCAGAAGCAGGTTAAGAGGACGGAACTCCAACAGAAATAGATCACAGTCTAAATCACGTGCAAAGAAAGATGTAGAGTGCTTTTATTGTCACAAGAAAGGGCACTACAAGAATCAATGTAAAGAGTTGAAAGAGCATTTAGAGGAGAAGAAGAATGGAAAGAAGCCCTTAGAATCAGCTAGTGTTGCTGAAGAAACATCAGATGACAGTGAAGTTGGTGCAGATTTACTCTCAGTCTCATCAAGTAACAATGTTCTATTGGAATCTTGGGTTTTAGATTTAGCATGCTCATATCATATGACTCCAAAGAAAGATTGGTTTGACATGTATAAACATTACAACGGTGGTATGGTCCAAATGGGTAATGATGCTACATGTCCGGTTATTGGGATTGGTACTATAAAGATCAAGATGTTTGATGGAGTTGTGAGAGTTCTTAGTAATGTTAGACATGTTCCAGATCTTAGAAAGAATTTAATTTCTTTAGGAGTATTGGATGATTTGGGCTATTCATACTCATCAAAGGGTGGAATCATGAAGATTACCAAAGGTACTTTGATGGTGATGAAGGGACAGAAAATAAGCACACTTTACAGATTGATTAGGAACACAGTTGTAGGAAGAGTTGCAGTCACCACTCTGGTGGAGTCCAGAACTAACGACACAAAATTATGGCATATGCGACTTGGCCATATTGATGAACGTGGTATGTTAGAGTTGCACAAGAGAAATTTATTGAAAGGGGTGAAGACATGCAAGCTAGACTTCTACAAGTATTGTGTGTATGGGAAACAGCATAGAGTCAATTTTAAGACGGGCTCTCATACAAGTAAGGGTGTTCTTGACTACATTCATTCAGATGTTTGGGGCCCAGTATCAATTTCTTCTCATAGCAATGCTCAGTACTTCGTCAATTTCATTGATGACTACTCTAGAAAGGTATGGATTTATTTTATGAAGCATAAGTCTGATGTGTTTGGCATATTTAAAAAGTGGAAAGCACAAGTTGAGAATTAGACTGGCAGGAAAATAAAATACCTTAGAACAGATAATGGACTAGAGTATAGAGATAAAGAATTCATAAGATTTTGTGAATTAGAAGGCATTACTCGTCACTTCACAGTTAAAGGAACTCCACAGCAGAATGGGGTTGCAGAGAGAACGAACAGAACCTTAGCAGAAAGAGCCAGATGCATGAGATTGAATGCAGGGTTGCCTAAGGTGTTCTGGGCAAAGACAGTTAACACAGCAAGCTTCATTATTAATAGATCTCCATCTTCAGCCATAGATTTCAAGATTCCAAAAGAGGTTTGGTCAGGTAGACCAGTTGATTATTCGAATCTAAAAATCTTTGGTTGCCAACTTAAGTGCATGTGCAGAGTGGAGAGCATTCTAAATTGGATTCGAAGTCAAGAAAATGTGTATTTCTTGGTTTTGAAAAAATGTGTTAAAGGCTACAGGCTTTGGGATCCAATCTCAAAGAAAACGATGACCAGCAGAGATGTCATATTTGATGAAGCCTTTATGTTGAAACAGAATGAAGTAGAGACATGTGATGATGGTCCACAAGAGAAATTAACTGTTGAGGTGGAGCTTGACGAGAATAGTTCACCCAATGATAAGGGTGATGTTGAGATTGATCCACAGTAGCAACAAGAAGAGTCTTATTCAATTGCTAAAGGTAGAGAGAAGCGGGTTCACAAAGCACCACAAAGATATGGCTTTGAAGACATGGTTAGTTTGCTCTCGTAACCAGCGGTGGAGTTCCATTCACTTTCAAGGAGGCTACAAATAGGAAAGACAATGATAAATGGCTTGTAGCAATGTTAGAAGAGATGGAGTCATTACAGAAGAATAAGACTTGGGAATTAGTGAAATTGCCTAAGGGAAAGAAGGCTATTGGTTGCAAGTGGATATTCCATAAGAAAGAAGCATTGTCAGAAAAGGAAGGTGAAAAATTCAAGGCACGATTAGTGGCTAAGGGTTACTCACAGAGAGAAGGAATTGATTATAATGAGATTTTTTCACCAATTGTGAAGCACACCTCAATTTGAGTAATCCTAGGATTTGTGACAATGCATGACATGGAGTTAGAGCAGCTAGATGTGAAGACTGCATTCCTCCATGGAGATTTAGAAGAAGAGATTTACATGCAATAGCCCGAAGGCTTCAAAGAACTTGGCAAGGAAGATTATGTTTGTCTGTTGAAGAGATCATGATATGGCTTGTAGCAGTCTCCCAGGCAATGGTACAAACGATTTGATTCATTCATGGTCACACATGGGTACAAGTGCTGTGAGTATGACTGTTGTGCTTATTTTAGAGTACTTGTTGATGGCTCTTATATATTTCTTGCTCTATATGTTGATGACATGTTAGTAGCTGCAAAGAGTAAGCAAGAAATTGTGAAGTTGAAGTCTTTGTTGAGTAGTGAATTTGACATGAAGGATCTTGGAGCTACCAAGAAGATCCTTGGGATAGAAATTCACCGAGATAGAGGGGCTGGTAAATTATGGTTATCTTAGAAGGGATATCTTAAGAAGGTGTTAGAGAGGTTTAGTATGCTTGATGGAAAACCTGTTAGTACACCGCTTTTTGCCCATTTTAAATTGTCCTCAGAGTTGTGTCCAAGTTTAGATAAGGAGTCAAAGTATATGTCAAAAGTGCCATATGCGAATGCAGTTGGGTGTCTCATGTATTTGATGGTGTGCACTGGGCCTAATATTTCTCATGTAGTCAGTGTGGTCAGTAGGTATATGGCAGATCCAGGCAAAGAGCATTGGAATGCAGTAAAGTGGATCTTTAGATATCTTACAGGCACTCGTGATTTTGGTATCCTATTTGATCAGAGAGCTGGTACAAAAGCTGTGGGTTATGTGGATTCCGACTATGTAGGGGACCTTGATTCTAGAAAGTCCACGACAGGCTATGTGTTTAGGTTTGCTGGTGGCCCAATTTGCTGGAAGTCTACACTACAAGATGTAGTTGCTTTATCCACTACAGAAGCAAAATATATGGCGATGACAGAGGCAGGAAAAGAAGCCGTTTGGCTTAGTGGATTGGTTAATGAGCTTGGTTTCAAGCAGGATAGCATGGTGCTACATTGTGATAGTCAAAGTACAATTCTTTTGGCGAAGAATCAAGTATATCGTGCAAGAACAAAGCATATTGTTGTACGGTATCACAAGATCAGAGAATGGGTTTCGTCTGGTGATATTTCTTTGTCGAAGATTCTCACTAGTGAGAATGCCTCTGATATGTTAACAAAGCCAGTTCCAACAAACAAGTTCAAGCACTGCTTGGACTTGATTGGTGTTTGCAGCTTGTGAGCCCTTAAGGGCTAAGGTGGAAGCGATGGAGGAGTTTGCTCGTGTAGCTTGATCAATTCAAGCCAAGGTGGAGATTTGTTGACGTGGGTGGCTTGAATTGCCACTGAAGCCCAAGCCCATTCTTGTAAGTCGGTCAAGGATGACTAAGTACAACTAGGAATGTATCTCCTAGTACAGCCGACCTATGACAAATATATAAATACATATATTAGGTTTGTGTTGTACAACCATAGAGATTATTTCAATTAACCTAGTAAGCAGCAGCCGCATAAGAAGAAGAATAGAGTTTTCTTGTCTTGTGGGTGAGAGAGAGAGTTACGATGTAATTGAGATTTGGGTTTCTTGAGAGTGTTCTTGTGCACTATTGTACCTCCCTATTTTTTTATATAGTGAAATTTCTCCGTCGTCTCCGTGGAGGTAGACAATTTGCCGAACCACGTAAATTCTTGTATTCTTTGTGTGTGCTTGTTATTTAATTTCCGCTTATTTACTGTTATTGATTTGAAACCTGGGGTGCTATTTGCACAACAATTATATATTTTTATTATGTCATTGGACAAAATCATAAGTCTCGAATGTGACTGAAAAATTTAATCACTAAAATTATGAAAGATTGAACACTTGCATAGCGTAGAACCATTCAGTTTGACTTATGTTCTACAAATTTGAATTCTAATTATATTAAGGTTTCAAAAATTAGTCAATTAAAAATCACATTAGAAGCAACACAATAAAAAAATGAAAGATAATTAAGGAATACTAGCTTCATTGCACTTTGAAGCTCTCTTTTTTTTCTTTTTTTTTAGTGTCATAATTTTCCATTCATCCCCATTTGAGATTTACGCATTTTTCCAATAATGTTATGCATTTGCGAAATACTTACATAGTCAAGAATAATATTTATATTATTTGTTCTTGTGTAGATGTATTCATTTTTTGGTGCTATCCTCATTCCATTCTTGACTATTTCACTATTTTTTTTTCAAATGTGTAACATCAACGGAAAAATGCATTAATTGGAATAAATGGAAAGTTATGACACCCAAAAAAAACAAAAAAAAGAGTTAATAAAGCCAGATCTTTTTTATGTTCGCAAAACTCTCTCTCTCTCTCTCCGGTCTCTATTGCCACTTCATCATCTTCTCTATTTGTCTCCACGAAAAAAAAAAAAAAAAATTCTACGCAACATGTTTTGTTCTCTACAACTCTCTGTCTTTTGCTCTATTCTTAGTTTCAATTGATAAGATTTAGCAAGAGTGTACCAACCAATTAACAACCATAACAATCTGGATGGAAATAACATACCAATATCACGGCCCTTTAAAAAAAAAAAAAAAAAAAAAAAAAAACATATCACGGGACGAAGAAATTCAATATAATTTAAAACTTTAAAATTGGGAATTTAGTTTCTATCTAATTAAAAATAGCAAGCCATGCGAAAGTGGGTGAAGACGGAATCGATGGAGTGGGTATCGGTAGGAGCGAAGAAAAGGAGGTGGGTTTCATGGAAGAGACGGTGATGAAGCTCTGTAATGGATAGAGGCTGAGCAATAGAGAGCAGCACTTTTCACAGCTCTGTAATGGTACCAAGCTCCTTTGCCATTGATGGCCCTATTTCAGATTGCGACTAGGCCTTCATACCGCTTGGCAGCGATCTTGTCAACGTTTTTGTAAAGGGAGAGTGGATTGAGCATGTGAAGCCATGTAAAGAGGGGGGCCATTGGGTGAAGGAGTGATTGTTATTGGGTTGTTCCATCATTAAAACAATCTGCTACTTCGCAAATACCATGCCAAATCGAGCTTTTTTTCTTTTTCTTTTTTCTTATTTTCTTTTTTTTTTTAGGTCCAGCGTACGTGAGATTAGGAATTAAGGAAATCGAAAATTGAGAAAAATAAAAATTAAATAAAAGAAACTGGTAAGTTATGATAAAGTAAAAAAAAAAAAAAAATGTTGGAACGTGTTCAAGGAAAATATAAAGTGGACTCAGAAGTTTCATTTTAATTTTAATTTTTGAATAAGTTTGTTTTGAAAAAATGAATTAATAGAAGAGTGTCCTATTTTGTAGGCATTTTACATGGAGTTTGAGATATATTTTTACCAAATTGTCCTCAAGTGTTGTCCTTATTAAACCTAGAGTTTAGGGGTATTTCTGAACCACATAAAAAGTCAGTCCAAATGGAAAATTCTCTTATAGATATTATAAATAAGGGAAGCGAATACCATTTTTTTAATAAAATAAAATCCTACTAGTTAGCAAAAAAAAAAAAAATATATATATATATATATATATCTATATATATATGCATGGATCCTATTAATATATGCCTTTTTATATAAAAAGAAATCAAAAATTAAAAATTAAAAAACTGTAAAAAAGAGTTAGCTACTTTTTCATTTTTCCATAAAAAAATTTTAAAAATAGTTTACTAATGTATAGCATATGTTAATAAAACCCTATATTATATATATATGTATATAGTGAGATATGAATCCCACCATCTGTGAAGAGTACCAGAAAAACCAGTAGCAAGAAGGTCAAAAATTTCAGGGTGATCAAGATTATGGTTATTAACATAAGCAATTCCAACCATAGACATATGACCCATTTTATTAATGATTTCTTGTTCAGACAAACCATCAATATTCCATTCATAAATCTTATCAGCAGAAACAGAAAATTGAGTTTGAAAAGGTCTTTCTTCAAACTGTATATCAGGGGGAGTAGGTTTTGAATACCAATTTTTAGTAAGAAACATGGGTTTGGAATTTCCAACAAATCTTTTAATTTTTGGTAAATCATCATCAAAAATATTTTTTGTGGAAACAGAAGATACAGTATCAGAATCTGTGCTTTCATCAGAAACAATTTCTTTTCCATTTTTTGAAATAGTTCGAGTAGCAGGTGTACTTGTAGAAGTACCCTCAATTTTAACCTTTAAATCAGCAAGCATTTTGTCAACAATTTCAAGAGTTTTAGATTGGGAAGTTTGAAACTTAAATCTTTTGTCTTGACTGGGCAAAATAATCAAAGGTTCCTCAGTCTTGACAGAAACATGTTTTTCAGAAATAGATTTTTCAACAGAAGCAATTTGCTCAACAATTTTTTCTTCAATACAGTCAAGCTATTGACCAATAACATGCAAAGATTCATTAGTAAAATTTTTTTGTTCAACAAGACTAACAATGGGAGTTTTATCATCAGCAATTTTGAAAGGAGAGGCCTTCACTTCCTCTTTTGTCACTTCATCTTTCTTAGTAGTTATCAAAATTGGTTCAAGAGGAGGATGACTAGACCAAATAATGGTTTTATCAATTTTTAAAAAATTTGATTTTTTAATCACATTTAAATGTTGTTTTGAAACCTCATTTTTTGAAACATAATGGTTTTCAAGAAAATCAAAAAACAAAATATTTTTTTTCAAATGATTCATCTTTTCTAACCATTTTCTCTTAACACGGTCTTTTTCAGACTGAGCAAAATTATTTTGGAAATATTTTCTTTTAGGTCTGTTTTTCGAAAACATAAACTCATTATACAAAGAATCCCAATCAATTTCAAAGTCATCATTTAAAATAGTCAAAACTCTTAATTGATTTTGGTAAACAGGAGGATTTTCCATAGGGGGGAATCAAAATCTAAAGGAGTAACAGACACAGAGTCTTCTTCATCATCAACAGCAACATTGCCATGAGGAGAGGAAGATTCAGCTTTAGTAGAATAGAAAGGAGTGCTAACTTGTGAGTTACCGCTGGAAACTTCTTTTAGCCTTAAATCAGCGGGTTTTTCAAGACTTTTTTGCAAAAAATCATTGAGATCTTGATCTCTTTTTGAAATATTTTTAGATCCAGCAAAGGAATGCCTTCCTTGGTTGATCCTCAGTGGTTGGTTATTTTGAAAACTTATTTTAACAGTACCATCAAGATATTGTTGAATATGAGTAAGATCAAGTTCATCAAAAACAGGTTTAACAAAAGGAGATTCTTGTTCCAACAAACATTCAGTGGGAAGCTTAACGTCTTGCCATTGAATCATTTTTGGAACTTGAATTTTAGCATCAGAAGTTGAACATTGAATTAACATAGTTTTACCAGAAGGTTCTCTGTGATTTAAAGCACCAGGATTTATTTGAGTACCCAACAATCTATAATAAATGCGGTAAATCAAAGCAAAAGGCTTACTTCCTTCCTCCATGTTATAACCAGATGAAGCAATATTCAAAGTCAAAGCTCTAACAATATTAGGATCATCCAAAGCAAGAGTAAGATCAGGATAACAGTTAAAATAAACAGGACCATCATACAAAGAAGCAGTAATCATACCAAGAATGCTATCTTTAAAATTTTTAAATCTAGCATCATGTAAACACATGAGAACAGAAGCATTAATACCCTTTCGGGTGAGTGGTTTAATAGCAACTTGAACCATACCAATATGCAAATAACTGAGTTTTTTAGCAATGAACTCATTAATATTTCTTTTTGAAAACAAGCAACATTTTTCATGAACTCTAGAAATAGAAAATGTTTGTTCAACAGTGTGATCTTCTTCATTTACGATAACAGGAGGACAACCAGTCCTGGAGCTGACAGAGGAGTTGGATCTCCACAACTTATCCATACTATCCTAGGTTCAACACTCAATTATCATGTTTTTCTCACAACCGTTGCATTTCGTAACACATACCCTAACCAACCTTATACCTCTCATGCCCTACACGCCTTCTTGGCTCAAACGGGCCTTACAATTCGGTTCTAGGAATTCACTTTACGACTAGGGTGGCGCCAACGACGGTAAGAAGGGAACACAACAACGGAGTACCGAAGGTTCGGGTAGACATAGACAAGAAACAAAGACACAAGAACACTATCACCGGCTAGAAAAGAGTGGCTCTGATGCCATAAAGGGGGAAGGGGACGCACGGATGAAGGGAAGAGACGGAAGCACAGTGTATATAACGAAGGTTTGCCTATTTTTGATGAAAGTATTAGTCGAGGTATTCCTGATGGTGTTAATACCTTGATTTATACTATTATCAAACATTTTGTTGGTACTCCATCTAATATATCATCTCGAATTTTTGATTTGCTAAATAATTTGAGATGTCCTATTATGTCTGATTACAGATGGTACCAAGATGTTTTCCTTTCTAGAGTAATGCATCAGAAAGACTGTTTCAAGCCTTATTGGAAAGAAAAGTTTATTGACGGTCTGCCTTCTATCTTTGCTCATAAGGTAAAACAAGAATTAATTGGTAAAAATGATTCTATTGATTATGATAATTTGACTTATGGTGATATTTTAAGCACTATTAAAAAACTTGGTATTAATATGTGCAATGATGAAAAACTGTTAAAACACCAATTAAAAAATAAAAGAAAAGCTAAATATGAAATGGGTAATTTCTGTGAACAACATGGTTTGCCCCCTATTGCTCCTTCCAGGCAAAAAGGGAAAAAACATGATGAAAGTCACAAAAATTACAGCCATAAAAAACATAAAAGATACAGAACCAACTTTGTTAAACCAAATGATTTTTATGCTGAAAAGAAACATGTTAAACAAAGATCAGGTAAAGGTAAATGATTTGACTGTGGTAAAGGTAAATGCTTTAACTGTGGTAAAGCTAGACACTTTAGTAAAGACTGTAAAGAAAAACCTAGTAAGTTGAAAAACAAGTTCAACATGTTAAAAATTGATGATAATGTGCAAGAAGAATTATTCAGAATCCTTGAATCAAACAACTCGTCTGATTCTTTGGAAGATGATTTTTCTTCTTCTGATTCTTGCTATCAATCTGCTGATGATTCTTCTGATTATCCTAATATTAAACTTGGTTGTAGAGATTCTTGTTGCAATGTTATTAAATCTGTTAAAACCCTCACTAAAAGTGAAGAGAATGAAAAATTAATAATTCAACTGATAAACCAAATTCAAAATCCTGAATTACAAAAAGAATATTTGGATAAGTTCAAGAAAAATTTGGTAAAAAATGAAAATGATAAAAAACTAAAATCAACTATAAGCTTTGAAGAAACTTTGGAAAGATTTAATAAAAAGAAATCCAAAGATTTAACTGTTAACGATTTACAACATGAAATTAATATTGTTAAACAAGAGATAAGTGAATTAAAACATGGTTTTAAGAATATTAAAAGTGACAATAATAATCTTAAACAAGAACTGATAATGTTAAAAGTTGATAAAAACCTTGGTAAACAACAATCTGATAAATCTGATAGTGAACATGATGAGCACAAAGATGGAGATGAATCCAGTCAACAGGCTCTTCTTTCTGATAAAGATATTCCTGATACTAGTATTCCTGATACTTTCACTGATCCTCAACTTGCTCTTGTTCATAAAATACTTCCTCCAAAATGGTTTACAAAAGTTAAAATTGTTGTTTCCCCTGATTATCATTTCACTGTTATCGCTATGATTGATTCTGGTGCGGATGTGAACTGTATCCAAGAAGGACTGATTCCTTCAAAATATTTTGAAAGATCTACTGAAAGCCTAGTTTCTGCTAATGGTTCTCAGATGAAACTTAAATATGAATTAAATAATGCCCATATTTGCCATGATAATGTCTGTTTCAAAATTCCTTCTGTTCTTGTTAAAAACATGACTGATAAAGTGATTCTTGGTTTGCCTTTTATAAATGCTTTATATCCTTTTCTTGTTGAACATGATGGAATTACTACTGATCCTTTTGGGCAGAAAGTAAAATTCAAATTTGCTTCAAAGTTTGAAATTGATGTTGATAATCTGTCTTATGAAAAAGATTCCCCCATGAATGCTTTTATTCAAGAGCTAATGATGAGTTCTTGCCAATATTTCACAGATGATTTTAAAGGTAATATTCATAGTACCAAAATGTTAAATACTATCAATTATTCTAACATTATCAATGATTCTTGCAGGAATCGGACAATGATGCGTGGATAAAAACCACTAATAAGTGGGATAATAATAATATTTATACTTATACCACTAGTAAGTGGATTATTATGGCTCCCTCGTCAAAGAGGAAAAACAAGGGAAAAGCTCCTGTACAGGACTATTCTCAAAACAAAAGGCTCCTAGCGGGACAACCTTTTAAAATGCATGAAGGCGCATCTTCTGGGGTAAAACCCAGTGGATCAACATCCCTTCAAGGAGATGTCCCGGCAGAGGTGACATACTGTAATGGTGATATATTGATTGCTTTAAAGGAAGTTTTGTCAAGAAATTTGCAATTCCACAATGGAATCTGTTCAGAGTTACCAGATTCTATTAAACTCATTCTTGATAACCTTCAATTTGCTTTTAACAGAAACCACTATAATATTTTCCAGAAAACCCTCAGAGCCCTTGAAATCCACTTTGTTAACCTTACTGCTCAAAATGAGGCTTATAAGAACCACCATGATAACCTAATTTCAGAAAATAACCTTGTTTCAGAAAATAACATTGTTGCAGAATATGAGGCTCTTGAAAGCCATCTTAAAGCTCTTAAAGCCTACATTAGTCAACTCTTTGGCAAAGAGGAAATCCATTCAATGGATAATGAGACTATAATGGGCACTGATTATGCTAGATTGAGTCTTAAGACTCAATCTCTGTTAAGAAGTGTTGTTGCCAACAGATATACAATCATGTATTCTGGGAAGCAAGGCTATGTTTAGGTCTGTTGACCTATGGTTCAAATATTTCAAGAAACTTGTTAATGCTATTATTCCTGATCCTGATGAACTAGATGAATCTGATAATGTATTCGTCCAACTGGACTGGGAAGAACACTTTGGGAGTACTCTCAAAGTGTATGAAAAGAAACACCCATTTCCTGGCCTCCTGATAAATTATGATGATAGTTCATATATTGCTACTGATTCAAATGGTGATGATGATAGGGACCCTTATTGGCTTTCCCAAATGTTTGAATATGGCTTTATCAGGTTCATAAAATTAACAAGCCATTTTCAAGCCAGCCAACTCCCACAAATTATTCAGGACGCTATTAAAAGATTAAACAGCCCGTTTGTTTCCATCAGATGCTGGAGTACGTTACCAAAATGGGAAAGAGATAACTGGACGAACATCCAGCCCTCAAAGCATCTCATTCTCATTAATTGTCACACTCACCAAGGGCCATGGTTTGAAGGAAATTCTCAATTATCCTTTGATGATCCTTTTGCTCTTGCAGAATGTTGGAGAAATTGTTTTAATAACCAAATTATTAATGTTGCTCAGAATTTATGGAAAAATTATCATTTCATGGGGAGCACAGATAGGATTTCTATCTTTGGTCCCAAACCATATTCTGATGCCATTGCTCATTTGCGGATTGTTGATCATTGTAATCCAAGAAGCCTTCTCATCCCAGGGAAAACTCCAACGTTTAAGCCAATTTTATATTGTGGATTCTGTAATCAGTATGCTATTTACCATGAGCAAGAATGTGATTCTCCACAAGGTCCTTTTGATCCTTTTGACGGTTATCCATCCAATGCTCCTTCTACTGATTGATGAATTTATTCCTGAGGTTACTACTGTTTCAATATTGCTGCTACTTTATTTGTCTAGCTTGCACAAAAGCCAAAATATTTCAATGTCCTTGAAGAATATGTTGCTAAAAATCCAGAACTGTTTCATGATACTTCGGATTCGGTGGAAGATTTTGATTCTCCTATTTGTCTGGCCTGCACAATGGCCAAAACATTTCAATATTTACCACTTCTAAAAGCCTGTTTCCCAACAATATGATGCTTCTGAAGATTCCCAAGACTAGTGCTCATGTGAAGACAACGGAAGAATATGCTTATTGGTTTCTTTTACTGGTTTCTTTTGTCACCAAAGGACACCAATAATGTGGCCTTGTCCCTAAACTTGTAGGCCTTTGCTGATCTCTACGGTGGATTCCCCACAATCTTGAGGATTCCCCACAATCTTGAGCCAAAAAGAAGAGAAATTCTCTTTTACTATTCATCTGTCACTATTCACCTGTCACTGTTCATCCGACACTGTTCATCCGTCACTATTCACCTGTTACTATTCATGACACTGTTCACTCTGAATTTGCCTATTTAAGGGGGGTTGTCCCTTAAGTTTAGACAAGCTTCTTATTACAGAATTTTCTTCCCTTAGAACTTCCCTTCTCTTAGGAAGCCTTCTTAGAGAGAAAATTCCTTGTTTCCTTGTGCCTATTTCTACTACTACCTTGTTCACTACAAACCTTGTAACTCTACAAACCTTATAACTAGGACTAGTTCTAGCTTTGTAACTGTTAACCTGTAACTGCTGAGATCTTGTATTAACTACTACTACTGCTGTAAGTGTTTTACTACTTTCAATAACAAGTATTTTTAGTTTTATGTTCATTGTTCTACTTATTTGCCATTGCCACCTTGGACGGATTACCACCAAAACGGACAGTTCTAAATTGCTTTCATTTACTTTGAAATATTTTCATATATACTACTTGGCTGGTTCTACCGCCTTATTATTGTTCTAACTTCTTTATTTACATTACTTTCATTACATACACTGTGCTTCCGTCTCTTCCCTTCATTCGTGCGTCCCCTTCCCCCTTTATGGTATCAGAGCCACTCTTTTCTGGCCGGTGATAATGTTGTTGTGTCTTTGTTTCTTGTCCGTGTCTACTCGAACTTTTGGTACTCCGTTGTTGTGTTCCCTTCTTACCGTCGTTGGCACCACCCTAGTCGTAAAGTGAATTCCTAGAACCAAACTGTAAGGCCCATTTGAGCCAAGAGGGCGTGTAGGGCATGAGAGGTATAAGGTTAGTTAGGGTATGTGTTACGAAATGCAACGGTTGTGAGAAAAACATGATAATTGAGTGTTGAACCTAGGATAGTATGGATAAGTTGTGGAGATCTAACTCCTCTGTCAGCTTCAGGACTGGTTGTCCTCCTACTATCGTAAATGAAGAAGATCACACTGCTGAAGAACATGAGATCCCTGATTTCCGGAAATGGAATATTCCTAAAGTTGATACTAAATCTGTTTATAAGACTAGTTATGTTGAAACTACTTTCTATCCCATTTACAAAGTGAGAACTGTTGAACAAACATTTTCTATTTCCAGAGTTCATGAAAAATGTTGCTTGTTTTCTAAAAGAAATATTAAAGAGTTCATTGCTAAAAAACTCAGTTATTTGCATATTGGTATGGTTCAAGTTGCTATTAAACCACTCACTCGAAAGGGTATTAATACTTCTGTTCTCATGTGTTTACGTGATGCTAGATTTAAAAATTTTAAAGATAGCATTCCTGGTATGATTACTGCTTCTTTGTATGATGGTCCTGTTTATTTTAACTGTTATCCTGATCTTACTCTTACTTTGGATGATCCTAATATTGTTAAAGCTTTCACTTTAAATATTGCTTCATCTGGTTATAACATGGAAGAAGGTAGTAAGCCTTTTGCTTTGATTTACTGCATTTATCACAGATTGTTGGGTACTCAAATAAATCCTGGTGCTTTAAATCACAGAGAACCTTCTGGTAAAACTATGTTAATTCAATGTTCAACTCCTGATGCTAAAGTTCAAGTTCCAAAAATGATTCAATGGCAAGACGTTAAGCTTCCCACTGAATGGTTGTTGGAACAAGAATCTCCTCTTGTTAAACCTGTTTTTGATGAACTTGATCTTACTCATATTCAACAATATCTTGATGGTACTGTTAAAATAAGTTTTCAAAATAACCAACCATTAAGGATCAACCAAGGAAGGCATTCCTTTGCTGGATCTGAAAATATTTCAAAAAGAGATCAAGATCTCAATAATTTTTTGCAAAAAAGTCTTGAAAAACCCACTGATTTTAAGCTAAAAGGAGTTTCCAGCGGTAACTCCCAAGTTAGCACCCCTTTCTATTCAACTAAAGCTGAATCTTACTCTCCTCATGGCAATGCTACTATTGATGATGAAGATACTGTATCTGTTACTCCTTCAGATTTTGATTCCCCTCCTATTGAAAATCCTCTTGTTTACCAAAATCAATTAAGAGTTTTGACTGTTTTAAATGATGATTTTGACATTGATTGGTTTGCTTTGTACAATGAGTTTATGCTTTCAAAGAACAGACCTAAAAGAAAATATTTCCAAAATAATTTTGCTCAGTCTGAAAAAGACCGTGTTAAGAGAAAATGGTCGGACAAGATGAATCAATTGAAAAAACATATTTTGTTTTTTGATTTTCTTGAAAACCATTATGTTTCAAAAGATGAGGTTTCAAAAAAACATTTAAATGTAATTAAAAAATCAAATTTTGTTAAAACTGATAAAACCATTATTCGGTCTAGTCATCCTCCTCTTGAGCCAATTTTGATAACTACTAAGAAGGATGAAGTGACAAAAGAGGAAGTGAAGGCCTCTCCTTTCAAAATTGCTGATGATAAAACACCCATTGTTAGTCTTATTGAACAAAAAAATTTTACTAATGAATCTTTACATGTTATTGGTCAACAGCTTGACCGTATTGAAGAAAAAATTATTGACAAAACTACTTCTGTTGAAAAATCTGTTTTTGAAAAACATGTTTCTATCAAGACTGAGGAACATTTGATTAATTTGCCCAATCACGATAAAAATTTCAAGTTCAAAACCTCCCAATCTAAAACTCTTGAAATTGTTGAAAAAAAGCTTTCTGTTTTAAAAGTTAAAATTGAGGGTACTTCTCAAAGTACAGCCTGCACTATTTCAAGAAATGGAAAAGAAATTGTTTCTGATGAAAGTACAGATTCTAATACTGTATCTTCTGTTTCTGCAAAAAAGATTTTTGATGATGATTTACCAGAAATTAAACGATTTGTTGGAAATTCCAAACCCATGTTTCTTACTAAAAATTGGTATTCAAAACCTACTCCCCCTGATATACAGTTTGAAGAAAGACCTTTTCAAACTCAGTTTTCTGTTTCTGCTGATAAGATTAATGAATGGAATATTGATGGTTTGTCTGAACAGGAAATCATTAATAAAATGGGTCATATGTCTATGGTTGGAATTACTTATGTTAATAACCATAATCTTGAGCACCCTGAAACTGTTGACCTTCTTGCTACTGGTTTTTCTGGTACTCTTCGCGGATGGTGGAATTCTTATCTCACAGAAGATTCCAGAGAATCTATTAAACATGCTGTTAAAAAAAATGATGAAGGTTTGCCTATTTTTGATGAAAGTGTTGGTTGAGGTATTCTTGATGGTGTTAATACCTTGATTTATACTATTATCAAACATTTTGTTGGTACTCCATCTAATATTTCATCTCGAATTTCTGATTTGCTAAATAATTTGAGATGTCCTACTATGTCTGATTACAGATGGTACCAAGATGTTTTCCTTTCCAGAGTAATGCATTGGAAAGACTGTTTCAAGCCTTATTGGAAAGAAAAGTTTATTGACGGTCTGCCTCCTATCTTTGCTCATAAGGTAAAACAAGAGTTAATTGGTAAAAATGATTCTATTGATTATGATAATTTAACTTATGGTGATATTTTAAGCACTATTAAAAAACTTGGTATTAATATGTGCAATGATGAAAACTGTTAAAACACCAATTAAAAAATAAAAGAAAAGCTAAATATGAAATGGGTAATTTCTGTGAACAATATGGTTTGCCCCCTATTGCTCCTTCCAGGCAAAAAGGGGAAAAACATGATAAAAGTCACAAAAATTACAGCCATAAAAAACATAAAAGATACAGAACCAACTTTGTTAAACCAAATGATTTTTATGCTAAAAACAAACATGTTAAACAAAGATCAGGTAATGGTAAATGTTTTAATTGTGGAAAACCTGGACACTTTAGTAAAGATTGTAAAGAAAAACCTGGTAAGTTAAAAACAAGTTCAACATGTTAAATATTGACGATAATGTGCAAGAAGAATTATTCAGAATCCTTGAGTCAAACAACTTGTCTGATTCTTCGGAAGATAGTTTCTCTTCTTCTGATTCTTGTTATCAATCTGTTGATGATACTTCTGATTCTCCTAATATTAAACTTGGTTGTAGAGGTTCTTGTTGCAATGTTATTAAGTTTGTTAAAACCCTCACTAAAAGTGAAGAAAATGAAAAAATAATAATTCAACTGATAAATCAAATTCAAAATCTTGAATTACAAAAAGAATATTTAGATAAGTTCAAGAAAAATCTGGTAAAAAATGAAACTGATAAAAAACTAAAATCAACTATAAGCTTTGAAGAAACTTTGGAAAGATTTAATAAAAAGAAATCCAAAGATTTAACTGTTAATGATTTACAACATGAAATTAATATTGTTTAACAAGAAATAAGCGAATTAAAACATGATTTTAAAAATATTAAAAATGATAACCATAATCTTAAACAAGAGCTGATAATGTTAAAAGTTGATAAAAACCTTGATAAACAACAATCTGATAAATCTGATAGTGAACATGATGAGCACAAAGATGGAGATGAATCCAGTCAACAGGCTCTTCTTTCTGATAAAGGTATTCCTGATACTTTCACTGATCCTCAACTTGCTCCTGTTAATAAAATACTTCCTCCAAAATGGTTTACAAAAGTTAAATTGTTGTTTCTCCTGATTATCATTTCACTGTTATTGCTATGATTGATTCTGATGCGGATATGAACTGTATCCAAGAAGGACTGATTTCTTCAAAATATTTTGAAAAATCTACTGAAAGATTGGTTTCTGCTAATGGTTCTCAGATGAAAATTAAGTATGAATTGAATAATGCTCATGTGTGCCATGATAATGTCTGTTTCAAGATTCCTTCTGTTCTTGTTAAAAATATGACTGATGAAATGATTCTTGGTCTACCATTTATAAATGCTTTATATCCTTTTCTTGTTGAACATGATGGAATTACTACTGATCCTTTTGGACAGAAAGTAAAATTCAAATTTGCTTCAAAGTTTGAAATTGACATTGATAATATGTCTTATAAGAAAGACTCTCCCATGAATGAACTTATTCAAGAACTTGTGATGTGTTCTTGCCAATATTCCACTGATAATTTTAAAGGTAATTTTCATAGTACCAAAACATTAAATACTATCAATTATCCTAACATTATCAATGATTCTTTGCAGGAATCGGACAATGATGCGTGGATAAATACCACTAATAAGTGGGATAATAATAATAATATTCATATTTATACCAATAGTAAGTGGATTATTATGGAAAAGAAAAACAAGGGAAAAGCTCCTACACAGGACTATTCTCAAAACAAAAGGCTCTCAGCGGGGCAACCTTTTAAAATGCATGAAGGCGCATCTTCTGGGGTAAAACCTAGTGGATCAACATCCCTTCAAGAAAATGTCCCGGCAACGGTGACATATTCCAATGGTGATATGTTAATTGCTTTACAGGAAGTTTTGTCAAGAAATTTACAATTCCACAATGGAACCTGTTCAGAATTATCAAATTCTATTAAATTCATCCTTGATAGCCTTCAATTTGCTTTTACTAGAAATCACCATAATGTTTTCCAAAAATCCCTCAGAGACCTTGAAATCCACCTTGTTAACCTTATTGCTTAAAATGAGGCCTCTATGAGCCACCATGTTAACCTTGTTTCAAAAAATGATCTTGTTTCAGAAAATGACATTGTTTCAAAAAATGAGGCTTTTGAAAGCCATCTTGTTAGCCACCTAAATATCACAAATGAACCCTATGTCCACCACACTAGTCAACTCTTTGGCAAAGAGGAAATCCATTCTATGGATAAAAAGAATATTATGGGCACTGATTATGCAAGATTGAGTCTTAAGACCCAATCTTTGTTAAGAAGTGCTATTGCCAACTTGCCAACAGATATACAATCTCATATTTTGGAAAGCAAGGCTATGTTTAAGTCCTCTGACTTATGGTTCGAACATTTCAAGATACTTGTTACAACTGCTTTTCCTGATCCTGCTAATTTAGATGATACTAGTGACATTCTTGAACAAGCTGATTGGAAAGAACACTTTGGGAGTAGTCTCAGAGTATATGAAAAGAAACACCCGTTTCCTGGCCTTCTAGTCAATTATGATGATGGTTCAGGTATTGCTAACAATTATGATGATGGTTCAGATTCAGATGATGTTGAAAGGAGCCCTAACTGGCTCTCCCAAATGTTTGAGTATGGCTTTGTTAGGCTCATAAAATTAACAAGCCATGACCAAGCCAGCCAGCTTCCACAAATCATTCAGACTTCTATTAAAAAATTTGAAAGTCCTTTTGCTTCGATCAAATGCTGGAGCACTTTGCCCCAATGGGAAAGAGACAACTGGATGAATGTCCAGCCTTCAAAACATCTCATTCTCATTAATGGATACACGCACCAAGGACAATGGTACGAAGGAGACTCTCATTTATCCTTCTGAAATCCTTGGGCTCTCATAGAATGCTGGAAAAATTATTTCAACAATCAAATTCTTGAGGTTGCCCAGAATTTATGGAAACATTATCACTTTATGGGAAACTCGGATAGAATTTCTGTTTTTGGTCCTAAACCTTATGCTGATGCCATTTCTCATTTGCAGATAGCAGATTACTGTAATCCAAGAAGTTTTCTCACTCCAGGAAAAACTCCAGAGTTTGAGCCACTTCAATATTGTGGATTTTGTAACCAATATGTTCTCTATCATGAGCATAAATGTAATAATGATCCCCCATGGGATCCCTATGATAACTACCCTTCAGATGCTTATGATACTGATTAATGCCTGCCGATGCTCCTTCCATTGATTAATGAGTTTATTCCTGAGGTTACTACTGTTTCAAGACTGCTGCTACTTTATTTGTCTGGCTTGCACAAAAGCCAAAATATTTCAATGTCCTTGAAGAATATGTTGCTGAAAATCCAGAACTGTTTCATGATACTCCGGATTCGGCGGAAGATTTTGATTCTCCTATTTGTCTGGCCTGCACAATGGCCAAAATATTTCAATATTTACCACTGCTAAAAGCCTGTTTCCCAGCAATATGATGCTTTTGAAGATTCCCAAGACTAGTGCTCATAAGAAGACAACGGAAGAATATGCTTATCGGTTTCTTTTATTGGTTTCTTTTGTCACCAAAGGACACCAATAATGTGGCCTTGTCCCTAAACTTGTAGGCCTTTTGCTGATCTCTACGGTGGATTCCCCACAATCTTGAGTCAAAAAGAAGAGAAATTCTCTTTTACTATTCATCTGTCACTATTCACCTATCATTATTCAACCAACACTGTTCATCTATCACTATTCACCTGTCACTATTCATGACACTGTTCACTCCGAATTTGCCTATTTAAAGGGGGTTGTCCCTTATGTTTAAATAAACTTCTTATTACAGAATTTTCTTCCCCTAGAACTTCCCTTCTCTTAGGAAGCCTTCTTAGAGAGAAAATTCCTTGTTTCCTTGTGCCTACTTCTACTACTACCTTGTTCACTACAAACCTTGTAACTCTACAAACCTTATAACTAGAACTAGTTTAAGCTTTGTAACTGTTAACCAGTAATTGTTGAGATCTTGTATTAACTACTACTACTGCTGTAAGTGTTTTACTACTTTCAATAACAAGTATTTTCAGTTTTATGTTCATTGTTCTACTTATTTGCCACCGCCACCTTGGATGGATTACCGCCATAACGGACGGTTCTAAATTGCTTTCATTTACTTTGAATTATTTTTGTAAGGTTGAATTTATTCAACCACCTAATTGGCTTTATTCCGTGCCAAATTTTCTTGTAATTCAGCATTTAGTAACCCTGTATTTAGGTGGGTTTGATGTAAGGGTAGTGAGTGAGATAGAGTGAAGTTTGCTCAAGAGTGTGCAAGAAAACAGAGACTCGCGGCTGGGACTCGCGGGTGACTCGCGGCTTCAAGCCGCCAGACGCAGCACACGTGCCAAGCATGCTGGAAGGTGAACAGTCATGCCAGCTGGAGCACTACAGGACAAAACAGGACAACTGGCCATACGGTTATCTCGCGACTGGATCTCGCGACTTGGTCAAGCCGCGAGGTCAAGCCGCGAGCCACCCCTGTTTTGTAAAACCTGACGTTTCACATTCCTCTCCTACTCCAGTATAAATACCCCTTTTACCCACGATTGAGAGAGAGCTTCCAGAGAGAATTTTGAGAGAGAAACCCTAAAGAAAAACAAGATTGATTCACCCACAATCTATACCTTAGAGTCTCTCCAAATTCCCCAACTCTCTTCCTCTCCATTGTCAAATCCTTGAGAGGCATTATACCAGACCTGGTTCTCACCATCATCATCACTGTGAGAAAGTTGTTTGGATTTCTGGGAAGCAGTTAGGAAGGAACCAATCTTCATTGGTTGATGCTATGGTCAAGTAGCGGAATCCGGGAAGCTAGAAAAGAAAAAGGTTCGGCGCAACCTCGTTGGAGCAAGAAGCTTGGAGGGCTTAGGTGCACTGGGTAGATTAGGCTTGGAGGGTCTATTGCTGTCCTTGTATCCCAACTACATTTTCTAGTGGATTATTGACCGCTTGGAGGACGGCGGAGAGGTTTTACGCCGAGGGCTTCGGTTTCCTCTTCGATAACACATCGCGTGTTGTCTTTGTGTTTGCATCTTCCTTCCTCTCTATCTTTGCCTTTTATTATCTGCAGTGGATTTTATTTTGTTATGGCTTAGATAGTTTTTAACCAATTTCATATTATAGCATATGTTAAGTTTCCGTACACTTGTTGTTTGACATTTTGCTTGAATTGGTTAAGTTGTACGTTGGGGGTCTAAACGTTCAAAGGTGTTTTTACACGTTTTTGAACTTTCAATTGGTATCAGAGCGGGTACACTGTTATTGGTTTCATTACCATTGTGTGATCCTTGACTCCCTTTTGAAATGGATAGGTCTCAATCCCTAAATGCACCTCCATATTTTGATGGTAGTAATTATGCTTTTTGGAAGGTTCGCATGAGAGCATTTCTATGCTCCATTGATGAATCTGTTTGGGATGCAGTTGAAAGTGGTTGGACTAGACCTGAGGCAGCCAAATCCACATGGGATAAGGCAGCACTCGCTGCATCTAATGCTAACAGTAAAGCTTTAAATGCTATTTTCTGTGGTGTGTCTCCAGATGAATTTCACAGGATTTCTCACATCACCGTTGCCAAAGAAGCATGAGAGATATTGGAAACTACCTATGAAGGCACGAAGAAAGTGAAGGACACCAAGTTACAAATGCTGACCACCCGGTTTGAGGAGCTCAAGATGAGTGAGGATGAGTCTTTTGACTCTTTCTATGGGAAGCTAAATGAGGTGGTTGTCAGTAAGTTCAACTTGGGGGAGAAAACGGAGGATTCTAAAATCGTAAGGAAGATCCTTCGATCATTGCCGGAAAGTTTTCGTGCTAAAGTGACAGCGATTGAAGAGAGCAAGGACCTAGATGACATCAAAGTCCAAGAGCTGGTCGGTTCTCTTCAGACTTATGAAATGTCGCTGCCCAATCAACGGAAGAGTAAATCCCTTGCTCTTAAGACCATTAATGAGAAGGTAGAAGTCCATGACTCATCGGAAGACGATGTGGTTGATAAAGATGTTGCATACCTTGTAAAAAATTTCCGAAAGTTCTTGAAGTTTAAGAATAATGGAAAATTTGGTGATAAAGGAAAATTCCAAAGTTCTGGAAGGGAGAAAAGGGAATTCAAAAAGAGAGATGGTAAAGAATCCCAACCTACACAAGGTATCACTTGCTTCGAATGTAACGGGCATGGACACTTTAAGAAGGAATGTCCGAATTATTTGAAATCGAAAGGTAAAGTGTATGTCACGACATTGAGTGACTCTGATTCGTCTGACTCAGAATCTGAAGAGAGCTGTGATGGAGAGGGGAACTATTCAGCTTTTATGACCATTGCTCACGTTGAGTCTTCAGAGGAGTTGAATCTGCTTGTACAAGACCTTGAAGAACATAGTGATGATGAATCACTAGGAATTGTTGAAGAATCAGATGCTGAACAAGATGAAAGCACAGCAAATCTTCAAGAGAATTATAACTCACTCTTGGAAAAGTCGGGTGAGTACACAAGGGTGGCCAAGGCTGCTATGAGAAAAATGAAGAAGGCAGAGGAGGACTACAAAAGTCTCCTAATCCGATATAGGGAGGCCAAATGCGAGATAGAAACTTTGAATGGTGAGTTGTCCGAAGCTTACACAAAAGTAAGATTTCTTGAGAATGAGGTTGTGCAAGCAAATGCTAAAGTAGAGAGGGTCACCACCAAGAAGCTAGATGATGTTATCTCATCTCAAAAGAACTTTTCAGACAAATCCGGATTGGGATATACCGGAGGAAGTAGCTCATCTAGAAATGTCACTAAAGAAGTGAAGTTTGTTAAGGCTAAAGATCCAGTTGTAGCTGACCTTACTGATGAGAAACTCAAAATGGAGGAGAAGAAGAATGTGGTGAACCAACGGATGCTGAATTCCCGTAGTCAATCTGTGGGCAGATCCGAATCTCGTGCCAAGTCACGTCCACGACCACAAAGAGGTCCTAGAGTGACTTATGTGTGCCACTATTGCGGACTTCAAGGGCATACTCGACCAAATTGCCAAAAGCTAAGAGCAAAGAACAGTGCACCTCCTCAAAGGTCAGGAGGACCTAGAAATGATAGAAGAATTTGGGCAGGTGATCAATCTAGAGATCAGAATGGTGATCCCGAAATGATGAACGTGATGAAGATGATTGGTGCATTCACCAACTGCTTGGAAAGCTTCTCACGAAGGTTTGAAAGCCCTAACTCCCGTACCCAATCCTATAAGGAAATCACCCCAAACGCAAGTGACGTGTGGGTGAAAAAGGGTACTCATGCATAAGCATTAGAACATGTCCATGCATTAATACTTCCTATGCTTTGTGACAATGTTTGTTTGTTTTACTTGCTGTTTTTGCTATTGGTTGTCTGCTTGTCTTCTTGTGTATATTTCTTTTGTCTTATCAATCTTGTCTTATCAATCTTTTTGCTTCGTGTGTCAAAAAATCCAAAAATCACATAAAAATTAGAAAATCAAAAAGCTTGATTGACTTTGTTGAGTTTTTGTCTCAAAACTTGTTTTGCCTTGTACCTTTGTGCTAATGGCTTTGTGCATTTTCAAGCATTGCTTGTCTTCATGCACTCTTATCTTTGTGGGAGAAATTTTGAAATCTTTGTGATTGTTGTAAATAGATCTTCAAACTTGTCATGAATGATTAGTGAATGGTTTTGTTGATCTTGAGACTTGCATAGACTTGTGTCTATATATCTTCCCACTCTTTATTTTTGTTTTTGCTAAAAAGAGCTCACCAAATGTAAATCTCCAAATGAAAAGAGATATTGAGCTGCAAAAGCCTGTCGCACATACTAGTATTCGACTAGGAAAAAGGGAAAGCGACCAAAAATTAAAGAGAAATGTTTTATTCAAAAAGCCAAAGGCTTGTTCATCAAAAGGAAATGTCAACTATCACTCTCACAATGAGAGGTGATTGCCTCAAAATATCAAAAAGATCAAATGATGATTAATAGTGGAGTCAAATGTAAAGCTCCAAGTCATATTATCAAGTTTTTGTGGGAGGTCATATATACATACTTCTATAATTGAGATGGGTCACATAATCTAGTGCTAATTGTGTATGTCTTGATTGAATTGATCATTGAAGCTTCACATTAGACTAAGGACTATCTCATTGTTGATATCCACACACAACACACAAGTTTATGTTCAATAAATGCCATATTCATTTGTGTGATTGTACTTGATAAAATGTGTTTTCACATGCTCAATCTTTGTTAAATCAAGCACAAAAAGATTTTTGCGTGTTTTAGGTGTTTTTGGAAAGTATTTTGGTTGAAAAATCTGTAAATTTCAAAAATCCAGTTTTGCCCTGTTTTGGCGGCTCAGTCGCGGGTATGTCAAGTCGCGAGCCTCAGCCGCATCTTCGCTGGTCATTTTTGGCGACTTGTTCGCGAGTGAAAGGTCCAGTCGCGAGGTTATTCAGAGATTTTCGCGGCTCAGCTCGCGACTCATTCGCGGGTAGACCTTCCAGTCGCGAAAAACACTTAGAAAAATTTTTCAAATTTTTGTCCTTAAGTGTTTTGGCGGCTTGATCTGGCGACTGTGTGGCGACTTAATCAAGTCGCGAAAATCGCGTGTTTGGCAGAAACAGGAGCAGTTTTTAAATCTTTTTCAGTTTTCCCTCGAACTTTAGTAACTGTTCATTTTCTCTCTAAAATATCTCCTTTCCAAACACTCAGTGACTCCATTTTCAAACCCCATTGGTGCTTCATTTCTTATCCAAATCATCAAGAAAAGGTATGGGTTTTTACTTTCTTAATCTCATTTTTCCCTTTTCCTGCATATTTTTGTTACTGTTTGGAGTGATATTGTGTTCGAAATTCTTCTCTCTTTGTGTAATGGGTTTGGCGTGTCTTCCTTGATATTGCTCTCATCTGTTTTTATGTAGAACGGTCACAATGTGTTTTTCATTGCTCTGATATTTGCCTATTGTTGAATCTGACAATCGTTTCTTAAATGGGTTTGGTGTTTATTTAATTTACTCATTTCTCTTGCTTGAGTATTGATGTTGGATTTCGGTATTGGTTACTAAGTGTTTATGATATCAGAATGTGTGTCTCTCAACCATGTGGCCTAGTATAGATGATTTGTTTCTTCTTGCTGAAATATTATCCATTGTTCATATATCTTGTGGAGTGTTTTTATGTTATCAGTTCTCAATGTTCGAATGCTGTATCTGTTTGCATATCATGGTCATGGTAACCTGTCTAATTGACAGTTTTGTCAGTTATTTTTTTTTTCTCTCTATGGCTTTGTGCTTTATAATCATTTTGCTGCTCCTGTCATTTTGTGCTCCTTTGTTTTGATTGGAAGTTTGGTTGGGTCTACATTATCTTCAGTTTGTATTTATGTGTTGGATTTTTTTTTGTACTGAATCTTGTTGACATTCATCTTGTGTGGTACTGCTGTTGGTTCTTTGCTGTGGGCCTGTTATCTTGCAGATGTCTCGTCGATCTTCCAGGGGTAAAGGCGTTGTTGCTGACGAACCAGCAACACCAGTTGCTAAAAGGACTCGACTATCATCTCAAGCATCTCAAGATCCCAATGAGGATAGATTCAGACTTCCGCTTAACTCTCACGTCTACTCAAACGTGTTTGACAAGTCAACCACTATAGTGGAACGGGTGGTAGAGTTTAACACCTTAGGGACCACTTTCATCCCTCGAATCTTTGAGAAACGAGATTGGGCAAACCTGTTCGGGAACTTTGATGATCCAATGGATGAGCTGGTCAAAGAATGCTTCTCCAATGCAACTGATCTTGGACCTCAACTCATTTTCTGGGTCAGAGGAACGCAGTTTAGTGTTTCCCCAGACTCCATTGCAGATCTTCTCGGCATCACCAGACCGCAGAATGTGAATATAACTCCTTACGATGATCGAACTCCAGAAGTTGGAGAAATCCTACAAATCCTAGGATCCGATCATGAAGTATCCAGTGCAGGAACATCCATCAGCACTGCAAAGTTTGCACCAGAACTGACCACACTGAAGTTGATCATGTTCACCAATCTCTACCCACTGTCCAACACTACATTCATCAATCTTGGGAGAGCTCTATTCCTTTGTGATCATATTACTGGAGCCCCCATTGATATATGTGCTCACATCTACTACACCTTGAGGAAGACCGCTTGTCGAACTGCAGCTCGAGGAATCATCCCATTTTGCAGTCTCGTCATGAAGCTCATTCTACGTGAAGGTATTATTCCCCCTGCAGATGGAAAGATGTTGTCCCGTCAGCGTCCTATTTCCATGGTCACTCTTCAAGCTAGCAGAAGTCACTCCTCTAACACACCAAGGAGTGCTCACATCTCTCCGGTCACTCCATCTGCCCCTGACTCAGAAACACCTGCACATACCACATCTACTTCACGTGCTGTTCCTGAAGCTTCACCGGCTAGTATTCCGCAAGCATAGACTGCTCCTCATACTGATAGAGTCAGCAGTGCACTTGAGCATATTCAGAAACGCATTGAGGAGCTTGTGGCACTTCTCTACTCCACAAACAACCATGTACAAATGCGTCTTGAGACTATGGAGAATCAGCTAGATGCTATTCAACAAAGTTTGGACGAGAGCCTTTAGCTATTCGTGCCAAAAAGGGGGAGAGCATTCAGTAAGGGGGAGAAAGTTCAAAGGGAAGTGAGCATAAGTGTGCATAGTGATAGGGGGAGTTCTCACATACTTTTGCCATACTTTTGTTTTAAGTCTTAAGTCTTATTCTCTAAACTTGTCTTTTATGGGTTTGATACACTGTGTTTTGGTGTATAGTTGTTTCTAACTCTTATCTATACTCTTGGTTTAAACTTTAACATATTTTGATGATGTTATTCAGGATGTTTTGTTATCTGTACCCATGTGCTTTTGTAAGCTTTTAGGGTTTATGTTTTATGCATAGTTTGTAGGCTTTATGGTTTGTACCTTGCTAATTGCAGCCTTTATGCTATGTTGAAATCAGTACTTTGATCTAAATGTTCTGCATTTTGATATTTGTACTGTCACTCTTGTGCCCTTGTAGGATTGTTCCTAGATGCATATACCTTGTGTGTTATGCATTGGTTGAGTGTTGAACATACAAGTGTCTTGCCTTGTGCTTGTTAACTTGTATGTCCTTGTGTTCATTCCAAGTGTGAATGAGCACTGTGATCACTACCTTGTGGTGTTCACTTGGTTGATCAAGCCATGGCTTGTTTCTTAACTCCATCTTTGCTTGATCACATATTGCCTGTTTCATATGCATTTTATAATTTTCTGCTTACAATGATCATGGTGTATTGTTGTGTTTCAGGAGTATTATGTTCATATGATTCAAGTGCTTCACAGTTTCTAGAGTTAGGTGTGAGTGAGTTTTGTTCAACTGTTCCCAACTCACATGTTAAGTCTAGAGTCTGTTTTAGGGTTTTGTCACGGAATAGCCAAAGGGGGAGATTGTAAGGTTGAATTTATTCAACCACCTAATTGGCTTTATTCTGTGCCAAATTTGCTTGTAATTCAGCATTTAGTAACCCTGTATTTAGGTGGGTTTGATGTAAGGGTAGTGAGTGAGATAGAGTGAAGTTTGCTCAAGAGTGTGCAAGAAAACAGAGACTCGCGGCTGGGACTCGCGGGTGACTCGCGGCTTCAAGCCGCCAGACGCAGCACACGTGCCAAGCATGCTGGAAGGTGAACAGTCATGCTAGCTGGAGCACTACAGGACAAAACAGGACAACTGGCCATACGGTTATCTCGCGACTGGATCTGGCGACTTGGTCAAGCCGCGAGGTCAAGCCGCGAGCCACCCCTGTTTTGTAAAACCTGACGTTTCACATTCCTCTCCTACTCCAGTATAAATACCCCTTTTACCCACGATTAAGAGAGAGCTTCCAGAGAGAATTTTGAGAGAGAAACCCTAAAGGAAAACAAGATTGATTCACCCACAATCTATACCTTAGAGTCTCTCCAAATTCCCCAACTCTCTTCCTCTCCATTGTCAAATCCTTGAGAGGCATTATACCAGACCTGGTTCTCACCATCATCATCACTGTGAGACAGTTGTTTGGATTTCTGGGAAGCAGTTAGGAAGGAACCAATCTTCATTGGTTGATGCTATGGTCAAGTAGTGGAATCCGGGAAGCTAGAAAAGAAAAAGGTTCGGCGCAACCTCGTTGGAGCAAGAAGCTTGGAGGGCTTAGGTGCACTGGGTAGATTAGGCTTGGAGGGTCTATTGCTGTCCTTGTATCCCAACTACATTTTCTAGTGGATTATTGACCGCTTGGAGGGCGGCGGAGAGGTTTTACGCCGAGGGCTTCGGTTTCCTCTTCGATAACACATCGCGTGTTGTCTTTGTGTTTGCATCTTCCTTCCTCTCTATCTTTGCCTTTTATTATCTGCTGTGGATTTTATTTTGTTATGGCTTAGATAGTTTTTAACCAATTTCATATTATAGCATATGTTAAGTTTCCGCACACTTGTTGTTTGACATTTTGCTTGAATTGGTTAAGTTGTACGTTGGGGGTCTAAACGTTCAAAGGTGTTTTTACACGTTTTTGAACTTTCAATTTTCATATATACTGCTTGGCTGGTTCTACCACCTTATTATTGTTCTAACTTCTTTATTTACATTACTTTCATTATATTACTGTGCTTCTATCTCTTCCCTTCATTCGTGCGTCCCCTTCCCCCTTTATGGTATCAGAGCCACTCTTTTCTGGCCGGTGATAGTGTTGTTGTGTCTTTGTTTCTTATCTGTGTCTACCCGAACTTTCGGTACTCTGTTGTTGTGTTCCCTTCTTACGTCGTTGGCGCCACCCTAGTCGTAAAGTGAATTCCTAGAACCGAACTGTAAGGCCTTTTTGAGCCAAGAGAGGGCGTGTAGGGCATGAGAGGTATAAGGCTAGTTACGGTATGTGTTACGAAATGCAACGGTTGTGAGAAAAACATGATAATTAAGTGTTGAACCTAGGATAGTATGGATAAGTTGTGGAGATCCAACTCCTCTGTCAGCTCCAGGACTGGTTGTCCTCCTACTATCGTAAATGAAGAAGATCGCACTGTTGAAGAACATGAAATCCCTGATTTTCGGAAATGGAATATTCCCAAAGTTGATACTAAATCTGTTGATAACACTAGTTTTGTTGAAACTACTTTCTATCCCATTTACAAAGTGAGAACTGTTGAACAAACATTTTCTATTTCCAGAGTTCATGAAAAATGCTGCTTGTTTTCTAAAAGAAATATTAATGAGTTCATTGCTAAAAAACTCAGTTATTTGCATATTGGTATGGTTCAAGTTGCTATTAAACCACTCACCCGAAAGGGTATTAATGCTTCTATTCTCATGTGTTTACGTGATGCTAGATTTAAAAATTTTAAAGATAGCATTCTTGGTATGATTACAGCTTCTTTGTATGATGTTCCTGTTTATTTTAACTGTTATCCTGATATTACTCTTGCTTTGGATGATCCCAATATTGTTAAAGCTTTGACTTTAAATATTGCTTCATCTGGTTATAACATGGAAGAAGGTAGTAAGCCTTTTGCTTTGATTTACCGCATTTATTACAGATTGTTGGGTACTCAAATAAATCCTGGTGCTTTAAATTACAGAGAACCTTCTGGTAAAACTATGTTAATTAAATGTTCAACTCCTGATGCTAAAATTCAAGTTCCAAAAATGATTCAATGGCAAGACGTTAAGCTTCCCACTGAATGGTTGTTGGAACAAGAATCTCCTTTTGTTAAACCTGTTTTTGATGAACTTGATCTTACTCATATTCAACAATATCTTGATGGTACTGTTAAAATAAGTTTTCAAAATAACCAACCACTAAGGATCAACCAAGGAAGGCATTCCTTTGCTGGATCTGAAAATATTTCAAAAAGAGATCAAGATCTCAATGATTTTTTACAAAAACTTCTTGAAAAACCCACTAATTTAAGGCTAAAAGGAGTTTCCAGCAGTAACTCACAAGTTAGCACTCCTTTCTATTCTACTAAAGCTGAATCTTCCTCTCCTCATGGCAATGTTGTTGTTGATGATGAAGAAGACTCTGTATCTGTTACTCCTTCAGATTTTGATTCCCCTCGTATTGAAAATCCTCCTGTTTACCAAAATCAATTAAGAGTTTTGACTGTTTTAAATGATGATTTTGAAATTGATTGGGATTCTTTGTACAATGAATTTATGCTTTCAAAAAACGGACCCAAAAGAAAATATTTCCAAAATAATTTTGCTCAGTCTGAAAAAGACCATGTTAAGAGAAAATGGTTGGAAAAGATGAATCATTTGAGAAAACATATTTTGTTTTTTGATTTTCTTGAAAACCATTATGTTTCAAAAGATGAGGTTTCAAAACAACATTTAAATGTGATTAAAAAATCAAATTTTGTTAAAATTGATAAAACCATTATTCGGTTTAGTCATCCTCCTCTTGTGCCAATTTTGATAACTACTAAGAAGGATGAAATGACAAAAGAGGACATGAAGGCCTCTCCTTTCAAAATTGCTGATGATAAAACTCCCATTATTAGTCTTATTGAACAAAACAATTTTACTAATGAATCTTTGCATGTTATTGGTCAACAGCTTGACTGTATTGAAGAAAAAATTGTTGAAAAAATTGTTTCTGTTGAAAAACCTGTTGTTTCTGTCAAGACTGAGGAACCTTTAATTATTTTGCCCAGTCAAGACAAAAGATTTAAGTTTCAAACTTCCCAATCTAAAACTCTTGAAATTGTTGTCAAAATGCTTACTGATTTAAAGGTTAAAACTGAGGGTACTTCTACAAGTACACCTGCTGCTCGAACTATTTCAAAAAATGGAAAAGCAATTGTTTCTGATGAAAGCACAGATTCTGATATTGTATCTTCTATTTCTGCAAAAAAGATTTTTGATGATGATTTACCAGAAATTAAGAGATTTGTTGGAAATTCCAAACCTATGTTTCTTACAAAAAATTGGTATTCAAAACCTACTCCTCCTGATATATAGTTTGAAGAAAGACCTTTTCAAACTCAGTTTTCTGTTTCTGCTGATAAGATTTATGAATGGAATATTGATGGTTTGTCTGAACAAGAAATCATTAATAAAATGGGTCATATGTCTATGGTTGGAATTGCTTATGTTAATAACCATAATCTTGATCATCCTGAAATTGTTGACCTTCTTGCTACTGGTTTTTCTGGTACTCTTCGTGGATGGTGGGATTCATATCTCATAGAAGATTCCAGAGAATCTATTAAACGTGCTGTTAAAAAGAATGATGAAGGTTTGCCTATTTTTGATGAAAGTATTGGTCGAGGTATTCCTGATGGTGTCAATACCTTGATTTATACTATTATCAAACATTTTGTTGGTACTCCATCTAATATTTCATCTCGAATTTATGATTTGCTGAATAATTTGAGATGTCCTACTATGTCTGATTACAGATGGTACCAAGATGTTTTCCTTTCCAGAGTAATGCATCGGAAGACTGTTTCAAGTCTTATTGGAAAGAAAATTTTATTGACGGTCTGCCTCCTATCTTTGCTCATAAGGTAAAACAAGAGTTAATTGGCAAAAATGATTCTATTGATTATGATAATTTGACTTATGGTGATATTTTAAGCACTATTAGGAAACTTGGTATTAATTTGTGCAATGATGAAAAACTGTTAAAACACCAATTAAAAAATATAAGAAAAGCTAAATATGAAATGGGTAATTTCTGTGAACAATATGGTTTGCCCCCTATTGCTCCTTCCAGACAAAAAGGGAAAAAACATGATAAATGTCACAAAAATTACAGCCATAAAAAAACATAAAAGATACAGAACCAACTTTGTTAAACCAAATGATTTTTATGCTAAAAAGAAACATGTTAAACAAAGATCAAGTAAAGGTAAATGCTTTAACTGTGGTAAAGCTGGACACTTTAGTAAAGACTGTAAAGAAAAACCTAGTAAGCTGAAAAACAAGTTCAACATGTTAAAAATTGATGATAATGTGCAAGAACAATTATTCAGAATCCTTGAATCAAACAACTCGTCTGATTCTTTGGAAGATGATTTTTCTTCTTCTGATTCTTGCTATCAATCTATTGATGATTCTTCTGATTCTCCTAATATTAAAATTGGTTGTAGAGATTCTTGTTGCAATATTATTAAATCTGTTAAAACCCTCACCAAGAGTGAAGAGAATGAAAAATTAATAATTCAACTGATAAACCAAATTCAAAATCCTGAATTACAAAAAGAATATTTGGATAAGTTCAAGAAAAATTTGGTAAAAAATGAAAATGATGAAAAACTAAAATCAACTATAAGCTTTGAAGAAACTTTGGAAAGATTTAATAAAAAGAAATCCAAAGATTTAATTGTTAATGATTTACAACATGAAATTAATATTGTTAAACAAGAGATAAGCGAATTAAAACATGATTTTAAAATTATTAAAAGTGATAACAATAATCTTAAACAAGAACTGATAATGTTAAAAGTTGATAAAAACCTTGATAAACAACAATCTGATAGTGAACATGATGAGCACAAAGATGGAGATGAATCCAGTCAACAAGCTCTTCTTTCTGATAAAGGTATTCTTGATACTGGTATTCTTGATACTTTCACTGATCCTCAACTTGCTCTTGTTCATAAAATACTTCCTCCAAAATGGTGTACAAAAGTTAAAATTGTTGTTTCCCTTGATTATCATTTCATTGTTATCACTATGATTGATTCTGGTGTGGATGTGAACTGTATCCAAGAAGGACTGATTCCTTCAAAATATTTTGAAAGATCTACTGAAAGCCTGGTTTCTGCTAATGGTTCTCGGATGAAAATTAAATATGAATTGAATAATGCTCATATTTGCCATGATAATGTCTATTTCAAAATTCCTTCTGTTCTTGTTAAAAACATGACTGATAAAGTGATTCTTGGTTTGCCTTTTATAAATGCTTTGTATCCTTTTCTTATTGAACATGATGGAATTACTACTGATCCTTCTGGACAGAAAGTAAAATTCAAATTTGCTTCAAAATCTAAAATTGATGTTGATAATCTGTCTTATGAAAAAGACTCCCCCATGAATGCTTTTATTCAAGAACTAATGTTGAGTTCTTGCCAATATTTCACAGATGATTGTAAAGGTAATATCCATAGTACCAAAATGTTAAATACTATCAATTATCCTAACATTATCAATGATTCTTTGCAGGAATCGGACAATGATGCGTGGATAAATACCACTAATAAGTGGGATAATAATAATAATATTTATATTTATACCACTAGTAAGTGGATTATTATGGCTCCCTCAGCTGAGAGGAAAAACAAGGGAAAAGCTCCTGTACAGGACTATTCTCAAAACAAAAGGTTCCCAGCAAGATCTTTTAAAATGCATGAAGGCGCATCTTCTGGGGTGAAACCCAGTGGATCAACATCCCTTCAAGGAGATGTCCCGGCAGAGGTGACATTCTCTAATGGTGATATGGTAATTGCTTTACAGGAAGTTTTGTCTCGAAATTTATAATTCCATAATGGAACCTATTCGGAATTACCAGATTCCATTAAATTTATTCTTGATAACCTTCAAGCTGCTTATACCAGAGATCACCGCAAACTATTCCAAAAAACCCTTCGAGCACTTGAAATCCACCTTGTTAACCTTACTGCTCAAAATGAGGCTTATGCAAGCCACTATGCTAACCTTACTTTAGAATATGCCAATATTGTTTCTGAAAATGAGGCTTATAGAAGCCATCTTGTTAACCTACCAAATATTACAAGTGAACCCTATGATGCCTATACTAGTCAACTCTTTGGCAAAGAGGAAATCCATTCTATGGATAAAATGACTATAATGGGCACTGATTATGCAAGATTGAGTCTTAAGACCCAATCTCTATTAAGAAGTGCTGTTGCCAACTTACCTACAGATATACAATCCAGTATTCTGGAAAGCAAGGCTATGTTTAGGTCTTTTGACCTATGGTTCAAATGTTTCAAAAAACTTGTTACAGCTACTATTCCTAATCTAGATGAGTTGGATAAAGGTGATAATGTTTTTCTCCAATTAGAATGGGAAGAACACTTTGGGACTAGTCTCAGAGTATATGAAAAGAATCACCCATTTCCTGGTCTTCTGATTAATTATGATGATGATTCCTATGTTGATGTTGATGATTCAGATGATGATGATATGGATCCTAATTGGCTTCCTCAAATGTTTGAATATGGCTTTATCAGATTCTTAAAATTAACAAGCCATAAACAAGCCAGCCAGCTTCCACAAATCATACAGATTGCTATTAGAGGGTTTGAGAGCCCTTTTGTTTCCATTAGATGCTGGAGTACTTTGCCAAAATGGGAAAGAGATAACTGGATGAATGTCCAACCCTCAAAGCATCTCATTCTCATTAATGGTTACACCCACCAAAGACAATGGCTTTAAGGAAATTCTCACTTATCCTTTAAAAAACCTTATGATCTTGCAAAATGTTGGAGGAATTATTTCAATAATCAAATTCTTGAGGTTGCTCAGAATTTATGGAAAGATTATCATTTCATGGGTAGCACAGACATAATTTCTGTTTTTGGTCCCAGACCCTATGCTAATGCTCTTGTTCATATGCATATAGCAGATCATCCTAATCCAAGAAGTCTTCTCATCCCAGGAAAAACTCCAGTGTTTGAGCCACTTCTTTATTGTGGATTTTGTAATAAGTATGCTATTTACCATGAGCATGAATGTGATTCTCCACAAGGTCCTTTTGATCCTTTTGATGGTTATCCATCTGATGCTCCTTCTACTGATTAATGAGTTTATTCCTGAGGTTACTACTGTTTCAAGACTGTTGCTACTTTATTTGCCTAGCTTGCACAAAAGCCAAAATATTTCAATGACCTTGAAGAATATGTTGCTAAAAATCCGGAACTGTTTCATGATACTCCGGATTCGACGGAAGATTTTGATTCTCCTATTTGTCTGGCCTGCACAATGGCCAAAATATTCCAATGATTACCACTGTTAAAAGCCTGTTTCCCACCAATATGATGCTTCTAAAGATTCCCATTAATTGCTCTCAATTGGCACAAGATGACAAAGCTTCTTTCTTTGGTCTCTTGTGATTGGTTCTTTTGGGCACCAATGATATGGCCTAAAGGGTGGTCTAGAATCTAATGACACCCATTATTTTGGCCTAGGTTCTCACATTTTCAAACATTGTAGCTCTACGATAGATTCCCCACAATTTGGAGACAAAAAGAAGAAATTCACTATTCACCTATCACTATTCACCTGTCACTATTCACTGTCACTATTCATCCGTTACTGTTCATGACATTGTTCACTCCGAATTTTGCCTATTTAAGGGGGGATGTCCCTTATGTTAAAAACAAGCTTCTTATTACAGAATTTGCTTCCCTTAGAACTTCCCTTCTCTTAGGAAGCCTTCTTAGAGAGAAAATTCCTTGTTTCCTTGTGCCTACTTCTACTACTACCTTGTTCACTACAAACCTTGTAACTAGGACTAGTTCAAGCTTTGTAACTGTTAACCGGGTATTCCCCGTGGTCAGAATTCTCACGTCCCTGACGGGGATTAAGGAATGGCTCTTGTTGGTTGCGTGTTTAACAGTGGTATCAGGTTAGATCCTCTGTCGGCATAAGCCCTAAAGGCAGTGCTTATGGCGGCCCAAGCAGGATGGCGGAGCCTTAGAACGATAGGTATGCCTCCCCGCCTAAGCCGTGTCTAATTATGGTCATAAATTCATTGTACAAAGAATCCCAATCAATTTCAAAGTCATCATTTAAAACAGTCAAAACTCTTAATTGATTTTGGTAAACAGGAGGATTTTCAATAGAAGGAGAATCAAAATCTGATGGAGTAACAGATACAGAGTCTTCTTCACTATCAATAGCAACTTGAACCATACCAATATGCAAATAACTGAATTCATTAATATTTCTTTTAGAAAACAAGCAACATTTTTCATGAACTCTAGAAATAGAAAATGTTTGTTCAACAGTGTGATCTTCTTCATTTACGACAACAGAAGGACAACCAGTCCTAGAGCTGACAGAGGAGTTGGATTTCCACAACTTATCCATACTATCCTAGGTTCAACACTCAATTATCATGTTTTTCTCACAACCGTTGCATTTCGTAACACATACCCTAACCAACCTTATACCTCTCATGCCCTACACGCCCTCTTAGCTCAAACAGGCCTTACAGTTCGGCTCTAGGAATTTACTTTACGACTAGGGTGGCGCCAACGACGATAAGAAAGGAACACAACAACGGAGTACCGAAGGTTCGAGTAGACACGAACAAGAAACAAAGACACAACAACACTATCACCGGCCAGAAAAGAGTGGCTCTGATACCATAAAGGGGGAAGGGGACGCACGGATGAAGGGAAGAGATGGGAGCACAGTAATATAATGAAAGTAATGTAAATAAAGAAGTTAGAACAATAATAAGGCGGTAGAACCAGCCAAGCAGTATATATGAAAATAATTCAAAGTAAATGAAAGCAATTTAGAACTGTCCGTTACGGCCGTAATCCATCCAAGGTGGCGGTGGCAAATAAGTAGAACAATGAACATAAAACTGAAAATACTTATTACTGAAACTTACAGCAGTAGTAGTAGTTAATACAAGATCTCAACAGTTACAGGTTAACAGTTACAAAGCTTGAACTAGTCCTAGTTACAAGGTTTGTAGTGAACAAGGTAGTAGTAGAAGTAGGCACAAGGAAACAAGGAATTTTCTCTCTAAGAAGGCTTCCTAAGAGAAGGGAAGTTCTAAGGGAAGAAAATTCTGTAATAAGAAGCTTATTTAAACATAAGGGACAACCCCCCTTAAATAGGCAAATTCAGAGTGAACAGTGTCATGAATAGTGACAGGTGAATAGTGACAGATGAATAGTAAAAGAGAATTTCTCTTCTTTTTGACTCAAGATTGTGGGGCATCCTCAAGATTGTGGGGAATCCACCGTAGAGATCAGCAAAAGGCCTACAAGTTTAGGGACAAGGCCACATTATTGGTGTCCTTTGGTGACAAAAGAAACCAATAAAAGAAACCGATAAGCATATTCTTCCGTTGTCTTCTTATGAGCACTAGTCTTGGGAATCTTCAAAAGCATCATATTGCTAGGAAACAGGCTTTTAGCAGTGGTAAATATTGAAATATTTTGGCCATTGTGCAGGCCAGACAAATAGGAGAATCAAAATCTTCCGCCGAATCCGGAGTATCATGAAACAATTCCGGATTTTCAGCAACATATTCTTCAAGGACATTGAAATATTTTGGATTTTGTGCAAGCCAGACAAATAAAGTAGCAGCAGTCTTGAAACAGTAGTAACCTCAGGAATAAACTCATCAATTAATGGAAGGAGCATCAGCAGGCATTAATCAATGGAATATTGGCAAGAACACATCACAAGTTCTTGAATAAGTTCATTCGTGGCATGGGAGAGTCTTTCTCATAAGACAGATTATCAATGTCAATTTCAAACTTTGAAGCAAATTTGAATTTTACTTTCTATCTAAAAGGATCAGTAGTAATTCCATCATGTTCAACAAGAAAAGGATATAAAGCATTTATAAATGGCAGACCAAGAATCACTTTATCAGTCATATTTTTAACAAGAACAGAATGAATCTTGAAACAGACATTATCATGGCACACATGAGCATTATTCAATTCATACTTAATTTTCATCTAAGAACCATTAACAGAAACCAATCTTTCAGTAGATTTTTCAAAATATTTTGAAGGAATCAGTCCTTCTTGGATAAAGTTCATATCCGCACCAAAATCAATCATAGCAATAACAGTGAAATGATAATCAGGAGAAACAACAATTTTAACTTTTGTAAACCATTTTGGAGGAAGTATTTTATTAACAGGAGCAAGTTGAGGATCAGTGAAAGTATCAGGAATACCTTTATCAGAAAGAAGAGCCTGTTGACTGGATTCATCTCCATCTTTGTGCTCATCATGTTCACTATCAGATTTATCAGATTGTTGTTTATCAAGGTTTTTATCAACTTTTAACATTATCAGCTTTTGTTTAAGATTATGGTTATCATTTTTAATATTTTTAAAATCATGTTTTAATTCACTTATTTCTTGTTTAACAATATTAATTTCATGTTGTAAATCATTAACAGTTAAATCTTTGGATTTCTTTTTATTAAATGTTTCCAAAGTTTCTTAAAAGCTTATAGTTGATTTTAGTTTTTTATCAGTTTCATTTTTTACCAGATTTTTCTTGAACTTATCTAAATATTCTTTTTGTAATTCAGGATTTTGAATTTGATTTATCAGTTGAATTATTAATTTTTCATTTTCTTCACTTTTAGTGAGGGTTTTAACAGACTTAATAACATTGCAACAAGAATCTGTACAACCAAGTTTAATATTAGGAGAATCAGAAGTATCATCAACAAATTGATAGCAAGAATTAGAAGAAGAAAAACTATCTTCTAAAGAATCAGACGAGTTATTTGATTCAAGGATTCTGAATAATTCTTCTTGCACATTATCGTCAATATTTAACATGTTGAACTTGTTTTTTAACTTACCAGGTTTTTCTTTACAATCTTTACTAAAGTGTCCAGGTTTTCCACAATTAAAACATTTACCATTACCTGATCTTTGTTTAACATGTTTCTTTTTAGCATAAAAATCATTTGGTTTAACAAAGTTGGTTCTGTATCTTTTATGTTTTTTATGGCTATAATTTTTGTGACTTTTATCATGTTTTTCCCTTTTTGTCTGGAAGGAGCAATAGGGGGCAAACCATATTGTTCACAGAAATTACCCATTTCATATTTAGCTTTTCTTTTATTTTTTAATTGGTGTTTTAACAGTTTTTCATCATTGCACATATTAATACCAAGTTTTTTAATAGTGCTTAAAATATCACCATAAGTTATATTATCATAATCAATAGAATCATTTTTACCAATTAACTCTTGTTTTACCTTATGAGCAAAGATAGGAGGCAGACCGTCAATAAACTTTTCTTTCCAATAAGGCTTGAAACAGTCTTTCCGATGCATTAGGAAAGGAAAACATCTTGGTACCATCTGTAATCAGACATAGTAGGACATCTCAAATTATTTAGCAAATCAGAAATTCGAGATGAAATATTAGATGGAGTACCAACAAAATGTTTGATAATAGTATAAATCAAGGTATTAACACCATCAGGAATACCTCGACCAACACTTTCATCAAAAATAGGCAAACCTTCATCATTTTTTTTAACAACATGTTTAATAGATTCTCTGGAATCTTCTGTGAGATAAGAATCCCACCATCCGCAAAGAGTACCAGAAAAACCAGTAGCAAGAAGGTCAACAATTTCAGGGTGCTCAAGATTATGGTTATTAACATAAGCAATTCCAACCATAGACATATGACCCATTTTATTAATGATTTCCTGTTCAGACAAACCATCAATATTCCATTCATAAATCTTATCAGCAAAATCAGAAAACTGAGTTTGAAAAGGTCTTTCTTCAAACTGTATATCAGGGGGAGTAGGTTTTGAATACCAATTTTTAGTAAGAAACATGGGTTTGGAATTTCTAACAAATCATTTAATTTCTGGTAAATCATCATCAAAAATCTTTTTTGCAGAAACAGAAGATACAGTATCAGAATCTGTACTTTCATTAGAAGCAATTTCTTTTCCATTTCTTGAAATAGTGCAGGCTGTACTTTGAGAAGTACCCTCAGTTTTAACTTTTAAATCAGAAAGCATTTTTTCAACAATTTCAAGAGTTTTAGATTGGGAGGTTTTGAACTTGAAATTTTTATCATGACTGGGCAAATTAATCAAAGGTTCCTCAGTCTTGATAGAAACATGTTTTTCAAAAACAGATTTTTCAACAGAAGCAGTTTTGTCAATAATTTTTTCTTCAATACGGTCAAGCTGTTGACCAATAACATGCAAAGATTCATTAGTAAAATTGTTTTGTTCCATAAGACTAACAATGAGTGTTTTATCATCAGCAATTTTGAAAGGAGAGGCCTTCACTTCCTTTTTTGTCACTTCATCCTTCTTAGTAGTTATCAAAATTGGCTCAAGAGGAGGATGACTAGACCGAATAATGGTTTTATCGGTTTTAACAAAATTTGATTTTTTAATTACATTTAAATGTTGTTTTGAAACCTCATCTTTTGAAACATAATGGTTTTCAAGAAAATTAAAAAACAAAATATGTTTTTTCAATTGATTCATCTTATCCAACCATTTTCTCTTAACACGGTCTTTTTCAGACTGAGCAAAATTATTTTGGAAATATTTTCTTTTAGGTCTGTTCTTTGAAAGCATAAACTCATTGTACAAAGCAAACCAATCAATTTCAAAATCATCATTTAAAACAGTCAAAACTCTTAATTGATTTTGGCAAACAGGAGGATTTTCAATAGGAGGGGAATCAAAATCTGATGGAGTAACAGATACAGAGTCTTCTTCATCATCAATAGCAGCATTGCCTTGAGGAGAGGAAGATTCAGCTTTAGTTGAATAGAAAGGAGTGCTAACTTGGGAGTTACCGCTGGAAACTCCTTTTAGCTTTAAATCAGTGGGTTTTTCAAGACTTTTTTGTAAAAAATTATTGAGATCTTGATCTCTTTTTGAAATATTTTCAGATCCAGCAAAGGAATGCCTTCCTTGGTTGATCCTTAATGGTTGGTTATTTTGAAAACTTATTTTAACAGTACCATCAAGATATTGTTGAATATGAGTAAGATCAAGTTCATCAAAAACAGGTTTAACAAGAGGAGATTCTTGTTCCAACAACCATTCAATGGGAAGCTTAACGTCTTGCCATTGAATCATTTTTGGAACTTGAACTTTAGCATCAGGAGTTGAACATTGAATTAACATAGTTTTACCAGAAGGTTCTCTATGATTTAAAGCACCAGGATTTATTTGAGTACCCAACAATCTGTAATAAATGCGGTAAATCAAAGCAAAAGGCTTACTACCTTCTTCCATGTTATAACCAGATGAAGCAATATTTAAAGTCAAAGCTTTAACAATATTAGGATCATCCAAAGCAAGAGTAAGATCAGGATAACAGTTAAAATAAACAGGACCATCATACAAAGAAGCAGTAATCATACCAAGAATGCTATCTTTAAAATTTTTAAATCTAGTATCACGTAAACACATGAGAACAGAAGCATTAATACCCTTTCGGGTGAGTGGTTTAATAGCAACTTGAACCATACCAATATGCAAATAACTGAGTTTTTTAGCAATGAACTCATTAATATTTCTTTTAGAAAACAAGCAACATTTTTCATGAACTCTAGAAATAGAAAATGTTTGTTCAACAGTTCTCACTTTGTAAATGGGATAGAAAGTAGTTTAAACAAAACTAGTCTTATATACAGATTTAGTATCAACTTTAGGAATATTCCATTTCCGGAAATCAGGGATCTCATGTTCTTCAACAGTGTGATCTTCTTCATTTACGATAGCAGGAGGACAACCAGTCCTGGAGCTGACAGAGGAGTTGGATCTCCACAACTTATCCATACTATCCTAGGTTCAACACTCAATTATTATGTTTTTCTCACAACTGTTGCATTTCGTAACACATACCCTAACCAACCTTATACCTCTCATGCCCTACACGCCCTCTTGGCTCAAACGGGCCTTACAGTTCGGTTCTAGGAATTCACTTTACGACTAGGGTGGCGCCAACGACGGTAAGAAGGGAACACAACAACGGAGTACCAAAAGTTCGAGTAGACACGGACAAGAAACAAAGACACAACAACACTACACCATCGAGAATACCTCGACCAACACTTTCATCAAAAATAGGCAAACTTTCATCATTTTTTTTAACAACATGTTTAATAGATTCTCTGGAATCTTCTATGAGATAAGAATCCCACCATCCGCGAAGAGTACCAGAAAAACCAGTAGCAAGAAGGTCAACAATTTCAGGGTGCTCAAGATTTTGGTTCTTAACATAAGCAATTCCAACCATAGACATATGACCCATTTTATTAATGATTTCCTATTCGGACAAACCATCAATATTCCATTCATAAATCTTATCAGTAGAAACAGAAAACTAAGTTTGAAAAGGTCTTTCTTCAAACTGTATATCGGGGGGAGTAGGTTTTGAATACCAATTTTTAGTATATATATATATTTATATATATATATATATATACACCGAAATATTTTTATTAGGACTGAATTAATTTAGGTCCGTATTTATCCCAAGCAAAAAATATTAGGCCAACAAAGGCCCACAACGTCAGCCCAATTTAGTAGTATATATATTTATATATATATACACCGAAATATTTTTATTAGGACTAAATTAAGTTAGGTCCGTACTTATCCCAAGCAAAAAATATTAGGCCAACAAAGGCCCACAACGTCAGCCCAATTTAGTAGCAGCACTCTCTCTCTCTCTCTCTCTCTCTCTCATTGATCTGCATAAAATGGCAGGCACCAGACCATTTGTTCAACCTTCGAAACAACTTCTACCTAGGAGTGTACCAGGCAGCCATCAACAACACCAACGTCCCAAACTTCAATGAAGTTAGATGAGTAAAGTCTATGATAGGGTTTAATGAATTTTTCTTGAAAAGTTGACGGTTAAATGAGTTTCCTTGCACAGTGGATTGGTTTGATTATGGAATGCATCAGTTCTGTTTCATACTCAATAGTAGTGAATGGTGAGCCTAGAGTTAACATCAAACCCTCCAAAGGAATTGGACAAAGTGACCCACTATCCCCCTATATTTTCCTACTCCATTCAGAAGGCCTTAATGTGTCAATAAAAAAGGCAATGTATGAGGGAATGATGATGAAGGGTTTTTCTGTTTGAAAAGGGTCCCCAAATATCCCGCTTATTCTTTGCAAATAATAGTTTGCCTTTTTACAAAGCTGAATTGGGTGATGTGCAAACTATTCAAGATATCCTAACTCAGTATGAAGTAGCTTTTGGGTCAGCAAGTGAATAGAGAGAGGACCAATTTATTCTTTGGCAAATCTATGATGGAAGTTTCAAGAAATGCTATTAAAGATTTCTTAGGGGTCCTAGAAATTAAGGAGTATGAAAAATACTTCTGGCTGCAGGAAATTTTGGGAAAAAAATAAGAGAGCAAGTCTCAATTATATAAAAGAGAGAGTATGGGGTAAGTTGCAAGGATGGAAGGAAATTTTTTTTTTTTATCTCAAGCAGGATGGGAAGTTTTATTAAAAGTTGTGGTTCAAGTCATACGACTATAAGTTGTTTCAAGCTACCAGTAAAGTTTTGCAATGATACTGAGGCTATGATTCGTAAGTTTTGGCGGGGACAATAGGCCGGGGGGGGGGGGGGGGGTGGAAGAAAAATTCACTGACAGAATTGGAAAACTTTATGCCAATAAAAGGCTAAAGGTGGCATGCATGAGCTTTAGAGAATTGGTAAAATTTAATGAGACTATGTTAGCTAAACAAGTTTAGAGACTGATTAATTCATGATAACGATTCTTTGTTCTATAGAGCATTTAAGGCAAAGTATATCAATGCAAAAGCAAAATATTATTGGGGTCCTATACTTGGAAGAGTATTCTTCGAGCTCACAAAGTAATTTCTATGGGTGCAAAGTGGAGAATTGGGAATGGATTTTCTACCCGAATATACAAGGACAGTTGGCTTCCTAGGGAGGCATGTCGAAAAGTTGTCTCTCCCCTTAGTTTTCTGTCAAATGCGGCTATAGTTGCTCAGTTGGTGGATCAAGACTCAAAATGGTGGACTACTCTCATTGATCAGGATTTTCTTCATTTTGAGGTTCAAAAAATAAAAATCATAACTCTCTGCACCTTTCCACAAGATCTTTTTTGGCCGCACTCCAGCAATAGGGTATATACAGTTAAATCAGGTTACCATCTACTTCATGAGGATAATTGTAGGCACTTGGCTTCAAACTCAGATTCTTCAGCTTCACGTAGTTTCTGATCTACTCTGTGGAAGCTAAGGTCCCCAATAAGGTTAAAACCTTTATGTGGAGAACCTGCACTAATTCTTTGCCTACTATGAAGAATGTGGTTAAAAGGAAAACAGTTACATCCCCAATTTGTAACTTTTGTCTCCAAGCTTCGGAGTCTTGTCTTCATGCATTATGGGAGTGTGAACAACTTAAACCGGTCTGGCAAGTGGATTTTCGTGATTTGAATGTAGAGAAAGGCTTGATTGAAGGGTTTTCTTTTTTGGTTTATCTCACATTAGGTCCTTAGCGACGTGACTGTTTGTATGCATGTGTTTTTAGGGTGTGGTGTGTGTGTTAGTCCCTTTTTCTTTTTCTTTTTCTTTTTCTTTTTTCTTTTTTATTTTAGAAGTCGCCACCAACCATTGGTTTCATATTAGATGTGATTGAACACCTATTTGTCTAATTTCCTTTTAAGTTACCTAATTAGCTAGACCAATTTTAAGGATTCATTAATTAAGGTAAACCGAAAGTCTCGAACCAAAGATCTTGGACTTGGAAGTTCAGTTACATGTGAGAAAGGTATTAAGCAGCACCCCACACCGCCTATCCAAAGGATAATACCCCATTTTAATTTAACTCTAACGTTAACCTTTTAGTGAAAAAATTAAATAATTGGCATTTTGTTTTTTGAAGAAGTTTTGTACAAACAATATATGTATATATACATGTGAGTACTTATTTATTTATTACGTATCATGTGAATATTTATTTCAAAGAATTATTTACAAACAAGGCATATGAAGTATATTTATTCATAGCATGTGAGAAGCATTTTACCATGTTGCAAGAAATAAAATATACAATAGCATGTAAATATTTATTTACACATATTTAGCATGTGAATATTTATACACAATATGTTTAGCATGTGAATTTACAACATGAAAAAAATAAAAAATAAAAAAAAAATAACAATAACAATAGAAAGAAACATTAGTGCCAAAAAGGAGAGAGGATCATGTAAGCTTGATTGGTGCCTATTGGTTCAATGAAATTGAACCATATGCACAAATCTCTAAAAGATACAATTCTACAACAATGCCTTGAATATGTAAAGATGAAAAGTTTGAAACTTACCTAAAAGAAAATGCACAAATTATTTTGAGAAAAAGATTGTTTGAAAGAAAAGGTTGTTTGAAGAAAAACAAGTTTGCCCACTTTTTTTTGTAAAAGACGTAAAATATTTTTTTTGTTTTCATAAAATATATATATATATATATATATAATTAGAACATTGGTTTTTTTTTTTTATTTATTAAGCTAGAAAAGCGTTTTTTGGTGAGAAAAAGTTTCATTTATTAGATAGATAGGATAAAAAATAATAATAAAGAGTTTAAAAACCATTTTATTTTGAGAAAAGGGTTTCCATGGTTCAATTGGAAACCATGGTTTTTATCCTCTCTTTTTTTTAAGAGAATTTCAACTTAAATTTTATTAAAGACAAAAGGTTTTCTTTTGAATAAACAAAGTTTAAATTTTGAAATATTTTTGTGAGACCAAAAAAAAAAGACTTTGGAAAAGAGTTGACTTAAAGAAAAATGGTTCTCATGGGTTTTTCTCTTAAAAAAATAAGGTTGGATCCAAAAATCCCCATGGTTTTTGTTTAGACGATAAAAGTTTTAAGAAAAAAGGAGTTTGTTTTGAAAAAAAAAAAAATTGTAAAAACACCAATTTTGAAAGAAAGAAAATTCTGGGGAATGATTGATTTCAAAAGGTTTCATGGGTTTTTTCTTTTAAAGAAAAAGGATTTGGATTTAAAATCCCATGAATTTTATTTTGATAATAAAAGTTTTAAGAAAAAGGAGTTTGTTTTGAAAATCTTTTTTTGTAAAAGCACCAATTCCGAAAAAAATAACTTCAGGGAAAAGGTTGATTTAAAAAGTTTTACGGGTTTTTCTTTTAAAGAAAAAGGGTTTGGATTTAAAAATCCCATGATTTTTATAATTAAAGAAAGTTTTTATTGAAAACATTTTTGTGAAAAAAAAAAAAAAAAAAAAAAAAACCAATTTTGAATAAAAAGAACTTAAGAAAAGAATTGATTTTTTTTTTTTTTTTTAAGTTGCCATGGGTTTTAGTTTTAGAGAAAAAGGTTTGGATCCAAAAAACACATGATTTTTATTGTTCTTAAAGAAAACTTGGTGTAGAAAAATTATTTCCTTTTTAAAACTTTGCTCATTCAAGAGGGTTTTTCAAAAAGGGTTTTTCTCTTCTTTTTTTTTCTTTTTTTTTTCTTTTTTTTTACGTAGTAAAGAAAATCATTTTTTTGGAAAGAAAGAAAAAAAGGTTCTTTTTTAAGAAAACTCTTTGAAACTTTTTAGGGTTTTAAAAAGAGGAAGAAGACCTTTTGAAAACATTTTTTTCAAAATGAATAGTTGTTGAAAACTTTTTTTTTTTTTTTTTAAACATTTTTAGAGATTTGTTTACCCAAGTTTTTTATTTTATGGCATCATTACACATGAGAAAGAATAGAGAGCAACAAGAATAAATAAAAGTGCTAAAAATTAAAATGCAAGAAAGTAAAGTACTTTAAAAGTAAAGGAAATTAAATACAAGACGTAAAAATAAATTGCTTGGAATTTAAAGGAATTTAAAGACAATAAAATAAATGCTTGGAATTTAAAAAAATGTAAAGACAAGACAATAAATATAAATTGATTGGAATTTAAAGGAAAGTAAAGACAAGAAAAGAAAAATAAAGTGCTTGGAATTTAAAGGAATGTAAAGAGAAGACACTAAAATAAATTGCTTGGAATTTAAAGGAATGTAAAGACAAGAAAATAAAAGTAAAGTTTTTTGAAAAATCATTTTTTTAGGAAATTTGTCCTAAATAAGTTCTAATCTTGCCACATCAAGCCTTATGGTTTCTTTACTAATAGAAGAAATGGGAGTACAAGCCATCACCATTTTTTAGGCAACATACCCATATTGTGCTTAGGAACAAGGTTTAGTACCCGTTTAAGAACCCTTAACAACAAAGTTTTACGGCTAAGTTGATTTTAACACTAAACTAATCAATAGTCAAAGTGTAAGTGACCTAGCAAATTTCCAAACAAACTAACTACACTACACAAGCATAGCAATATAGAAAGCTAAAGGAAATAAAGAGAAAAACAAGCAAACCACACATAACACCAAAAGTGATATGGAAGAGGAAAACCCGCCCCGAGCGTAAAAACCTCTCCCCAAACCACCAGTCAGAAATCTCCACTATGCAAGATAGTTGCAATACATTAGGACTCTATGAGTCCTCCAAGCTCCAGCTAGCTCCGAGTCCTTTCTCTTCCTAGCTTACCAGAGAACCTCCATTGAAGCACCAATGGAAACACCACCAACTACACTACACAAGCATGGCAATATAGAAAGTTAAAGGAAATAAAGAGAGAAACAAGCAAACCACACATAACACCAAAAGTGTTATGGAAGAGGAAAACCCGAGCCCTGGGCATAAAAACTTCTCCCTAGACCACCAGTCAGAAATCTCCACTACGCAAGATAGTTGCAATACATTAGGACTCTATGAGTCCTCCAAGCTCCAGCTAGCAACTGACTTCTCTGAGTCCTTTCTCTTCCTAGCTTACCGGAGAACCTCCATTGAAGCACCAATGGAAACACCACCAATGAAGATTGGATTTTCGAATGTGGCTTCTCACGTTTCCTTAGCCATTCTCTCACTCACAGGTATGTGTTTGTGGTTGAGGAATGTGTTTACAAAGTCTTAATCAATGGAATGAAAGAGATGGAAAAGAGAGGTGGGAACTTGGTTTTTCTCTAACGGAAAAAGCTCTCTCTTTTCATACAAATGATTGGCTTCACTCTCTCAACACCCTTAGGGTTTCTAGGGTTTGTTCAATACTTATCTGAAGCCTCTTGCCATGCCTCACAGTTATGTGTGTGTGCGCACACACTAGCAAATTGGCAGTGGTAGGTGCAATTGTAGAGTACAGAGATCGTGCAACTCGCGACCTATTTGCCCCCTAAGGTCGCAAGGTGCACAATTGCACTCTCGAACAAAGACCTGCCATGTGGACTTTGTGGGCAACTTAAGTACGAGATGGTCGCCTCCAGGCCACGAAATCTCTAGCTAATACACCTTCTAGTCTTCAAGGAGAGGTTCAAGTACACTACCCCAATTTACATGAAAACCCAGAAAAAAATACGTCACCAATAAAGTGCATTACAAATAAACTTTTGTCACTAAATAAAGCCAATATAAAACATGACTTCTCAATCTCCCTCTTTGGCTATTCTATGACAAAACACGCCTATACAGACTCTAAACTTAATGTGAGTTGGAAACCTGAGACCAACAAAGAACTTACTCTAAAGACTAAAATTAGAACCTTGAACTTAGAACCAATACCTGAAACACTTGTACAAGATAGGTTAGAACCTACTATTTAAAACAAGTATAAAGGCAAGAATAAGAACAAGTATACTACGATCAAGTATGATATGAATGGTATGCATGAATGCAACTTTATCAAACACTAAACAACCATAGAAATTATGGCTACAATGATCAACAACATAAAGTTATGATCATCCGAACATGCAGGCAAGTAAGCACAACAAGCACAAGATAAATGCATGTCCAACAAACACAATACAATGTAATGGAAGCAAGTACACCAAATACCAACATAGATAATATAATAAATCCAAAGCACCATAAAAGTACGTGACCTAAACACAATTATACAGTACAATGCCAAAAGACATAAAGATAAGATTATCAAAGTTATACTTAAACCATAAATGCATAAAGTATAGGAAAAGGTATAAAACCCAGCTAGGGAAAACCCACATGCATATAGATATATAACAAGTAAATGAAACAACAAATATAATGAAGCATTATAACTAAAACAAATATGTAAAGAGCAATAAATAAATAGGGCAAGCAATATAAAAGATAGAACAAGGAATTAAAGTGCAAGAATATAAAGAGACAAATAAATAAAGATAGGCATTTTTATATATAGAATGTTATGATGTTACAAGGAGAAGAAAAATGGAAAAAGGGTATAACTATAAAGAAGCTAACTCATTTCTTACAACTTACCCACTTACCAAAAAGGTTTTTTTTTTTTTTTTTTTTTTTTTTTTTTAATGAAAGGAGGGAGTGGCTGGAAATTTTGAGAGAGGTTTCCTAAGGAAAAACCAAAGAGAAAAAAGAAGAGAGAAAGAATTCTAGTGTAGATAAATTTTTGTAAGATTTTTGTGTCTTTTTACAACAAAAAAAAATGGGGGTATTTATAGTAGTGGGGAGGCCATGTGGGGATGCTAATGCAGCACCTCCCACATAGCTACATGGTGTCATGCAGCTATGTGGGGTGTGTTGCACAACACCCCACGTGGTGTCTCATGATTTTTGCCTAAGCTGTCATATTTCGTCTTTTTCTCAGTTCTAGTCGTATTTTCGTGCTGCTATTTGGAGGCATTTCTGAGCTCCAATTTAATCAAATTTGATATCCCTGGAAAGCTCTGGATGTCTAGTTTCCATAGACTCTAACCTTGCTCGAGTTGGAGTTATGATCTCCAAGATATCACTTTTGGAAGTGAGGTGACGCAATGCAAAAAATTCTACAACACTTTTCTTGAAAAAATCATTTCTCTCAACCATGGCAGATATCGTCAAGCTCTCTTTAGGAGAGGTCAAGCCCTTTTTCGGAGAGCTAGTCAAGACATCATACTTCAATCTTGTTCAGATGGATTGCTCCAATTGTTGCTAAGTTGGTACCATTTTTTTGTAAGAAAACAGCCCAAAAACAACTCTTTTTTACCTAAAAACAGTGAAACATTTAATTAGGGTTTTGGTATTTTATCGATATCTCATCCATTTTAGCTCCGATTTTGGCCTATGAACTATTGTTTTGAAGGGGAAAATATTACCTACAAAATGGTCCAAAATTTAGCCTAATAGGACAATCGGATTAAAAGTCAACTTTTTGACCATCTAGAGGTAGGGTTTATATTAATTCTTGTCAGAAGTGACTAAAATGATTGCAACTTTTTTGCTTCACTGTCCAATCATGTTGCATTTATTTATTCTCCCCTTTTGGCTTTAAAAATCATGATTTTTAAGTATTATTTTGGCGCGTTAATTGGGACCGGATGAAATATGGTATCAAAAAGTGGTCATGTTGGAAACACTTGTTCCTAGAAGAGTTGTTCAATTTATTCAAGAATTGGATCTTCACAGCTCTACCTTTGAAGGAGACTAAACAAATTTTATCAATGCTCTGCGGAGTGGGAAGCTACTTTAGTCATCCTTCAGTCATCTAGTTAATGACACACTATGTTCTACTAGCTCTTTATAGAGTTGCTCTTTCTCTCATTCACCTCGGCAATGTAATGCGTTAGCTCATGCCTTAGCCAAGAGAGCGATATTTTCATTTCCTATTTTGGTCTGAATAGAGTTTGTTCTTCCAAATCATTTTAGTTGTCTTGTAACTGATTCTCAACCTATTAAATAAGAATGCTACACTAGTCACTAGGTTGTTCCTCAAAAAAAAAAAAAAGTTGTGAATAGTAATATGTAAATAATATATGAAATTAATGATATTGTAAATATGGAGTCAGAATATTTTTGCACATTCCTTTTTCTTCAAATTTCTATTTTAATCTAATGAAGACAATTATATATAGTATTTTTCCCATATATATTACTTATTCTTTTAATATATTCTAAAAATGGGCATGATTTATCTAAGGGGTTTTACGAAATAAAATGAATTCACATTTATCTTTAGAAAATGGAACATAAATAGCTTTAAATAAAAGAAATTATATAATCCATATAATTAGGTCGGGATATGACACATTCTCAAAAAAAAAAAAGGTCAGGATATGACATAAACACTAAGGTTATGTTTGGTAAACGTTTTTGTTTTCTATTTTCAAAAACTTGTTTTTGAGAATATAAAGAAAAAACAATTTTATTGTATTTTTGAAATCAAAAACATGTTTGGTCAGTTGAAATTAAAAAAAAATAGTTTTTTAAAGAAAAAAAAATAGAAAATACTAAAATATGTTGTTACTAAGATTTGAACTTTAATGTTAACTCATTAAATGAGACAGATTCATTAAATTAAATGTGTATTTTTATTGACTTTTGAAAATTAGAAACTGAAAACAACATTTTGCATGTTTTCAGTTTTCTTCACAAAATGAGTTTTAAGAACAGTTTTTGTTTTCAGTCCATTTTGGATTGCCAAACAAGTTTTTTAGTTTCAAAAATAGAAAATTGTTTTTGAAAATAGAAAATAATGAGAAAAAAACAGTTACCAAACATACCCTAACTCTTTACAATATTATCTACTCATCAAAAATAAATAAAAATATAATAGGATCCAAGTTTTTCGAGATTAATAAAAATTGGATTGAGTTTCCGATGTATAAACATATGTATATATAATTATAAAAATTAGAATCCCACTTTCTTGAAATGAGAATGGCAAAGAAACCCGTAATGGAACTTCAATAACAAGTAGTAACACTTCCAACTTACCACATATTTAAGACAATTTAGCAAACATATGTAATATAAATAACAAATATATATTTTATTTATGTATGCCAAGGAACCCAAAACAACTGGACTACAAAGAGCAAGACACCTATTATCAATTTAGGGAAAAAATAAAAATAAATCTATTACTAACATGGAAAATGTTATGAAATAGTGTTTACCTCAAATAATATTGTTACTTATATGTTTATTAATATGTTTAGTATAATTAAGGTAAAGTGAAAATTTTACTTTAAAGTTTAGGGATTAAGTTTTATGGAATCTATTCTTCTACACTATGCGTTACTGACTTTAATTTGATATCGAGCCGATTTGTAACAATATCACTATGCCACTATCAATAGACCAACAATCAATATGAAAAAGTAGTTTTTTATGAAAAATATTTTTACCACTGTTATTGTTTGCAATCTTGTTCTTGTAGTAATGTAGTTATGTTTGAGCATATATTTAATAGAATATTAGAATGAATCATATTCTTATTTGGGGGGAAAATTATTATGCTCGAGACCATTTAATTTTGACCAAAGACCATATATAATAATTCAAATCTGGTTATTGACATTTTTCTCTTATAATTTCAAAAATTAAAATGTATGCATGGCAGAAGATCGTGCATCGTATAATGTAGGTTACCCCAATAGAACTAGAATGCTCAACTTTTTATTATAACATGTTTCGCTACGCTTAACTTTTGGATTTTAGTATCTAATGGGAAACATTTTGAATTCAAATGGATGAAAAATAAATAGGAAATGGTCTTATTTGTTATGCCATTTTTTTAATGAATTAAGTATTATTACTAATGTAATATATGTTTCTTCTTTTTATCTTTTTCAATTTTGGGTAATCTTCTTTAATTAGGTAATATAAAATGTTGGAAAGCAATCAACCTATTGGGCTCATAAACTTTTTAAAAGTGATTTGTAAAACTACATACACATATGCAAAAATAAAGAGTACAAACATAACACATTTTATCATATTCTTTGATAGGTATCAAACATCCTTAAATTTATTTTCAAATGAAATATAATTCATTTAAATATTATGTCTAAATATATGTTTATGTTAGGAATTATGCTCTAAATTCAATAGAGATTTACAAATAACAAAATGTGAGTAGCTACTTTTATTTATTTAAATTTATCTATATAAGTTTCCATTTATGAAGCATAATTTAAATTCATACATAATTTGTAACAACAACTTTAATGAATATATGTAACAAAAACTTAAAATTATAGTAATTGTATAATCTCCATAATTTGATCATCTAGTTAGGTTAGGACAAAGCCCACATCCTAATTCTAATATACCGATGAGCAATTCTTCTTAAATCAATTTTCTAGTTATGTTTATATAGCCAAAACAGGAGTTGCATGCATCGATGGTCCTCCACCTTGGTTTCATCAAAAAGCTCTCTTTCAAAGCCTAAACCTAGCCAAGCAACAACCTTCCCTGAATCCATATTAGTACATCTATAATACAATGCATATCCATTATTACTACATTAACTGTGCATATTAACATGGTTACTGTAGCTTTCTATTTGATTTTTTTCTCTCTCTCCTATCTCGTCTGATTCTCTCCCTTGCTCCTCTATCTTTTCTTTAATCCAACAACATGCTCTGCAAATCTATACAAATCATCAAATTCTTCAAACTCATTTTGAATCTAGATCCCAAACTCATCAAACCCATATAAATAATCAAACTCAAATTGTTGAAGAAGAAGAAGAAGAATAAATCAAACCCAAATTGCAAAAGAAGGAGAAGATATCAAACCCAAATTGCAAAAGATGGCTTTCTTTGCCCAAAATCACCGCCCATAATCAAACCCAAATTGCAAAAGAGGAAGGACAAGGAGAAGAAGAAAGAAGAAGGACAAGGAGAAGAAGAAGAAAGAGAGAGATATAAGTGTTTAGAAAAAATAAATGACAGAGAGAGATAAGAGTGTTCAGAAAAAAAATAAGTGACAGAGTGTACTTAGGTTGGGTAGCTAAAATAATTTTAAAAAATGAGAAAATAATTATTTAAATAAAAGAGGATGTATTATTAATAATCTGATATAGGTGTTTTTACAAAATGCTTGTGTAAGAGTATTAGCATTGGTAGTGCTAAAATGTCTGAAAGTTCAAATAGTGTGTAAAACACCTATGAACGTTTAGACCCCCCAAATAAAAAATACCAACACAAGTTTATAATCAAACAATATATATGCGGAAAATGAAATATAAGCTATAACCAAATTGGTAACACACTCTAAACCATAATTAATAACCAACACAGCAGTAATTAAAAGGTAAAGAGAAAGGGAACAAAGAAGCAAACACAAAGATAACACAGCGATGTGTTATCGAAGAAGAAACCGAAGTACTCAGCGAAAAACCTCTCCGCCACCCTCCAAGCGGTCAATAATCCACTAGAAAATATAGTTGGGATACATGAATATAGCAGAAGACCCTCCAAGCCTAATCTATCAAGTGCACGTAAGCCCTCCAAGCTTCTTGCTCCAACAGGGTTGTGCCGAACCTTGTCTTCTTTAGCTTATCGGATCCCGCAATAGCCCATTGCATCAACCAAAATGAATTGGTCCCTTCTAAACTGCTTCCTAAGCACCAAAATACCTCTTCACTAATATGGGTATGGTGAGATAAGGATTTGGCTAAATGTACCTCTCAAGGATATGTCAATGGAGAGGGAGAAAGTAAAGGAATTTGGAGAATTAAAGGATGAAGATTGTGGATGAGTCAATCTTGTTTTTCTCTAGGGTTTTTCTCTCAAAATTTTCGCTGGAAGCTCTATACATTTCGTGGGTATAATGGTATTTATAGTAGGGTGTATAAGGAATGCAAAAAGTCATGTTTCAGCCAAACAGGGCATTCTAGCGACTCGACCTCGCGACTAGAACAAGTCGCAAGTTTGAGTCGCAAGCTAACTGCCTAGCCAGACTGGAAGTTTTGTCCTATAGTGCTACAGCTAGCGTGACCCTTCAGCTCCCTTGCATGCTTCACATATGTGCCACCTTTGGCGACTTGCCAGTCGAGATCCAGTCACAAGGCCCTTCTTGAGTGCACACATTTGAGTTTTCTTCACACTCTCTCACACACTACCCTTACATGAATCCCACCTAAATACAGGGTATCTAATTGCTAAATTACAAGCAAATTTGGCACGGAATAAAGCCAACACATGATTGAATAAATTCAACCTTACAATCTCCCCCTTTGGCTATTCCGTGACAAAATCCTAAAACAAACTCTAGACTTAACATGTGAGTTGGGAACAGTTGCCAAAACTCACTCACATCCTAATTCTAGAAACTGTGAAGCTCTTGAACCATACAAACAAGTATTTCCTGAAAACAACAACACAAAATGATCATTGTAAGCAGAAATCTTGAAATGCATATGGAGCAGGCACAATGCGATCAAGTAGTATAGATTAAAAGCAATAAAGCATGGCTTGACCAAACAAGAACAATCACTATAAATAGTGATCACAATGAACATTCACACATGGAATGAACATCCGGACATGCAAGCTAATAAGCTCAATGCAAAGTATCATTTGCATGTCCAACACTCAACCGATACAAAAACCTAAAGTAATTGTATCAAGGATAAAAATCCAACAAGGGCACAAGAGTGATGTACTAAAGAAAATGCATAACATAACTAAAAGTACTTAGCTACAAAGCAAAGGTACAAAATTAAAGTACTAAATAGAAACTAAAAGATTTAAAACAATGTAACAAAATTTTTAAACAAAGGCACTGTAACCATCAGTATAAGAACTATAAACAAATAAGCTAAAAAAAAAAAACAAGACAAGCCAAAAGTATGTGTGTATGTATCAGTATTCTCCTTTTGAGCTCACACAACTCCCCTTTTCAATATGCACACTTCCCATTCTTGTGTTGCTCTTCCCCTTGCTATATGCTATCATCCAAACTATACAATAAGTTTGCTCTCCCCCTTTTTGGCAAGAATAACTAAAGGTTGTCTTCTAGTTTTTGTTGAATAACATATAACTATGTCTCAATGGTTGTGAGACGCATTTGAACTTGGTTGTTGGTGGAGTAGAGAACTTTTTCAAATCCGGAAATACGCTGATACAAACCCTCAATCAAAGTGCTCAACCTGTCAACTTGAGAGCTAGGATGTACAGGTTGAGTGCTAGTCGTCTGCAACTCAGGAGTGTGAGGAGATGCAGTCTCGGTATGCACAGGCGTAGTGTGAGTGGCTGAGCCGTGACCGGAAGAGGTAGCATGAGGGAAAGATTCACTCTTAGGTGCTTTGAAAGAGTGACTTTTGCTAGCTTGAAGAGAAACCATGCATAGTGGGCGAAGACAAACTAGTGTCTTTCCATCTTTTGGCAGATGAACCCCTTCAAGTACCATAATTTTCATGATCAGACTACAAAAAGGAAGGCATGTTCTTGCTACTATTCATGCTGTTGCTCTCCCTATTAACTGGAAGATGTGAGCAGAAATGTCAATTTGGACTCCGATGATGAGATCACATAGAAACTGCGCTCTTCCAAGGTTGATGAATCCAGTGTTTGACAATGGATAAAGGTTGAAGAACATGATCAAAGTGAAAGTTTTCAGTTCAATTACAAACTTTGCAGTTCCAATGGACATGCCTTTTGATGAAATCTCATGATCTGGCCCAAGAATTTTAAGAATATCTTGCACTTGAGGAAGCTTATCATCATATGGAGTGAGGTCTACATTTGCCGGTCGAGTAATCCAAAGGACGTCTGTAATGTAATCTGGAGTAATGATGAATTCCTTTCCTTGAACCTAACACTTTAGTTCAACTCCAATAAATCAGCCCAATCTTTTTCTTCAAAAATCCTAGGAATAAAAGTTGTTCTCAAGGTATCAAATCTCACAATCCATTCCACCACAGTTGGAGCATTTTCAAAAATGCTGGAGTATGTCTGAGAATTGAGGGGAGTCCTGAATCTCTCGCTGTTTGAGTCATGGGTTGAATGACGAGTCCGTTTTGAAACAGGGGATGATGGAACATCACTCACTGGTTCTTTTCCATGAGAGGAACAGCGAGACATCTACAAAAGAACATACATACAGCAAAGAACCAATTGCAAACCCACAAGACACAAACACAAACTTGATTAGATCCAAGTTAGTCCATGGAATAAACACATAATCATAGATAGGAAGAAATCTCACTCAAACAAGTTGAATGAAACCAATATGTAGTAAGGTGTGGCTAGCCTGATTGAAATGCAAAACTATGGCATGTAGGTAAGCATGAGCAACACTAGTGCATAAGGTGTGCATATGTGGTGCAACGTAATCTATGAAGTTCTCAAAGACACAAGAAAGTGTCTATAAGACATTTTACTATGAGCATGATGTGCACAACGCAACACAAACAAGATAAACTACTCAAAAATGAGAAGCAAACATGAAATCATGTATTGAAGGCATAATATGTTGAAAACCAACAAACCCCAATCAACAAACTCAACAAAATATACCCAAACCATATACGAATGACATATTTTTCAAAACTCAACAAAACACACAATCCAAGAAATCAAGGGTTGGAAACATGAAATACTTTGAGAAAAATAGAGAACCCATACCTTTTCTTGAAGATTGGTGAAGAGATGATGAAGAAAAATGGAGTTTTTGAGAGTGAACACGGTGAGTTCGGAAAAGGGAGACAATGAACAGTCACAATATACGAGGGAAAACTAAAAAGTTTTTGAAAACTATCCTGAAAAAGACCCTTAATGCGTAAAACACGCGTTTTTCGCGACTAGAGTCGCGAACAAGTCGCCAATAACCCGTGTGACAAATTTTTAAAATTTATCTAAGTGTTTTTTGCGACTGGAAGTTCCACTCGCGAGTGAGTCGTGACAGGAGTTATCAAACATTCTGAGTAAAACTTGCGACTGGAGCTTCCACTCATGAACTAGTCGCCAAACTAAGTCGCAAAAAAGCCAAACACCCAGATTTTTGAAATTTTTCTAGGATTTTTCGCGATTGGGGCCTTGACTAGCCAAAGAGTCGCTAGGAGCTTCTGAGTAAGCTCGCGATTGGGGCATGCGATTTGCTTGACCCGCGAGGCAAAGTCGCCAAAACAGGGTTGCACAGTTTTTGAAATTTTTGACATTTTTCAAAATAAAAACACTTTCCAAAAACAACTAAAACACTCAAAAATCTTTTTGTGTTTGATCAACATATAATTGAGCATGTGCAACATATTTAATCAAGTACAATCACACAAATGAATAAGACATTCATTGAACATAGACATGTGTGATATGTGTGGGTACCAAAAATGAGATAGTCCTTAGTCTAATGTGAAGCTTCAATGATCAATTTAGCCAAGACATACACAATTAGCATGAGGAAAAGTAACCTATCTCAATTATTGAAATATGCATATATGACCTCCCACAAAACTTGATTACATACTTTTGAAGCTTTTCATTTGGCTTCATACACAACATATCATTCAATCTTTTTGAATCAATACATCTCATTTTGAGATCAATACCTAAAATTTTTGATATTTCAATTTGATGAACAAGTCTTTGGCTTTTTGGAGCATCATACATTTTCATAAAAGTCGCTTTCCCTTTTTCCTAGTCAAATACTAGTATGTGTGACGGTTTTTGTAGCTCATTATCTCTTTTCATTTTAAGATTTACATTTGTTGAGCTCTTTAAGCAAAAAATAAATAAAAAATAAAAGGGTAAGAAGATATATAGGCACAAGTCTGTGCAAGTTACAAGATCAACAAAACCATTGACTAATCATTCATGACAAGTTTGAAGATCTATTTACAACAATCACATAGATGTCAAGATTTTTCCCATAAAGATATGAGTGCATAAAGAACAAGCTACGCTCGTAAATGCACAAAGCCATTTGTACGAAAGTACAAGGCAAAATATGCATGTGACAATACATAAAAATGCTGATCAAACTTTTTGGATTTTCTACTTTTTATGTGTTTTTGAATTTTTGACACAAAAAAAAAAAGTAAAGATTGTTTAAAAAAAAATGTAAAAACATTCAAAGTAAATACAAACAAACAAAAATTTTCCAAACCAAACTAGAATGATAACAAAGAGCACACAAACAATCAATGTCACATTAAAAAGGAAGTATTAATGCATGGATATGTTGTAATGCTGATGCATGAGTATCCTTCTTCACCCACATGACATATGCATTTGGGGTGATATCCCTAATGGATTGGGTACGATTGTTATGACTTTCAAACCTTCTGGTGAAGCTCGCCAAACAGGTGGTGAATGCATCAATCATCTTTATCACATCCCTCACTCTAGGATCACCTTCTTGACCTCTTGATTGCTCAGCAGTCCTATTCCTTTTGTCATTTCTTGGTTCTCCTGGCCTTTGGGTACTTGCGTTCTTTAATGCTTTAACCTTATGACAATTTGGCCTAGTGTGTCATTGAGTTCCACAGTGATGGCAGAAATGTTGAGTTCTCTACTATCCTCATCGACTCAACTTCAGTGTGCTCCCCAAGCTCTTCCACTAGCAAACTCAAATCATCTGAAGATTGTATGAGGGCAATGGCCATGAATGCAAAGTAATTTCCCTCCCCGTCATAGCTTTCTTCTGAGTCTTAATTAGAGGAATCTGTGTCACTAAGAGTAGTGGCATACACTTTACCCTTCCCTTTCAAATAGTTCGGACACTCCTTCTTGAGATGTCCATGACCGTTACATTCATAGCACGTGATTGCTTGAGAAGATTGAGAATCCTTCCCATCTTTCTTCTTGAAATCCTTTTTCTCCTTCTAGGAATTTGGGAATTTTCCTTTCTCAGCAAACTTTCCATTCTTTTTGAACTTCAAGAAATTTTGAAAGTTCTTCACAAGATATGCAACATCCTTTTCGACTTCATCCTCATCCGATAAGTCTTGAGCATCCATTCTCTCATTGATTGTCTTTAAAGCAAGTGATTTGCTCTTCCTTTGTGATGGTAGAGAAAGCTCATAGGTCTGAAGTGAGCCAATAAGTTCTTGAACTTTGATATCATCAAGGTCCTTGCTCTCTTCAATAGCAGTAACCTTTGCATGGAAACTTTCCGGTAGTGATCATAGAATTTTTCTTACAATCTTGGAGTTATCCGTCTTTTCCCCCAAGTTAAACTTCCCAATTACCACCTCATTTAGCTTCCCACAAAATGAGTCAAATGACTTGTCTTCCCTCATTTTTAGCTCTTCAAAGCATGTGGTAAGCATCTGCAACTTGGTGTCTTTCACTTTCTTGGTGCCTTCATAGGTCGTCTCCAAGATTTGACATGCTTCCTTTGCAATTGTAACGTGAGAAATCATGTGAAACTCATCTGGAGAAACACCACAGAAAATAACATTTAGTGCCTTGCTATTTGCATAAGCTGCAGCAAGGGTTGCCTTATCCCATGTGGATTTGGCAGCCTCCGGCCTAGTCCACCCTATATCTACAGCATCCCAAACAGTCTCATTGATTGAACATAGGAATGCCCTCATGCGGACTTTCCAAACTGCATAGTTGCTTCCATCAAAATATTGAGGAGCATCAAGAGATTGAGACCGATCCATCTTAACAGGGGTTAGGGATCACACTTAGGTAATTAAACCACAGCAAGTGCACCCACTCTGTTACGAATTGAAAGTTCAAGTAGAGTGTAAAACACCTATGAACGTTTAGACCCCTAAATAAAAAATACCAACACAAGCTTATAATCAAACAATATATGTGCGAAAAATGAAATATAAGCTATAACCAAATTGGTAACACACTCTAAACCATAATTAATAACCAACACAGAGTAATTAAAAGGTAAAGAGAAAGGGAAGAAAGATGCAAACACAAAGATAACACGGCGATGTGTTATCGAAGAGGAAACCGAAGTACTCGACAAAAAACCTCTCCGCCGCCCTCCAAGCGGTCAATAATCCACTAGAGAATATACTTGGAATACATGAATAGCATAAGACCTTCCAAGCCTAATCTACCCAGTGCACCTAAGCCCTCCAAGTTTCTTGCTCCAACAAGGTTACGCCGAACATTGTCTTCTCTAGCTTACCGAATCCCGCAATAGCCTATTGCATCAACCAAAATGAATTGGTCCCTTCTAAAATGCTTCCCAAGAACCAAAATACCTCCTCACTAATATGGGTATGGTGATATAAGGATTTGGCTAAATGTACCTCTCAAGGATATGTCAATGGAAAGGGTGAAAGTAGAGGAATTTGGAGAATCAAAGGATGAAGATTGTAGATGAGTCAATCTTGTTTTTCTCTAGGGTTTCTCTCTCAAAATTCTCTCTGGAAGCTCTATACATTTCATGGGTATAAGGGTATTTATAGTAGGGTGTATAAGGAATGCGAAAAGTCATGTTTAAACCAAATAGGGCATTCTAGCGACTCGACCTCATGACTGGAACGAGTCGCAAGTTTGAGTCGCGAACTAACTGCCTAGCTAGACTAGAAGTTTTGTCCTGTAGTGCTACAGCTGGCGTGACCCTTCAGCTCCCCTACATGCTTCACACGTGTGCCACCTTTGGCGACTCGTTAGTCGTGAGCCAGTCACGAGGCCCTTCTTGAGTGCACACATTTGAGTTTTCTTCACACTCTCTCACACACTCCTTACATGAATCCCACCTAAATACAGGGTATCTAATTGCTAAATTACAAGCAAATTTGGTACAGAATAAAGCCAACACATGATTGAATAAATTCAACATTACAAAGTCATATTGCTATTTTTAGCACCGCAAACAACAAAATAGAGCAACATTGGTGGAGCTATTGCTAAATTTTTTAGCAACAGAGCTATAGTAAACTACCAACAATGGCAATCCATTGTAGCTCAATTGCTAAAAGAAAAAATAATTGTTTATTATTTCTCTCTTTTACTTTTCCCTCTTTCTCTTTCTTCTCCCACTTTTTTCTTTTTTCTTTCTTTCTTTGGTTTGTCTTTGTCTGAATGTCTCCTATCTTCACCTCTTTTTTTTTTTTTTTCTTCTCTATTGCTTCGCCTCTCTTTCTCCCTTTCTTTTTTTCTTTCTTCACCGTTCATCCCTTCTCTCTTTTCTTTTTCTTTCTTCACCAGTTCTTTCTTTCTCTCACTTCTCTTTCATATTTTCTCTATCTCTCCATCTCTATGGGTTTGGTGGATTTTGGTTATGATGGTGGTGGTGATTGATTTTGGTTGTGACTATGAGTTTTGTGAGTTTGGCCATGGGTTTGGTGGTGGTGATTGATTTCGGGTGTGAGTTTCTTAGATTTTGGCTATGGTGGTGGTGGTGGTGGTTAAGTTTCAAGTAAAGTAGTACTACATGGAGGTTGTGGTTTATGTCATTGATCGATTTGTGTGGTGATTTTCGACAGTGGATTGTACATAGTGGTAGTCAGTGGCTGTCGGGTGTAATTGGGTTTTGGTTGTGGTGGTTGTTGGTAGTTTGAGTTTTGGGTGGCTAGCTGCAAGGTTGTCAAAATTGGGATCTTACGTAGGATCATGGGAGGTAGGTGGGATCGTGAATCATAGGATTGGATCGTGCATCGTAAGATCCTACATATTTTCATATTTAAAGAAAAAAATCATATTGATAATGACTTTGTATGTTGAATAATCACATAAGTTATGAATTCATCCATAAAATAAAAAAAATAATAATAATAATAATAATAAACTAAGATTTGCATCATATGATGTAATTTGCATGTCATACATCACTATACTAACGAAATAAATATATTTATGTTTTGACCTAATGTATCTAAAAAGTTCAATAAATGTCTAATTAGCAACCAAATACAAAAATATTTATCAACACATACGGAAAATATTTTCCAAGTTTAAAACCTAAAATAAGTTAGCAAATGGAAACTAGTTAACTACAATATGAAATCTAAAAGCAATATGAATATTAAGGTGAAATGAACATTTAATTATTCTCATTCAAAGGCTCTTATAACCACCGTCCTAAATCATCTATGTAGACATTGTACAATTGTATACTAGAGCTGCATAAGACATCAAGATACAACTTCACACTCAACTATTCAATTTATACCACTCGGAAACAATTATAGAGCATGCTCAAAAAAATCAATCAATCAATATACAAATACAAGCATAATTGATAAAATTATATATAAAAATACATTTTAGTAATATTAGAACACAAATTAGTATATTGATCAAACAAATTTAGCAACATTATAGGTTAAAAGGCAGCAAAACCAACATTAAATTCTTCATTTAGAAATGATGAAGCATTCCTTCATTTTGAATACAAGTGAACTAGAAACTAGAAAACATTTGCTTAGGTTAACATAATTTTACAAATAAATAAATAAATAAAAAGTCATACCATCACAATATGGAAAAATAAAAACCCTTAAAGATACATCAAAACCAAAAATTTATCCCATAAAAAAAAACTATAAATTTATGTTTTCGTAGGATCGGTGGAATCCCATACAATTCTACGATCCTACACGATTTTACTTATGATCCTACCATTTTTATGATCCTAGTGTGATCCTAAACATTTTGGTGAGGTAGGATCGTAAAATCGTGTGATCCTACGATCTAGATCGCGATTTTGACAACCATGGCTAGCTGGTGTGGCAGTGGCAGATTTGGGTTTCGTAGTTAGGTTGTGGTGGGTGGTGGCTAGCAAGAGATGTGTATGGCTAGTTGGTGTGTGGTGGTGGCTAAGAGTGTTTTGTGGGTTTGCTAGGTTGTTTGCTTTGTCTCTGAGAAGAGAGAGATGAAGAAGAAGAAAGAGAAAAAGATGACGAAGAATTAAAAAAATAATATTTAAATGAAGTAGCTAAAAAAATAGAATTATTGATGCTAGGTGAATTATAAATGAAGTGTTAAAATAAACTATATAGCTTTTAAGATGCTAAATAGTTAAATTTTTGCCTCCACCATTGCGAATGCTCTAAAATAGAAAAAATATGTTGTTATGCTAAAATAGATGAAAAATTTTAGACTGACTGATGCAAATACTCTGAGATCAAGTAGCAATGGACAAAAGAAATGTGTAACTTACAAAGTTACAACGACCAACGGGTAATTTGAATATATATATATATATATATATATATATATATATATATATAAGGGAAAATTACACTTTGCTCACCTGTGATTTGCTCAAAAAACACTTTGCCTACCTATGGTTTAAAAATTGGCACTTTACCCACCTATGGTCCTATCCGTTAACATTCCGTTGCCCACCTATCCACTTGCCGTTACTCTAACACCTTTCAATTGAAAAACATATTACAAACTAAATCAAACACACTGAATTCAAGATCATCATGTGAAATCCATCCTCTTTTCTCTGTGCACTGCACAAAATCCATCCTCTCTTATCCCTCTTTCTTTTTTCTTTTTCTTTTTTTTTTTTTTGGTATTCAGACTTGTAAGGTTGAATTTAATCAACCATCTTGTTGGCTTTATTTCGTGCCAAATTTGCTTGTATTTCAGCAATAAGTAACCCTGTATTTAGGTGGGATTCTTGTAAGGGTAGTGAGTGAGATAGTGTGAAGAAATGCTCAAGAGTGTGCAAGAAAAACAGAGACTCGCGACTGGATCTCGCGGATGACTCGCGGCTGCAAACTGCCAGAAGCTGCACACGTGCTAGGCATGCCAGAAGTTGAAGCATCATGCTAGCTGGAGCACTACAGGACAAAATAGGACAACTGGCCGTTCAGTTATCTCGCGGCTGGAACTCGCGACTCAGTCAAGCCGCGAGCCAACCCTGTTTTGAAAAACCTGACTCTTCACATTCCATTCTCACCCTAGTATAAATACCCCTTATACCCACTAAAGAAAGAGAGCTTCTAGAGAGAATTTTGAGAGAGAAACCCTAGAGAAAAACAAGATTGATTCATCCACAATCTTCACATAAGAGACTCTTCAAATTCCTCTACTCTCTTCCTCTCCATTGTTAAATCCTTGAGAGGCTTTTTACCAAAACCTTTTCTCATCATATCCATTACAGTGAGAGGGCTGTTTGGTGTTCTGGGTAGCAGTTAGGAAGGAACCAATTTCACATTGGTTGATGCTATGGTCAAGTAGCGGAATCCGGGAAGCTAGAAAAGAAATAGGTTTGGCGCAACCTCGTTGGAGCAAGAAGCTTGGAGGGCTTAGGTACATTGGGTAGATTAGGCTTGGAGGGTCTATTGCTGTTCATGTATCCCAACTACATTTTCTAGTGGATTACTTACTGCTTGGAGGGCGGCGGAGAGGTTTTACGCCGAGGGCTTCGGTTTCCTCTTCGATAACACATCGTGTGTTGTCCTTGTGTTTGCATCTCTCTTCCCTTTATCTTTGCCTTTTATTTTCTACTGTGGATGTGATTTTAATTGGCCTAGATTGTTTACCAATTTTGTTTATAGCTTGTGTTCATTTTCCGCACACTTATTGTTTGGCATAAAGCTTGAATTGGTAATTTGTATATTGGGGATCTAAACGTTCAAGGTGTTTTATACACTATTTGAACTTTCAAGACTCTTTCGTTTCCTTGTTGGGTTACTTTCCCATCTAAGATATTTCTCATTCCTTTAACCCAAAACACAATCTCTTTCTAGTTTTCAATTCTGGGTTACCTTGTTTTATTAGAGGATTTTGCATCCCCTGCTTTTTCAACATAGACAGAGACAGAGATAGAGAGAAACCTCTAGGTTTTCCCCTTTATTTTTAAATTAAATTTTCATGAATTAATTTTTCAAAAAAGGATTTTTATTTTTTATGATTTTTTTAATAGGGTTCTAGTGTGTTCCTCTATTTAACTTAAAATATAATTCTTGGCTTTTTCCTTGCTCCTTAATATGTCTTTGTGTTTAACCGAAGGGGGTGGAAGAACCTATGCACTGGACATACAACGAAGCTACAACACTCCTCTCCACGACCTATCCCAACATCTTCTCCATTGAAAACCTCACAGAACTAGAGAAACAAACTGTGTTTCTAACATTTCCTACCTTAGCTTGTACAAATTCTTCAAATTATGATATGAACCACATTATCAATGCTCATTCTTAATTAAAAATTTGACGTGGGGATGGCATGGCAAAAAATATAATTAAGATCCAGGTGGTCAAGATCCAGAGAAAGTGCAAGTTGACATTGAAATTGTCAACTTTGCATGTTAATTAGATTACTTGTAAAATCTAGTGTCCAAAACTGAACGAAGTTTCCATAGAGAGAACCTTATGTTCTAAGCAAGGCGACTTTCTTCATTGTCTCAAATTCCCTCACTGCTGTTCTTACTTCTTACTCACTCTCACTCTCACTCTCTCTCACAAAGGTTTGTTTTTTACTCTCTGAACTGAACTCAAAGAGTTCAGAGAGAATAGAAAATGGGTAGTGGAGCTGATCAAGACTACCAAAGCCAAAGAGAGCAGGCACATCAATAACAACAATCCCATGACAAAAAGTACAAGCCCAAGATGCTTTTGCTTGTTATAATCACCAATCTCCTTACCATATACATCTTTACTGCTCCTTTCTACTTCAACTTATCTGTCTACTCCTGCTCCTCTCTCTTGCACGACCTTAACTCCACCAAATCCCAACTTGCTACTAGTCACTCTCTAATTGCTGAGCTGCACCAAAAACTTGATTCCACTAACTTACTCAGCCAGGCCCTACTCATCGAGCTTAAACGCCAACATGATGAGTTATCTGGTACTAATCGAGCACAAGAGTCCATCAAACTTGGTTATGATATTGATTCAAGCATTCACATACCTGATGAGCTTATGCTTGCAATTGGCCCTCACAAGCTTCCATTGGGAACTCACCACAAATGGGGTCTGATGAGGTTTACTGATGTAGGACAAAATATTCTAATTAATTTCTGTAATCTTTTATATTTGGTATTTTTATGTAATTTTCGTTATTTTAGGTTTAGGGCATTTATTTCCTTATTTTTTTGGTGTTTTTAATGTTGTTTAGTCAAATTAGGGTTTTATATGCTTTCATAGCCGCCTTAGGGTTTCTAGTTGCCCTAGGTTTTGTTTTTACTATTTAAACGCATTGTAGCCTCCAAAGACAATTCAATTTTTTTAGACTATTATCAATAAACACAGACATTTTGTCAAATTTTCTTCTGGTGGATTCCAGTTTTATTCTCCTTGTGGATTCAGGGAAACCCCTCGTGGATTCGAGGTTTACTACCAGGAACTAACAGTTTAGTTTCTGTTCCATTAAAAGGTGTGCTTCTCTTCAGGCTTCCGCGACATCAGTTGGTATCAGAGCCTTGACTTACCCTGGTCTGATGGCTAACTGGCGAGACGGTGACCACCACAACAATGACGGCAGTGACGACGTCAACAACCCAGTCCTCACTAGGGCTGAGTTCCTTAATTTTCGTAATGAGAATCACCAGTTTTGTGAAAAGAGTCAGAAAATTATAGGCGAAATCCAGCAAAAGATTGCTACTCTTCTTGCTAGGAAATCATCTTGCAACAACAATGTTCGATATATTCAAAGACGCACTCCTAACTACAAGAAAATTCCATTTTTTGACGGAGATATGTGTAAGATGGATTTTATTGACTGGCTTCTTGATTTGAAAGAGTATTTTAATTTTTGGAAGATTTGTGATGAAGAAAAAGTGCGACTTGTATCTAATAAATTGGACGATGAAGCAGAGGAATGGTGGGAAGAGATTCAAATCGATAGAAAGCGGAGAGGTAAGCATCCAATCTGCTCTTGGCAAAGAATAAAAAAAGTATTTTTTGATTTATGGTTTCCTAATGACTATTATGATATACTAGATTATACAAGTGTTGATTATAAATATGTATATTCATATGAAAATCAATATGTTCACAACATGAAAGGTCAAAACCAAAATTATCACAGCCAAGTCCATGTATCAAGTAAAGGAAAGAGTTTGATGGTTGAGAAGAAGCAGCCTATTTCTAGAGAAACTTTTGAAGTGGTTAAAAAGGGTCAAGACTTGCAGCAAGTTGTTGAATTGAAACTTGAAAAGAAGAATGAGTTGATTGTGGAAGATCACAGAAATCAAGAGATAGTAATTATTGAGAATATTGTGGAAGATCCACTTGAGGTCAAAGGTGAGGACGAGGCCATCACCCACAACCCCCAAGTTCCGGTTGATTTATTGAAGACGACTACACAATATGTTGATTTTCTTGGAGTAGAAAATTTTAATTTTATTATCAACCCATTTTTGATTGATGTTGCAAATAAATTGAAAGTAGATGAGAAGAAATTTTATGCTACACTTTATGAAGGATTCAAGTTTCAGAACCGGATCAAGTTATTAAAACATTCAAAGTATTTGTTTATTTGGAGTGGAAGATTTCAGATTTCAAGAATGAACTCGAGAACGAGTTTATTTCAAGTGGAGGGGTCTGATGTAGGACAAAATATTCTAATTAATTTCTGTGATCTTTTATATTTGGTATTTTTATGTAATTTTCGTTATTTTAGGTTTAGGGCATTTATTTCCTTATTTTTTTGGTGTTTTTAATGTTGTTTAGTCAAATTAGGGTTTTATATGCTTTCATAGCCGCCTTAGGGTTTCTAGTTGCCCTAGGTTTTGTTTTTACTATTTAAACGCATTGTAGCCTCCAAAGACAATTTAGTTTTTTTAGACTATTATCAATAAACACTGACATTTTGTCAAATTTTTTTCTGGTGGATTCCAGTTTTATTCTCCTTGTGGATTCAGAGAAACCCCTCGTGGATTCGAGGTTTACTACCAGGAACTAACAGTTTAGTTTCTATTCCATTAAGAGAGCATCGTGTGTGCTTCTCTTCAGGCTTCCGCGACATCATTTACTCGCCAGTTGGAGTAGGCTGCTTTAATTTTCCAGAGGAGTTGGTGCAATATATGACATATGACACTGGAGACCAGTGTCCAATAGATGATGTTTTAGTCCAAAGGCTCATGCTTAAAGGGTGTGAACCACTTCCACTCCAGAGATGCCGTCCCAAGTCCCCTGCCAATTATGTAGAGCCAACACCATTGCCGGATAGCCTCTGGGCAACCCCACCTAACACCAGCATCATTTGGGATCCCTACACTTGTAAAAGTTACCGGTGCCTCATAGAGTGCAAGAATGCACCAGGATACTTTGATTGCAAAGATTGCTTCGACTTGAAGGGCAGAGAGACAAGTCAGTGGCTCTTTGACAATGGAGGGCTTAATTATGGGATTGATCATGTTCTCAACACAAAACCTCAAGGGAAAATCCGTATAGGACTTGATATAGGAGGTGGGACTGCCACATTTGCTGCAAGAATGACAGAACGAAATGTCACAATCATCACTAGCACATTGAATTTGGATGGTCCATTCAACAGCTTCATTGCCTCACGAGGATTGATCCTAATCCATGTTAGTGTCTCCCAAAGGCTTCCTTTCTTTGAGAACAAACTTGATATTGTGCATTCCATGCATATTCTAAGCAATTGGATTCCGAAAACCATGCTTGAGTTCACACTCTATGACATATACAAGGTGTTAAAGCTTAGGGGGGCTATTTGGGCTTGACCACTTCTTCTGCATGGGGTCACAACTCAACACCACTTATATTCCAATGTTGGATCGTATTGGATTCAAGAAACTAAGATGGAATGCTTGCAGGAAGCTTGATCGTGGAATTCATAAGAATGAGTGGTGCATTTCAGCTCTGTTGGAGAAACCAATGAAGTGAGCCTGCACCTAAGGTACATGTGTAATCCATTTGCTCCGCCAACACATTTTGTATGATAATCATTTTTTTTTTTTTTTAATTTATAATCTTGACTGGTTTGGCAAGTGAAAATCTAAATAGATTTAAAGTCTTACTTTAAGAGGTGAGAAATATAAATAGATTAATTGAACAAAAGAGTATAGAGAAGCACCATAGAACTTAACAATTGATATGACTGAGGTTGCAATTTGTGGCCTATTTTGTTGCTCTTGTAAATTATGCAGAGTTGTGATGAAGCAAGGATACAGATTTAGAAGATTGATGAATAAGTTTCAGGGAAAGTCAACCACAACCATGACCAAAGGATTACAAGGTTCAATCAATTTAGCAACCATGCTAAAGAGCAAAAAACAAAGCAATAGTTTCAGTACATGACTTTCAAAGACTCCGTCCACTACACAACCAAAACAAAAAGGGCTAATTAAGACAGCCAAAAAAACTCTACAATTATCTCAACTGAAATAAGAAACTGTACATATTTTCTCTTTGCAAAAGTATTGTAGAATTGCATACATAGCATAGAAATCAAAAGTGCAGTATAAGTTGACTAGCCTTACATGGAATTCTGCAAAATATTTTAAATTTTCATCTTTTTTGCTCTTCCCTTCGAATCTGTGCACCCTCCACACACAAATAAAAAAGTACCATCATAAACACGTTCTAGTAACTTACTATATGAACACAAGCATTAAGATGTGCAATACTAACTGGATATTCTACACAAAGTAGATCAGAATATTTTATTCGAAGAAATGAAAAAAATAAATCTCGCTTTTACGATATTTGGAAAAACCCCATTTCATTTCTTTATATTGGCAGCTGTGGATCATTTGATTGGAATGAAATTTGGAATAGGGCTCTATCTTGGAAGGTATAATCCACTATAAAACAAGTGCCTCAACTATAAGGATAGCCTGGATAGGGGGGAATTCCCCTTACTTGTCTCCTCATAACTTGCAGAAATGGATGTGGAATTAGCATCAAGATTTACACCAGCGAGCTCCATAATGTTTTCAATCTCTTTAACCACCTCAACCATCATAGGCCTGTCGGATCCAAGTTCTTTCACACACCTCATTGCCAGATCCACAAACTTTTTTAAACCTTTTAGGGTTGTTCCCAAACCAATGACTGGGTCAAGAAATTCATGAAGGTTGTATAAATCTTTTGTCTTATCCATTGTCTCCTGAACCTCTCTCACAATATATTTTCCATGCTCTATTGGCTTTCTTGCTGTTAACAGCTCCAACATTAGCACTCCAAAGCTATATACATCACTTTTCTCCGTTAACTTATGGCTCATGTAATATTCTGGATCCATGTAGCCCTGCAGTTGATCAAATTCATTCTTAGTGCTAGATTTTGATGTATTTTTGTGAAATTTAGATAATATTAAGACAAAATTTTGAAACTTAAGCTTTTCTTCTTCAAGTAATTGGAAATCAAGAATGCCTAAACTACCACAAACTCATACTAGTACTCTTGTGGTCTAACAGAAACCACCCCTACTCTACAATGGCAGATTGTGGGATCATTAAATTAAAATCTCTTCCCCTCCAAATATATGGTGGTTTAGGCAGTAATAGTAGGCAGCAAGAAATGCTTTCCCTGCCTATAACACTTACATAAATTTTTGTGTAGTATATAGTTGGTGTGGTGAACAACTCCTACCAGCTGCTTTGTTTTCCTAATTAGTTTAAGGCCTCCAGGTACTAGTAGAAGTATGTGTGTGTGAGTTTGAAAAAATCCCTTGCCAATGGCTGGGCCTAAAACTTCAGTAAAAGAGGGAAAAATAGGTAGCTATCTTTACATTTATCTACTTCATTCCTTGAAACATTCCCAAAAGCTCCACCTGGAATTTCAAAAAACTAAACTTGATCATTCCTGAAAAATCTTCAAAAATGTTCCTTTAACCATGTTTATCTTGCTATTACTTTTACTTTAGAAAAGATGCCTCACTAAAGTCGATTTTCATTTTATATTTTTGGGATCTCTTTTTTGTTGTTGTTGGGTTTGCAAAATTTGGGACTTTTAAGTCCAGCCGATGAAAGAAAAATTTAGGAGGTTTCCAAGTTGGTTTCAGAATCCTATGTTAGCTAGAAGAATAATAAGGAGGTGCAATAGTTCTTATAAATAGAGCTATGGCATGGCCTTTTTTTTGTGTGCGTAAGAGTTAATTAGGAGATAGTTTGCCTAGAGAGAGTTGGAAACTAAGCTTTGTCTAGTACGTTAGTGTGAGAGAACCTTTAGGTGTATTAGGGATTTAGGTTAGTTTATATTTGTGAGGTTTATAAGAGTTTGGATTGTGGTTGTAATTATCATTGATAGTGGATATTTTTGGTTGGTGTTGCTTGTGGATGTAGACAAGGAGTTTGCCAAATCATGTCACATTTTATGTATTGCTTTGCTTACCTTTTATTATTTTATGTGTTTTTCACAAGGATAATCCATTGAACGTGAGCCATATACTATTAGAGCAGATGCCTAGCTAAAGAATGAGAATCATTTCTAAATTTGGTACAATCCAATAATACTTTTATACAAGACCAGAGAGCATTGGGTTGAGTTTCTGTCCAAATCCTGATCTAGTAATTTCATTGTCAGATGCTTCTAGACTGACTAGATTCTTATGCTTATATTATCAATTAAAGAACATAACAAATGCATTATTTTTGTTGAAGTAGAGGTAAAAAGATTCTAAACTAACCATTGTCCCTTTAACTTGAGTGATAACATGACTTCCTTCATTGTCAACAATTGGCTTGGAGAGTCCAAAATCAGAAACTTTAGCACTTAATGACTCATCCAGGAGGATGTTATTTGATTTTATGTCCCTATGTATAATAGGTGGATTGGCAAATTCATGAAGATAGGCCAGACCACTGGCTGCACCAAGGGCCACTCTAAGTCTCCTTATCCAATCTAACCTGATCCCTGACTTCCCTGCAGACAATATGTTATTTTTCAACTAAGAGAGAAAAAAAAATGAATTAGGATTCAATATCTTTTGACTTCAAAAACTTTGTTCGAGGTTTCAGGGTGGTTCATTATGTACTGACACACGAATGAGAATCTGACAAATACTTCATTGCTGCATGTCAAGCTAGATGTCAGCATGTCAATTTTGCAATTGGACAATGAGGTACACTTAAAACATTTAAACCCTTATATTGACTGGCAAGTGGAATTCTAATGCATGGATATTGTTGCAAAGGAAAAGGGTTTTGGGTGGCAGAATTCCCAGCAGATAGTCATCAAATCCTTTGGCACAATTCTATCAGGATTGTTTACCAGAACTCATTTTATTCTCTATGAGAGAAGTGATCAGGGTCAGGCTAAAGACAAATTGCAATATTTGCCAAGTTTTTTAATTCCTCTCATGTCATATTTGGACGAGAGCATTACTGGTAGACTACAGAATTCTTATGGTTGTGATGGTTGTGCTACTATCAGGTTTTTCTATTGCTTTTGTAGGTAGATGCAAGGTTTATGGCCGAACAATTATTGATTTAATGGTAATTACTACAAATGCCAGTGAATTGAATAATTCCATGTGATTATCAATTACATGAGAAATTGAAGTGTCAACAAGTACTGTAATTCTTATTGAGTGGAGGAGGAAAGTGGATGGAAGTACCTGAAAGACTATCCTTTAGACTACCATTTGAAACATACTCATACACCAGAATTTGTTCACCTTTCTCAAAACAAAACCCCATAAGGATGGCAAGATTCTTATGATGGACCCTTGATAAAAGTTCAATCTCAGTTTTGAACTCAAGCCCTCCTTGCAGAGATTCTTTTTTAGCCCGTTTAACGGCAATCAATTGCCCAGTAGGAAGACAACCTTGATAAACCTATATAAATATTGACAAACAAGACATTTAGTGACAGCAATTGTTTGGAAAATTAGCAACAAGGTTCAAAAGCTGGTCTTAAATAAAATTCAAAATTTTAAAATAAAGGAAGTATTACAAGTGGAAAAAAGCAATACAAATTTGAAATTTGAAAACAATTTTCATATTTTTACCCCTGGAATATAAAAGATTGGTCATGCATATCGATACATTTATATGATATACTATTGAGGGACAATCAAAACTGACCTTCCCATAACCGCCAGATCCAATCTCATTGGCTACTGAAAAATGATTGGTGTATTTCTCAAGCTCTTTAAGGGAAAACCATCCCACACCTGTTACCTTAATAATAGTACCGCCCCTACTGCTCTGGTCTAATTGTGCTGCTTTATTTGACATGAATTAGAAAAATAAACCTACAAATCCCATATGATTAGCCAAAAAGTGCAAAATATAAACAAAAACCCATCTTACAAAAGTGACTGTTGTGTTCAATTGCTCTTTTTGCTCTTTTCTTTGTGTGGAGAACATAAACCCCTGCAAGGAGTATTACCAGCAGCAGAATGGAACCGCCAACTACAACTTCAATCACAATACTACTTCTTGATGACTTTTTTGATTCTGTTGGCATGAGGAGAGATGCATCAAGCTAATTACTAAAAAGCACAGAAATTATTATCATTTAAACACAGAATTACCTGTATATTTCTCATACTTATCACCGAAAAAATTGAAAGGTCCAAAAAGTTTTGGTGGCTTGAAAGTTTGGTTGCTAAGCATGAACCCAATACTAGAAATTCCCGTTCGATTGAAACTAACTAGACCATAAGGAAAGACTTTTAGCTTCACTTCAAGGAACTCAGATGAAGCCTTATTGGGATTACTCAGAGTTAGAGAAACTGAATCCACAGGAAGTTGATGGGAGTGAAAAGAATCTATGAGAGATTCCTTAAGAATGTTGTAGTAAGTATTGTTCCCCAAGTCTGAGAAGGACAGAGTTTTGAAGACGAGGGTTCCTGTGTATGGATATGCACACCTACAGTAGGGGCTTGAAATCTGATCTGAACTGCAGGGAACAGGCTCGCAATTAACTTTTTGTGTCGAATATGAGGCATTGGAGAGGGAAACTGTGCAGTAACTATTTAGATTTCCTGTCACCCCACAGATTGGGTTGTCCTCCAGTCTGTAGAAGATAATGCAGTGTTACCACAATAATGAGACATAACTATTATAGGCTATAAAACAATGAGTACATTTTCCTGGAAATTTAACTTCCAAAAAAACTAGCTGGTCCTTTTAATACTATAAAATAGAATGGGCCAAAGTTACTAGGAAATTCATCTTACTTCAATGTACCATTGTATGCTTCCTTTCCTTCTAAGTGAGAAATAAAATTGAACTGCAAATCGATGAGTTTGAGTTGGTTGCTATGGGTGGTGCCAATAACCAAGGAGCCATTGAGCTGGTTTTTCTTTAGTACCCTGTTACGACATGTCAAAATAATTGCCTTATAATCATCATCCATTGCAATGAGTGTAACTACCCTCCTTAGGCTTCATACAAAGGAATTACTAATTTATTCAATTTGGATTTCTCAACATCCATTGCAATGAGTGTAATGCTACTTTAGACAAGCTGATAGCCTGATACTCACACAGTCTGTAGAAAGGGTAAGCTAAATAGGGCAACTGGAAATTGTCCTTGAAGTTGTGTGTTTTCCATTATTCTGCCATGCAAGGTAGATAGGTTTTACATCAGTACTGAATAATTTAAACCTGAGGCCAAAAAGAAAAGCACATTTCTCCTCATATCCTGGAAAAATAAACACCTTTGTTTCACACAAATGCATGTTTGAGCAGAGACACACACATTGAGAGAGAGAGAGAGAGAGAGAGAGAGAGAGAGAGAGAGAGAGAGAGAGAGAGAGAGAGAGAGAGAGAGAGAGAGAGAGAGAGAATACAATGTTGTCAAAGACTGTAAGGTTGGGAACCATGGAGGAGCATCTGATCCATCAAAGGTATTATTGCTGATATCCCTGCCAAAATCATCTCAGTCAACAAATGAAACTCAAAACCAAGAGAACTAGATATTGTTAGGCGACTGAGCATCTTCTTTGGTGGGCTGTAAAGGCTTAAATGATAATTTTTGTGATAAGTCTAACAAACGATTTACTTAAGCCCACACTAACATTGATATTCATATGTTAGTAATGTCATTATTGCTTACACGTAGCTGAGGGAGGTCATGCCAGTAAGGTTGGGCAGAGGACCAGACAGTTTATTGTTGGACAAGTACCTGAAAAAAACTATATATCATCAAAAAGCATGCATTATAAAGTTTCCACACTAGGTCATAATAACCTTTCTCAAGCAAATATATAGCTAAATTTGGCATGTCTCTTTCCTTCTTACATCTGATTAAGAGTTGTAAGATTGTTCAAGTTTGAAGGCACAGGTCCACTTAATGCATTCCCATCAATGCGCCTATAGCAAAAACAAATATTCAATAAAAATAACTTATTAGGAATCCATAGCCAATAGAAATCTCTGGTGAATTTTCTGGAGTGTGCGACAGATACTTACAACACCTCCAAGGCTTGCACAAGTCCAAGGGTGGAAGGAATGCTGCCAATCAGTTGGTTGCCATCCAAAAGCCTGCCAGAAGAATCAATGAGTTGATAGAAAGTAATGTAGAAATTCCAAGATATTTTTTGTTGAAAAGCAAAAGATGATGCAAAATATCTACTCTGCATGCATGCGTGTGTGTGTTCTCTCCATCTAAGGGAGACTACTGCAAATAAAGAAAGTCATGGTTAACATTACCACAATATATCAAGATGCAATTTTAGGAGACAACACCTATTCACTAAAAAATTAAAAAAGAAAAAAAAAAAGGGGTGCAACATGTGAAAGAAGCTATTAATGAATAATGATTAAACATGACACAGAAAAATAATGTAAGTTTAGTAGGGCTATTAGATATATATTATCTATATACATATGCATTTTAACAATATTGAAGTAACCGAATAATGCATTGATCTTCTCATGTAACTTGATTATACCAAGAGATTCCAGATATTAGAAGTATAACTAATCTTACACATGTATCAGGACCATTTCTGAGCTGAAAAGCCGAGGTGAAATCGTTCCTGAAAGATTATTCTGTCCAAGATGACTGATGATAAGAAACAGAATCTTAGATGGTTGTTATAGTTGGAGAAAATAAAGTCATAGGATGAAAAAAATTAAATCAAATCTGATAAATTATTGATTGTCCCCAAAGCTTAAAACTGTTATAAAATAGTGAATTCAATCATTTAATCATTATTCTAACACTCCCTATACGTGTGGGCCCTAACTCCCCTTTTATGAGTTGAGCCCCACGTGGGGATTTTAACTTTTTAAATGAGAGGTAGAGCAAAGATGGAGTTTAAATTGAATATCTTTTGCTCTGATACCATAATAAATTAATAATTCTCTCAAAAACTTAACCCGTTAGGAAATAGTGAATTTAATAACTTAATTGTTATTCTAACAAGCTCATTTCACAAAGAGAGTTGACATACAAGTGTCTGGCACTAAGTAGCATATCAAGACCAGGTGTGATCCCATCAGAGATTGGAATGGGTCCATTAAGCTGGTTGTCAGTTAGATCAAGCCAAAGAAGACTGGATAGATTACCAATGGAAGGCGGAATCTGTCCACTAAAGTGATTAGAATTCAGAGATCTGCAGATGAAAGCAACAAAGTGTTTCAAATTTCACTGTACGTTATCCCTTTCATTTTACTACACTAAAAATTGAAACTCAGAGAGAATTATGTGTATATATGTACACACACATACATTACAGACAGAGATGGTAAATTTTCAGGACTGACTAGTAGACCCTTCATCTAAAGTTGTGTCATTTATTACATGGAAGATAGCATTCATAAGGAATTTGATTCATATTGTCCTTCGCAGTAAAACATTTGAATTACTGAAGAAATTAGAGAGTCAGAATCCTTACAGATAGAGTAGCTGCTGTAGAGATCCTATTGTGTCAGGAATAGGACCTGAGAAGCTGCAACCAACTAGGATTCTGATATGCAAATAAGAAAGAAACATAGTAAATTAGGAAGATCTTTACCATCCAACTTGAGTTCCAGCACAGACTGTTAATAACAATCAATATTTTCTTACAAGTTCAATAGTTTCTTTAAATTCCCAATTGATCGTGGGATTGGTCCTGTCAGGCCCTTGTTGTAAGATAGATCCCTATATGAAAGAAGCTAGTCAGGAAGTTGTAAGATAGATCCCTATATGAAAGAAGCTAATCAGGAATGCATTACTAAACTTACTGATCAAGTTACTACCAAATATGCATGAGGAATTGAGATTTTCATTTGATTTAGTTAGGACATTTTAAAAGAAAGTAAAATCTCCAATCATTGTTTTTGTGATATAATCGCCTAAATCGGCCACAGTGAGATCCACATCTCAATGACCATGAGGCTGGAGGCATGAGTAATACTCCCCATAACTTCCACAAACATTAAGTAGTGAATTTTTATATTTTTGAGCACTGCAGTTTCTTGTAGCTGAATGGTGGTTCAGGGATATCAATTGGAAATTGAATCTGAAGACTTAAAATAACAAAGTGAACATAGAAAACATACAGAATCTGTAATTCAGATAACAATTGGAAATCTCCAGACAGCGGGCCTGTCAAACCAATGCTTGATAACATTCTGAAATGATACAAAGTCAGCTTTATACCAAAATTTGGAATTGTCATGAACAAGCAAACGTGCCAACAAAAACTAGAAAGCGCAAACCATGCAGAAAGCTTACATGGAGGTCACACGTGAATTTGTGCACCCAATTCCTTCCCATCCCTTGCCACAAGGATCCGGACCCACCCAACTGGGTGGTGTATTCTGCCATATATTCTTGAGAGAAAGCAAAGCAACATCTGCATGCGGATATTAAAAACATCATAACTCAATCTCCAAATTATCAAACAAGACTATCTAATATATAGTTCAAAATAGATTGAAGATTCACGTAAATTGGAAGAACGTGTAACATTAGCTAAGGCCCCGTGATGGAATTATGGAAAAAAAATATATACATAACGTGGCAAAAAAAAAAAAAATTGATACCAAAATTTATGTTACTTCAGCAATCCAAATAGCCAAAATAAAGAACCTCTTTATTGGTGATGCATCTTAGTGTTGACTAAGTATTTCCTAGAGTCAAGTGCTGCCGAATAATTAATCATACGATTTGTACTGCTCAGATTCCAGAAACTGACATGAATCTTGAGTAAAACAAATCGTTGTTCAAAGTACAAAAGCTTTGTCTCTCATATACTAACCAAACTAATAATATAACAGTTAAACAAACTAACAAGAAGACAGACATGAACTGAACTTACAGTCCTGATTTTCTGTCTCGGCTGCTATAGCTGAAAATATGATGAAAACGAGCAGTAGGAACAGCTGACTTCTTTGAACCATTACTAAACAAACCGAAGTTATTACTCTGAGGACTTTATCATAGTCCATATATATATATATACAGAGTTCTAGTGCCACAACAAAAAGCATAACTTGTGTCATAATTCACCCACGTGGCGAATTATGGTTGGTAAAGGGATGATAGTGGACCATAACTCGCCACATAGGTGAGTTCTGACACAAATTATACCTTTTGTTGTGTCACCAGACTTTTTCATACCTAATTTGGTGAATTCTGTCTAAGTCTTTAAATGTTTCAGTTTCAGCACCAGCGACATGACCTTTTGGCTTTTGCAGTTCAAAAGGTTTCATGGATTGTTTGTCTATTTAGATATCGTTTATTGTTAAAAATTATAAATTAAAAACACTATAACAAAATAATTTTTAAATGTATGAATAGTTCTGTGTAACCCAATTTTGAAATTGTTTTTCTTAAAAAAAAAAAATACTTACAAGTTCTATGAACAATACATGACACCCACCATTATTTCAGCTAAACGCTGGAACGCACGTGCGTTCCAAACACACACTTTGTCAACAAGTCCAGACCTGGCCAACCGTAGTAATTAATGTTAAGATAAGGGTGCGTTTGCTTTGGGGGAAAATGATTTCCTGAAATCATTTTCCCCCAGACCCACGTGTTTGGCAGCAACGGAAAATGAAATTTCCCGGAAAATCATTTCTTGTTGACCAACAATTACTCCTTTGACCCGGAAATAATTTTACACCCTTATTTTCACTTCAATTCATTTCCGGAGAGAGAGAGAGAGAGAGAGAGAGAGAGAGAGAGAGAGAGAGAGAGAGAGAGAGAGCCCAGATCGGAGAGGGAAAAGAGAGGGAAGAGAGAGCCCAGATCGGAGAGAACCAATCGTCGATCGCGCCGCTCGTCGGATGATCGCACCGCGCCGACGAGCGGCGCAATCGATGAGATCGCACGGTGCGATCGTCCGACGAGCGGCGCGATCGACGATCGCGATCGACGAGCGCGCTCGTCGGACGATTGCACCGCTCGTCGATCGCGCCGCTCGTCGAACGATCGCACCACTCGTCGATCGACGAGCGGCGCGATCGACGAGCAGTGCGATCGTCCGACGAGCGCGGTCGTCGATCAACGAGCGGCGCGATCGCGATCGTCGATCGCGCCGATCGTCGAACGATCGCACCGATCTCGCCTCCGCTCGATCTCGCCTTCACCGCGCGATCTTATCTTCTCCTCCGCCGCGCGATCTGAATTTGACCGGATTTGATGAATTTTTTTGCTGGGTTTTGTTTCTTTTGTGAATGAGTGTGGAATTGATTCATTATCCGCATGTTTACAGTTGAGGAAGTGTATGAAAAATTGGGTATGTAAAGCATTTTCTATTTTCTGTAAAAATGTTTGAATGACCCAAACACCAGAATTGATTTTCCGTAAAATGAATTTTTTGACAGCCAAACACATGAAAATATTTTCCTTTCCAGAAAATAGCATTTCCGAAAAATAGAATATTTTTCGGAAATGCTTTTACTCAGTCAAATCCAAATTATGAGATTCAGAATCCCAATAAATTGCAATACTTCTATTATAAAAAGCCAACATCGATTTAATCTAAAAGCTCTCGTGAATTCACGTATTAGAATTTTGAAGCTTTGATTTGGTCAAAGCAACTGTGTAGTCTTTAGTCTCTCGAGGGAGATCTATCATATTGAGAAATGGACCAGATTACCATTTGAATTGGTCGATTCCATTCACTTCCTACTCATAAAATTAAGAAAAGGAAGCTAAGGTCAGGAATTTATAATAATAACGCAAGAGCTCTCTCTGGTCCCACTAGTGTTGGACACCCTTGAAACAACAAGTATCTTCTCGGATTTTGTGTTATGAATATACAGTACTAACTTCTTGAACATAAATTGTTTTCAAATGGACATATATAATTTTTTTTTTTTTTTTTTTGATGAACAACACATAATATATATATATATATATATATATATATATATATATATAATTTTGTTTTGCAAATAGCATATTGTAAAGAAGTTCTATTATTAGCTTTTTGGGTCTTAATACATTTCCCATTTTTATCTAGTTCAAATGGGGTTGTTCTTTTGAGCCCAAAAAAAAAAAAAAAAAAAGCATATTGTAAAGAAGTTCTATTATTAGCATATAGCATATTGTTTTGCAAAGAAGTTTTTTTGGGTCTTAATACATTTCCCATTTTTATCTAGTTTAAATGGGGTTGTTCCTTTGAGCCCAAAAAAAAAAAAAAGCATATTGTAAAGAAGTTCTATTATTAGCATATAGCATATTGTTTTGCAAAGAAGTTTTTTTGGGTCTTAATACATTTCCCATTTTTATCTAGTTTAAATGGGGTTGTTCCTTTGAGCCCAAAAAAAAAAAAAAAGCATATTGTAAAGAAGTTCTATTATTAGCATATAGCATATTGTTTTGCAAAGAAGTTCTATTATTAGCTTTTTGGGTCTTAATACATTTCCCATATTTATCTAGTTTAAATGGGGTTGTTCTTTTGAGCCCAAAAAAAAAAAAAAAAAAAAAAAAAAAGTGGTTGTTCTTTGTATATGCTAGGCCTAGGGGGCAAGCCGAAGGCCTAAGGCCCCAATACAGAATGTTTCTTTCTTTTAAAAAAAAAAAAAAAAAAAAAAAAAGGCTTCATCCCTATTATAAAAGAAATCCATAATTTCATAATAATAATTTTTTGATAAATTATAAACTGCATCATTTAATTTAGTCATATTACTCTTATTAAGAATTACATTATGTATATGGTAGAAATGATGTAAGTGGTGGATGCTTGATAATTTTCTTGTTTTGATGAATAAGAATAGATATTGATGCAAACAGATTTCATGTCATATATGCACTAAAACTAAGGTTGTCTATACCGCGTAGACCATGAATTTTTTTTTTTTATTATTAAAAAGTTTCAAATACAACAAGACCAAGAGCGACTTTTACCATTTTCTTTTATATAAGCTAATTTTATCTTTTAAAAAAGTTTCAAGCACTAAGACTGAGGGTGTGTTTAAATACCGCTTATTTTGCTGAAACTGAAAAATTATTACTAAAAGTATTGTAGATAAATGTAAAAATTAGTTGAAATAATACAGTAGGACCTATGAATTGTAGCAAAAATAAGCTGAATAGTGAAATAATTTTGAGCTTTCAAATTACAATTTTGCTTCTTTGTCATGTGAAGCAAGCAAGCATCACAGTATCTTCTAGCTAACTATCCAACACAATTAAAATCATATTATTGTGAGAGAGGAGAGGGCTGGAATCTGGAAAAGCATATTATTAAATTAAAACCAAAATGGATCCCACATCTCATTCTCAGAAAGAAAAGCTTCATTTTGGTATCACTCATGGTAATGACAGAAACTTCACTAGCCCTGCTAATCAATTAACTATTAATTATAATGGCCCTACGTTACGTACCTTCATCATCTTAATTAATTAATAATTTAGGCCCATCTATATATTTATCGCTGCAGAAAAGATCTCTTTATTTATCTCTATCTCTACTGGACTATTGGATTAGTCTATGGAATGTAATACAATATAATTATATTTATGCATGCAATATTGTTTTGTGTTGTGTTGTGTGGACTAGTAACAAACAAGTAGACTAGTTTGAGACTTTGCATATATGGTTTGGGATACAACAAGTTGTCTTTGTCTTTGAAAACTAACACCAAATTAATGGCATCCTACTTGAGCTATCCTAGCCTAGCTAGCTATATATCTTATTAGTAGGAGGAGGGAGTATTAATTAATTCGTCACAGCTAGATAAACCCTTTAAATTTAATAACTAAATAAAAGTGCATATATAATTTTAAAATGAGATAATTACACTCATCTTTCTTAAGATTTTGGAGAATAACACTACACTCCAAATTTGAAGAGAAAAGACACTCTCCTCTCTTAGAGTTTGAAGAAACTAACACTCTCCCCTTTTTATTATATTAGTAACGAAATACTATGAATTTCTATAAAAATTTATTTACAAAAGTTTAAGCATGGTTAGTAAAAAAATAACTGATAAATTTAAAATAAAAAATGCAAAATTTATCAAGCACCAAAACACTTGCAACAACAAATCTTTTCATAAATCCGTTGAAAAAAAAAATGCAAAATTCATACTTAATATTTTTAAATGCAGTTTAATTAAAAATTTTAAATAATGAATTTTAATTCTAAAATATAAGATAAGTTTTGAAACATGCCTTTAAGCAAAAGGCACGTTAGTACACAATATTTTTAATATTAATTGAACAAAGTTTAGTCAATCAAATGTTAAAGAGGAATGTGTTTTTCCCTTAAAATTTAGGATGAAGTGTCTTTTTCTCAAACTTCAAGAGAGGGGAGTATCGTTACTCATTTTAAAATTATAACTAAAACTGTATTTTAAAACATAGTTTCAGCTTTGTGTCTTGTAAATAGTAAACAGTATGTAACTATCACAACTCAACTTATAAGTTAATTATGGGTTCCAGTTAACTTAACTGGTAAAGTCTTTGATAGTTAAATAAGAAATTTGGGGTTCAATCTCTGCCTACACCAAAAACGGATTGGTATTTTGGTCTGATGATAAGAAATTGTCATTAGGAGCGGACGCCATAAATTGAAACTCTCTAAAAAAATTTAAAAAAAAAAATAAAAAGTAAAAACTCATAAGTTAATTAGTGAAAGAAGTAGCTAGCTCTCAACACCCACCTAATTAATGTGGTTGTGGTGTGGAGTTACATAAATGGGTGATTCTCATTTCCCAACAATTAATCGATAACACATAACCATAATTTTGTATGGTATAAAAAATTATAAAGGGAAATGTTAAAGAATGCCCCAATGCATTGGTTTAGAAATATTTTATGGAAAAATGAGAAAATAATTAATTTTTTTATAAGCCTTTTATATTTTCCATAAAAATAATGTCAAAAATTTCATAATTTAGTTTAGACTAAAATGCAAAACACACCCTCTAAGTTTTACCATTTTTCATTTCAGTCCTATAAGTTTTAGTTTTGTCATTTCAATCCTCTAAATTTCATTCCTTATCAATTAAGCCCCGTTAATGTTCTGTTAGTTTATTCAATTAACTTTTATTTTTTTATATTTAATTTAATTTTTTATTTATTTCTTAATTTTAGAAAAAATGTTAATAAAAAAACTAAACAAAAGAAAACCTCTCTGCCGCTCTCCAAGTGGTAATCGATCTACTAGACAATCAGTTGAGATACATAGGTTAACAAGAGACCCTCCAAGCCTAATCTACCCAATATACTTAAGCCCTCCAAGCTCCTACTCCAACAAGGCTTCTTGGAAACGTATCTTGTCTAGCTATCTGGATCCCACAACAAGCTCCATGTTGCATCTGCCATCCTTGGCTTCTTCCAATGCTTCCCAGCAACACCAAAACCTCATTAAACACTCTGAAAATGTGTGGTATGTGTTTGGGCTATCAACCTCCCAAGGATATGAAAATGGAGAGGTAGGAGTTAAGGAAAATCCACAAGCAATTGTGTAGAAGATTGTGGGTATAACAATATCTAACTCTCAAGGTTTGTGGCTAGCGTTTTCTCTCAGAAGCACTCCTCAAGATTTGTGGGTAACGTGGATATATATAGTGTGGGTACAGAAAGTGTGTATCAAATAGGAAAATCTGGCAAAACAGAATATTTCGCGAGTGTCTCGCGGGAAGGCCTTACCCACGAGCTACTCGCGGAACACAGCTATCTCCATCCTGTCTTGACTCTTCGCATTCCAATCATGTACAGGGCACATGAATCATTTCGCGGGATGCTTAGTCGCGAGATACCCGCGAAAGCTCTTCAGCCTTCAATTTGCTTGAGTCTTCACACTCTCTCTCTCTCTCACACAACCCTTACAATTAAATCCCACAATAAATACAAGGTACAAAAAATTGAATAAAATTACAATCAAATTTGATACAGAATTAAAGCCAACAAAACATATAGTTGTAAATTACAACTTTACAATATATATATATATATATATATATATATATATATATCGCTACTGAAAAGATCTCTTTATTTATCTCTATCTCTACTGGACTATTGGATTAGTCTATGTAATGTAATACAATATAATTATATTTATGCATGCAATATTGTTTTGTATTGTGTTGTGTGGACTAGTAACAAACAAGTAGACTAGTTAGAGACTTTGCATATATGGTTTGGGATACAACAAGTTGTCTTTGTCTTTGAAAACTAACTCCAAATTAATGGCATCCTACTTGAGCTATCCTAGCCTAGCTAGTTATATATCTTATTAGGAGGAGGGAGTATTAATTAATTCCTCACAGCTAGATAAACCCTTTAAATTTAATAACTAAATAAAAGTGCATATATAATTTTAAGTTGACGATCTACTTATTATTCCACACGCCAAAGTTACACATTCCCATAAAAACTCTAACTAAAATCATATTTTGATACATGATTGGAGTTATAATTAATAACTTATATTTTTGAAATAATAAAATTGTTTTTTAATTTTAAAATGAGGTAATTACACTCATCTTTCTTAAGATTTTGGAGAATAACACTATACTCCAAATTTGAAGAGAAAAGACACTCTCCTCTCTTAGAGTTTGAAGAAACTAACACTCTCCCCTTTTTATTATATTAGTAACGAAATACTATGAATTTCTATAAAAATTTATTTACAAAAGTTTAAGCATTGTTAGTAAAAAAATAACTGATAAATTTAAAATAAAAAATGCAAAATTTATCAAGCACCAAAACACTTGCAACAACAAATCTTTCCATAAATCCGTTGAAAAAAAAGAAAAAAGAAAAAATAATATGCATTATTCATACTTAATATTTTAAAATGCAATTTAATTAAAAATTTTAAATAATGAATTTTAATTCTAAAATATAAGATAAGTTTTGAAACATGCCTTTAAGCAAAAGGCACATTAGTACACAATATTTTTAATATTAATTGAACAAAGTTTAGTCAATCAAATGTTAAAGAGGAATGTGTTTTTCCCTTAAAATTTAGGATGAAGTGTCTTTTTCTCAAACTTCAAGAGAGGGGAGTATCGTTACTCATTTTAAAATTATAACTAAAATTGTATTTTAAAACACGGTTTCAGCTTTGTGTCTTGTAAACAGTAAATAGTATGTAACTATCACAACTCAACTTATAAGTTAATTATGGGTTTCAGTTAACTTAATTGGTAAAGTCTTTGATGGTTAAATAAGAAATTTGGGGTTCAATCTCTGCCTACACCAAAAACCGATCGATATCTTGGTCTGATGATAAGGAGTTGTTATCAGGAGCAAACGCCATAAGTTGAAACTCTCTAAAAAATTAAAAAAATAAATAAAAAGTAAAAACTCATAAGTTAATTAGTGAAAGAAGTAGCTAGCTCTCAACACCCACCTAATTAATGTGGTTGTGGTGTGGAGTTACATATATGGGTGATTCCCATTTCCCAACAATTAATCGATAACACATAACCATAATTTTGTATGGTATAAAAAATTATAAAGGGAAATATTAAAGAATGCCCCAATGCATTGGTTTAGAAATATTTTATGGAAAAATGAGAAAAGAATTAATTTTGTTATTAGCCTTTTATATTTTCCATAAAAATAATATCAAAATTTTCATAATTTAGTTTAGGCTAAAATGCAAAACACACCCTTTAAGTTTTACCATTTTTCATTTCAATCCTATAAGTTTTAGTTTTGTCATTTCAATTCTCTAAATTTCATTCCTTATCAATTAAGTCCCGTTAATGTTCTGTTAGTTTATGCAATTAACTTTTAATTTTTTTTTTTTTTTTTTTTAATTTTAGAAAAAATGTTAACAATTTAAAAAAAAAAAAAAAAAAAAAAAAACCCACTCCACCCGATCTGTGAAACCGATAATGAAGAGGGGAAAAGAAGGAGAAGTGCCGCCAAATCCGATGAAACCCAAGTTGTAGCTTTCTGTGTTGGTGTTGGTTTTGGTCTCAATATGTTGTTACATAGTTGAATCCAATTGTAGCACAAGATGTGATTTGGCTTTAGCTTCATACTACGTCTGGCCTGGGTCAAATCTCACATTCATAGCTCAAGTTTTTCGGTCTAACAAGCAAACGATATGCGAACCTAACCAAGTCTGAGTTGTTGCACAAGTATAATATCTATCTCCCAATAATTTACTTGATTCTAATTCCAATTCCAAGTTGAATGTAGCGGTCACATGTTCTTGTGGCAATAGCTCGGTTTCGGAGGATTACGATTTGTTTATTACTTACCCACTTCAGCCAGAGGACACTATGGAATTGATTGTCCTCAGTTGCGAATGCAAGTGTACCGTTTTTGGAGAGTTAGAAACCGGGAGCGAATTTTACCCCACTCCAGGTGTACTCTCTTGGATTCTCAAATCAGGAATCGGGTGGGGTGGGGTGGGGTGGGGTTTTCTCTTCTTCTTCTTTTTTTTCTTTTTTTTTTAATTAAGAAATAAATAAATAAAGGTGATCGGTAGAAACTAACTTTATAATAACAGAGGACTTAATTGGAAAATAATGAAACTTAGAGTATTGAAATGACAAAACTAAAACTTATAGGACTGAAATGAAAAATTGTGAAACTTAGAGGGTGTTTTTTACATTTTGGTCTTTAGTTTATTAACAATTGCCCTAAAGTCACCCGTTAACATGACCCAATTATAAATACTGGAATAAATTAAGTGCGAACCTGCAGTCTAGTCTGCCGACGAGTAGAAATTATATTAGTCCATTAATGGTTTTTTTTTTTTTTTTTTTTGAGAAATTAGTCCATTAATGGTTTGGCCTTTTCCTCTAGTGGGAAGGTCAACTTCTACACGAACTCTAGACCAAGTCATGAGCGATAGCAAAGCCAAGATTTTTATTACTTACCCACTTCAGCCAGAGGACACTATGGAATTGATTGCCTCAGTTGCGAATGCAAGTGTAGCGTTTCTAGAGAGTTAGAAACCGGGAGAGAATTTTTACCCCGCTCCAGGTGTACTCTTGTGAGATCAACCGCCGAATGCTCGACACCGTTAAGATTCGCGAGTTTTACCCCACTCCAAGTGTACTCTCTTGGATTCTCAAATCAGGAAATCAGGTGGGGTGAGGTTTTCTTTTTCCTTTCTTTTTTTTTTAAATTAAGAAATAAATAAATAAAATAAAATAAAGGTTATCGATAGAAACTAACTGTATAATAACAGAGGATTTAATTGGAAAATAATGAAACTTAAAGTACTGAAATGAAAAATTGTGAAACTTAGAGGGTGTTTTTTACATTTTGGTCTTTAATTTATTAACAATTGCCCTAAGGTCACCCGTTAACATGACTCAATTATAAATACTAGAATTAATTAAGTGCGGACCTGCAGTCTAGTCTGCTGACGAGTAGAAATTATATTAGTCCAATAATGGTTTTTTTTTTTTTTTTTTTGAGAAATTAGTCCATTAATGGTTTGGCCTTTTCCTCTGGTGGGAAGGTCAACGACTACACGAACTCTAGACCAAGTCATGAGAGATTGCAAAGCCAAGATTTTTGCCCAAGCTGTCATATTTTGTCTTTTTCTCGATCCTAGTCTGATTTTCGTGCTGCTATTTGGAGGCATTTCCAAGCCCCGATTTCTTCAAATTTGATATCCCTGGAAAGCTCTAAATGTCTAGTTTCCAGAGCTTAAAAGGTAGCAAAACCAACATTAAATTCTTCATTTAGAAATGATGAAGCACTCCTTCATTTTGAATACAAGTGAACTAGAAACTGGAAAACATTTGCTTAGGTTAACATAATTTTACAAAAATAAATAAATAAAAAGTCATACCATCACAATATGGAAAAATAAAAACCCTTAAAGATTCATCAAAACCAAAAATTTATCCCATAAAAAAACTATAAATTTATGTTTTGGTAGGATCGGTGGGATCCCATACAGTTCTATGATCCTACACGATCTTACTTACGATCCTACCATTTTTCGATTCTAGTGTGATCCTAAACATTTTGGCGAGGTGGGATCTAAAATCGTGCAATCCTACAATCTAGATTGCGATTTTAACAACCATGGCTAGCTAGTGTGGCAGTGGCAGATTTGGGTTTCGTGGTTAGGTTGTGGTGGGTGGTGGCTAGCAAGAGATGTGTGTGGCTAGTTGGTGTGGTGGTGGCTGAGGGTGTTTTGTGGGTTTGTTGAGTTGCTTGCTTTGTCTCTGAGAAGAGAGAGATGAAGAGGAAGAGAGAGAAAGAGATGAGGAAGAATTAAAAATAATTATAATATTTAAATGAAGTAGCTAAAAAAATAGAACCATTGATGCTAGGTGTGTTATAAAATGAAGTGTTAAAATAAATTAAATAGATTTTAAGATGCTAAATAGTTAAATTTTTGCCTCCACCATTGCGAATGCTCTAAAATAGAAAAAATAGATTGTTATGCTAAAATAGATGAAAAATTTTGGATAGACTGATGCAAATACTCTGAGATCTAGTAGCAATGGACAGAAGAAATGTGTAACTTACAAAGTTACAACAGCCAACGGGTAATTTGAATATATATATATATATATATATATATGGTGGAGTTTGGATACAAATTATTCCAAGTCCACGTTTTACTGTAGCGCGTTTTGCTTTTTTTTTTTTTTTTGGTTCAGCCCACAATTGTTGACAATTCAACTGTGAACAGTGTTCCGTACAATGTTCACGGGTCCCACAAATTACACTTTTCAGCAACTTTTTCATTAAAAATGGGTCCCACATCACTATTCACACATTTAAAAAATATTTCGCTACAGTGTTTTCAGTTTTCAGTTTCAGCAAAATAAGTTCTATCCAAACAGACACTATATATAAGTAGGGGGAAATTACACTTTGCTCACTTGTGGTTTGCTCGAAAAACACTTTGCCTACCTGTGGTTTAAACATTGGCACTTTACCCACCTATGGTCCTATTCGTTAACATTTCGTTGCCCACCTATCCACTTGCCGTTACTCTAACACCTTTCATCTGAAAGACATATTATGAACTAAATCAAACACATTGAATTCAATATCATCATGTGAAATCCATCCTCTTTTCTATATGCACTGCACAAAATCCATCCTCTCTTATCCCTCTTTCTTTTTTTCTTTTTTCTTTTTCTTTTTCATTATTATTATTATTATTATTATTATTATTATTATTATTATTATTATTATTATTATTATTATTATTATTGTATTCAGACTCTTTCGTTTCCTTATTGGGTTACTTTCCCATCTAAGATACTTCTCATTCCTTTAACCCAAAACACAATCTCTTTCTAGTTTTCAATTCTAGGTTACCTTGTTTTATTAGAGGATTTTGCGTCCTCTGCTTTTTCAACATAGATAGAGACAAAGATAGAGAGAAACCTTTGGGTTTTCCTGTTTTTTTTTTTAGGCGAAAACCACATTTTCATCTCTACATTTTCACGCAATTCCCACTTTGGTCCCTATCTTTTATTTTTATCGCTTTTACTCCCTATCCTGAAAAACGCATCTCGTTTTTGTCCCTGCCATTACATCAAAGACGAAAAATGCACACGTGGCAAACTGCAGAATTAAAAAATATTAAAAGTATTTTATTTTATTCTAAAATAAAATAAAATTTTAGTTATCATTTAATTATTTAAATAATAATTGTTCTTCATGTTCTTCCCCTAGGAACATGGTTGTCCAGAAAATAAGAAGTTCAAGATTTTCTTCTCTTTTCTTGCATTTTCTTAGCATCCAAACAAGCAAAAACATATACAAAACCTTGAAGCAAAAACATATACAAAACCATGATCAAACTCAGATACTCTAACACAATCAACTAACAAAACCCAAAACACTTAATCAAAAAAATAATAATAATAATAAAACAAACAAAACCCAAAACATGGTCAGATCAAAAAACAAAATACCAAAACTCAAAGCCAATCCTCATCAATAAAATACACCAAAACACAATCATGAGCTAGTCAGATCAAACCACGGTGACCATCAAACCATGGTGACCATCTGGGTTTAGAGAGAGAGAAGATCAGATCTCGGTCAAGGTGGGTTTCGGCCATGGATCTTCAACCATGGGGTTTTGGCCATGGGTCTTCAGCCATGGATTTAGAGAAGATGAACATAAAATTTAAAACCCAGAAAATTTGAATTCAAACCCAGATTGGCCGAAACACAAAACTCAAAACCATATTTCAAACCCCCACACCACCAAAGCATCAAACACAAAAATCAAACCCATATTTTCGGCCCCCAAATACTAAATCCAAACCCAAATTTTTGGCCCCCAAACACAAAACTCAAAACCCAAATTTTCTTATTTTCAGAGAAACCAAACAGAAACCTTAAATCCAAACCTTAGAGCCAAAACCAAACTACTTGCAACCTCAGATTCAAAGCTATCAAATCCAAACAGAATCAACCTCAGACCAGCCAAAACGGAATCAACCTCAGATTCGCTACTTTCTTCTTTCTCGTGTTTGAATCTGGGTTGGTTTTTTTTTTTTTTTTTTTTTTTTTTTTTTTTTCTTTTGAGAAACATCTGGGTTGGTATTTTTGTTGTTCTTGTTCTAGATACACTTAGATCTTGATTCATGTGGTTTTTGGTTTTTAATTATGTTTTTAGTTTTTTTTTTTATTTAGTTTAAATTGATAAATTAGTTTTTTAAATTTAAATGCTGATGTGGCATTTTTTAATGTCAAATAACATTTTTTTTTAATGGCCACGTCAGCTTTTAGTGTGCTAACAGTGCACTTCGTTTGCCACGTGTGTATTTTCCATCTCTAATGTAATGGCAGGGACAAAAACAAAACGCGTTTTTCAGGATAAGGAGTAAAAGCGGTGAAAATAAAAGATAGGGACCAAAGTGGGAATCACGTGAAAATGTAGGGACGAAAATGTGGTTTTCGCTTTTTTTTTTTTTTAATTAAATTTTCACGAATTAATTTTTCAAAAAAGGATTTTTATTTTTATGATTTTTTAATAAGGTTCTAGTGTTTTCCTCTATTTAACTTAAAATATAATTCTTGGCTTTTTCCTTGCTCCTTAATATGTCTTCGTGTTTAACCAAAGGGGGTGGAAGAACCTATGCACTAGACATACAACGAAGCTTCAATACTCCTCTCCACAGCCTATCCCAACATCTTCTCCATCGAAAACCTCACAGAACTAGAGAAACAAGCTATGTATCTAACATTTCCTACCTCAGCTTATACAAATTCCTCAAATTTCAGTTCGCAATCTATCATCAATTACTACGATTAAAAAAAAAAAAAAAAAAAAAAAAAACTAAAATCTAGGTTAAAGAAAGTACTTGGAATTTAGCTCCAGAGGGAACCTCAAAATCTATCATAAGGGTTTTGATCGAAATGGTAATCAAAAGTGATGATAGAAATTTCACATGATGATCTTAATGAAGTGTCTCAATTTAAGAGAGAGAGTGAAAGGGTGGCCTAAGATTTGTTTCTCTAGGATTAAGTATTTTTGATCCAATTTGTAATATATTTTTCAGTGTTAAAAGATGTTAGAGTAACGACAAATGGATAGATGGGCAACAGAATGTTAACGAATAGGGATACAAGTGAGTAAAGTATCAATTTTGAAACAAGTAGGTAAAGTATTTTTCAAGCAAACCACAGATAGACGAAGTGTAATTTCTCCTAAAAATAAGATAATATTTCATAAAAAAAATAAAAGTAATGATAAATCTAAAACTGCATACGGGTATGCATGAAATATTTTTATTAGGACTAAATTAATTTAGGCCCATACTTATCCCAAGCAAACAATATTAGGCCCACAAAGTGAGCCCATTATAGAGAAAATATAACCATTACTGATCTGATGTGTAAATAACAGTTTATAGCAGCAGCACCCACCCACTACCACTAGGCTCTCTCTCTTCGATCTGCAAAAAAAAAAAAAAAAAAAAAAAAATGGCAGCAGCACCAGACCACTTGTTCAACCTTCGAAACAACTTCTACCTGGGAGCTTTCCAGGCAGCCATCAACAACAGCGACGTCCCGAACCTCTCCCCAGACGACGCCGTCGAGCGCGACTCCCTCGTCTACCGCTCCTACATCGCCCTCGGCAGCTACCAGCTCGTCGTTCACGAGATCGACGCTTCTGCTCCCACTCCTCTTCAGGCCGTCAAATTGCTCGCGCTCTACCTCTCTTCCCCCGAAAACAAGGTACCCCCCCCTCATATCTCTTTGTTGCAATTCTCAGATCTCGTGGCTTAGATTTGTGAATTTCGATTTTTCAGGAGTCGGCGATCTCGAGTTTGAAGGAGTGGTTGGCGGATCCGGCGATCGGGAGCAACCCGATTCTGAGGTTGATTGCTGGGATCGTGTTTACGCACGAGCAGGATTACAATGAGGCTCTTAAGCACACCAACGCTGGTGGCACTATGGAACTGTAAGTCTTAAATTTCTCTTCTTTTTTTCTTTTTTTATTGTTGTTTAGTATTAGATCAGGAGAGTTATTGATGTAGTAATAAAAGACTAGAGTAGGAATAAATCAAAATTGAACCTTGGGATCATGACCCACAAGTTGAAATACTTTTTTTCAATGAATGCACCAGCACAATAAGGATAGTGCTTCACATTATTGTTGTAAGTTATTGCATTTAATAAACTCAGGATCAGAATTTGTCCTATCAGATCAAGAGAATTATTGATGTAAAAAAGTCTATATCAAGTTTGGGTTTTAACTGTAGAAAGATTCTTAGACAAAGGTTAAACTATCCAAGAAGATTCTGAGCTAGACGCATGAGAGCTTATTTTGTAGGTTGGAAAGAAGGGCTTACCTGAACATGTAGTGTGCATTATTATATGTTTGTGTTGTTGATTTATGAAACAGAATTTGATTCGCATTGATGGGAACTTCTTTGGTTTCTCTAAATAGTGAATCTGGTTTTTTAAATTGCATTTGGGTTGTTGACGGGTTAGGTTTATCCTTTGGATCCCTTTTTTATTTTTGCTTTTAATTACATAGATCGGAACATAAGTTTGGAATCTTTGGGCTTAGTGATTCTATAATTGGTAGTCTTGTAATCTGAGGGAATTCTACATTACAAATTGGTTTTGTTTTGTTTGTGGAAGGAAATTTTAGTGCGACAGATACGGGGTGTTGATTTCATTGTGTTTTGTTTTGATACGCTTAGAATACATAGGATCACTGGAAGGGTTACTTTGCTTGCAGTTTTTTGGTGTATCTAGAAATGAAGGTGTAGAAGACCTGTTGAATATGTTGAATAGATGGAAATGGATATGAAATGGCATTAGTCCTATTGTCATGTTCTAGGCTTGTGTTTAGCAGGTTTTATATTTGTTGACATTTACAAATTTTATTATTGATTGGGCCTCTCTTGGCTTGGGCTTCAAACACACCAAGTCTTTCATGAACAACTTGAAGCTCAGCTCGATAAGAGCTCTTTCATGTTTATTTATTTATGTACTGAACAACCCTGAGCCTAATTTTTAAACTCATCTAATAATCAATCTGATCTTGAAAAACACTACCTCAATTTTATCAAGACTCTTTAAGGGTTATAGATAATTATCATTAGAGCTGCACATGATTGGAGCCTTTTTTAAAATCCTAAATTTTTTTGTCTAAAAACTTATGAAACCATGGTTGATGTCAATGCTTGATTATTTGTGTTTTCTCTTCTTTCTTTTTTCTTTTCCCTTTTCTTTTTAAAGGCTTGAATCTAGTGAAACATAGTGATGACTCTGTTTAAGATGCCTTTGTACACTGGCAAACTTGAATTTCATGACTACCTGCCTAATTTTGTGTAACTTAAATTCTTATTCCAAGTTTTATTGCTCTCTGGCTCTTTAACTTTAAGTGTCATGTCTTATATACTTCTCATATCCTTGGATTGCATCCTACATATTTTACTTATAGAAAATGTAAGTGAACATAATTTTTTTTTGCATGATGCACAATTTTAGCAGGTGGCTTATGTAATTTACTTTTGGTCTCCTGTTAATTAAAGGATTACTTTATCTTTTGTGAAAATAGACTATCATTAACAAAAAAAGAAGAAGATAAAAATAAAATATGTTGTGGAGATGGCATTATGCAAATGATGGGTCATGTCACTAATGTTTTACAACAAAAAAGTAACACAAGTAGCTATAGAGTGGAGAAAAAATTGCAGAGGATGTTTCTTATCAATTTTCCAAGCCTGATATATATTGTTATGCTTTTGCAGGCATGCCTTGAATGTCCAGATTTTCCTTAAAATGCATAGGTCAGATTATGCTGAGAGACAGCTTAGGGCCATGCAGCAGATTGAAGAGGACCACACACTAACTCAACTTGCTAATGCATGGTTAAATTTGGCAGTGGTATGTACATTTGTCTCTATTTCCTTGAGAATGAGAAACTGTCATTGTTTGTAATCTTACATTTTCCTCTGAATCAGGGTGGTTCCAAGATACAGGAAGCATATCTCATCTTCCAAGATTTCTCTGAGAAGTATCAGATGACAAGTTTGATCCTGAATGGGAAGGCTGTTTGCTGCATGCACATGGGAAACTTTGATGAAGCTGAAACTCTGCTGCTTGAAGCACTAAACAAGGCAAGTTTCTAACAAGTCAATGTTGGGTTTTTTGGGCTTCTTAATGAGAAAAGCAGAATTTATTTTTGGTCACTTGGAGAAATTGCAAATTTTATCAAATTCACAATATGTAAGTGATTTTAGCCGGTTTAATAGGGAAAAAAAAAAAAAACTGTTGAATTGATATTGTGTGTTTCTTCTACTTGTATAGCTTCTCTTGTTACCTTTTTCTTGAATCTCTTCAAATCCCTTTACTTTTGAATTAAGTCATAAATTTTAATTAGTTGTGGTGCCAAATAATTTATTATATCACTCTTAAATACTTATTGTAGAGGCTGAGTTGTATTAGCATTAGATAGTCGCGTGTTCATTTTAATTTATAGAGATGTCAAAGAGCTGTGTGATGATTTGACACAGGATGCAAAGGATCCAGAAACTCTAGCCAATCTGGTTGTATGCTGTCTTCATCTTGGTAAAGCTTCTTCCCGGTTTCTCAGGTAAACTATCACTTCATGCCCTCTGTTCTTTCTTATTGTCTCTTTCATTAAATTAGCATGTAATTAATGGAAAAAACATGTCAAAATCCTATAAATACTGTTGCAAAAGCTGAAAGTAAGTGCAATTTGACAACTGGAGAAAAGAGACTAGAATGTTTGTGTATGCAAATTGGTGAGGTTTGAGGAATATAATGCTACAGGGTGTTAAAAGTGTCATACATAAAGGCTTGTATGCATGGTGAATAGAGGGTGAGGTTGAGTTCAAAACCCACTCAATGTGGGTGTGTAATATACCAATGAAAAGAATAAAAAGTTTTAAACTTCTTTTTCTAGCTTTTAAGTCTAAGTTGAAGTAAACAATCTTGCTATGTGAATTACACAAGGGCTTGATGCTTGCTTCGGCATGGCCTGTTCTATGTCAATGTGGTTTATGGCAATTATGCATCACTCATTATTACTGGCTTTTGGGCAGCTCTAATTTGAAATACATGGCTAGAATACAATAGCAGATGAAAAGTTTCAAGTTTGACGAAACTCCAAGGGACACAATAATTTGGAGACCACGTCTCATAAAATGGAGAACACTGGTTTGAATCTCCCTGTCCCACTCCCTTGGACCAAACCTTAGTGATAAAAAACTAGAAATCTAAAGTATCAAGTCTTGTCCTAAAGGAGTGGACAGACATTATCCTCAGATCACATGTCTGGTCATATTCAAGGATCAGTGCAGTTAGAGGCTGGGATGCATGGACGCGGCAAAACGCCCACCGCACCCGCATCCGACGCGGCCCGACGCAGCGATGCGCGACGCCGCTGCCTGCGCGTCGGTGCCGCGTCCAGCTTTTTTATTTATTTATTTTTCCGTTTCACAACTTGCGCCAACGCGGCGCAGACTCGGGCTGATTCGCGCTGAATCGGGCTAATTCACGCCGACTCAGTCCGTATCAAGCGAAACGGCCGAAACGCCGATTCAGGCCGAAATTCAAAAAAAAAAAAAAAAAAAAAGGTGCAAACAGCCGCTCAATGATCGGCGATCATACAGGAATCTCATTTTTTAGAGATGATCATGATTGACTTGCTCCTCGACCTCGTTTGGTTGCCGAGAATGATTCCAGGCGGGCCTCGCACTCTAGCAGAGGGGGAGTTGCTCCACAGGAACCCACAACAACACAACTGCTACTCTGTTGGCCCGTGACAACGTGAGTTGCAATATAAAAAGACTTTGATTACCCCAAAATGCCCTTTGCTTTGTATTTTATTGGACCACCTAGTTGCACCCAAAGTCAGGTGGCTGTTTTGGCACATGTGAAGGCCAAAACAAAAAGGTGTTACTTTATGTTTAGGATTTTATCTTTTTCTAAAAAATAATAAATAAAAAAAGAGTAGGGTCTTGACTTGTCAGCAGTGAGGCTGTCATAGACAAAGGTTATGAGAAGAGGAGGGCTTTGAAAAATTCATTTTTTAAAAATATTTTAATAGTAAAAATATATAGAAAATATAAATAAAAATATTTTTAATAATTTTTTAATCGTCGTATCTCGCTGCACCTGCACCCTACTTTTTCAAAAATTGCCGAGTCCCGCACCCGCACCCACACCCGAATCTGGAAACACACCCGTGCTTCATAGGTTAGAGGCACTAAAATGACATAATTCTGCATCATGCACAGAGGATGGTTAATCTCTTTTTATCTTTTAGCTTCTCTTCCTTTTAACAATTAGATTGAATGATCTTTTAAGTGGATTGGATTCTTGAAGTTTGATGTTTTACTTTTTGCTTGGAAATGGTACACGTCTAATTTTACTCCAACATTTGCAATGGTTGAATATAACAAATGTCTTTTGGTTCTCATTTGGATTGGATCCTTCTTCTTAAACCCCACCACCCCCCCCCCCCCCCCCCCCCCCCCCAATCCCTTTTTCAATTATCTGTTGACTGCTGTTGCACAAGGTTATTGTGCAAAGTTTCCAATAGTATGTATATTATAAATAAAATAATTTGATATATATGTATAGATCCTACCTCATTAGGCTTGTGTACAAATTCTAGGAAGTTAATTCTGTTTTATTTTTTTATTTTTTTTACATCACTATTTCAAATCTTAATTTAGTTGCTATGATAGAAAAACTAAATAATCGTAATTGAAGTGCTACAATTAATTAATTTTTTTAAAGAAAAACACACACACACACACAGGAGAGATGGGAGATGAGAATTCTGGTGAAATTTGTTATTAGTGACTTACTGCTTTAAGACACTGATTTTGCAGCCAGTTGAAACTTTCACACCCAGACCACGTGCTTGTCAAACGTGCGTCAACCGCAGAGGAGAGCTTTGACCGGGCTGTTCAATCAGTTGCTTGATGAATTCATTTTAGGCAGAGAGGTGAATTCTGTTACTATATATATGGTCCTTTCACCATTCATGACGGCTATTCTCTATTGGTTTTGTAAGCGACAGGAACATATAAAATTGAATGGAACAGATTTATTTCGCGACTGAGTTTGAAATTCATAGTAATGTTTACTTTTCCTATGTCTAATTGTGTCTTCACATACTAATTTTTTGAGCAATTTAATTCATTTTGAGTTATGCATTTTGAGCAATTTATTTGTACAACATATTCCTTTTGATTTATAGATTGATTTGACAATCAAGCCACCCTCAAAACATCCTGATCCAAAAAGCTCAGGATATTGTAGAATACTAAAACTGTATTTTAGTGCGAGTCCTGATACATTGAATTTATATTTGATTAAAATTAAATAGAATTATTCTGAATAGTAATCTATATTTTGAATGTCATGTGTCTTTATATACGAAAATTATTTTAAAAAAGAAGAAATTGGAGGTTTTAAATGGGAGGGACATGTGGGTCCTACATGTGTAAGTTCTACATAGTGTGCAAGGGCGGTCTCATAAATGGGAGTGGAGGATCCTTTCTTCATAGAAATAAGTTTATGCTTCAAATGTATTTGGCTATAAACATTGAATTATTCCAAACCCATAAAATAATAACTTATGAATTAAATGACCTTGGTTGGAGCTTCTCCTAATGAGTGTCCCTTGGTAGCCCACTTCTCTCGATTTTGGGGATGGTTACTAGGTGATCATGCCCAATCACGAAGTGATTGTAAGTCCAAAAAATAAAAGGAAGAAAAGCATGGATTAGTTCGATTAACAATAAGTAGAGGTGTTACACTATGAAAGGAATCCTGAGCATTCTTGACTGTTTTAGCAGTTGGCAAATCAGACATTTGAAGATGGACTTTAATAAGGTTGCGCATGAGCTTGCCCGCTATGCTAATTGTAATGAAACTAGTCAAGTCTGGGAAGGTTTTTCCCCTCCATTAGTGAGACTCCTGATCCACCAGGATTGCCTATTCTGATGTAGCACAAGCTTGCTTTATGTTGTACGTCAGTTCTTTGTTATTAATGGAAGTTTTCTCATCCAAAAAAAAAATGAAAGTCAGTGAAAGACTGAAGCTCAAGCTTGAAGAATGAAGTGAGATATTTTGATAGGCTAACGATGATTTGATCCAAGGATTTTTTCTTTGTTTTAATAAATGTTTGTCACAAGTGACTAAAATTTTCAAACTCAAATTACCAATAAGTAATATCTTAAAATTATTTAACCTCAAGCTTTCATGGTAGGATCCTACCAATCTTAAAATTATTAAGCCCAAAGCTTAAATCTTACTCTTTAAACCCAAGCTTAGATGGTACACCAGATCCAAATCCTACGAATCTTGCTCAAATCTTACTCTTTAAACCCAAGCTTAGATGGTAGATCTTACCAATCTTGCTCAAATCCTACTCCATTGATCCTTACACAATTTGGATCATTTGGATAAAGTAAGATCCATTGATTCTCATACAATTTGGATTTATGAGAATTTGGATTCCACTAATTCGAACCCCACTGTTTTGTTCTACTCGGTCAATAATTAGAGATTGACAATACATTGATGGGGTCCTCTACAAAGGACAAAGTAACGTCAAGATTAGAGGCAGCATATAAAACAAAATTTGACCGCCATCACCCATCATTGGAGTCGGTATCCATTTAAAGCGTGTATATATATATATGAGATTATTGAACAAAATTATCTACAAGAGACCATCTCATTTGATACTCTCTCAATGGGAGGGGGTCCTTTTTCCCATGGAAATGAACTTATGCTTTTACACGTATTTGACTTTAAACATTGGGTGAAAATTATGAATTAAAAAATTTTGCTCATATCCAATCACAAAAGGTCATTATAAGTGTGAAAAATAAAATGAATTTATGCACTAATATAGAAGAAAAGCATAGCTATAATTCAATCAATTAAAAATTTTAAACTAGAATAGTTACACTATGGAAGTGAGACAGAAGCTAAAATTTGAAGAACGAATATAAGATATTTTGCCTACATAATTAAAACCCAGTAAGTAAAATCTAAAAATTAGCTTACACGCTAGGATCCTGCCAATCCTACTACTCTTCAGCCAGAGGCTTTAGATATTAGGATTATATGATCCCGCTAATCCTGCTCATTTGGCCCAAGTAAGAGTCATTCATCCTCATACGATTTAGATTGTTTCAACCAAGTAAGATCATACAAACCTACCATCCACACTACAAATTTGATAGCCTTGCCACTATGTATTTCATTAATTCCAAACACTCAGTTTTGTTCTACTCGGTTATAAACGAAGAGACTGACAATACATTGATGGGGTGCTCTACAAAAGTAACATTCAGATTACAGGGGCATCTGTAACAAGATATGACCACCATCACCCTTCATTGGCACAGGTATCCATTCTAATCAATAAGGGCAAAAAAAATGTAAGAACAAAATAATCAATAAAAGCTATACCCGCGCCTAAGCGTCATCATTATTGAACTATATTGTCTGTTCTAATACATGTAACAAATGAGCTTTGCTTGCATCCTACTACTACCCCATAATGATATATAATATATATAAAAAATTTGATCTCAATTTCAAACCCCTGTTCTAAAGAGAGCATTAGAACGCGGCCGAAATCAGCACTGCATGGGGTCTTTGCATAAATCTTCGGCTACGGAATGCTGTGATCCTTTCAGTAAGATGATGCTTAAATATTTTCATACCCACCACGGTGCGACTGCTGCCATCTCCATGCAGTCTGCAAACTCTCTTTAAGATCAGTATATTGTGCTGTCCAGTTCAGTTCACGCATGATCTTAGATGGGTCGCTATACACTTTAGCATAGTCACCAGGCCGGCGGGGTAGGTAATCAACCTTGATTGGCTTTCCTGTAGCCTGCTTACATGCCTCCACAAACTCTTTTACCGATCTACCTGATTAAAGCAATCCAAAAAGAAGTCTTAGATTTCTATCAGAAGTATTACATGATTTACATCCCTCACACACAAGACAAGGAAATGCTATAAATTAAAATTATTATACTCTGTTTATCCTACCTTTTCCAGTGCCAACATTGTAGATTCCAACCTTTTTGGGCTCAGCCTTTTCAAGAGCTTTCACATGAGCATCAACCAGGTCAGTGACATCAATATAATCGCGTACGCAAGTGCCATCAGGTGTATCATAGTCTGTTCCTTTAACCTGCAAAGTGCAAAACAACAAATTAGAACAAATCAGAGTAGACACAATTATTTTAAAACTGACGTGGAGATGCTTCCCCATCATTTATAGCAAAGTATTATCAACTAAAACCACATGGTTGTAAACTTGAGAGTTAAAAGTTTAAATGCTAATCATATTTATAGTCCTATCTCAGACAGATGATTTTATTTATTTATTTATTTTTTAATGTCTCTAGACAGCTGACTTTAAGGGCCTGTTTGGATTGAGGGGGGAGGGAGGGAGAGTAGAGTAGAATTGGCTAAAAATAGGCTAATTTTGAACCAATTCTTATCTACTCTACTCTACTCTACTCCCCCTCCCTCTCTCTCAATCCAAACAGACCATAAGACAACCTCTCCACCGATTCTATTCACCAGGTCCAGGTCTCACAGACTTCTCAAATTATTCATTTAAATTTGAGGATAACTTGCTTTTGAAGAAATGAACTGGCCATGCCTTAAGCAAGATCTTTGCAACGTCAAAGAGGGACTTGTCATGTAATAACTAAGCTTACCTTCAGTCCAGGCATAATACCACTAGCTGCATCAAAACAAGCACCAGAGATTCGTCCATGTTCACGTAGTTCAGGTCTTGGAGCTTCACCTAATCTGCCCTCTGGATCTGACCCAATCACATTGAAGTATCTAACAATTTCAAAAAGGAAAAACAGATCCATGACAATCAGGATAATTGATTCTGGTCTATCAGAGTTCTTATTTTATAAGAAAAAAGAGAGCAGAGAGGGTGAAGTCTGGCCATCCAATATTGTTGTCACATGTCAAAAAAAGAGTTAAACTGATTTAAATAAAATAAGAGTACAGCTAAACCAAACCTTAGGATCATGACTGCCATGTTTGAATTTTTAGAATAATCCAAGATGATATCTTCTGCCATTTTTTTAGCTTTTCCATATGGATTAATGGGGGCCTGAAATCATGCAACAAAGTTTGAGTCTTATAGCAATAAGACCACTTACACAAATAAAATAGTACTAGGCTACTAGCATGCCACCCCAAATTTTATTGCCCCACGAAAAAAAGGAAAACAAAATCAATAATCTTCTTCTTCTTCTTCTTCTTTTTTTCCTGTTAAGTCCGACAATAAATAAAAATAATAATATTGATGCCAATATAACCAATCTTTATCCAATTAACTATTAAAATTTCAAAAAAAAAAAAAAAAAAAAAAGGGTGTAGAACCCTCACCTGAGGAGTTACTTCCGTAATAGGCATCTTTTCAGGTTCCCCATATGTTGCACATGTACTAGAATATATCAATTTCTTCACACCATGTGCTGCCATGGCCTCTAATACTACCAAAGTATTTGATGTAATATTATGATAATACCTGTTGCAACAAGGTCAAAGATATAATTAGTAACATAATTTTACAAATTTCCACAATATGAAGCACCAATTTACTTGCTGAAGGGGAATAAAGCAAATATAAAACAAAATAAACTTGAGCCAAGGAAAGTCACAAGATTAACTAGTTTCTCAAACATCACACGTGAAAGGATATCGTGTACCCACTGCATACAGAAAACCCCTCACAACACATGGGCCCCACACACTGGTGGGGACCACATGTTGTGAGAGATCCACTGCATGCACCCAGCTCAAAATTACACTCAAATATCTTAGGCATAGCAAAACAAAGCATATACACTAGAACAAATTCCTATATGCAAAGCATGACTCATACAAAGTCAACCTTAATCCAAATCCAACTTTAACTTGCTGCCAGACCTGATAAAATGAATCCCAAATGGGCCAAACCCATTGATAGAGATTTCAACATTAGCAGGTTATCATCTCTCCACACCTCATTCCACATTGTGGATGGGCTTTAGCAATCAACTATGGTAAAGGAAAATTAATACATTTCAAAACATTATAGATTCAGTCACATTCCATTTGGATATTATTACAACACAACAAAAAAGGGTATAATCCCGCTATGAAATTTCACATTCACATTAATTGGGCCAAAATTTCATAGTTTTAAATTTGCTTGAATTTGATCCAAGCAAACCTTACAATTTCATGCTATTGTTGCTGACATTGAGAAATCTAGTCATAGCAAGTATCCTCCCAATCAGAGTGATTAACAAACTTTACATGCATCATTTACAATTTTTCTTATGTAAAACGTTTTAATGATAATCCCTGAGTTCTACATTCATGGTTTCCATAAAATTTAAACTTTTCAAGAAAGTTTGAATTCCTAAGATGCAAGAAATACAAGTCCCACAAGCGAGAACACTTTGTAATAGGCAAGGTTGACAGTTTAAACGTGCTAGATATCAAAAGCAATACTTACTTAAGTGGGAAAAGGGTGCTTTCCCCAACATATGCTACAGCTGCAAAATGCATAACAGCATCAAACGCATTCTCTGAGAATATTTTATTAACCTGAAAAATCTGTTAAGGTAAACTCCAGGTGTGGCTATTTATATTAAAGTAACAAGTCTTATATGAAGTTTATTTTATAAAGGGCACCTTCAACGTAAAAAATTATATATATATATATATAAAGGGCATAATAAGGATACAGCTTTTGCATCACCCAAGTCAGCGTAAATAAACTGAAGTCTTCCAGGTTCTGGAAACAATTCTTGGAGAACCCTCACAGCACCCAGGTTTCCCCGCGAGAGGTTGTCCTGTCAAAAGGGAAAATCTCAAAGGTATGTAATTAACTTTGAAATTGCAAAATAATTTGAAAATACAATTTAGAGGTCCTGTCGAAAGAGAGAATCACACAGATATGGAATTAAAATTGAAAATGCAGAAAATAAAATTACATTTATAAGGAAAAAGGCATACCACTATAGTTACACGGTATTTGTCCTTCAGAAGTCGTAAGGTAGCATGTGAACCAATGTAGCCAGCACCTCCCGTTACTAGGACATGCGTTACCCCATCTTCCTGATGGGAGAACTGGAAGAAAAAAGAATGAACAATGTTCAGATTTGGAAATGTTGAACTTCTTTCAATTGAAAAGAAGTCATACCCCAACAAGTCATTCTTATCCAAGTTCCTTATCTAATGTCTTCACAGGAATCAAAGTGAGAATTGGATCGGGGAGAAAGAAAAAGGGGAAGGGGAGGAGGGGATCATCCACACAAACAATCATTCTAATTAAGAAAAGGATCAAATAGGAGTCTCCAAACAGCATGACAACATTATTAAGATCTGTACCTCAATCAAAAGAAGCAAATAAATATTATAGAGTCATGCATAAATTTTAGTTCTGTATATAAATCTGATATGATCAAGTGAAAGGAAATTACAGATGTGCAAAACAATTTGATCAGACTTACAACTCTTTCACACAAAAGTTTGCAACATTGACCTTTTGCATCAAGTAGGTTGTCAGCAACAATTAATTAAATACAAGTTGGTGTTGACCATATGAAAATGATTAAGTGGACAGCTAAGATAAACTCAATCAGTATTAATAACACCTAAATATTACTTCTTGGGGGTCATGCTGTTGACCTTTTATATTATGTCTGCCATAAGGCAGCACCATTCATAGAAATGGGTATAACAGAATACTATACCAACGGTAAACTGGGTCTTCAATGACTGAATTTGATCAAGATATCTGGAAATCAAGAACACCACTTGAGGAAAACCCGGACAAAAAGAGTATGAATACATGTGTCTTTGTATCTAAATATATATATATATATATATATATATATAAGTCTGTCTTTGTATCTAAAGATACTTTAAAATTACATTTGTGCCTCCATTGCGTGTAAAGAATAGCAGAGTTAACTTCCATGTTGTGGTCGAAATAATAAAGCCAAAATATAAACAGAAAAGTATCCTACATCAATGCATATGAAGGGCATTATGTAAGCATCCAAACCAGTGTATTTTACAGTTCAACAACACATTACTTATAGAGAGGGATGTCTTACTGCAATGATTAAATACTAAATCTTTAACTCCAAAGTAAAGAAAAAAACATTATATGATTTTATTGTTATATGCCAAGTCTAGATATTCAAAGTGATTATATTGAACAAATATTACAGATATATAACAGAAAAACACAAAAATCATGGGCCCCACTTTGCAGTAGATTCCTTTAACAAATGAGCTTCATTGGGGATGAGCCATAAGATTGTGTGTGTGTGTGTGTGTGTGTGTGTGTGTGTGTACAACTGAATAATTAAAATGAGAAGGTTATTTAAATATAAGACAAAGGAGTTACCGGGCTTGGAGAATTAAAACTTGGAGATTGCTTGAGCATAAGAATGCATAATGCTGTGAGGCCAGCAGCCAAAAGAATTTTGCCAACAAAGCTGCTCTTCTTTTTCGGGTCTGGGTAATCCATGCCTACAAGTATAACAGGACCACAAAACCTCAAACATAAATATATAAATCCACTAAAACTTTGAAAGGAGATTAAAGAGAGACATAAGTATAATTCAAGCATGAACATAACAAAATACCATATCATAATCAGAAAGCATCCAAAATAGACTTGAAAAAATAATTTTACATCGTAATTATTCAAATGAATTCAGACATAACAAGAAAGGAAATCCCACCTCCAAGTGACATAGATCGATTGGACCTTGTTTGAGTTCTTCCCCTGCCAAAATTTAGCATTTGGCAACTACAAAAACAAAAACCCCTTCAATCCTAAGTTTAAGTTATTGTATAAGCAAGGCTCTTATCCTTTGCCTCAATGATCAAAGCAGATGTATTGTGCTGCAAAGCCTGCAATAAAAAAACAAACATGAATCATTAATTTTTTTTTTAATATATATAAAATACAAGCAATTATAACTGGGGCTGGGGCCCTAACAAAGAAGAAAAAGTTAAAACATAAAGCTATGATGATAACAAAGATATCAAAAAGTTTAATACAACGAATAGCCAGAAACATAAACCCAGGAAAGTTGAGCACCCAATTTCAAAACTCCATAGATGGAGAAAGAGAAAGCTATACATTGATTCTAGATCCACAGACAGAGAGACCCAGAACCAGAAACTCATATGCTATTACAATTGAATTAGACCCCAAAAGTTTTCATCTTTCATATATTTTTTTTAATTTGGGTCTGAGCTGAAAGTACGAAAAGAGGCCTATGATTGTTTGTTCTGTCAGAACATGTCTGGCAAATAATTAAAAACAAAAAAGAACCAATTTTTTTTCAAACATGAAGGAAATCAAGCTAAACCCAATAATTAACAGTTGAAAATCAAACATATAAGTAAGCAAACAATACAATACAATACAAGATCCAAAGGTCCCATCAATCCGACCAAGATCAATTTTTTTTTTTTTTAAACCAAACAAGGTCTAAGAGAGAGAAAGAGCAGAGAAAACCATTACCAACCCAATTAATTTTGAGAAAAGGTAATGAATAAGGATCTCTCTCTCTCTCTCTGTTAAGTCTCTCTCCTGAAAGAGAAAGAGAAACCACCATGAAATCAAAATTTAAAGACTTTGACATGTTACCATCCATGCATTCCTTAATCCCCACACAACAAAGTTAATTATTTTTAATGAAAGAAAAGGCAAAAGGGTGTTACCTTAAAATCTAAATTGAGTAGAACCCAAGACGATCGAAAACGTAAGAGAAGGAAATAAACTTAAATAAAAACCTCAAGAAACGTAAAAAGATGACCAGACAGACAAGGCCCTTTGAATGAGCAAAAAAATAAATAACGGGTGTGTTTGTGTATTCTCCAAAATTGTGATTTTTGTTTTTATGTATGTATTATGTATACCAGTACTAGCTTAGCTTTTCCTTTTCTATTTGTATTGTAATAGAAGGAGAATTCTCTGCCAACATGTCGTTGTTTATATCAGTGTGTTGTGACAACCCAAGTGGACGGGACGATTCTTAATTTTTCTTTTTCTTTTTTCTTTCTTTGTTTTTGTTTTTAGTGTTTTTTTTTTTTTGGTTTTCTATGGTTTATATCTAATTTTTTGTTGTTAGTTTGAAAATTTATGGGAATCTTTTAGTTTTTAATTTTAAGTTTATGGGGGTCACTGTCCAATAATTAAATGCCATTTGTGTTTCAATTTTGGTAGCGAAGAATGCGGGTTTTGAGACTTTGAGTCAGTCACGAATTGCATGCTCACCGCTCCATTAACACAAAACACAACACATCAACACACCAGCCACCCTACATGACCAGACTTTGACAGCGTTAGATCAAATTTTGGGGCCCATACCTTTTCTGGGACCCGTTAAACTAGGACACCTCGCCACAACACGTTTGACTTTCTTGTTTTTTGGTATGGGTCTATGGATTTCATTTCAGATTTTTTTTTTGTTTTTCTGTCGGTCTGTGGCTTTTCTTGTGATTAGTTGCTATCTGCAAAGCTTATCTTCTTTTTTTTGCTGAATATCTTCTTCAATATCTTCAATGTCATAAATGCATTTTTGCTAATAAATTAATTAGCTTAGTTATTAAACTCAAACCGGACTGTCAGGTGGTTGGACTTGTTTATTTGATTCTTTTATTTGATCATGCATATTCGACTAGTAAGCTACTGATTAAACAAGTAATTTAACTTTTAGACTGAATTATTGTTCAATTTTCGTTTAATAACTATGAAATCTATCCAAGGTTCAAATCTCCCTATTCTTAATTATAACAATCGATATTATGGCAAAAACTTTGGAAGTTTAAATTTTGAGAATTCTCTCATACTCTTTCACGGATTAGGATTATAGAGATAGAGTATGGATTGTAATAATTTTTTTTTTTTTTTAATATGATTTCTTTTAATTATAACTATCAATGTTATTCCAAAAACTTTGGAAGTTTAAATTTTGAAAATTCTCCCATACTCTTTCACAGATTAGGATTATAGAGATAGAGTATGGATTGTAATAATTTTTTTTAAATATGATATCTTTTAATTATAATTCAGAGATTTTATTGGATTAATAAGTTAAATTAAAAAATTAATGATCTCTCTAATCACTAAAATTATATTTTGGTAACAGATTTAATACAAACTAGCATATAACCCACGCATACGTATGAATACATTTAAAATTAAACACAATTTTTATCATAAAAATATAAATAATTATTAAAATTATTTTTTAAAATAAACATAATTAGTCACATATTAAAATTCTTACCTAAATTTAAAACTACTTATGATCATTTTTTTTTTCTAATTTCTAATAAGATAAAACATGTGGTGATTTTTATTGAGTATATGTGATTGGTTTTTATTATTTATAATTTTATAGTTCATTAATATTAAACTCTTAGTATTTTGCACTTATTAACTCACTTGGCACAAATATTAAAATACTTAAGTAGACATATGGCGCAAATTAGCCCACAATTGAATTCCAATTTAGAATCTAATTAAATTTTCTCTAAGTTTTAACTTTAATTTTGTACAACATTAGCTCACTTTGAACAAAATTAAAAAAAAAAAAAAAAAAACACGTGGCACAAAATCAAACAACAATTGGAATCCAATTTAGAATTCAGTTGGATTTTATCTCAACTTTGGCTTTAATTATATATATAATTTTTTTTTTACAATTTTTTTTATTGTTGAGTGTTGACTTTCACAATTATGATTTATGTAATCTGCCATTGTGCATATAACCTACAATTACAAATTCAAATTATTTTCTTTATAATTGCAACGTCCTACTAAAAGTGGATTATGATGATTAAAAAAAAAAAAAAAAACCTGTTTCTTTATCAAATTTTCCGCTTAAGAATAATTAGTAAGAGGGAAAAATAGTAAACTCATAAACATATAACCTTTTTTTATAAGAATAATATATATATATATATAATATATAAAATATCTATCTATAAAATACTATGTTTTTTTGTTGACTTCTTCTAATATTGTTATTTCTTGTAATGTTGTTATTGGAGGAACAACCTTTCTCCTAAACTTTTTTTGTTTTTGCTTTTGGTTTTAGGAAAGTTAAGGAAACCCACACTTCTAACTAAGTGACTCCGCAGGTAGTGTTGTAGTTCAATTGGTTTTTTCTGGTATTTCTAACAAAGATTTTTAAAGTTCAAATCATCTCTCTCTGTTGTAAATTATAAGTATCAAATTATTATTAAAAAAATAAGTGACTCCTTATTCAAAAATTAGAGAATCACATAAAACTCACAAATTTTACTACAATTATCCATGTAACAAATTTTTGGCAGTGGATTCACATAAAAGTGAAACAATCTTTAAGCCATATAGAATAGTTGTGGGTTATTATGTGAACTAGAATTACTCCTCCTTATTATATAGTTTAAACTTTAAATTTTTCTTTCTATAAAAAAATAATAATAATAATAATAAAATAAAAAAACTTTAAAACTTTCGTATATAGTTTCAACTTTAAAGCTTCCCCTATATGGTCCAAAGACTCCAAACTGTAAAGCTTCCTTTAAAAAGAACAAATTAAATTAAAAAGTTTAAACACCCTCCCCTCTCCTTAAAACATAGCCTCCGTTACCTTATAAACTGTAAACCTTCCTTATATGATTTGAACTTTTTTCTTTTTTAAGATTGAATTCTAATTTGCACCTTAAAGTTCAGAGTAATTTTGATTTTTGCCTCCCAAAACTTCAAAATTTGGACCCATACACTTAACATCACAACATCATTTTTTCATTCAAATCTATAATATTTTATCACAAGTTTTCAAATTTTTGATTCATAAAACACATCATTTTTATATGAGGTGGCACTTAACATACACCTAATCATGGCTTATGGACAAAAGAACTAAAATCTGATCAATATAATAACATTAGAGGTACAAATTCAAATTTTTAACTTTATAGGGAAAATCAAAATTACACCAAACTTTAAGGTGCAATTTACCTAAAAATCTTTTATCAAATAACACTATGCCAACTATGGCCGAGGGAAAAAAATAATAATAATATTTCACATTGTATTTTCATTTAAAATAAGAATAGGTAATAGGAACATAAAACTTTTCATAATTCATCCCCACAGAAGAGTTTGCTAAGAGCATTAGCATTGAAGAATGCTAATGCCATATCTAAGGCCTTTTTGGCATTTCATAGCTAAAAAACATTTGCATCAAAAAATGGTATACCTCACTATTGCAAAATTTTTTGCAATAGTGCTACAGTACAATTCTAAGTTTAGAATTGTACTGTAGCACTATTGCAAAAAATTTTGCAAAAGTGATGATGTGAAAGAAATAATAAAGAAAGATTAAAAAAATAATATTTTAATTAAAAAGTAAAATAATAGAGTTTTTAGATGTAGGGTGTATTGTAAAATAATATGGTATAATTGATAAAGTAGCTTTTTGAGATGGTAAAATAGAATAGAGTAACATTCTTCAATACTGATGCTCTAAAGAGTTACTAGCAAATTTGTATCTATAAAACTAAGTTAGAATTCTTTAAGTAACAATCTTGGAGAATTTTATGAATTTCTTTAATGGTGTAAAAACAATTGGTAAAAACCGTCCTTTTCAAGATGGTGGTAACTGACCTATCTCCCACAACGGTAGCACTTCACATGAGTTAATGAAGGTTGCCAACTTGCCATTGCTATCAAAAGACCTGAACAAAACGATTGTTCACCCTATACTAGATTGCTGGTGGTAGTTATTGTTCGTAGACTAGCCTGACCAGGTACTACATAATAGTTAGATCTCGACCAATTTTTTTTAAAAGGCTATATACTAGCCTGACCAGGTACTACACAATAGTTAGATCTCGACCAATTTTTTTTAAAAGGCTATATAATTACACAGTAGAGAAGTATAATTAATTAGAAATGTCTCTCCTATACATAATTATTACACACGTTGTACACGTACATAATTTTCTGAACTAAAATCGTGACCTCATGATATGTGTAAAAGTGGCGCAGCGTATGTGTTAGATATGTGTAATAGGTGTGCGTGTAATATATATTACCTCTAATTTATAACTAGTATCTTCCCAAAACAAAACATGCATTCTAATTTCCTCATTCAACTCATACCATTTTTCCCTTGCAATTTTTTTTTTTTTTTTTTTTTGCAAAAATAGGAACAAAAATGAAGTGAAGTTTACAATAAAGAGAGAAGAGTAGAGGAGAATCCCCTCATATACCAAAAACCAATTAATGTTTTAGTCTGATGATAAAAAACAATTATCATGAAGTGGATATGATAAATTTGAAATACTATTGAATCTATAATAGAAATATATGAGAGAGAGAGAGAGATAACTACCAAAAATAAGGACATTAAAAAAAATAACAAAAATAAGAAAATTAAACCATGCCAAAAACAAAACTTATGATAACAAGGTATTATACATCTATGCTTTTAAGGAGAATGAGGTAAAAGAGTTTTAATTGGTTTTTTTTTTTTTTTTTTTTGTACTTATTTCTCCTCATTTTTATGAAAATTAATGTTAAGCACATATAAAGACAAAAATACTGTTTTGGAGAGTATACAAAAATGAATACCGGAGAGTTATATTCTTATTATAGATATAATTAGATATAAATTGTAAATTATTAATTTGATCCTCCCATTTTTATAAGGCAGCATACCAAGGCAGTGAGAACAAGAAGAAGGATCAAAACATTGTTAGGTGCAAGCTTATGACGTAGTTGGGTAAATATATGAGCAAGCATAAAATGAAAGTTTAATACTTTCATAATTAGATGACGATCTAAATCCTTCTCAAAAAAAAAAAGATGACGATCTAAACATTCACTAATATTGATTAATGTCACCAAGCATAGAGGAAGGTGGTTAATGATAAAGACCTTGATGGAAAGGGCAAGATCCATCGAATATTAATTGTAACGATTTTGTCTCGCAAAAAAATTATTAGATCAATTCAATTTCATTCTTTGTTCTCCTCTCAATTAAAACTTTTAATCAAATTGTTTAACTTTTACTTAGACAAATGAAGCACACATCACATATGATTTTATAACCACACTTGTCAATATCTTTGTCTATGTCAAATATGTTAAAATTTTAATGGAAAGGTAACCAAAGATGAAATTGACTTGATCTATAAAGTTGAGGGATGATATTGAGATAATTAATATTTAAGGATCAAATAGAACTTTGTCTAATAGTTGAAGGACTAAATTAGTAATTCAATTTTTTTCCTTCCTACAATTCCATGCACATATATATTTTTATTATTTTTACAAATTTTTTAATGAGTATAATTAAAAAACAAAACTACTTTATTTTGGGCACTTAATGACAATTATTTAATAGAATTAACAGGATGATTAAATTAAATAAAGTTAAGAGTTAGAGGACTAAATTGACCAAAATTAAGTCATAGAATTGAATTCATAAAATTAAAATGGTGTGATTTGTAGATTAGCCTATAAAAAATTCTAATGCATATGTTTATGTGTATGTTAATGTTTATGTTGATAAAGTTTTTATTTAAATATTGTAGTTAAAACAAATGGTTCTTAATTTTCTACATTCGTATCCCTTTATGATTTTTAAATGTCATATTTTATTTACTTTTGTCATATGCAATGTTATCTTATTTTACATGTTTTGTCCTATAATAAAATTCACATGTTTTGATTGTTTAATAGGTGCCATATTCATGGCAATGGATATTCCTAATAGCAGTAGCTCCTTTTATAGAACAATTCTTCTTGTTTAAGAAGTTGTTTGATTATCCACTCTAGTTAATTCAATGTTACCTAAAACAAAAATAATATATTCGAATCCGCAGTTGACGTTACTTTCTTCTATGCTAAATTTATAAATTGGGCAAATTTTTGTGTTGTTATTGAGAACCAAATAAACTACAAAGATGCAAGGTAACAAAAAGGCAAAGGGGTAAATCCTTACATTTATATATTTTTTATTTAGGAGAGATAATTTTAGAAATGAATTTGTATCATCTCTATTTGATTGAATAGGATACAATTTGCTTTTATCGGTCTAGAATGGGGACAAAATTAATAGGAAAACGAATATAGAATTGATTTGTTAGATCCTTATTAGTTATTGTCATAGTCTTTACTGATTTCAATGCTAACCATACTTTTTATAAATTTATTTCTCGTTCTACTAATGTCATTAAGTCACGGATGTATAATTCAACTGCCCTCCATAACCCGCTACAATGTACCAGCAATACTATTATAGGTATGATCTAAAAACGAATTGGGATTAAAAAGTTTTTTTTTCTTTATATTTTTCATTTTTTTAGAAAATATATTTTCAATTTTCTCATGAATTTAATAATTTAAATTTTCTATTTTTTTCTCAAATTTTATTATTACTGATTTTATGAATTTTTGTAGTGTAAGAAAATTTTAAAAAATAATGTACTTTTTTTTATAAAGAAGTATATCATTTAGCGCTTAATGGTGATCATCTAACGTCATTGGAAAAAAGTTAAAAATTAAAAGAACAAAATTGAACGAAATTAAAGTTACAGAACTTAATTGAATTTTAAGTAAACTTAGAGAGTGTAATTTTAATTTAGCATATAAGAAATGCAATGTATATGTATATGTATATTCAAGAGTCAGATCCTTTTGGATATACATCACTATAAGTTTATTTAAAACCTTCTCCCCTCTCCCCGTGTGTGTGTGTTAAAATATTTAGTATTCTCAACAACAACAAAAAAATGTTTATATTTATGTTTATGAAGTTTTTATTAAAAATTGTATTCAAAACAAATGCTTCTTAATTTTCTATATTGTAATCCTTAAATTTTTTATTTTTATAAAAGATAGAAATTCTATTCTAACATAATCTAAGTGTATATGTGTGTAAAGCTCCTTTCTAGAGACTTAAACATTGGCCTTGCCCCCAGGCCTCAACACCCTTCAAGCACTTATACTTGTGGAGTGACTATCGTGCCAATGTGCGTGGTAGTGAAACATTTTAAATTGAATATGAAAAGTAAACATAATATGTTAAAATTAATTAAGCATCTTATGAAAAAATATATATAAAAAAATTTACATATTGACAAATAAAAAGCAAATTCTTGAATTAATTTATTATATTTTTAAATTACAAAAGTAAATAGCTTAGTTTAAATGTCCAAGAAAACAGATGGGGTTTTATAGTTAAGATCCTTTATATTTCTTAAGATAATTTTATCATGGACTTCATACAATCCTATCCATACATTTTTAAATGAGTGAATTGAATATAACCATTTAATCAATAATTTAAACTAGTGGTTAACTCGTGCTTTGCATGGTTTTTTTTTTTTTGGGTATGTATAAATATTAGAAATAAGGTATTATCTAATGTTTGAATTTCTTTGCTTAAAAAATGTTTACATTTGAACTAAATTAAATAATGACTAAGTTGACATTGTCCTTCTTTAGCAAGTCCGCCTTCAATTAAATGTTCTTTATTCCGTTGTTATTTATTTAAATAGTTAGTTAACACTTTAAAACACTTAAACAAATATATGCTTATGCAATTTATATATAAATTATCAAATAAATATTTATGCTCATTATTTAAATCTAATACATATGATCAACATATGGTCGAACTATTTTAGTTACAAAATTCCTTAACCTCATCGATATCCTCTACAATATTTATTTTTGTTAGACCGTGAGCTGTGCTATTCCACCTCAAAATCAATTGGTGATGAAGAAGATACACTCAAATCTTTTATTGCATTTAACATCATGCCCCACGGACCTGCTTTTAGAGTGGTTGTAAGAAGTCGAATTGTGTTCCCCCAACACTTTTAATCCAAAATCTTAGATTTTTCCATGATTAAAATCTATTTGCCAATTAATTGATATGAACAAAAGAAAATCAAGGAGAGAGAGAGAGAGTTAAATATGAAAAGAAAAAAAAGTAAAATAATTGGTTTTTTTCTTTTTACTTATTTCTCCTCATTTTTATGAAAAGTAATGTTAAGTACATGTTAAGATTTTTTTTTTTTTTTTATAGAAAAATGTTAAGAATGCTTAGGAGAGTATAAGAAAATGGATACTGGAGAGTTAATTAGATTTAAATAGTTAAATTATTAATTTGATCCTCCCATTTTCATAAGGCAGCATACCAAGATAGCGAAAATAAAAAGAAGGATAAAAACATCGTTAGGTGCAAGCTTATGATGTAGTTGAGCAAATATATGAGCAAACATAAAATGAAAGTCTAAAACTTTCATGATCAGGTGACGATCTAAACATGCACTAATATTGATTATTGTCACCAAGCATTGAGGAAGGTGGTTGATGATAAAGACCATGATATAAAGGGCATGATTCATCGAATATTAATTGTAAAATTTTGACTCACAAAAATTTATTAGATCAAATTAATTTCATTCTTTGGTCTCCTCTCAATTAAAACATTAAATCAAACTATCTAACTTTTACTTTCTCAAAAAAAAAAAAAAAAAATTTGTCTAACTTTTACTTAGACAAATGAAGCACACATCACATACGATTTTATAACCGCACTTGTCAATGCCTTTGTCAATGTCAATACGTTAAAATTTTAATTAATATGTAACCAAATATGAAATTGATTTGATCCATAAAGTTGAGGGATGATACTGAGATAATTAATATTTGAGGATCAAATTGAACTTTGTCTAATAGTTGAAGGACTAAATTAGTAATTCTTTTTTTTTTTCCTTCCTGCAAGTCTATGCACATATATATATTTTTGCTGAGAAAGCCTCAAATTGGCATCTGAATCTTGATTCAATAATTTCTTCTGTTGAGTTTGCTTCCAAAAAGTGTGAAATTCTATCGTATTATCTTTAAAAAAAAATTTTGAATGTTTGAAGGACCCAATCTAAACAAATGTAGACTACCATATTGGACTAGATTCATCGCTCGCGCTTTACACGTGCAATAATTCTCTTTTTTATTTATTTGTTTTTTTGGTTTAGTGTTATAATATTTAAAAGTGATATATAAATAATTATGTGTTTTTTGTTTTTTAAAGAAAGAGGTAAGGTAAAGTAGAATAATATTTAAAAATGAGATAAAGATAGTGTCTTAAGTTTTAGGCCAAATAGAAAAAATAAAGGCAAAAGCCTAAAACTTAGGAGCAGTAAATTACTCTTTTAATTAATTTGCGTTTTTAATTTGAATTATTTAACTACAAAATAAGGGTATTTTAGAAAGTTTATGAATTTGTATGAGAGTATTTTAGTATGCAAAAAGTTGAAACCCAAACAAGGAATCTTGTTATTAATAGTATAGATATATCCTAAAGTTTTTCAACCCAATATGCTAAAAACTTTGAAGCCTATTCAAATTCACAATCTTAAAAATTCTATCTCAAGTGTTTTGATATATGGGTGATTTACACTCTAAACAACTTTAAGCTTTTACAAACTCTCACAATTTTTTCTTTTTTGTTCAGATATCTATATAGGCATTTATAAATAAATAAATATATACACACACACATTGATAGTTGGAAGAGGGAGAATTTGAACTCTGGATCTCCTAGGAAGACCAAGAGATGCCAACCAGTTAAGTTATAATTAATAACACTTTTTGTTATAGTTATAATTAGTGACACTTAATTTGGTTTTTGAACAAGTTACAGTATTTCAAGATTTAAAACAAAATACTTTATAGCCATAAATAAAAGTGTAAAATCGAAAGAAAGTATGATTAGTTGATCAAAATAACTTAACATTTAAATAACGGATTGCTTGAATAAAATTGAGCAGTTCGGTATTTTTATTTGAAAATAATTTGCCAGTTTTTCATTGATGCGGGAAGCAAAAACGTTAAAAAGTAGAACACATCTACTTATAGAAAACAAGAAACAAACACGTTTGCTTCTGAAAATAACCTCGAATTTATGAGAGTTCCTCGAATCCATGAGAGTCCTTTAATCCACAAGGAGAATGGATTTGGAATAAAAAAACATTTACAGACTTAGGGACCTATTTAAGAGCTCCGTAAAACTTGACAGACAAAAAAAATATTTTTTAAAATAACTCATAATTAATACCTAACCATAATGGGGACCAAATTTGACCGAAAAAATATTAAAAGTACCTAAAAACAAGGAAATAAATGCCCTAAACCTAAAATAACGAAAATTACATAAAAATACCAAATATAACAAATTACATAAATTAATTTGAAAATTCTGTCCTACATCATTCAAGATTTAATTATTTAATTATTTATTTTTTGCAAATATGGTATTTCTTTCGTAACAATCCACAATTTTGTATGATTCAGCCATCGATTTTGTACAGTTTTATTAATAACCAAGTCTATAGGTTAACATTCTTTTTAGGCCGAACTCTATAGGTAAATAAAGCAATAAGATAAATAAGATAGGAACAAAAATCGGGTAAGGGTGTGAGAGTTTTCAGTCCCCATCCTCACCCCTACTTAAAGTCTCTTCAAATTTCAAACCAACCCATACTTGAATGTTGAAACAATGCAATATATTTATCCTAAAACCTACCTATCTATATTAAGCTACCAATTTTGGCGGCCTCCCCAGCCTACCCCCATCAAGCCAAGAAGAAACTAAACTCATAGCTACCAAAGCCCAACAAATTCAAAAACAGAAAACTGATCATATATTCCTTGAATATGAATTCATTGCCACCTCTTTCCTAACCTTGCATAAGTTTATGTCGGTCTCCATATGCAGCTTCTAACAAAACGAAATAAATGCTAGAGAAACAATAAATTTCAGAATTTTTTTTCGCGACTTGTTGATGTAGAAGATTATGATTAGTACAACATAACTTTCATTGGATCACCACTAACATTATTTTTTGTATATATCAATCACAACCTTTTTTTTTTTTTTTTTATAAATATATATAGAGTTTTAATCTATGGCATCTACTTCTAATGATTGTGCTATTTATCATCAGATCAAGACACTAATCGATTTTTGGTATAGCCGGGGATTGAACCCCGGATCTCTTATTCAACAATTGTTAAAAAATGTTGTAGCTTAAGATTTATTGAAAATGAAAACATTAATACTTGTTATATTCTTTTTTGACAAAAAAATCATGATTATGTAGTTTATTTTGTTGGTGTATTTTAATAAAAATAAATTAATTTTGTGTTGATAATTTTATTGTTACAAAATTTAAGGACAAAATGGGCAAATACCCTTTTTTCAGAAATTAAACATTTGTTTGCCCTCTTTCTCAAACTAAATAGGGAAATGCCCCTCTTTTGTAACTCGACAATAGAGAAATCGAGTTTTAATGAATAACTCGATATTTGTATGATCGAGCTAGTCTGACCCTTCCCCTGCAGACGTGAGTTTTTCCCAATAAAAAAATGTTTGTGTAGACGTTCATAACTCGGGAAACGGAAAATCGAGTTTTCTTCAGCGGTTTGAATCAATAGGACCTTAACGTCTCAAAACGCCTATTCAGTCACTCGCTCTCCCTGTACACTCTCTTTCCCTCGCTCTCTGCCATCACTCTCTCTCTACACTCTGTCTCTCTCGCTCTGCAATCAGGCTTCCCCACTCTTCCTCGAGTCTCCATCAGTCGTCGTTGGTTCCCGCCCCCGCTGATTACAGGTACGGTCCTCTCCCTCTGAAATCTTTTCTGATGTTGGTTAATGTTAGGTTGTGTTTTGTGTGGGATTTTGATTATTTTGTTGAAACTTAAGAAGTAGTAAATTTACTAATGAAGATGAGAATTTTGTTGTCTTTTATATGCTGCAATGATGATTTTCTCATTAATGAGTTTAAATGTGCTTGGGGTTTTGATGAGGGGTTTTGGCAAATCGAGTGGTGGTGTTTCAGTGATGTCTTTGGGTTTGTGCAAAATGTGTCTTATCCGATTGTAGGGATGATTTTTTTATAGCTGTTGTAAATGGTGTCAAACTAATTACGTTTGAGTGTAAATAGTTGTTGTAAATGGTGTAAAATGTGTGTCGTGCCTCTAGCAGCAACTGTTAGCTCTCAAGCAGAACCCATCTCGTAAAGATTGGTTCTATTGGGTACACAGGTTAAGAAAGAAATGATGAAAACTTTGAGACTCTGGTTGGTTGAAGCAGTCTTCCGTAAATCCAAGATGTTCTGCCCATAATGACATCCTATATACATAAATCTATGAAATACAATACACATTTAAATGAAACAGAAAGTCATTTACTGTAAGTCCAGTTAAAAACCAGTAAGAGTGATGAGATTGTAGTTTTTAGTACAGCAACAAAGAGATTAATTTCTTTGATATCCCTTAAAAGTTTTAGTACTCATTGTTTTTGGTATATCTAGGTTGTTATAAATTTCATTATTTCTTGGGATTGACACTACTTTTGTTGTGCATATCAGTCCAATGTAGAAAATTTTAAGTAACTATACTGAAAAAACAAATTAATTCCCTGGTACCCTCAGCTTATATGTGCAACTGTATGGCTAGAGAAGCTGATATAGCAAGCATAGAAGTTCTTTTGCTTGCAATACAGCTCCTATTTGTTTTAAATTGACCATATGGAAGGGGAGAGGAATAATTGAACATTCAATGGTCCTGCACCGTTTGGTGAATTTGAGATTCTTGTTTGATCCGTAAAATATTATAATATTGTTTACTCTAATTCTTTATTTAAAGAATTTGGAGAGTGAGTGCCTGCTTATTAAGGTTTCTCTAAATCAAGGTGGTACTCTTCTATAGGAGCACAAATATGTGAACTGTTTTTTGCCCCCTTTTATTTTGAGTTGGCTAGTTACTATGGATTAAGAAATATAAAATCTTTGTGTAAATTAAAATGGGTGCTTCTTTTTCTATTGTCATCCATTTGCACTCATCACAAGTTTTTAGAACTTAAGATTTGCATAGATGAATTTGTCATTTGCTCTATAGCCTCATATGATATTTTGCATTAGTCAATGGTGAGCAAATAGAAATGATTGGCATGCTTTATACATGGTTTTTTTTTATCTAAATATGGAAGTTTAGGTATGTGCTTCCTTATTTGCACTCTTCTATTTTTGGGTCATGCTTTGGGATACAAGGGTTTTTATGAATTTTTTTACCCGTAAATGAATCTGTTTAATATGTTTAAGTAAGGCATGTCTACATGGGATGGTGTTTGATGAGGACGTAAGGAATGATCTTTCTTTATCAATTGATTTATTTATTTTCTTCATAATGTGTCAGGTTGTGTGTTTTTTCTTAGCCAGACTGCAACTTCGTTTTTGTTAATTGAAGTCTAGTTATTTGTTTTCTATATCATCATTGATATCATTTTCTGTCAGGATGGAGACCACTGGACTTTTATACTTTTATAATTTTATTATGTCTTGCTATTTGTTAGTTAGAAGTTTTGAATCTTGATGTGTTTACAGAAGGTGAAATTGTGATTCACAATCTTGATTTGTGATGACGTGTCTACACTCTATAGGGAGGGGAAATGTTGATTTTCTGATGCAACAAAGTGTGTAGAATTCTTGAATCTTTATATATGAGGACATAAGGCAATAATCTGTTTTTATCAATTGAAATCATTATTCTTTCCCCAACATGCGATGCCTCGGTTAAGGAAAAAAAAATGATTGTCTTTAGTTTGTCAGCTTGCAACTTGTTTTATGGTAAACACTGATTTTTCATTAGGTCTTGCTATTTATTGTTAGTGAAAAGACTTTAACTCATGGTTTGTCTACGTGAGGGAAAATTGTGATTTACTTTTGCAGCAAGGTTATGGTGTAGAAGTGTTGAATCTTTATTGTTCTTGGACAATATGAAAGCCCTTGAAATATTCTTTTGATTTCACATTTTTTTACCGCTGAATGTTTGAATGTTATCTTCTCACTTGTTCAATTTATTTTATGGATTTTGTTTCTTGGCAGTTTTTTTAAGGCATATATGTTTGATCCGTTTTTCTTGATCACTTTGGTCCTCTTTATTAGGTGCACAAATATTTTAGGTGGTGCACAAAAGTAATAAGGAAAAAGTTAACAACGAAAAAGTGAACAGAGCAAAGAAAAGGGTGTTGTTCTCACATTCATTGAGGAGTCTATTTTTTAAATTAATGGTGGGGTTCATAATAAATTTGAGAGGAGGGGGTTTCATTTCTTCGTATTTTAGGAGCACTTAAATTTTTAGATTTTGGGGTTCATAATAAAGCTTAGATTTTGGATACATTTTTAGGGACTTTGTAGAGGAGAAGAAAAAAGTATTTAGTTTTTATGACGGTTGATTATAGTTCTCATAAAAGTGGTGTTATAACTTAAATTTTCATAAATAGTTAATTAATAATTATCCTAAGCTTTAAGAAGTGATTTAAATAGTTTTGAAATAATTTTTTTTATGGCAAGTTCTTATTTATTTAAGAAGTGATGTTTTATTTTATATTAATTGTGGTTTACTTGTTAGAAAATTGCTAACAATCTATTTGCTGCCATGTCAGATATGCAGGCACTAGAGAGAGTGCGGCCTGGACCCGATGTGGACACCCAGTTGAACCAGCAGCCGAATCATCGGTCAAGTCCGCTTTGGAGGTGCGCCGCTGACGAGGTATGTAGTAGTATTATTAATACATGTTTGTTTTATAATTACCTCGTGTTTAATCTCTTAACACAATACTCGTCTGTGTGTAGGAGGTGCCTGGCATGATAAAGGTTCGACGCCGTAAATGTGTATTGCCACAGGGTGGGCTAAATCCACGTATCATGCAACACATAGATGCAGCAGGGTTGACTGGTTTATTCAAGGTTCCTGATATGGAGGTCGACCACGCCTTGATCACGGCGTTGGTTGAGCGGTGGCATCCGGAGACGCACACGTTCCACTTACCCTATGGAGAAATGGGTATCACCTTGCAAGATATGGAGGTGATGCTGGGGCTTCTGGTGGATGGGTTGCCTGTCACTGGGAAGACAGACTATGTATGGAGTGAGCTATGCGAACAGTTGTTGGGCTATAAACCTCCACCCTCGATACCAAAGTCAAACAAGTCTACCCTTGCTGGGGCGAGGATAAAATACACCTGGCTTGATGCACAGTTTGCCGCTCACTTAGCTGTGGACGCTGGTGACGAAGTCGTGCAGCAACATGCCCGCTACCACCTACTTGTACGGATGGGGGCCCTCTTGTTCATGGACAAGTCTGCGGACCGGCTCTCACTGGTGCCTCTGCAGTTGCTCAACCCAGTCAGCAATGCGAGACGGTATAGCTGGGGTAGTGCCGCATTGGCCTGGCTGTATAGGCAACTTTGTGGTGCATCGAAGAAGGATGCGATGCAGATTGGAGGAGCACTCTTGTTGGTGCAGCTATGGGCCTATTCAAGGTTCCCACAATTATGCCCTGTTGTGAGGCCGCCTCTACTGCCAGTGCACTCAGGGCCCCTTGCCATTAGGTACGTTCATTGAGTTCTCGTTATTTGTCTCTTTCATATAATTAAAAATATGCCAAACTAACAAACAAAAGAAACTTATCAATGCTTAGTATATGGATGGATGTGAAATATAAAAGCAAAGTTTGTTAAATGTAAGGTTCAGTAATGAGCATTTGTCGACACCCCATGTTTGGTAGGTGGAGCGGGCCAAAATGCACCGCAGAGCATGCCACACACGTCCTTGCTGCGTACCGGGCGTCATTGGCTACACTACGGGCCGAGCAGGTATTCGGTTAATTTAGTTTGAATTCTTATGACCACGTTTCCCTCAATTTTTATGAATACGGGCCGAGCACGTTTCCCTCAAATGCACCACACATGCTTTTATTTTCGTTTCCCTCAATTGCATGACCACGTTTTTATTTTTATTTTAGTTTGAATTCTTGGATTGTTGTAGGAATGAGTTGATTTCATAATATCATCCCATCATTTTGTTTGATACTTGGATTTCCATCCCATCATTTAACTCAATTGGAATGTCCATCGTGAATACGACCAAACATAAAGTAAAAAATTCTTGAATGTTAAATCAAAGGGTTTTTTCCAAATTGGGTTGGATTGAAGGGTTTTTTCCAATGCAACCCAACTCACATGACTCAGGTTAAGTTGGGTTAAATCAATGGGTTATATATAAATTTAGTCATATATATATTAAGTAGAATTTGGCTATATCCTTCATTATGTACGAAAACGTTTGTGATTTACACCAAAAAAAAAAAAAAAAAAAAAAGAACACAGAAGAAATTGTCCCTTTTCCAAGATGTTTGAACTAAATAAGTAACTTACCTATGTATATGTTGTTCAAAAAAGCATGTGCAACATGCGCAAAAGATTGAGCATGAAGTCTTGGTTTAGTGCAAGACAGTGAGTTGAAACCTGTGTTGCAACCAAAAAACAAAAACTCCACCAATTGTTACAAATGTCATTAATCTGATGCACATATTGGATTATGTAATTGGTTATAATTCAATGAGAAATGAATTTACCTAAGAGTATACCAAAGATAATCAGATTTGTCTTTGGTTGTATTTGTGTGCTCAAGTAATTCATTTGATTTTAATGATGCATCTTCGAAACTCACGATGACATCTTTAAATTCTTTCCAGCTACTAACTGAATCAAAAGTTTGTGTTCATTTACTGATTATGTCATTATACACCGTTTCAACCTATTTAACACGAGAAAATAGAACTTTTAGCTTGCTATGAAAAGAAACTAAAAAATTTCAAAACAATATTTCTTAAGACTTTATATAAGACGAATGATTGTAAACGCAGAAGATATCAATTAAATTCTAAACAACAAATTTTCTACTATAAACTTGACAAATATGGGTCTTTTCAGAACAAGGGAATCAAGGCATATTAGAATACAAATGATATTTTCAAAACGCAAACAATATATGCTACAAATTTGATTAAACAAATAAAATTTAAGCTTGTACGGTTTGTAATTAATTAATAAAATGTTATGAGCTTAAAACCATAGTTATTGTTCTGCCTAATAAGTAGACAATTTAGTATTTCTTCTTCTAACATAGGGGTATCCAGGATTACAAACATTGTTATTGTGATGCAAAAACATTGTTACATTGTAAGTTATAAATTACCTTTGCTGAATTGAAGGTTATATTTTTACAGTTTAGTAGAATACTGTTTGACTTCGATTTACGTATTCAAGTGGTATATGAGAAAACATAAAGACGCTTGACACATTACCTCTTGTTGTTGACCTAAATGAGAAGTTAGTTCGTGCTCCTTGCACCAAAGTTGGAGAGCACAATTTAATTGCAGCATGCAACTCCTTAAGTTGTCCTCACTTTAGCTGCCTTAATAGTCCTAAAATTATTAAAAGCTATGGATTATTAATGACTACTTTATTCATATAATTTTAGAAGCGTGCAAAATATGCTACTCACCATATTCATCAAGAGGAATGTAATTTTAGACATTGACATGATTAGTTTGAGATAATTAAAAGGCTTACGTAATTTCCAACACTAAAATTTATAAGAAAATATATTTACATAGAAATATAATAACAGTATTTGATGAGGATTATACCATGTAATAATTTACATAGCTTCCATTTCTTGCAATATAAAGTGCTACTTGAAATGCAATGTCTTCAGTAGACCTTATATATGTCTTCCCTCCATATTTTCTATAGCTTCAAGAGCAAATTAAGTACAGTTACTTTAGTGTTAGAATGATTAATAGTCATTTTGTTCTCATTCATTGAAACATTGTTAATGACTAATGCAATTAATGTAGCACAATATTTCTATTACGATAAAAGGATTTTGCGAAATCATCAACTTGGATTCATCGTACAGCCATAAGGATGCTTTAGTACCCTCCTCTAAGTCTGGTTCAGATTGAAAACCCTAGTATTTGATGGTGTCAGTTAACTTTGAATGTTATGCATATGAGCATGGGGCTGAAAATGGTGGACATGAACAACCTAGATCTTTTAATATTTTTTGCAGGTCAATTTTGTTGTTCTTTTACTTTCTGCCCAATAATCCCTGAAGATTTTGTGTACGACTAGAAGCAAGAAATTCCATGCTTTGCATATTACATATCACAAACATAATGTTAAATTAGTATGATGTCTCACTATCACAAACATAATCCACTTATGCAGATTGTATGGGAGCCGTACACGCATACGCTGGGCTCCCTACCTGCGTATTGCACTGCCGGGCAGCATATTTGGAGGGCCGAGGTGCCATTGATCTTCTTTTGGATAGTGGAGTGGCATCATCCTGAGCGAGTCCTCCGTCAGTTTGGGATGAAGCAACCAGTTCCAAGTGTCGTGGATACGTCGACTACCCTTCATAAGATATCCCTTCAGGGTAAATGGGAGAAGAACTGGGAGGTAGAACATGATCCCTTTATTCGGCAATGGGCCAACCGAGTGAATGAAGTTCGCGAGTCCTCTCTCCTAGACGGTGATGATACGTACCTCGTTGAGTACATGATGTGGTACAATCACAACACAAGGCGGTACATAACACCAGAGTTTGCGTATTGGGAACTCATGGTGAGGCAACAATTCCTATTTTATGGATGAAACCATTGTTCGATTAAATATCCTCAGTAGCTTTATCATGCATGCAAAAGTCCACAATAATTATCGTTGTTATATCTCTATAAGTTTCTCTGTCATTTTGTTCTAAAGTCAAAAAATACTGCATGAGTCTGTCATTATGTTTTAAAGTCAAAATACTGCATGATTTAAGTTGTTCATAACAAACTGAATTTGTCTTGATCCAATTTGTTTGCGTGAGGAATGGTTAATGGGCAATGACTAATGATGACCACACCTTTGTTCATATAATTACATTCAACTTTTAAAAAGGGTGGGTTGTGTTGGGTTTTATTGTATTTTATTTTATTTTTTGTTTAATTTTTTTTGTTTTTGGTTGGCTTGTACTTTCAAATGGACGGTGCAACTCTGTGTAGTAGTGATAAATTCACATTTCATGATAGTTTAGATAGCCTTTCCTCCAGGACTGAAAGCTAATTACATATTCCTTGATAGATATTACCTCTAGGATTGGGAAGTCCCTTACTAAACTATTGGTAGAATGCAATTCCCAACAGCTTAAAGGTCATTTAAAATCTCGCAAGTATGCAGCAAGGAGATGTGCATTTATACCAGATTCAAGTATGATATATGTTCTAAGTTTTTGATACTTCCCTTAATTGAAACTTTAAGCTCGCGTTTGATATTTTCAATTCATTTGATTTGGGCGTGTACGTTAGGAAATAATAACTTCAAAATATGTGTCCTGATTGCAATGTGATATTAATGGAGTTGTAAATCTGGTGAAGCGTAGATACAGAAGTGAAATTCTGATATTTTCACTTATGCTAAGTTTGAACTTATGTACAACCAACTATACGTGTTTTTTAGAAGTATTATCTCAATGTTTAGATTGCATAGCGATAAACATAACAGGAAACTGAAAATTCTTGAGTGTTGGGTTGGAACTATAAATTTTTGCACAGGGGGGGCCAACCCCTATTTTTATACACTGTCTTTTTAAAGATGCTTAATAATTATAAGTAATATAAGGATTTCATTAGCTATGTTTGCTACTTTTTTCTTTTGATTTTGGAACAGATTTATCCAAGTTTTGCATCATACTTGCGTTCTTGCTTTTATGACGCCCTTGTTTTGTAGGTTCGGACGATGATTAGGTCTATACAGAGGTGCGATGAAGGTTCTAACATGCACACTGACCTTACATTTACACTAGAGCTTGTGGAGGAGCTAGGCCGACTTAAATTGGCGAATGCGCTTGCAGAAGCAGTTGACATTGGTACACAGGCCCCAGTTCGTGGCGGGCAACGTGGTGGGTCTCGTGGGGGTGGACATCGTGGAGGTGGTCAAGCTGGTCACAGGCGTACGACCGAGTTGGGTCCCATCTACGAGGAAGGGAATGAGTCGGGTGCAGAAGAGGCATGGCTTGGCACTGATTGGGTACTGTCTGATGACGACGGCAGGACACCGCGATGCACGTCTGGCGATGGTGCTGGGCCATCCCATAGCGTCGATCATCAGGACACTGTTCCAGCCCACACTACATCCCATGGTGCTAGCACGGACTATGAGGGCCCTCCTCGTATGTCGCCCCCAGTTTTCAGTGGATCTGCCCATGATGGTGGATGCATATTTGTCCCCACACCAGGCATGCCCACCCCACCTTTAGTGCATGTGGACCCCACCATGTTAGCTTCATCTCAAACCCCCCACGGAGAGGCTGTACAGATTGAGCAGATACCGGCTGAGGACATTGAGCCGGTGGAGGCTTTGCGGAGATCGCGACGCCCGTGTGCGCATGCTCCCGATTGCGGGACCGGTGATGGTATGTATTTCATCTACACTTCCCATCATCTTGAGCTACTTTTACTGTGCATTTGATTGATTATGTTAATTTAATTATGCTGTTGTGTCTGATGAAACAGGTAAGATTAGACCTATCAGGGCATATGGGCGGAAACGAAAAGATCACTAAATGCCTTAGTGTATGCTTATACTTCCTGCCTATAGGTGACTGCATAGTTACGTTTCACTTTTCTTCTAAAGTAGTATTTTTTTTTTAAACCTAACTGCAATGGTGGACACGAAAAGGCCATTGAGCCGGATTGTCCCTGTGTGCTTATTCTTCATGTGTATAGGTGACTAGAATAAGCATGCAAAATGTTCTACTAATTGGGGAGAATCTTGGTGGCTGTGCATCTATTTCAGGATCATTGCTTGGGGAGAATACTGGCTGTCAATGTGTTTGTTGTCAAGAAATTGATATTTTGGAGAAAACCCATAAGGCGTATTGTATTTATTGATGTATTAGGAAGTTTTTTTGCACTCGGAGTTTTGATTGCAAATCGACAAATGTCTGGATTGGTATTCATTTGAAGCCAAACTTTCTTGTGTTTTTGTATGTTGTTAGCTACAGTAAAGTGGGTTGTAAGAGAGTAATTTGTTTTTTTATTTTTTTTATTTTTTTGAGAAACAAATGTGTGGCATTGTTGATAAGCAAGAAGAAGTAATTTGATACTTTCCGTAAAAGAGTTTCATGACGAAGTTTATGCGGATCAATGGCAGAACCAACTCCTTTGTAGCAAATCATTTATCCGAGTCTCTACAATGCTTGGCTAGGTATGTGTCTCTCTCCTAATTTTCTGATTCGCCTTCCCTAAAATTCCTAGATTGGTACATCGTCCTTCCCATTTTCTTATTTTTAATCTCCTTTAAATCCCCTTCTCTCTAGAATGATTAGATCTGTGTACATTTGATTACAAGTTCGTTAGTAGGGACTTTGGAGAATAGAATTTATATTTTTTTTTTCTGAGTTCTAGAGCATCTCACAATATAACTTACCTAAAGCTGAAAACGGCAAAAATCTTAGTTATGTGTGCATGTTTTGTTCCTTTCGCTTCTTGGGGTTTGTAATTGTTATTTAACATTGTATATATTAGCTTTTCATTTTGCTAGCAATTTGGGAACCCAATGAGAAACAAAAAATTGATTATTGATTTTTTCATCAATTAGCCTTCTTATTTTATGATTTTCAGTATATATATATATATATATATGTTGTGTGTGTCATTGGCCAATGAATCAAATCTTGTCCATCATTAAATGTGTATGAAATGATGGAGGCGTTCATTGCTTGAACTGGGGATGAAACAGCGTAATGATTATCTTGAGGGCATGGTATCCGTTACAAAATTAAAAAGTAATTGAGTGTGTTTTCTATTCTGGTTGGAAAAGTAATAGGATTTAAAGCTGCTCACTCTTAGTGTTGTACGATGGTTACTCACACCATCAGAGCACACTCCTATAATTATTGCATTTGCACGATAGGCTTGTTTTGTTGAATTTTGTTTGTAGTTTCGAGAGATACTTATATGATGATATGTGTTTGATTTTACATTTATGTAATTAAAGAAAGTGGTTTAGTTGGCCTCAAGATTGGTGGTTTGATTTGCACGGTGGAAAATCTGATATGCAAGGTTGAAAACAGAACCACCGTCCGGCATTCATTACCAATCTGACTGGTTTTGTATTTATCTTCACATGATTGAGAGTTGAGTTATTTGCTTCAAAGTTGGCTTTATAATATGCATATGGGTGTTAGAGGACGCTAGAATTGACAAAAATTTCCAAGGCTTTGCTTACCCTTCCAAGTAGTTGCAAGTCTATGTTTATCCTCTATTTGGTTGAATGCCTTGCTAATCAATTTGCTCAAAATGTTATGAATTTTGGCTAACCATTTTAGCGAACACATTCTCTGAAGATAAAAAGGCGGAGTATAAATTATAGATCTTTATAATAATCTCAGCCATTTCTCTTATATGTTATTTTTCAATAATTCATCAATATTTTATAGGTTGTTTTATCTGTTGAATACATGGTTGTTCATGCTTCTAATTGTATAGTTTATGCTCAGGAATTTTCATTTTTCCTTGGAGGGAAATGCAGTTAAGACCATTGAGCTGACATATCAGCTGGCACGTGACCTGCAGGAGAAGAATGAGGACTTGTTTGCTCTAGAAAATGGTATGCAGAGTAGCAACAATATTTCGTAGAGAATGAATTTATAAATTATTGCTTCGTTGCTGGCATTTATCTGGTTTTTCATTAGACAATTTGTTATTGCTATAGGACTTTCTGCCCCTGCTTGCATATGAAGGGCTGAATAAATTCCCAGCGGTTCATCTGCTTAGCAAATAGTTGCTGAAACTTTGAATTGGCAATTCTTGGTGGTGATATATGCATGCTAGCCAAATAGAAAAACCAAAAGATAATAATATATACGTCTTTGTTGAGCTTCCTTGAGCTATGAAACTGAAGCTCTGTGTCTCTCCAAAGAACAATCACATAGACTACAGGTAAGTATTTGTAATTGATTATTCATTTCATTGTTGAACTTCTAGCTGCTGAGGTGAAGTTCAATTGGATAATACAATTGGATTCATTTGCCTATAAATTAATGTCTTTTATTTGAGAAGATATCAGTGTTTCATGTTGAGAATAGTAAAATTACTGTATTTTATTTTTTGAGAATTAATGTCTATTTGATTAATGTAAATCTCTATATACTTTAAAACTCAAATGATTTATATTTATGTTTTGTGATATAAATAAAATCCAGAATTATCTTAATTATTACTCTTTTTCCACGGCAAGCACGTGCCTTGCACGTGCTGCCCAAACTAGTAATTTATCTACAGCATTTGGAACATGGGGCATTCTGAGTATTGTATACGAGGAGTATTTTAAGTTAAGAAAGACTCATTGGAGTTAAGTGTAGGCTTTTGTGGTTCTATTACAACTCTGTATGTTACACATAGTTCCAGGAGTATAATTGGTTGCTTTGTGATGTTATTAATTGGGTGGTGTTTGTATCTCTGATATGAATGTTTGAAGGTATATTAATTCTTACAGTGTACATCATTTTTTTCCCAGAATATAGAGGATTATGCTGTTCTGGGTGCATCCTCTAAAATTGCTGCTATTCTTCCATTCCAAGTAGGCATTTGTCTTGGGTGGTGTTAGACCATGAATTGTTGATTTCATTTCTTAGTTGATCATTGCTTCTTATATGGTTGGGTGACTTTCATTTCCAGGTTGTAAGAGCTCCATTGCATGTTTGACAATGTGACCCTTTCATTCCTTGTGAAGGAAATTGCACGGTAAGTATTTAGCCCAGCTTTAATTTTCATTGTCGAAGAAGGAAAGCTCTAACTAGAGTGCAAACACATTGGTCTTTTCTATAAGTAAAATACTAAATCTGTGCATGTTCTCGCAAATGCTATAAGAGAATAAATACCTAATGATCTCAACTTGTGAAGGTGGGAGATTTTGTCTCACCCCATTGAGTCACAAACTTGATTTAGGTTGTTAGACGTTCTTACTTTCATTATAAACTTGAGACATTTTCTCATCTATAAGGCTAATTTATTCTGTTGGGGCTTCTACGTTCGAGGGTCTTTGAGTTTTTACAAGGGCATTACACCAAACTTTCCTGAAGAATGTTCTCGTTCGAAGGAAACCGGCCTCCATCAAATTGGCCATCTGTGGGTAAAGTTGAAATACATGGTTTGCAGGTAACTATTTTTTTTTATTTAATTTAAAATTGTATAAGGTTCTTATGCTGAGATTCTAAGAATATCATTGATAAAACAGATAAAATATAGGCTGATGCACTTGTTCTGAGGGGGATCAGTTGCACATTTGAGGAAGGGCACAAAATACGTATTGTTGGCAGAATTGGCAGTGGCAAGACCACTCTCATAGGTGCTCTATTTCGTCCAGTGGAGCTAGCTAAAGGGAAGATATAGTAATGTATCTATTGAAACCTGTAGTATTCCATGTAATGTTTACTTTTTACGTAATTTTGAAATTTTAAGTGTTCATTTTTTTTTCTAATTCAGAATAATATTACAAGGTACATCATAATTTTAGGATTTTATTTACTGTGTTTGGGATTCAAGAACCTTTATATAGCTGTGTTATTTGTTATTTTAGTTGGTTGGTGTCAATTTTTATTCATGGTTATTTTGTTCTGTACTTTCTATATTGTGGCTATTAAAATTTTCAGAATTGACTTGAAGAATTTAGATCATTTTCTGATGTTGGACGATTTATCATGTATGACTAATTCCAATCCTATCTTTTTTAAAGTTTGACTTTTCTTTGATTGGTATGAATTGCAGTGAATCCTCCAACGAGGAGGATTTTCAAATCGTTCATGTAGAGGTTATGCAATTCATTGTTGTTTTTGACGTCATGTACATTCGTTAATCGTGGCTCATTGTGTATAGGCTGATCTTGTATTTTGTAACTACACAATAATGGACTGCAGTGAACCAAATAGACGGGGTACGACCAAAGCTGACTGAATAGGATCAAATAGAGTAAAAAGAATGTAGTACACCGATTTTCCTAGAAACCACAGTGGACCGAATAAGACCAAAGTAGATATAATGGACCGAATAAGACCAAAGTAGTCCAAAAACAAAAATAATAAGGTTATTTTTCCATATATACATATCTGCTAGTCAAACAACTGGAAAATGATGACACTTCTACTTAAACCACACACGAAAGTACTTGCAAGTATACATATCTTACTAAATACCACAACAAGAAGTCGTACTTTTGCATTCATGCATCCGTACGTTGTCTCGTGGCTGCATCAACTTCATCATCCCCCACAACATGGGCCACCACTTCATTCAACGTGTTTGCACTCAACCTTGCGTGGTCACGCTCCTCAATGGCAACTTCCAACTGATACCTTAACAAAGTGTTCCTAATGTCTCCACTGTCATAGTTGGTTCCTTCGCTTAGAGAAGTGCTAGGTGGAGTTGAGGTTGATATGTTTGGAGTTGCCCACGATGTAGACGCACCACCATGCACGCCCATACCATTACCATGCAAATACTCCATGTATGCAGCTTCGGCTTCCCTTCGATCTTTATACGATTTGTGATTGGCGTTTGGGAATTTATGAACTTGTCTACTCGCATCTAGCCAACTGTTGTATATGCCTGGAACACGACCGTTAAACACAACATAGGTACGTCCCATCCTGCTCTACAAACACGCAATGGTGGGAATTCTTTGCACCAGAATGTAGTTGCACCTTCTAACGTGTGAAGTGTGCTTATGTAGAGGAAATGGAGCTAAAACTCGATTCTAAAGAAATCGAGTTATAGCAACATCTGCCCCTACATAGAATATGGAGTTACAAGTAACTCGACTTCTTAGTAACCGAGTTTCTGAAATGCCATCATTTCAATATGTCTTGTCAACAGTAACTCGATTTCTATGGTGTCGAGTTTTATGTAAAATCGATTTCCTCAATATCGAGTCATGGTTGTCCCCCCTCCCCACATTTCAGTTTCCATGCACGTGCCTGGCTCTATCTGTACTGAAAACCTTCACTGTCTGGTCTCTGAAAAAGAAAGCCTATGAGGTGAACAAAGTTTGCTAACTCTTCTGCCATTTTCCTTGTCATTATTGCATCCTCACCAAGCGTGCTGTTGCTGTGGTCCCCTTCTTCTTTGTTCTGGCACATCTTCCCGACAGGTATATATTCACTTACATAACTTATTGACTTACATAACTACTTATAATTGGATTGCCATTTTAGGGACAAAATGGGATTGCTTTCTACAACTGTCTTATTCTGACATTATGTGTGTGTATATATATACGTAAATGTATGTATGTATAGATATATGTATATATAGAAAAACGTACCTACCCATATCATAAGATGTATATGTGGCATGAACAAATATATATATATATATATATATATATATATATATATATATATATATATATATATATATATATATATATATATATATATATGTGTATGTATGTATGTATATGCAAATATATGTAAATATAAACAAAGCTACCTACCCATATATGATCACATGTATATGTATATATATATATACACACACATATATAGGTATGTTTATATATAATGTATGTGCTTAGGGCACCAATTTTTTGAAACATTTTGTTAGGAATTGCAAAAACTGTTAATGCATTGAAAATCCTGAAAAAAATTGTCCAAAATACGATTAATTATTGTGTGCTCTTATGACATACATTAGTAAAATCTTATATGTGTGTGTGTGTGTGTGATAGTGACATTGTATACATATTGTTCCTAAATATGTATAGATATAGTAATGTATATAATAATTATTTTTGAGAATTTTTTTGGGAAATATGTATATAATCATTCTAAATAAACATATATATAAACAAACATTGTACGGTGAATTCATATGATGACATATACATTCATTCATACATATTAACAATGATGTGTAATGTATACTGAGCTTTAAATTGTATGGCTCTTTCAGTTCTAAAAGGCTTTACTGTGTGGGTTCTGAAAAAGAAAGCCTGCGAGGTGAACAAGTTTTGCTGACCATGTTTGCATTTTCCTACTCCCTATTGCATCCTTACCAAGCGATATTACAAACACCCTGATTCTTTATTGTGGCACGTCTCCCCTAAAAGGCCAATGTTTGTGTCCAAACGAATCAAGTGTGTACACCTATAATTAGGATAGCATCATAGTGCATCTGTAAAAGATTAATTACTGCTGCATTAACATAACCCCCTATCTTCTGCATGATAACCACAATTAATTGTCCTTATCCAGGTCTGGCATGGGTCATCACTGCTTCTACGTTTACTATGATGGGGAACAGTATTTCCATGACTTGCATGGGCTGTCCTATAGAGGCGAGTCAGTGAAGCAGAAGTTCATTGAGTTGAAATGGGGAACACACTTGAGAAAAATGCACCGGAAGATAATGGAAGCTCTACGGTTGGACAGGGAGTCACATAAGATATCCATCGTGTACCGTGCCCCCCAGATACTTGTGAGTACTCAGGTTGTCTACAACTCAAATCCGTTGGGTTGCGATGCTGACGTGGACATGATGTGGGCAGTGATTAAGCAGACCCCCCAGTTCATAGCGTCCGACTTGTATGTAACTGTTGAGGCTGTTGGGTTCCATGGTAGTGCAAGTTCACAGTATGCCAGTGGGGTGGAAGAGTCACACTCATTGTCGGTTGACGTGCATCCTCCCTTTGCCTATGCCACGCCTTTCCCCTACAATAATCAACCATGTAGTGCGGTTGATCATTTGGACAACACCGAAGTGGTGGGCGCCACCAATACACATGATGTGGGAGGGTCTAGTCACACATATGAACATGTCCAAGCTGATATGGACGGGGGAATTGATATTGATGCCAGCCGAGATGTGTACGAAGAGTTCATTGATACTGATGGACCAGTGGACGACGCGGAGGTCTTAGATGTACCACTGATCGAAAATAACGAGGAGGATTGTCTTACAACAGTTCCTATCCCAGAATGGTTCACATCAAACACATGGGACAATATTAATGACCCATCACCTGCATTGGGTATAGGACATCTTACAAGTTGGCATAAAGGTGACCACCCAGCAAGGGGGATGCTATTCAAGAATAAAGCCTCTGTTCAATATGTGTTGACCCTTTACTCTGTGGAGCATAATAAGCAATACAAGGTCATCAAGTCTGACACCAATAGGCTGGTAGTGCGGTGCATACATGAGGCATGTCTGTGGTCAATTCGGGCCAATTGCAGCAAGAAGCACGGGATGTGGGTTATCAATACATGTAAGGGTCCCCATAGTTGATCATCCCTCCAGCTAGCAACTGATGGGCGGATGATGGATTCAAAGTTCATCTCCATTGCACTTGAGAAGTATGTACGGGAGGACCTAACCTGAAAGGTAAGGGACTTGCGTAGTATGTTGAATGCAAGGCATAGGCATGATGTAACTATGTACAAGGTTTGGGAAGCCAAACAGAAGGCAATTGCACGTATTTACGGGGATTTTGACGAGTCGTACGCGGAATTACCACAATTTTTAGCTGCATTGTCCGATGCAGATCCGGATACTGTGACCACATTAAAGTGTGACCCCCATGTCCCGGGGACTTGTATAGTCAACTCCGCGTTTTGGGCTTTCGGTCCGTGTATTAGAGGGTTCAGGCATTGCAGGCCGGTGATAAGCATAGATGCAATGCACCTCTATGGCAAGTACAAAGGAAAGCTGTTGATAGCAATGGCAACAGATGGTAACAACGAGGTTTATCCACTCGCATTTGCCGTTGTCGAAAGCGAGAGCACGGAGACATGGGGATGGTTCTTGGCATGCCTGTTGACCTATGTTACAGACCAGACCAATTTGTGTATAATATCCGACAGGCATCGTGGGATACAATCATGCTTCGATGACACCACTAGGGGCTACTTGCAACCGCCCTTAACCCATCACCGGTATTGCCTTCGCCATTTAGTAAGCAATGTTAACACTAACTTCAATAGTGTGCCGTTGAAGAACTTGGTATGGAATGCAGCAACTGCGAATCAAGTTAGGAAGTTTGAGAACACCATGGATTGCATCAAGAATGTCAACCTGGCTGCGTACGACTATCTTAAGGAGGTAAATCAAGAAAAGTGGACATTTGTACATGACCATGGGCACCGATATGGGGCAATGACAACCAACCTGTCAGAGTGCTTCAATGGGGTACTTAAGGGTGCACGTAGCTTGCCCATAACAGCAATGGTGAAGTTTACATTTTACAAGGTGAACTCATACTTTGACGAACGTCGAAACAAAACCCTAGAACAGTTGGAAGAGGGGCAAGTGTGGTGCAAATATGCCTATGACAAGTTCGAGGCAAATCAAGAGAAGGCGAAGCTCCATATTGTTAGAAGGATAAGTGCGCAACAACGGTTATATACAGTGGAGACACAGTCTTCACTGTTGAACACTGGCGGGGGAGATCACACCCATAGGGTTTCCCTCATAGACATGACATGCACGTGCGGCAAATGGGAAGCAAACAAGATCCCTTGTTCCCACTTGATAGCAGTTTGTGCCAAACACAACCATGATGCCACTGAGTATATGGATCATTTCTACCGCATTGAAGAACGGTATCACAGCTATGAGCCGATATTCCAACCACTGAAAGATAGGTTAGAATGGCCGGAGCCAGCAGAAAGGAGAACCGTGATGCCAAACCAGCGGTTGATTCGTGAGAAAGGTCGGCCAAAGTCTACTAGAATCCGCAATGAGATGGATGACGAGGATAGGGAGTTGCCAACCTCATTGTGGATTGAGAATGGACCAAAGTTGAAGTGTGGGTTGTGTCACCAAGAGGGTCATAACCGTCGTACATGTCCAACTCGAAATGTGGCTTGAACAAGCCATGGTGCTATGTAGCAGGTAACAATTACAAATCATAGTAACAAGGGGGTATCATAAGTTATTCTTCTTTACATGTTTAGATATTACATTATATGAGTTATAATTAAGATACCTGGAGTAATTTGTAGATTGGAACCATGATAGTAATACCATTGTATCAAATTTAGCTCCACTTTGGGCAATCTTGTGATTACTTCTTCAAGTAGTTGCAGTTAGTCTTAACTCCTACATATTACCATTCCAAGTCTTTTGTCTCAGTTTTGGTGTTCTTTCAATCTTATTGTTTGTGGTGTACATATTCTAGTATTCATGGGGTCTCTATTTCCCTAACTGTATATGTTTTGCTGCAGATTTGTAATTGTCGCTAAGGTGTAACTGTAGATGCTCGTCATTTAAGCAGGCAAGCCTGAAGGTTCTTCTGTATTTGTTAATTCAATTTATTAATTAATGTGGGTTGTATACTAATTTCTGTGTTGGCTACTCCTCAGAAAGGAGGCAACTTCTGAAGAGAACAAAAAGAAGGTGTCACTCAAATGCGCAGACTCCATGTTTGCCTAAAACCATTGTTGGCGGATGCTGTCCAAGTTTCAAGTTACAATTGTCAAGAATGTTTAAAAATGCAGAAATTGAACTTTTTATTTTTGTACATCAACTGATTTAAATGCATAGAGGCTCTTTACTTACAAATAAGCTTGTATATATGGATGATTTTTTTTATTTGCGTAATGGAAATGGGGGAATGTTACTGATGGATGTGGTTGGAAGTAGATGAATGACTTGTTGTTCACAGTATGGTTGTTAGCAGGTCCACTTTTACGACGAATAAGCACGCCAATACTGAATGGGTGTGAACAGTGCAAGTCGCAAGGAAAATCTCAAGTAGAGAGGTAATACTAAAAGAAACTCGATTTTCAATTTAACGAGTTACGTTGCAGTCCATTCTCAATCCTCTTCGACTACATCCAGTCCAAGTATCTGGGCTGGGTGGGGAAGCCCAGTCAACATAACTCGATTTCTGTAGATCCGAGTTACGTTGAACGTAACTCTATTTCTGTAGATCCGAGTTACGTTGAACGTAACTCGATTTAGTAAGTACCGAGTTACGTTGGAGAGCACTCTGCACAGTTAGATTCCTCTTGGACTGTATCTGGACCAGTCTAAATATCTGGGCTGGGTGTTCGAGCCCAGACAACATAACTCGATTTATGTAGTACCGAGTTATGTAACTCAATTTCTTTAGATTCGAGTTACGTGGGAGACCATTGTACACAGTCAGATTTCTCTTGGACTGTGTCTGGACCAGTCCAAAATTCTGGGTTGGGAGGGGGAGGGCAGTCAACGTAACTCGATTATTCTAGTACCGAGTTTCGTTGAAAGGAACTCGCTTTCTCTAGCTTCGAGATACCCTGAAGACCATTCTCCACACTTAGATTCCTCTTGGACTGCATCTGGACCAGTCCAAATATCTGGGCTGGGTGGGTCGATGTGTACAACATAACTCGAGCTCCGAAATATCGAGGAATTCTAAAAACAACTCGGTTTCTGAAATATCGATTTATGTGCAAGCCGTTCTACACAGAAATTGAATTCTTGTGATTTTCCACTGCACACAACTCGATTCAAGTAGAATTGAGTATTGTGGCAGGCCTACCTTTAAACTTGGATTCGTCTTGGACTGCATCTGGACCAGTCCAAATATTTGGGCTGACTGAGATGGCCAGTCAACGTAACTCGATTTCTCTATTACCGAGTTAAGTTGAAAAGAACTCGATTTCTCTACTTTCGAGTTTTCCTCTTGGACTGCGTCTGCACCAGTCCAAATGCATAGGCTGGGGTGAGAAGCCCAGTCAACGTAACTCGATTTTCGTATTACCGAGTTACGTAGAGAAGAAATCGATTTTTGTAGCTTCGAGATACGTTGAAGAGCATTGTGCACAGTTAGATTCCTCTTGGACTACGTCCGGACCAGTGTCAACGTAACTCGATTTCTCTATAAGCGAGTTGTTGGCAGGTAAGTCGATTAACCTAGTATCGAGTAAGACTACTCTTAACCCGAGATTAGGAATATCGAGTTATGTCCAAACCAGCACACACAACATGGATTCCTCTAAGATACACTGCGCACAGCATGGACTCCTTTAAGTACACAGAACTCGATTTCCTAATAATCGGGTTATGTGTATGACCACACACCGTTCTGGCCACTATTTAGTGCTCAAACGTACGAAGCAGCAACTGTTCAACTTCTCAACGAAAAGACTTGGTATTTGGAGAACCAGAACAATGGCTTCTCAATGGCGGAGAGACAACGACGATGGTCCTGCTGATCGGTCCCCACACTTTTTCAAGATTATTCTGCCGAATGCTGTCCAGGAAGGAAAGCTTGTAAGTATGCTTAAATTTATAAACTAGATTCCTCTGAAAATCATATGCTAATACACGTCGTCCACTTCATCTTCTTTATTTGTGATTCTTGAAAAAATTAACATTTGTTACATGTAGTCAGAAAAACTTTCATTTTGCAATACGTAGGTTACATTTTAAGAAGAACACAATCACATAATAGAGTACTTTTGCATCGAACACTTTTATATGAACAAAAAATGAAACAGGGATAAGCGCATGGTAGAGATTGAGGAAAAATAAATACAGAGCAAGAGCATATAGCATTTTTTTTAAATGTGATAGGGCTTATAGGGTCAGCACAGATGTATAACTCAATTTAAACTGTGAAACTGTGTCCTGGGATCAAACTAGGATACACAAATCGTTCACTCTTTTTATCATTTGTTTTTTAGAGTTCACAAACTTATGAAGTGGCTAAGTGGCAAAAATTTGTACGTCTAAATCGAAATCCTGCCCATAAACAAAAGTGGGTCATCTTCAATGTTTCCCCAACACCCCAAAACCAAATCACAGACACATTACAGAAGCACTCAAAATACAACATTTCCCCAAAATTTTTTACATTTCAACAACAACAGAGAAATGTTGGATGTTGAAAGCTGTTGATGGTTATTTTGGTTATAAGATTAGGTTGTATAAGAAGCATAAAAATTCATAAGATTTGTTACTGTCAAATATCGAGCCCTTAATATGACAGATTGAGGTTATAGCTATTAAATATAACTTCAATGTTGCATGGGCTGTTATTTTATTTTGTTTGATTTGTACTTGATCATAAATTTGTTCTTGTTCCTTCCTTTCTTCCTCCTCCCTCTTTCCTCTTCCTCATTTTACTTAATGCAGTGAGCATTGATAAAAATCCGTGGATGTGGTCATAAAAATCTGTGGATCAGTCCATTTTCTTTTATTTTTTGTGTGGGGGTGGGGAGCTGTAACTAAGGAGTATTCTGCCATGTGTTTTACTTTTATTTTCTAGCATTGTGTATAAGGATTTGTCTGCTTTTTTGAGCTTTTGTTCATCCAACAAATAGTAATACCATTGAACACTTATGAAAGTAATATGACCTAACAATCACTAAATCCATTTTTCCTGCAATGGTAGCTGCACAACTCCATACAGCTTGATTGATTGCATGTGTTTATTTCCCTAGCCTGCATTTATGTTATGGAGATTCTTTTTACAGCGGATTCCAGATAAGTTCCTGCAGAAATTTGGAGTGGATCTGTCAGATATGGTCTTTCTCACTATTCCAAATGGTAGAAAATGGAAAGTCAAGTTGACACAACATGCTGGGGGGGTTTGGTTTCAAAATGGTTGGTCCGAATTTGCAAGAGGAAATGGTGTAGCCGTGGGGCACTTGCTGGTTTTCAAATATGAAGGAAATTCACACTTTGATGTACTCATATTTGATGCCACTGCAACAGAAATAGACTATACTTTAGACGACGAACTCCAAGATCATAGGATCGAAGATGATGAGAGTGATGACAGCTCTGTTGAAATCATCAAACACTTTCATAGGGGAGAGGGTTCAGGTTTGAATGTTACACTTTTGTAAGCAACTGGTTGATTTGTTTAGCATGTTTACCATTAATTTTATGTGCATGACTTCATATTTTCAACTCGTTTCAGGATCAGCCCATCCTAAGAAAAACGGTGGTGTAGCTGAAAATATTGTTATAGCCAATGCTTTTAAATCAGAACATCCCCTTTTCACTGTTATCATTCGTCCATCCTACGTTAATGGCAAGGATCGTGCGGTAAGCTTTTAGCTTCACTAAAATGAAATATTTTTGTAATTTAGAAATGCAACTCCCATTAACTATCATTTTTCATAGATCAATTAGAAAGATTGTCACACTAGATACTTGTTGCTGGACATTTTGTTGGTAATGATTTGCTTATTTGTGTTTTTAGGTGAAAAGATGTATATATATTTAACTGTATCATTTGGATATCAAATAGTATCATCTTAGGTTGAACTATTTTTTAAATATCTGTTATTGTTCCTTGTACAGAGTTTCCCCTAAGACATTATCAACTACTTACCGAGAGAAGGGTTTACCAAGGACTACACCAAAGCAAGTATACTCCCTATGAAGCTCCAGATTGTGGACCGATTATGGCCTGTGAAGCTATACATTTATGAACGAAGTGGGGGTTCATCATGTGTCGTATCAGCTGGTTGGTCTGCATTTGTGAGGGAAAATAGTTTGCGAGTAGGAGATGTTTGCGTATTTGAGCTGAATATGAGGGACGGTGTTGTGTTAAACGTCCACATTTTCAAATGCGAAGACTAAGTGGTTAGGGTGGATGCAAAGTGATGATAATGTATTATGTGATGTTTAGAGTGTGTTTACTTTGCAACTTTACTATTCATCCCTATTTTGTTCATCCTAGTTTGCAACTTTATTGATTGGGTACTTTTGTGATGTTTAGAGTTTCACTCTTGGAAAATTTTTAATTACTATGATGAACTTCCATATGTATTTTAAAATGAATGTGATGCTGTATTTTTTTCTCCAACTTTGCTTGGATTTTGGCCTTTTTGCGTGTCATTCAATTATATTACATTCAATGGCGACTCCAGGATTTTATTTTAGGGGGGTCAACATTGTTAATGCTATAGGATTTTGTTGTTTTCAGATGACATTGTTGTATGTTTTGTATATATTGTAACACTTTAATACAATAACACCAAATCTAAAATTTTTCTTTACATAGATTTTTGATGTTTGCAAATTTAGATGTTTAAAAAATAAGTGAGAAGTTAATTCATCAATTGTGTCAATCAATGTAAATAGTTTGAGGGTTCATTTAGATGTTGACATTGCATAGTTTGCATATAGTTTGACCAGATTAGAAGTTTATATGTTTGTGTCTTTCTGTCAATCAATATAAATATCACTTGTGCTTCACATTTTGATTGAGTACACAATTGGCTTGGACCCAATAGCAGATATGCCAATATGAGATATTTAGTTATTCAATCACCAGCTCAAACTTTTCTTTGCATAGATTTGAGTCAGAAATAGACAAATAGTGGTTTGAAAATAAAAAAAGTAAATAAAAAATATTAAACAAAAAGGCTACGCATGATTTTTGGAACAACTTAGAAGACTACTTGTAGCAGTCCTAAAAAGGCAGAATGATGACACTAGAATTTAGGGCAGCCCTACAAATTTCTTATTGAAGGCAGGTAATGCTTACAAATTTCAGAACCATTTTTATATTAAAAGTGCTTGGTAACACATCACATCACAAAAATATTCATGAACGGCAATTATTTATGTTAGCTTCAGCACAATACCTGCACCATATTGCACAAGGAAATTGAGGATCAGACACATGAATTGAGGTATCATAATTAACAAGCCCAGTCAACTTGTTATTGTCAATACCACACTAAATTAATGTTGAGAAATGTTTTTTTTTTGCTAACAGGAAGATTAAGGGAGAAGAGGTCTATGGGTGAGACCAGTGAAAATAACTCAAGTTCTACAAAATTGAGTAACTCTGCAAATAACTCGCTTTCTGATGTATCGATTTATGTGCAAGCCATTACACACTGAAATTGCATTCTTGAGATATTTTACTGCGAATAACTCGATTTTAACAGAGTCGGGTTATGTGCGAGGTAGCCCTATACAGTTGGATTCCTCTTGGACTGCATCTGGACCAGTCCAAATATATGGGCTGGGTGGGCCCATGTGTACAACGTAACTCGAGTTCCGAAATATCGAGGAATTCTAAATACAACTCAGTTTCTGAAATATCGATTTATGTGCAAGCCGTTCTACACAGAAATTGAATTCTTGTGATTTTCCAGTGCACACAACTCGATTCAAGTAGAATCGAGTATTGTGGCAGGCCTACCTTTAAACTTGGATTCGTCTTGGACTGCATCTGGACTAGTCCAAATATCTGGGCTGGGTGTGGAGGGCCTAGCAATATAACTCGAGTTAGAGATAATCGATTTATTTGAAATTAACTCGTTGTCTGCAGTATCGAGTTATGAGAAAGCCGTTCCACCATTAACTGGATTCTTGTTATTTGTGCTACACATAACTCGATTTACGGACAATCGGTTTATGTGCAAGCCCTTGTGCTGAAAATTTGGATTGCATGTAACTCGAGTTCTCGAAAATCGAGTTATATGGACATTACAATCTATGACCCATTTTTATTAACTCTTCCCCAGTTCTGCAGAACTTGCAGCTGTCCGAAATTACATCTTCGATTGCTCTCGCTTCATCCGGCTAGAACCCACAATTTCCTGCGCAAATTCTTCGAGGATTTTACATAGTAAGACTCTTTTAACGGTTGCTGTCTTTGAAATTACACATTGTTGGTGCGTTATTCTCAAATTTTTTTTTTGATGCTTGACACTTCTATGTCTATGAAGATTGTGATGAAATTGGGTGTTTGGCTAGTCAAATGCATTGTTGTTAGTAAGGTTGCCTATGTCATAGGTTGTCTTCCTTCCACAACATGAACTTGCCAGTGGCTCCATATGTGTGTGGTACTCCTTATGCTGGTTGTATGTCTGAACTGTACATTGTGCAATTTATTTTCTGTTTTTTGTAGAAGCTGGTGAAACTTACTACATGTAGCTACGAATTTCGAAAATATGTCTGTTCCTACATCCACTTGTATGTTTCCTATATAATATTATTACTGTTATATACTCTAGGTCTCTAACTTCAAATTATTGACTCGGACCAAAATGCATTACAATTATTGCACCAACTAAACAACCCGTGAATAAGAATATTGTTTTTTAATTGTGTTGTTGTAAACTGCTCTAGACAGTATATTGTATGCATGATTTTCTACACATGGTATCTGGTTACTCTCCAATTTTTGTTCTCTGCTTCAAACTTCATTTTGGTTCTGTTTTTGTGTGAGCTGATCGTGTTTGCACTACTGACCATCGATTAGTTATGGGTCCGAAGAGGACTAAGAGGGGAAAATGCAAAGCTGCATCCGAACCTGAAATGGTGTTTGATCAATTAAGGTTCCTCACGCCCGAAAATGAGCAAACCTTCGAAACCTTGATTAAGCGTAGGCGTATTTGGGGAGAAAGGCAAATCAATTTACAAGAACTGCATCCTTTTGTTCGTGAGAATCTACAGTCTAGGCATTGGCTGTCCCTGTGTACAAACATACAACCCCCTCCAGTTGACTTGATTAGAGAATTCTATTCGAATCTATCGGTGCATGAGGATCTGGGTGGTCACAAGGTGGCATCGTCCATACGTGGTGTACCGTTTACAATAACCAGGGAGCACGTATCTAAAGCTCTTGATGTACCTATAATTTGTACACCTACTTATCCAAACTCTATATCTCCTCGTATTGATGATGTTATGGATGTTCTTTGTGGACGATCAAACAATCGGGATTCTGACCGAAGTATTAGCTCAAGTGAGTTGACTGAGCTTAATTATATCTTCTTTAGGATAGCTTGTCACAACATTTTCCCTATCTCTCATATCCATACAATCCCTGTAGACAGGTGTATCTTGCTTTACGCCCTCGTCACCAATAGTTCCATTTGTTTTCCTTCCCTTTTCATCGAAACCATTGTCAAGGTGCGTAGGAGCAAGTATAAGAGGCATGCTTTGTTTTTCCCAGTTTTCATCCATAGGGTCCTCAAATATTTAGGATTAAAGAACTTTCCTTCCCAAGAGTTGGTTCACATCCAAGCCCCCATAGGAGCCAAATTTCTGAAACAGCGAACTGCCCAAAAGAAGGTTGTTGACCTCAGTGTTGGTCCATCCAACAGACCACGAGTACGGTCTACTACTGGAGATGTTCAAGATGAGGACATGCATGGGGATCCCACATCTGTTGTTGCCGAGGATGGTGATGATGAGATAGATGTTGACACTGTTGATGCAGCGCATACATGCCCTCTTCCTCCCTCTCTTCATGCTATGATGGAGACCATTATGACGACTCAGGCAGCCCATGGGCAGCTTTTACATGGTCTTCTTGCCGAGGTTGGAGCTATGCGAGCGGACTTAGCTCACTATAGACGTCCTGTTCCACCTTCTACACTATCTGACTCTTGATGATTGCCATTGGGCATTGTACCCAAGGGGGGGACGATTTTCAGTTCGTAGTTGCTATAACATATTTGGAGAATTGTATGACAATTCTATATTTTGTTATTTTAGTGTCAATTTGAAGAACATGGTATCCGTTGAAAGTAATTTGATATATTAATATGATGGTTAGTTTCATGCCCATCGTTACTATCATTAGTATTATTGAAATGGATGTAATGGTCTAAGAATTTTTTATGTTATTATGTGATTCTATATAATATCAAGTAGATCCAAGTCTGTGTGTAAATAACATTTATCTCATAATTTTGTACGACGCTCACGTGTTTTTAGATTATAGTAATTATTAATACAAATGGAAGGTTTGTGAAAGCACAATTCGTTTACAGGTTTTGATATTAACGATGAACTACCTAGGAGATTTTCCTTGGAACAATGGCTGAAGCTATATCTTGACTTCAGGCAACTATTTTTATTGGAGGTTTTGCTGAGCTTACATGTATTTTCCACTAATTGGATATTTTTGTCGATCTTAAATCAGCAATTATATTATTCTGAATTTGATCCTCGCTTGGACTATTCCTCATGCATCATATTTTCGATACAAAATTTATTGATGAAACCTTGCAGTGCAGACTCGTCGAAAAAGATAAAAGCGACACTTGGCATGACCTCATTCACTCTAGCATTAGGTCTAACGGATTTTTTTTTAATCAAATATGAGGATCCAAACAGGGGAAGCCCTTTACATAATATATTAGATAATAGTGAGCTGAAGATAATAAACATCATGAAGTTTAATGTTGTTGTGAAGGACCAAACACAATTAAACAGATATAACAGTGAGCTCGAGCCACCAACATCAAAGTTCTGAGAGTAAAGTGGTGCTTTCAACCTGTAAATGTGTATGGGACGTGATTGTTTGACAGCTCAATTTCAGTGTTCAAGATGGTTTTACCATGTGCAATCTCTTCTAACCAACAGTCACGGATTATGAGAAGAGTGTTTTGACTACCATCCTTGAAAATGACCAACGATAATGAACACCCTGATGTTTAATGTTTTTACGAATGACCAAACACAATTAAACAGATATAACAGTGACCTCAAGCCACTAACATCAAAGTTCTAAGAGCAAAGTGGTGCTTTCAACCTGTAAATTATTATGGCACGCATTTGTTTAAGAGCTTAGTTTTAGGGTTGAACATGGTTTTACCATGTGCAATCTCTTCTAACCAACAGTCACGAATTATGGGAAAAGTGTTTTGACTAGCATCCTTGAAAATGACCAACGATAATAAACACCCTAATGTTTAAGAATTTGTAAAGGACCAAGCACAATTAAACAGATATAACCGGGAGCTCAAGCCACCAACATCTAAGGTATAACAGATGTGGTATTCAGTCCCAATTGGGCCTCGCTTCAAACCGACAAGTCTTTGACCACGATGTTTGATCGAATAGTCGAGTAAGTAGGTATTCCCTCAAATGCAGTGTCACATTAATTGGATACGATTACAAGAGAAATTTCAGTGTTTCAGCCTGTGGCGCTGCGTAATTTGTAAAAGTGATGGTTCTGAGACCAAAGTGATGCTTTTAATCTGTAAATGTTTAATGACCAAAGATAATGAACACCGTCGTGTTTACACACCATGATGTTTACAGACATTCAAAATGACCAAATCACAGAAAACACTGTGATCTTCATAATTTGTTTTGTGAAAGACCAAACGTAATTAATAAATTAATATTGCGAACTTGCTGGTGAAAGACAAAACACAATTAATATAGCGAAGTTTTAAGGTGACCAAGTTCCAACTCTAAACACACGTCACTAGCCTACTTCTGTAGCACCAACTGTAGTCATATCAAACTCCTTCAATCGCAGCACATGCGCCAACAGACGTTGCTGTTTAGCTATACATGTTCGGTGCTCTACACGATGTGGATACCCAGCTCGACACTGTTTCACACCCACACTCACGTGAATACAGAATTGTGAAATTGGATGCACAGATGTCTCATTTACATCTACTGTTGCAACTACTGCCCACCTTTGATGTGACATTAGGAACATTTAAAATCCTGTTCATATAGCGTTTTTCCTGAAGGGTTTGACATGACAAGCCCTAATAAGTGAAATTGTAATGTCTGGACCGTGAAATGAGGTTATAAATGCACCAGTGATATAATGTTAACTTTCTACCCCGCTAACTTCGTAGATTGATTAAGCTATGAGTCGCAATGCCTCAACATCAAATCGTACAATGCGAAACAAGTTTGGACCTACTTCAACAAATGCATCATCACAAGTTCCAACAGATCAACAACTACATACATACACAGACCACTATGGAGGAAAATGGGTTGGAAAGAAGAGAGATTTCGTTAATATGCCAATATACACGTATGAGAGTCTTGGAAGCGTCGGACACATCATGGTCGGCAAACCTACAAAACTAAGTACAGATACCACCGCAATAGAGTTCACTATAGCAGAACCACCATGGTCAACCCTATACGAGAAGAGGTGTGAGTTAGAGGTGTATTGTCGATGGCACGGGTTACGAGTTCCTAAGGCACGCTCTGCCGAGTTACCTAGAGATGAACCTGCCAACATACTTGCTCGTCTTGAACAAGAGAACAATCAAATGCAAAGGCGACTAGACCGTTTTCACGCAATCCAAAAAGCTAGGAAGCATCTAAAGGGGAAGGCGCAAGAGCGAGCCATGAAGTCTATTAATGAAATTACTGTGTTAGATGATGAAGCAGATATTTCAGACTTCTCAGATTCAAGCAATGATGATTTCCAAAAATTTCTACCTACGAACATTAGACGTTGTTGTTAATGTCTACACATTATGTGCAATACATAATGTTATTGTTAATGTGTGACAAATGATGATTATGTATGTTCAACTTTTGCAACTCTAAAGATTAACTGTTTATTACTTTTGGCTAAGTTTATGTGAAATCACTTTCTCATTTTTTTTCATACGTGTTCTTTGTTGCTACATTCAAGTAATGTGCTTTGGTTGGACAATGTCCTTTGCTTTGTAATGTAGGGAAAACCTTAGGAAGTGAAATGCCTCCAAATTATATTTATTGCACATTACTTGTAGGAAAATTTAATAGATTCAATACATACAGACTGATCCAAACCACATAGACCAACCGCGCATATGATTCAATAATACGAATAATTCTTTTATATGAGTTGTTTGAGTCACGATATAATATGCACGTATCTGTGTATCTTAGTTGTAATAGTGTCCTACTTTATATAGATACATTACATAAAGACTCGTCCAAACCAGACTAACCACTCACTCACTGAAAATCCATATGGCTCACCCAACACACTCTCACAACGATATTTGGTTTGCTTAAAAATAGGGTAAAGGCCTAAAAACCTGATCAGCCTTTAAAATGTTTCATTCAAGTTATTGGTTTATTGTAGCATTGCTTGAAAGCTCCCTAATATTGCAATTGTGATGATCGGAAGCCATTGATGTAAAACTTGGAAGCATAGTTTTCTTCATGTAATTTTACATTGATGTTGAGAAAATGTAACTACATTTTCTACCTGCAAAGACTCCCTGAAAAGTTTGTAGGGAAACAGGGGGATAAAACTCTCTACTGTTGCTACACTCACTGCTCATAATACTAGCATTTGGCTAGTGAGGTTGGAGAAGGCTAACACAACTCGGCACTGTTCGGCGAAGTCATGTTCGCAGTTCTGCATGTGCTGCTCAACAACTCGACACTATTGAACCCTGTCCAGTCATATCATCCATGCTCACGTGAATAAACAGATATGCAACATTTTGCAATGCACTATTTTCAAGGATGCAAAGGACCCCTCGAAAGTGTAAGCAAATTTTTGGGGGTAAGCTGTCCATCATTGCTACACTTGATTGATGTAGTTCTGCATGTGATACTCAACATCTCGAAACTATTGAACCCTGACCACATGTACCCATCCCTACTCACTTGAATACACATATGTGCAACCCTTTGCAATGCACCATTTTCGAAGAGGCAGAGCATCCCTGAATTGGTTATGCATCAATTTTGGGTGTGAGCTGTCCACCATTGCTATACAGATGTTGTTCGTAGTGCTACATGTGCTGCTTAACAGCTTCGCACTGTTCAACCCTGTCCAGTCAATACACGGATATGCCTTCTTTTGCAATGCACCGTTTTCAAGGATGCAGAGCATGGCTGAAAAGTTTATGATACATTGAACACAGCTCAGTACTGTCTCGTCAAGTCATGTCAAATGAAGCACAGGAATTCTGAATAGTTTTCAACAAGACATACCAAACTGGTCAGAGAAAGGTCTTAAAACCACATCCATCAGAAATAAACCATAGTAGTGATCAAAGTCCCTAATTAAATATAAGCATAAACATCACTAGTTTAAATTTTAAACAAGTTATCCTAGTCCAAACTCTGATGGTCAACCAAGTGAAATATTGAGACACTAATCACAACAGGAGTCCTTTCGATCACCTCAAAGACACAGACATCTCCTTTTTCTAAATTATTGTCTTTCGAAAATGCAACCCAGCCTTTCCCGAATCTCATTGCTTAATATGTTTTGATGGAGGGTAATAGCACAAGACATTGATGTGTGACAAATTGCTTCCCAATAATATACTTGCTTCCCTTATATGTTTCCAAGCCATATTTAAGAGAACATCATAATCACATTATGTATAAAGGCTCACCATATTATGTGGCCACGAGATACCCATGAAAGAAGGATTTTTAGGCTTGAACTTTTTGGCTGCTTGGATTGCTTTCTCTCTCTTCCTCTGGACATAATCGGTAATTTTTTTAGAACAAACTTTTCTCTGACTTCATGTTTTATGGGTCTGTACATTGAGGAAGAAATGTTTGTATCATCTTCATCTAAGTTTTTGATATTTTTACCTGATGATCTTCCAATTTACAATTCTTCCTAGGTGGATATTGAATCTCAATGGCAGTCTTATCAAATATAACAATATGGAAGCTTGAATTTCCTTCATATCTGAAGACTAAAAAATAACCATAACAAATAGAATGGTATTCAGTGAAATCCTGCCAACCATTACAAAACCAAATGTAGTTATCAGCTTTCTTTAATCCCACTTGCCAAATTCCACCATAGGGAGCAATGACTGTAGCTACGGTGGATAGCTCAGTATTGTTGAACCTTGACCAGAAGTACCCATCCACACTCACGTCAATACACATACCAGCGCAGAAAATTTTGTGCATCAATTTCGGGTGTTATTGGTCCTATTGCTACATTGATGTTCGCAGTGCTGCTCAACAGCTTCGCACTGTTGAACCCTATCCAGTCATATCACCTACACGCACGTCAATACACAGCTATGCATCCTTTTGCAATGCAGCATTTTTAAAGGATGCAAAGCATCCCTGAGAAGTTTATGATACATTTAACACAGCTCAACATTGTCTCTTCAAGTCATGTCAGATGAAGCACATCAATGCTGAATAGTCTTCACGTGAATAAATACGCATCCTCTTTTGCAGTACACATCACCAGCCCGCTACTGTAGCACAAGCTATAGCCATATGAAACAGCTATCTCAACGAATCACATGCACCAACAGACGCCACTGAACAATATACTGTCAAGTCATATCATCTTTATTCACGTGAATATTTATAGTCACATCCACTTGAATACTTGTCCTTGCAAAACCCCTATATAAAGTCCCATTTACATCTACCCTTGCAAAACATCTACACATACCGAAGTCCCACCGAAGTCCCATTTACATCTACCCTTGCAAAACTTCTACACATACTGATCTAAAGTCACATTTTCCAATGTCAATGCGTAATTGGATGCTACCTCGTTTTCCAAATAACTATAGAACGGAAAGAGATTTTGACGAGAGGGCATACTATGCCGGATTGCAACAGGAGTGGGACTTTCGCGTGAACGAGTCCAACGCTCTGCACAATGATCTCCTACAACTCGAAGCGCCTCTTGTCGAGCGTAGCTCCCTCACACTGCCACGACAAAACATGCACCAATATGAGCGTGCAGTGACAAAAATAAAAAAAGAGAACAATCTTATGATACTTCGTAGGTCCAGGTATCATATGCTATAATTGGCGGAGGAGCTAGCCGCTGCAACGAACAGGCAACTCACTCCGGCAGAACGTAACAATGTCCTCAACTACGAGGACTACCTATCAGAATGAATGCCAATGTGGTGTGTGTGTTATGTCTATGGTTAAGTTAATAATGTTAGTGTAAGTTATTTTATGTTTTCTGTGTTATGTCGTACGTGCTTATTGAAAAACATCATGTGTGAGAATATTTGACTTTTATGACTTATGTGAGAATAATCTACATTACGAATAACGTGCATGCTTCTCATAATCAATAATAAGGTTTACATAGTACAAATGCAACCATACATATAACACATAGTTAAGCAAAATAGTTCTCCAACAAAATCTAATTACACCACGACATGACACGATTACTCTTCATCTGACATCTCCACGTCTGACTGATAAATGGGATCAGCAAGAAGTGATTGCATGAACTGTGCATGCTCGTACCACCCTTCCTGCACTGACTCTCGAATCTCGACTTGGGTTCGATATCGATTAAGACGTATCTTCATTCGATTATTTTCTTCTCTTATGCGGTTCAATGCTTTACGAAGTTCATCGATGCTGTCTCTGGGCATCTGTGATGCGAGTCGCCGAGGCACTGGCAACTTAAAACCAACCAACTCATCATAAAACATTTGTTGTTCACGAAATAACCAAGCCCACTCCTGTCTCATGGTATTGTGAACGTAAGCACTATTTCGCAAATTAGGATTGATTGGATAGCTGAACTCATCTTCCAATACCCAACAACGACCCATAGCAGTGAACACATCATGAGGCCTATAGAGTTGTGGGTTGCCAGAACCAGACATTGACGCTGAATACAATAACACCAACTGATCAAGTTAACAGTGTGCATCAACTGTTGGTAAATAATGTAATGCTGCATAGAATGGTACACAGCAAAGACATTCATAAAATTGTGTACTATTGCATGCTAAAAATGAAATACTAACACTCATAGTAACATTTGACCATAAACAATAGACATTGTTGGTAATGTCTACACATTGTCTTCAACACTAAATGTTGTTGTAAATGTCTGACCAATGATGATTATGTGCAATACAAAATGTTGCTATAGTAAAGAAATTATTTCATTCTCTTGTGACCAACGTTTACTACAACAAATAACCAAAATCACACCAATGTACTTACTTCACATTCATTCAACCTAAAAAATCAAAATTTAGTACAATATCAGATGAAAATACCAATGCCCTAAAATTGTGATGTGAATTTTTTACCTGAGGTGATACAAATTTCAATTGAGTTTGAAAGCCGCTGTTGATCTGTGGAGAAGTTCCAACTCAGTTCAGCAGAAAGCACGACCTTAGTTCAGCAGAGAGCAAGGCACACTGAGTGGGAGAAGGTGTGTAGAAATTATAAGAGAATAACTCGACTTTACGGATATCAAGTATACTTTATAACTCGATATTCCTGGAATCGAGTTACATTGAAACACTGCACCTGACACAAAGACAGTACGAAATCAGGGTTTATAACAGCATAACTAACTCGATTTTTAAGTAATCGAGTTATGTAGAGATTCAAAAAAAAAATGCCAGCAGTGCGGGAAAAACCTGTATATAACTCGATTATAGGAGTATCGAGTATTTCATATAACTCAATTTCTCTATTGTCGAGTTACAAAAGAGGGGCGTTTCCCTATTTAGTTTGAGAAAGAGGGCAAACAAATGTTTAATTTCCGAAAAAAGGGTATTTGCCCATTTTGGCCCAAAATTTAAATATGAAATATAATACCCCATTAGTGTTGGGGAGATAACATCTGGGAGAACCTCTAAATTTTTTTTATAGGAAAAAGACAGGAAGCTTTTATTAACATATAAGGACATCACTTAACCTAGATGCTTAAACTTATGAAAACTATAATTTATAACATATTGGGACATCACTTGACCTAAAAGTTTAAACTTATGAGTTTGAGCTAAATTATGTTATATTAACCACTCCTTCATCATTGTTATTTAATGCGGGACTTCATTCACACGTGTATACATAACAATCTTCCTCTCACATGTGAGTCCTTACCTCTTTGTGGGTTTCAAGACCTTTTTGTGGGCCTGTGGGCGTAATCACCCGCGACAGGTCATCCTCCCTTGGTTGAGTACGTCTTGGCCTAGGGTGGACCATGGCGGGAGTGTAAATGGAGTCACCACCTAGTTTAGGTCTAGGAACCATAAATATAGAGCCCTTCATGGAAGGACTGATCTTTACCAAAGCACGTGTTCGGAATTTAGGTATGGAGATAGGAAGATGTTAGGCACCCAACCCCACCCGACCCGTGGGTCGGCTTCCACTCATTGTGTTCTAAGTCTTAATCTCATTAAAGACAAATTTGACATGTTATTCTAACTCACACACACACACTAGCATGCATCTAAAGCAAGCAAACACAACATAATCATCCCTAAGCCATTCATCTATCATGGCATTTAAGCATGTATTACTAAGGGAAGAAACATCACAAGGAAGATTCAAGCAAGCATGTCAAGATACCTAGAAATCAAAAACAAAGGGATTCAACCAAGCATATCATGTTTATTAATCAAAACAAATGCATGTTTATATGATTATACATGACTTATCCTACTTACCTCACTGCACCTATGCATCAATGCATGGTCATGGCATGTGCATGTTCATGGTATTCAAACAAAACAAAACCCTAATAATCATCAACGGAATAGAGTAAACAAAACAAAACAAAGCAAAAACAAAGGAACAGAAACTTAAAGATAGATAAAGTAGGTTAAACAAAGACTAAAACATGTAAAGAGAAATAAGGGAAAAACAAACAGAAAAGGATTTAGGGTTTCTGGGCATGGCTGTGCGTGCGCATACATAGGGCATGCATGTGTAGCCCAACAGTATGCGTACGCACATCACAAGTATGCGTATGCATGCACGCAACATGCGCACGCATACACGCAATCCTACTAGCTCCCTATTGTTTATGGGAATTTCCTTCACCACCACTTCATCCATGAACCTCTCGTATGCCATCTATGGGAAACACATCGATGGGCCTCTCATATGCTATCCATGAGAACCACATCCATCAACCTCTCATACACTATCCATGGAAACCACATGTCAATCCACACTCACATCCATGGGAATCCGACCCATACTTCCTTGTTCATGAGAACCTTGTGCGTAACATTATCTAGTACCATTGGAATACTCCTTTGTTAGGTCTTTTTCTCAAATCATTTGTATAGTCTTCATGGGCTTGCACTTGTCCCCATTCCAATTGTGAAGAGGACCATGTCCCCGCTCCATCTATGAAAGGAACTAACCTTGCCACCTTGCCACACAACACTATGGGCTCTAATACCACTTGTTGAGGAGAGAAATATCTTAGGGAGACTCCTTGAGTAGTTAATATAATATACAGAGATACCACTTGACCCAAAATCCTTAAATCTAATGGGTCTAAGTTTAAGCATGTTATATTAACCATTCACTCTTCTCATTAATATCCAATGTAAGACTCATTACTTGACCACATGAATATTCCAACAAATATCTTGTTGGGAAAAGAAATACCTTGGGGAGATAGTTATGAGTGTGTTGATCAAGTTGATTAGCTATTAACAATTGTAAAAGAGATAGTTAATAAAACCCAAAAACAAACTTAATTAATAATTTTGCATTTAAAAAAAAAGGATTTTTTTTTTTAAATGTTATAGTATAGAAATTTAAATAAATATTACTTATTGAATATTTAAAATTTTAAAAAATTTCCACTTAAAGTTATTGCCTTACGCCTTCAATTGTATTGAGCCAGCCTTGGAGATGTACACTAAATATGCTCCTATGTTAGTGCGAAACATTTTAAAGATAAGGTATTCATGCCTTAACTAATTAAGTATACACCAAAAATATTAATATCTTAGGGTGCAATTACACACAAACGGACACGCACATTTTAATTCAAAAATGAAATGTTTGTAAGTTCTTGTGTAACAAGATGTATGTAAAAGGATTTACCCAATACCTTATTTTTCTCACCAGTATAAATTTATTTACAAAAATATGTTATTATTCATATGAATGCCTTTAGAAAATAAGTAAAATATGCATATTATTTATTGTGAACTTGTTAAACTATTGATATATATTTATATATATATATATATATCTATCTCCAAGCTAATTTTGTCAATAATGAATATTTAAATGCCAATATTGATCTTCTAATTTTGTATTTTTTATGGCTAAAAAATTAAGTCTAGTTTCTACATTTGCTTTGCTCTCATAGGGGCTCAACCTCACAATGGTCCTTGTTGAGCCAATTTGGATTAAACGCCTTTTGCTTAACCTATTGTCAACTAAAAGCCCTGTCAAGGTGCCCACGAAATCTAAAGCAAACATGAAAAATGTGATTATCAACCCAAGACTACTCTTCTTTCAATAGGGAGCTGTGCAATACTTGGATGCCCATTCCAAAAAATTATTATTTTTATTAATTTTATAAATAAAAAAAATTTTAATGTAAGAAATTAAATTTAAACAAAAACAAAAACAAAAACAAAAAAAAAAAAACAAAACAAGCAATATTATTTTGGGCACTTAATGACAATTACCTAACATAAATTAACAAGAGGACTAAATTGAATGAAGTTAAAAGTTAAAGAACTGAACTGACCAAAATTTAATTCACAGAATTGAATTCAATTTTAGTAAAATTTAAATGGTTTAATTTGCAATTTAGCCTATAAAAAAATTCTAATGTATATGTATATGTTTATGTTTATAAAGTTTTTATTTAAGTATTGTATTTTAAAAAAAATGGGTTCTTAATTTCTACAACCTTTTAGGATTTTTAAATTGGTATATAAAGTATATATAACAACTTAAAAATCCTAAAAGGTTTGGTTTTAAACAAACTTCAATATTTAAATATCATTTTTTACTTACTTTTGTCATATCCAATGTTATCCTATTTTACATGTTTTGTCTTATCAAAAAAAATTCACATGTTTGTTTGTTTTACTGGTGCCATATGCATGACAGTAGTAGATTCCCCTATAGCACAATTCTTCGTGATTAAGAAGTTGTTTGATTATCCACTAGTTGATCCAATGTTACCTGAAAAAATAAATAAATAAATAAAAAAGAAGAAGAAGATAATACATTTAAATTCATAGCCGACATTACTTTCTTCTATGATAAATTTATAAATTAGTTAATTTCTATGTTGGTATTAAGAATCGGATAAACTACAAAGATGCAAGCTAACAAAAAGGGAAAGGGACAAATCCTCATATTTATATATATTTATTTAGGAGAGAGAATTTTATGAATGAATTTGCACTCTCTCTATTTGATTGAATATAATACAACTAGTTTTTATCCATTAAGAATTGGGACAAAATTAATAGAAAAATGAATGTGAAATGGATTTGGTATGTTGTAGGCTTGATGTTGTGTATGTACCTTCAATTATATTGTTTTCACACAGGTATTTTCTCTTTTTCATTAATAGCATTTATCGTTATTTATAATGTCTAACAGGACTTACTCCACCGTAATCCGATACAATGTACTAGCAATGCTATTTCAGGTATGGTCCAACAATGACTTAGGATTGAAAAAAAAAATATATATATATATATATATATATATATATATATATATATATATATATATGTATATATATATATATATATATGTGTGTGTGTGTGTGTGTGTTTGTTTGTTTACATTTTTTATAAAATATTTTTAAATTTTCTTATGAATTTAATTTTTTTTTTCAATTTTTTATTATTAATTTTATGAATTTTAAGAGTAATAAAATTAAAAAAAAACAAAACAAAACAAAAATACATTATTTTAGGTGCTTAATGGTGATCATCTAAAAACATTGAATAATGTTAAAAGTTTAAGGACTAAATTGAACAAAATTTAAGTTACAGAACTTAACTGAATTTTAGGCAAAGTTGGAGGGTGTAATTTTAATATAGCCTATAACAAATCTAATGTATATGTATATGCATATGTTTATATTTATGTTTATGTAGTTTTTTGTTAAATATTGTAATTAAAAGAAATGGTTCTTAATTTTCTAAATTATAACACTTTATGATAATAGCTTAATTTTGCAAATTTATATCATTATTAGAAAGCATTATCATACTTATTTTAAGTTAATTCATGCATTTTATAGTTGGTTTTGGAATAACGCTGAATAATCAATTTTATGCTTAATTGAATTTTAATGCGTGAATTTGTCTTTTGTAGGATAATGAAATTAAATAAGTGGATTTGTGCAAAGAAGAAAGCTAATGGACTTTAATTTTACAAGGGCCATGATGAAGTCAAAGAAGGCCAACCCAATTAAATTCAAGTCCAATTGGAGCAAGTAATTAAAGGAAATTTGCACCTAATCCAAGTCCAATTAGGATTAGGATTCCAGCTTGCACACCAGTTAGTATTTGGAGCATAACTTTCGGCTCTGATGTCCAATCGAGATGATTCAAGTTGGGCTGGAAATATAACTTAAAGGGTTACAACTTTGTAGTTTACGGAAAGTCCTAATTTTGAAGTTAAATGGGCCAAAAACGTCGGTTAAGTGAAGCCTAAAAACTTGGGATTTCCTCCAAACGGGAATTCAACTTGTAATAGGATTCCTTGACCTATTTATAGGCTCTTTAGGGAAAAATTTAGGGAGCTGCTGTAGAACATAATTTAGGTTTTCTTAAAGTTTCTTTACAGTTTTTAGAGTTTTATTTGTGTTATGGCTTGCTAGAAGCCTTACTAAGGCAAAGGGTGAAACCCAACCGTTTATTAGTATGTTCTTAACAATTATTTATTGGTTTTAATGCTTATGTTTTTATGTTTTTGATTGTTTTACTCATCTAGAAAAGTGTTTAGTTCTGTATAATTCTTTGATTTATCGTAGACTCCGAGCACATTAAATGCTTAGTATTCCCTGCAAACTAATTCACTAGTTTTGTTTTGCCAAAAATCAATCAATTGCATGAAACTACCTTAGACAATTAATTCTCGAGTTTTTATTGTTAAATCATCCGACCAAAGTCATCCTTCGTATGAATTTTCGTTGAGTTATAAAATAAATATTGTTAAGACTACTAATAGATGTGTTGTGTGTGGATCCCTAAACCTTAGCACCTTAATATATTGTTGTTTTCACTCAATTTAAATTACTTTCACTAAACTATTAAAAATCTCTTCAATTAAACTTTATTATTTTAGTTTTATTCTCTTGTGGTTTGCTAATCAATTTCCTTTTCCTTGTGGATTCGATCTCGGACTTACCGAGTTATTACTTCGCGACAATCCTGCACTTGGGAGCATTATTTAAGTCGCAGCACTTTAGAATTTTTAAAATGGTATATGAAAGTAAACATGATTTGTTATAATTAATTAAGCATCTTATGAAAAATATATAAATACAAAAAATTTAAAGGGCAATGTTTTTTGTAACCTTCTTCTCAAAAAAAAAAAAATGGTTGTACCTTTAAGGTTACAACTTCTCTCAATATCTTTTTATTTGATGTGAGTTTACATATCCACCATTGGATTATATTTTCTTTTTATATTCTCTATGCTTGCAAAATTTTTAGAAATTTAAAGATCAATAGCTATGTCAACAATCCAATATTTAAAATTTAAGTTTTTGTAGTTTAAATTTATGCATAAAAAATAAGTTAATAGATCAAATAGTGAATAACATCCGATTGGCATGAAATTTGACACGTGTGTTGATGACCATGTAGAAAATATAATTCAACAGTTAGATTTTCAAAATATGTAACCACATGTTAATTTTTTGGTGGGAGTTATAATCTTAGACTACTACCAAGTTTGTAACCAAACTTTGTCCAAATATAAATATTAAAAAATAAAAAGTAAATTCTTGAATTAATTTTTTATATTTTTAAATTGCAAAAGTAAGTAGCTTAGTTTAAATGTCCAGGAAAACATATAGGGTTTTTTAGTTGAGATCCTTTAGATTTCTTAAGATAACTTTATCATGGAGTTCATACAATGATTCAATCCTATTCTTATCCATCTATTTTGAAATGAGTGAATTGAATATAATCATAATACCAATAAGTTGATTGTCAACTTTATGTATCATTCATGATGTGGTAAATTTCAATTCACTAAATTCAAAATGGATGGCTCAGTCATGAGTTCAATAAGGGCCGAGATTTGAGGGTTGAGCTCTAGTGTCAATGCTAGTTTGGCCGTTTGCCCATGCATTTTGCTCATATTGTACATTCTTGATTTTGAACTTGCTAAAGTTACCTCAAACCTTTTGAACTTCTCCATGTATTACTTCAATCATTCAGTCCTCCTTAGCCTCATAGCTCACTTGTTCTTGCCCTATGGCCAACTACGAGTCATTATTGATAACAACCCGGTTAATCCCTACTACCTTCATGAGCTCTTGTCCAAATGTTAAGGCTTCCTATTTAGTCTCGTTGCTGGTAGTTGGGAACTCCAAACATATTGCTTAATTCGGTTTTGCCCCTCTAAGGGAAGACAGCACCAACTATGATATGTCTACTTGGTGATTTGAATACTCATTTACATCAATGACCTAATATTGGTCTTCACTTTGTTCTCTGTATTGGGAGTCTTTTGTACACTCTTAATTGCTTTGTGTCCTCATGAAGTGTGAATTCTACCACAAAGTTTGCTATGGCCTACATAATGTCAAAATTCACTCAATTCAACAGACCACTAAATGAGTTCTTTAGACATTCGGTCTGTGTAGGGATTTATTGGGGGGATAGAAAATCAATACAACAAGGGTACATATGAGCTTAAAAGTAGTACCTGCATTTTCTTGTGATTTTCACTAATGAAAGGTACTGAATTTCTCGAATGCACGTTTGCACTGCCCATCCATTCAAATACATTTCTAAGCACTTTGAAAAATGGGAAATATTTTTCAGTTGCTCAAAATGCGATCTTGTTCAAATTTACTACTCATGCTATAATATTTTATGTTTTTATTAATTGCTAATTGCCTAATTCATGTTCACCCCCCAAAAGAGAGCCAGTGACTAAAAAGCAAACTCATCTATTCAGGGAGTAAACACCACCAAATCAAAAACTTTCAGCATGTTATAAAATAATCAAAATTTAAAGTAGAAGAAAAAAAAAATGCATGACATACTGCAATTTTTAGAGCATAGAGCATAAAATAGAATAAAAGAAAAATGAGATGATTTATATTGAATTATGTTACTTATATAAATATTATCTAGAACTGGAAACACTTATAATATCCAACATTCCTATCAACCATACACGTTCAGTTTAAATGTCAAACAGAAAATACCACATGACTACATAAGGAACTCCCCAATAATTGTCAAGAACGTGTAACTTACTGGTTTTATACCCCAAATTAAAGCTGCATTCTCTACCAGCCTGGCTACATGCATTATATATATTTTCTAAAAAGACCATTGGCATATGCATAGTGGACATAAGTTCCTACAACTGCGGGACCAGTGATGTAACAATTAATCAAACATAAAACCCAATGAAATAAGCAAGTAGCAATTAATCAAAACATAAAACCCAATGCAATCTCAATTAATCAATCAAACTCAAAACCCAAATGAAGCTGCACTAGTCATGACCTAATATTACTTATCCATATGTTAGACTATTCCCATCAATTTGTGCAATTTTTTTTTTTTTTTTTGTTTATTTTAGCATAATAACTTTTTTTTTTTTTTACATACTCACTTTTCAAAACACTTTAAATCAAATTATTTATTTTACATTACATTTTATTAAAATATCAACTTTTTAAAAAAAAATTTGAATTATTTATTTTTCTTCACACACAACTACTACTATCTATTTTCTTCATTCATCATCAGGATATGTAAAAATGAATAATGTCAATATAAATTTACACAGTTACTATAGCAACCATATATTTTTATACAATTTTGCATAGCCTAATGTGAGTGAATTTTAAACTTAATTGAGTAAAATGTTTTATATATATATATATATTTTACAGGCACAGTGATCCTCTTTTTATTTACAAGGTATATTATTACCTATTATGTATTTTCATGCATACTTTATACTTACAAAGAAAAACATTATTTCATACACAAATTTTTTTTCTTTTTAGGAAATATTTCACGCACAATTTAAATATTCGAAATATTCTCTATAAGACAATAGAGGGCTAGTTGTGTCAGTCTGAAGTAAAGCCGTCTGGATTCGGCAATTCGTAAAGTTCAGCTTTGATTCATTCAATTCAATGCTCGCCAAACTTGGTATTGACTTGTAATTTGCAGCCAATATAAGCAGGATTACTTAGGCAGAATTAAAGAGAAATTGACATTGCCGTCACACTCAAAAATTAGTTTCAAGTGTCAAATCAAACATAAAAGACAAAACCCAATGCATTTTCAATTTTCTTTACTTTTTCTTTTCCCCTTTTTTTGAGCAAGTAAGATGCCGAGTCTATCTCAGCATCTGCATGGGGCTTGCTATATGCCAAATGTAAGGCACATTTGGCATACAAGCCCAAAAAACACCAGCAACGGGAAGGTTATATGCTAAAATGTTAAAAAAAATTTGACATATAACGACAGTATCATCTTAAATGTAAGATGGTATTGTAGCTGAATGGTATAAAAAAAAATTATTTTTTAATCAGTTTGGTCTTCTCTCTCCTCTCTCTGTAGATCATAATTTCATTATCTTTCTCTCTCTTTCTTTCTGCTCTCTCTTCTTCCTACTCTCTCTTCTTTAACGGAATGGAGGCAACGGCGTGGAGGCTCGATCAGAAAAGCTGTGGTGGAGGCGTGGAGGTCGTGGGTTTGTTCATGGGTTTCCGGCGTTTGGGTTGGATTTGGGTGGCGTTTGGGTGGTATTTGGGTTGGCGTTTGGGTGGTTGGATTTAGGTCCGTTGGTTGTGATTTTTTCCGATGGGTTGGGGGATTTGTTCCGATGGGTTTGATGGTGGGTTTCGGTATTTGCTAGGTTTGTTTGGTAGTAGGTTTCGGTGAAGATGATGATAATGACGACGGGTTTGGGATGAATAGAGATGGCGACGGGCGACCCTCTCTCTCTCGCCATCGCTGCCGGTGAGAACAGATAGGTTTGGGTTTGGTGAGAACAGATGGGTTTGATTTTGGATTTTGATTTGGCTGGATTTTGCTCAGCAGAGGTGGGTGGTGTAACTGAGAAGCTGGACGGTGGTGGTGGTGGTGGTGGTGGTGGTAGGTGGTTGACAGAGGAAGAGAAATAGAGATAAGAGAGAGAAGTGAGAAATATTTTTATACAGTATTATTTTAATGTGTAGAATGGTAAGATAAAAGTTGGGATGCTGAGTGTATTAGTATTATTTTAATATGTAGAATGGTAAAATAAAAGTTGGGATGCTGAGTGTATTGTAAAATGGTATTGTATAATTGATAAAGTAACTTTTTAAGATTGTAAAATGGAATAGGATGGCATGAGCCATTGTGGATGCTTATCCTAGGGGGACCATCTCTTATAAGCTTATTCCAAAAGAGCTAACCCAGCTGCTGGAGATGGAATAGATGGTACGCAGTGGGCCCCCAGAAATTACAAATGGAAGCCCAGGTTGTTAAGGTATGGACGGTGGATTTAAGAGTTGGCCTAGTCAAGAAAAATTCCAAAAATCTCACCCAATAAAAGAAAAGATCCTATGCTTTATTTGAGAAACAATATGGGAAATTTCCCAAGTAATGTATAAGAGGGGAGAGGATGGCTAAACAATGACATGACATGTAACCCCAAAAAAAAAAAAAAAAAAATTTGTGAATTACCTTTAAAAGTGACATAACAAATAAGTCAAGAATCTTATAGCTCAACTGATATTTCTTTATATTTTTAATAGATACGACCAGAGTTCAAATCCCCTCACCTCATTATAATTATCAATTAAAAAATAAAATAGACATATATAAGGCCTACCATATTCAGCGAAAAAAAAGGCCTACCAATTATTCTCTGGAATAGAGAAAATTAAAAGATTTAGCTAAGAGGATAACCAGAAACAAAGCCCCAGTGTAATTAGTGCATGGAGCTCATTGGAGTTTGTAAAAGTAGGTTTTACCCCCCAAAAAAATTAAAGAGATTTGATTTTTTTTTTTTTTTTTTAATAATCGTGCTAATAAAAAAAAAACTTTTTTTTTTTAATTAGCCTAAAACTTAGGAACAGTAAATTAATCTTTTAACCAGTTTGTATTTTTTAATTTGAATTATTTAACTAAAAAATAAGAGTATTTTAGAGAGTTTATGAATTTGTGTGAGGGTATTTTAATACGCAAAAAGTTAAAATCCAAACAAAGAATCTTGTTATTAATAGTATAGATATATCCTAAAGTTTTTCAACCCAATATGCTAAAAACTTTGAAGCCTATTCAAATTCACAATCTTAAAAATTCTATCTCAAGTGTTTTGATATATGGGTGATTTACACTCTTAACAACTTTAAGCTTTTACAAACTCTCACAATTTTTTCTTTTTTGTTCAGATATCTATATAGGCATTTATAAATAAATAAATAAATATATATATATATATACACACACACATTGATAGTTGGGGGAGGGGGAAGACCAAGAGATGCCAACCAGTTGAGTTATAATTAATGACATTTTTTTTAGTTATAATTAGTGACCCTTAATTTGGTTTTTGAACGAGTTACAGTATTTCAAGATTTAAAAAAATTACCTTATAGCCATAAATAAAAGTGTAAGTACTGGGCCAATTATAGTTTGAAAGTGTAAGTGCGATGGTCACTCCACATGTATAAGTGCTTGTGGGGTGTGGGGGGTAAGAGCTGGGGTTCAAGTCTCTAGGAGGGAGCTTCACACATATACACTTAGATTAGGCTAAAGTAAAATTTCTATCTTGTATAAAATAAATAAATAAAAGTGTAAAATCGAAAGAAAGTATGATTAGTTGAACAAAATAACTTAACATTTAAATAATGGATTGCTTGAATAAAATTGAGCAGTTCAGTATTTTTATTTAAAAATAATGTGCCAGTTTTTCACTGATGTGAGAAGCAGAAGCGTCAAAAAACAGAACACATCTACTTATAAAAAACAAGAAACAAAACACGCACGAGGGTTCCTCGAATCCACAAGGGTCCTTTAATCCACAAGGAGAATGGGTCTGGAATAAAAAACGTTTACAGACTTAAGGACCTATTTAAGGGCTCCGTAAAACTTGACAGACAATAAAATATATTTTAAAATAACTCATAATTAATACCTAACCATAACGGGGATCAAATTTGACCTAAAAAACATTAAAAATACCTAAAAACAAGGAAATAAATGCCCTAAACCTAAAATAACGAAAATTACATAAAAATACCAAATCATCTATATATATATATATATATAAAACCGAAACCTCTGAAACTTCCACAATTTTCCACATCAACACAATATTAAAAAAAATAAATAAAAATATAAAAAAAAAAAAAAAAAAAAAAAACTTAATAAAACTTTTTTAAACCCGATGCTCTGCCTTTCCCTTTCATGATGCTCTGCCTTCTCTTCCCTGCCTTCCTCTACCAGCTCCTCCTCGATCAGACCCATGGCAAACCAACAGCAAAGCATTGCATTGCATAAAGACCCATAGATTCCTCAATCAAAACCCACCATAACCCCCATACCCACCATACCCACAAGCCAACAACCATCTTCTTCCTCAGAACAGAGGTCAATCTCCTTCCTCAGACCACCCATTTGCCACAAACCACCCACATCCAACTTCTACAACCTAGAAACAACGCCCATTTGCCGTGGGTCTCATCCAGCCCATGGCCACAGATTCCTCAATCAAAACCCACCAATGGAGCTTACAGTCCCGTACAAACCAAACCCACTTTTATTTTCTTCAACTCCACTCACACACAACTCTCAAACTCTCATTCTTCTCAAGCTTCCTAAGAATCCCAGGTCCAAAAATTCCCACCACAGACCCAATTTTCGTGTTCTAGCTTCTACAAACCCAAATGGGTCTGATGGGTTTTCATGGCTGAGTCTGACTTGGTCAGTCCAACATGGCTCTATTGTAGGGAAAAGAAAATAAAAATTAAAAAAATGGAAAAGATAGGAGAGTGATACGGAGTGACAGCAAGAGAGAAACTTCTTGGCAATGTATATGTAAACACCATTCCAACAGTCTCCCAATAGTCTTAATAAAATATATGTTATTTATTTATTTATAACTTCTACTCAAACAATAACTCTAACCCCAACGTGACTCTATTTAACTTTTTTTTTCCTTTCTTTTATTTCCAACAACAACTCTAACCCCCAGCGTGATTCTATTTAGTATTTTTTTTTTTAATCTTTTGTCTCAAAAAAAATATTTTTTTTTTTACAATTACTTGAATTTGGTGTGGCTTAATTTCTAGACATTTTTACTATTTAACAAAGAAAAAAAAACCAACTTACAAAAAAAGAACTGCCCAAACTGTTGGAAATTTAGATGACATTTCATTTTTCAATAGGCACATTTTCGGTCAAAAGACACATTTTGATATATCTAATATGAAAAGTTATGACATTTCAATAAGAATCTTTTGGTAGGCACCTTTTTATTCAATAAACACATTTTCATTCAATAGGCACATTTTCGGCCAATAGACACTTCTTCGATTAACCGGCACATTTTCAGCCAATAGGCACTTTTTGGCTTATATATTACAACCTATCTTTTATATACCTATATATACAACACAAACTAAATTAGAGACGCAACATTTTGTCTCTTATTCCTTCCCATAAAAAAACTAATAAATAAAACAACATTACTTTCTTCTACCTAACTAATAAAACTTTACGCTATTTCTTTCAATATCATTTTTTTTTTTTTTTAATTTCATGCATTTTTACTTACTACTCCAACTCAAAAATAATGGTTTTTTTTTTTCCTTGAAACTCATTTAGTAGCTATTCTCGTGCATCGCACGGGGTAGCGACTAGTATTATATATAATAAAAGTTGGGCTTAGACGCCATGGTTGCGCCAAGTGGCTTCACTATATTACAGAAATTTTTACAAATTTTAAGAAAAAAATAGTTATAGTTTTTCTTCTCCTATAATTTCTAAGTTGATAAAAATCTTACTTTGATTACAATCCAAATTCTATCTTAATTTGATTACAATCCAAATTCTTCATCTAATCCTTTATTTAAAAATTAAAAATATAAAAAAATAAAAATATAAAATAAAAAAAAAACGGCAACATACTACACGTGCAGAAATTTATGGATAGAATTTTGTTATTATCAATTCTTCTTCTATGAATTTATCATTTTTTTGGATAAAGTTAGATTAAGTTTAACTTCTTCTTCTTTGGATAACTTTAAACTTCTAAACTGATTATAACTTGAAAAAAAAAATTAGAATAATAAATGTTGGGCTTAGACGTCGTGGTTGCACCAAGTGGCTTTACCGCTTTACTATATTGCAGAAATTTTAACAGATTTTAAGAAAAAAAAAAAAGGTATAGTTTTTCTTCTCCTATAATTTCTAAGTTAATAAAAATCTTACTTTGATTACAATCCAAATTCTATCTTAATTTGATTACAATCCAAATTCTTCATATAATCTTTTATTTATATATATATATATATATATATATATAAATAAAAAAATAAAAAATAAAACAGCAACATGCTACACCTTTATTAAAAAATTTTAATTAAAAAAAAAAAAAAAAAAAAAAAACAACAACAACAACATACTACACGTGCAGAAATTTATAGATAAAATTTTGTTATTATCAACTCTTCTTCTATGATTTTATCATTTTTTTGGATAAAGTTAGATTAAGTTTAACTTCTTCTTCTTTGGATAACTTTAAACTTCTAAATTGATTATAACTTAAAAAAAAAATTTGAGAAGAAAAGAGTTTCGGAAAGAGCATGAAAAATTATTTGCAAGACCTAACTCATAGCAACAAGCAGTTTACAATGCTGTGATAGATTCAGTATTAAAAAAAAGGGGAGGAACTATTTTTTGTTTATGGACATGGAGGAACTAGAAAGACCTATCTCTACAAAACAATTATTGCCAGTCTACGTTCCGAGAAACATATAGTTTTGGTTGTTGCATCTTTAGGAATATCTGCACTCTTACTACCTGGAGGACGTACAACTCACTCAAGATTTCGAATACCCATAAACCCTCTAGAGAATGCAACATGTGACATCAAACATGGTACACAACTTGCAGAGTTTAGGTCTTTATCAAATCTATCATCCAAACTATTACAGGTATGTATTTCTCTTCTTTGTTTTTGTTTTGTTTTTTTTTTTTTTTTAAGGTTTTGCTTATGAGTCATAAATGCAATTTTAAATCCATGAAATCTGTAAGGACCAGATTTGAGTTCCTAGCCTAAAAGGTGGATGGACTTAGGCCCAAAAAACCCAAAACAATGAATTTGTAGAGAGTGGGTTGAGAAACTAGGTTTTAATGAATCAGATAACCACTAAAGTGAATTCAGATGACAAGAGAATGAAGATAAACAAGTTTAGACTAAAGAAAATCGTCTTTGGCACAGTCCAAGGAGATCAGTTCTTCTATATTTCTCTCAAGTTTGATTACAAATACAATTCTTGATTGCTACAATGTTTTTCCTTTAGTTTCTCGATCTCTTCTCCCATTGCTTCTTTCTCCTTTTATGCTCTCTTCCCCTTTCATCTTTACCCTCCACGTGCAAGCTAGATGGTTGGTGTTGATACTTGTCCCATCAGCACCTCTTGAAGTCTTTGTGTAGTAGCTGTAAGGCTAAAAAACCACTGTTCAGGTATCACTTCCACATTAATACGGCCAGAGGGTTAGTTGCAGAGCATTCAATGTGGTAGTAGCAGCTTTCTCCTTACATATTTTAGGACCCCCCCCCCCTTGTCCTATATTTCTGTAATGTTTATCCGTATCAGTAGAATTTCCTGGAACATTCCCCTAGACGATAGACCACCCCTTCAAACCTTGGCTTTGGTTAGTCGAGGAGGCATTCATCCTCGGACCACCCTCATGGGCTCTTATGACCAAAATTAACTTCTTCATTTACCAACACGGACTCCCCTGACAATGTTTACTCCTCCTTGAACGACTTCACATCCTCGGATTGGGCCCCAGGCCCAATATATACATAGATAATGAGCTCTTGGGCCTAATACTCCTACAAAATCTATTATATAAATCTCTATAAATATTATTTAAGAATTATCAAATTTTGTATTCTCTCCTTCCATTTGTTTTTGTGATATGTTTATATGTGTGTTATTAGATTAAAAGTAAAATTTTTATGTTATTGTTTCTCATTTTTATTTTTGTTGCTAATGATATTATATGTGTGCAAAAGAAATTGTCTAACATTATGAGCATGTAACTTTTTTTTTTTTTTTTTCAATTTCACTGTAATTAATTTTTATTTTGGTTTTTACAAATATCAATATCCATACCTATATTTATCACCCACAACAAATTTGAATAGTATTCATGAAATTATTTTTCTAACATAGCATGTTATAAATATCAACAACATTTTCCTTCACAAGATTGCTATTAGCAAGTATCTACATCATAAAAAGGAATTCACATCTTAATATGATCATGCAATTATTTGCTTGAACTAATAATTTTTTCTAACTCTCTAAAAATAATAATAATAATAATAATAATAATTTTTTCTAACAACTTTCTTTATCCTTTTTTATCAATTAAGGCTCCTTTTATATTAAATCTTCATGACTCTCCACTCATTTTTTAGGAGATCCTCTTTAGATAAAAGAGGCCATTAGTGTATCAATATGTAACTCTAAATAAAGGTTTGAAAAACAAAATACCATGTAGTCCATACTTTTCAAGTGCATAACACATTTTAGATGTACTACAAATATTCTGGCAAATGAAAAATATCTGGTTAAGTTTCCTTGGGTTTTTAATTATTAAATTCAGGATTTTTTTTTTTCATATAACTATGTTGTGTGTTTGTTTGAATCCAAACAACAATATTTTATATACAATTTATACGATCTAAACTCAAGTGATTATTAATTTATTATTTTTTAATAAAATTATTCCCAAAGTTTATAGCCAAAACCGTGCAACGCCAAGTGGCTTCATTAAATTGCTGAAATTTTGTTACTTTAAAAAAAATAGATATATATATATATATATATATATTGTCCTTATCTTCTTCTCCTATAATTTCTAAATTGATAAAAATCTTAATTTGATTACAATCCAAATTATAATCCTTTTATTTTTAATTTGTTTTTTACTATTTTTTTACTTAATTTATTAATCTATTTTTTACTCTCTCTCTCTCTCTCTCTCTCTCTCTCTCTCTCTCTCTCTCTCTCTCTCTCTCTCTCTCTCTCTTTTTAATTTACGAATAGTTCTTATAAAATTAGACTTCTAAAGTTCTATGACCCCAAAACATTATATATAAGGTTCCGAATAGATATATACTTATTTTACTATTTTTACGAATACTACTTCTTATAAAATTAGACTATAAGGTTCCTAATAGATATATGCTTAGTTTACTAAAAATGATGGCAATCTTATTAAGCTATAGACAAAACAAATCAAATGTTACAAAGTTGTTGAAATTATAGAAATGAAAATTTTAAACTACCATAAGAATTTAGAATTCTAATCCTTTTATTATTGCTCTATTTTTTTACTTTTTTTTTTACTTAAATTATATTACTATACATATAAAAAAAAGAAAAAGAAAAAGAAAAAAGCAGCGTCATTTTTTTTTTCTTTAGATTTCCTCTTCAGATCACAGTTACCTTTTTTTTTTCCTCTTCACATGCTACTTATTTTTTAGATTTAGATTTCAGTTTCATACTTCCACAAATTTATAGATAAAAACAATTTCTTATTTGTTCTTATCAACTATTGCTTTATCACTAATTTATAAATAAAAATAACAACAATTTTTTAGATACATGTAAATGCTATCTCACCAAATTTTAAAGTTAAAAAAAAAAAAAAAAAAACAACGTGCATAGTTAGGAAGAGTTAGGCATGTGCATGAGTTGGAGAATTATATACTTATATCTATTTGATTGTTGACATAAAACCGATCTTCATTGTGAATGAGTTATAGTATAATAGTAATTCCTAATTAGCGTAAATGGGTAATCTATAATGTATATTTTAATATATATATATATATATATATATATATATATATATATATATATTTATATCAAATAATAAATAATTGGATACACAGAATATAATCTTGGGTGATATGTATATATGCTTACAAACTCATGCAATCAGGATAGGATGAAGAAGGGCACAAACTCCTAGGAGCTTAGCTAGCAAATCTTTGATAAGCAACTTCACATGATGCAATCAAGCAAATTTACAAGATGTGCTATGATGCAATAAGATACAACAAAAGCTTATGTGTTTATGATGCTATTATGTTTAACATAAGTTAGGAGGACATTCAGCATATAGGGAATAAATCTCAGGCCAAAACCTCTTTTGACTTCTAGCATGAATCCCGAGTTAGTTTCAATCGTGCTTATTTTCCTTTTCTTTTTCTAAATGTTATGTATGTTTTCAGACTCATATTTTTTGTTGGTTATTTTTTTTTTTTTTTAATTTAGATATAATTCTCACTCTTAAAGACAACCATTCAATTTTCATGTAATTAATTTTTTAAATAAAATTTTTCTCTATTTACTCTACTTATTATTTTTAAAATAATTTTTCCTTTAACGAAAATTGTTGTATATTCATTATGTGATTAGTTATTCTATTCTAACCTTTTGTCTTTCTTAAAGTAATCATTTTTATTCTCATATAATCATCATCTCAATGTATTAAATTTGTCCTTAGTTGTGTGGAGTGTTACTATCAAAGAGTGAAAATATCCTTCATAAGTTCAAAAATTTTAATTTAATATTTTGAAGATAAGTAATTTAATTATATTATTGAAATAAAGTGTTTAATTTACATATACTTTTCTATTAAGCTGTGCATTGCACAGTCATAACACTAGTATAACAAATTACATAAATTAATTTGAAGATTCTGTACTACATCATTCATGATTTAATTTTTTAATTTTTTTTTTTTTTGCAAATATGGTATTTCCTTCGTAACAATCCACAATTTTGTATGATTCAACCATCGATTTTGTATAGTTTTATTAATAACCAAGTCTATAGGTTAACATTCTTTTTAGGCCGAACTCTATAGGTAAATAAATGCAATAAGATAAATAAGATAGGAACAAAAATCAGGTAAGGGTGTGAGAGTTTTCAGTCCCCATCCTCACCCCTACTTAAAGTCTCTTCAAATTTCAAACCAACCTGTGGGAGAAACAAATCTTTCCCAATCAGGTATTGTCCTCTTTGGAAATGGTGTTAAGCCTTAGTCCTCAAGGATTTGCTCAATCCCATATCGGGGAGAGACACCTCCCACTCATGCCTTATAAGCCTTTGGCCTAAGGAAGGGATTGAGCAAATTCATGCGGGTGGGACGTAGGTCGATCCTTGCCTATCCTAAAGTGAACAATACCTGATTGGGGGCCGAGACGAAAGTCCTCCCACACAACCCATACTTGAATGTTGAAACAATGCAATATATTTATCCTAAAACCTACCTATCTATATTAAGCTACCAATTTTGGCGGCCTCCCCAGCCTACCCCCATCAAGCCAATAATAAAAGCCAAGAAGAAACTAAGCTCATAGCTACCAAAGCCCAACAAATTCAAAAACAGAAAACTGATCATATATTCCTTGAATATGAATTCATTGCCACCTCTTTCCTAACCTTGCATTAGTTTATGTCGTTCCCCATATGCAGTTTCTAACCAAATGAAATAAATGCTAGAGACACAATAAATTTTAGAATTTTTTTCTCGACTTGTTGATGTAGAAGATTATGATTAGTACAATATAACTTTCATTTAATCACCACTAACATTATTTTTAGTATATATCAATCACAACCTTTTAAAATATATATATATATATATATATATATATATATATAGAGAGAGAGAGAGAGAGAGAGAGAGAGAGAGAGAGAGAGAGAGAGAGAGAGAGAGAGAGAGAGTTTTGATTTATGGCGTCTGCTTCTGATGATTGTGCTCTTTATCATCCGATCAAGACACTAATCGATTTTTGGTGTAGGCGGAGATTGAACTCCAGATCTCTTATTCAACAATTGTTAAAAAATGTTGTAGCTTAAGATTTATTGAAAATGAAAACATTAATACTTGTTATATTCTTTTTCGACAAAAAAATCATGATTATGTAGTTTATTTTTTTGGTCTATTTTAATAAAAATAAATTAATTTTGTGTTGATAATTTTATTGTTACAAAATTTAAATATGAAATATAATACCCCATTATTGTTGGGGAGATAACATTTTGGAGAGCCTCTAATTTTTTTTTTATAGGAAAAAGACAGGAAGCTTTTATTAACATACAAGGACATCACTTAACCTAGATGCTTAAACTTATGAAAACAACTTAAAAATCCTAAAAGGTTTGGTTTTAAACAAACTTCAATATTTAAATGTCATTTTTTACTTACTTTTGTCATATCCAATGTTATCCTATTTTACATGTTTTGTCTTATAAAAAAAATTCACATGTTTGTTTGTTTTACCGATGCCATATGCATGACAATTCTTCGTGATTAAGAAGTTGTTTGATTATCCACTCTAGTTGATCCAATGTCAATGAAAAAAAAAAAAAAAAAAAAAAAGATAATATATTTAAATTCATAGCCGACATCACTTTCTTCTATGATAAAATTTTAAATTAGTTAATTTCTATGTTGGTATTGAGAATTGGATAAACTACAAAGATGCAAGATAATAAAAAGGGAAAGGGGTAAATCCTCATATTTATATATTTATTTAGGAGAGAGAATTTTAGGAATGAATTTGCAATCTCTCTATTTGATTGAATATGATACAACTAGTTTTTATCTATTAAGAATTGGGACAAAATTAATAGAAAAATGAATGTGAAATGGATTTGGTATGTTGTAGGCTTGATGTTGTGTATGTACCTTCAATTATATTATTTTCACATAGATATTTTCTCTTTCTCATTAATAGTATCTGTTGTTATTTATAGCATCTAACAGGACTTACTCCCCTATAATTCGATACAATGTACTAGCAATGCTATTTCAAGTATGGTCCAACAATGACTTTGGATTGAAAAAAAAAATATATATATATGTATATATATATCTGTGTGTGTGTATTTTTACATTTTTTATAAAATATTTTTAAATTTTCTTATGAATTTAATTTTTTTACAATTTTTTATTATTAATTTTATGAATTTTAAGAGTAATAAAATTTTAAAAAACAAAACAAAAAAAAAATTCATTATTTTAGGTGCTTAATGGTGATCATCTAAAAACATTGAATAATGTTAAAAGTTTAAGGACTTAATTGAATTTTAGGCAAATTTGGAGGGTGTAATTTTAACATAGCCTATAAGAAATCTAATGTATATGCATATGTTTATATTTATGTTTATGTAGTTTTTTGTTAAATATTGTATTCAAAAGAAATGGTTCTTAATTTTCTAAATTATAACACTTTAGAATTTTTAAAATGGTATATGAAAGTAAACATGATTTGTTATAATTAATTAAGCATCTTATGAAAAATATATAAATACAAAAAATTTAAAGGGCAAAGTTTTTTGTAACCTTCTTCTCAAAAAAAAAAAAAAATGGTTGTACCTTTAAGGTTACAACTTTTCTCAATATCTTTTTATTTTGTGTGAGTTTACATATCCACCATTGGATTACATTTTCTTCTTATATTCGCTATACTTGCAAAATTTTCAGAAATTTAAAGATAAATAGCAATGTCAACAGTCTAATATTTAAAATTTAAATTTTTGTAGTCTAAATTTATGCATAAAAAATAAGTTTATAGATCAAATAGTGAATAACATCTGATTGACATGAAATTTGACATGTGTGTTGATGAACATGTAGAAAATGAAATTCAACGGTTAGATCTTCAAAATATGTAACCATGTTAAATTTTTAGTGGGAGTTATAATCTTAGACTACTACCAAGTTTGTAACCAAACTTTGTCCATATATAAATATTAAAAAATAAAAAGTAAATTCTTGAATTAATTTTTTATATTTTTAAATTGCAAAAGTAATTAGCTTAGTTTAAATGTCCAGGAAAACATATAGAGTTTTATAGTTAAGATCCTTTGGATTTTTTAAGATAACTTTATCATGGAGTTCATGCAATGATACAATCCTATTCTTATCCATCTATTTTGAAATGAGTGAATTGAATATAATCATAATACCAATAAGTTGATAGTCAACTTTATGTATCATTCACAATGTGGTAAATTCCAATTCACTTACTTCAAAATGGATGGCTCAGTCATGAGTTCAATAAGGGCCGAGCTTTGAGGGTTGAACTCTAGTGTCAATGCTAGTTTGTCCGTTTGCCCATGCATTTTGCTCATATTGTACATTCTTGATTTTGAACTTGCTAAAGTTACCTCAAACCTTATGAACTTCTCCATGTATTACTTCAATCATTCAGTCCTCCTTAGCCTCATAGCTCACTTGTTCTTGCCCTATGGCCAATTACGAGTCATTATTGATAACGACCCGGTTAATCCCTACTACCTTCATGAGCTCTAGTCCAAATGTTAAGGCTTCCTATTTAGTCTCGTTGCTGGTGGTTGGGAACTCCAAACATATTGCTTAATTCGGTTTTGCCCCTCTAAGGAAGTCAGCACCAACTATGATATGCCTACTTGGTGATTTGAAGACTCATTTACATCAATGACCTAATATTGGTCTTCACTTTGTTCTCTGTATTAGGAGTCTTTTGTACACTCTTGCTTTGTGTCCTCATGAAGTGTGAATTCTACCACAAAGTTTGCTATGGCCTGCATAATGTCAAATTCACTCAATTCAACAGACCACTGAATGAGTCATCTAGACATTCAATCTGTGTAGGGATTTACTCGGGATAGAAAATCACTACAACAATGGTATGAGCTTAAAAGTAGGCCCTGCATTTTCTTGTGATTTTCACTAATGAAAAGTACTGAATTTTTCGAATGCACGTTTGCACTCCCCATCCATTCAAATGCATTTATAAGCACTTTGAAAAATGGGAAATATTTTTCAGTTGCTCAAAATGAGACCTTGTTCAAAGTTACTACTCATCTAATAAGGTTTTATGTTTGGATTAATTGCTAGTTGCCTAATTCAAGTTCACCCCCAAAAGAGAGTCTATGACTAAAAAGCAAATTCATCTATTTGGGGAGTTATACCACCAAACCAAGAAACCTTTAGCATGTTATAAAATAATCAAAGAGCATGTTATAAAATAATCAAAGTTTGAGCATAAAATAGAATAAAAGAAAAATGAGATGATTTATATTGGGTTATGTTACTTATATAAATATTATCTAGAACTGGAAACACTTATAATATCCAACATTCCTATCAACCAAGCATGTTCAGTTTAAAAGTCAAACAGAAAATACCACATGACTACATAAGGAGCTCCCCAATCATTGTGAAGAACATGTTACTTATACCCCAAAGTAAAGCTGCATTCTCTACCAGCCTGGCTACATGCATTATATATATATTTTTAAAAAGACCATTGGTATATGCATAGTGGGCCATTGACCTCATAAGTTTCTACAACTGCGGGACCAGTGATGTAACAATTAATCAAACATAAATCCCAATGAAATAAGCAAGTTGCAATTAATCAAAACATAAAACCCAATTCACTCTCAATTAATCAATCAATCAAACACAAAAACCCAAATGAAGCTGCACTAGTCATGACCTAATATTACTTATCCATATGTTAGAGTATTCCCATCAATTTGGGTAAAAAAAAATTTTGTGTCTATATTAGCTTAATAACCTACTTTTTTATTTTTTTTTATTTTGTATACTCACTTTCAAAACACCTTAAATCAGATTATCTATTTTACACTACATTTCATTAAAATATCAATTTTTTTTGAATTATTTATTTTTCTTCACACACAACTACTATTATCTATTTTCTTCATTCATCATCAGGATATGTAAAAATAAATAATATTAATGTAAATTTGTACAATTATTATAACAACCATGTATTTTTATACAATTTTGCATAACATAATGTGAGTGAACTTTAAACTTAATAGGCTAAAATATTATACTTTTTTTTATTTATTTTACAAGCACAGTGATCCTCGTTTTATTTACAAGGTATATTATTAGCTATTATGTATTTTCATGCATACTTTATACTTACAAAGGAAAACATTTTCATATATGCACAAAATTTTATTTTTCTTTGAGGAAATATTCCATGCACAATTTAATTATTCGAAATATTCTCTATAAGACAATAGAGGGCTAGTTGTGTAAGTCTGCAGTAAAGCCGTCTGGATTCGGCAATTCGTAAAGATCAGCTTTGAATTTGATTCATTCAATTCAATGCTCGCCAAACTTGGTATTGACTTGTAATTTGCAGCCAATGTTTAGGATTACTAAAGCAGAATTAAAGAGAAATCGACATTGCCGTCACGCTCAAAAAATAGTTTCAAGTGTCAAATCAAACATAAAAGATAAAACCCAATGCACTTTCAATTTTCTTTTCTTTTCTTTTCCCCTTTTTTCTGAGCAAGTAAGGTACGTAGTGGGCCCCCAGAAATTTCAAATGGAAGCCCAGGTTGTTAAAGAGTATGGACTATGGATTTAAGAGTTAGCCTAATCAAGAAACATTACAAAAATCTCACCCAATAAAAGAAAAGATCCTATGCTTTATTTGAGAAACAATTTGGGAAATTTCCCAAGTAATGTATAAGAGGGAAGAGGATGGCTAAACAATGACATGACATGTACCCAAAAAAACCAAAAAAAAATTGTGAAATACCTTTAAAGGTGACATAACAAATAAGTGAAAAATCTTATAGCTCAACTGATATTTCTTTGTGTTTTTAACAGATATGACCAGAGTTCAAATACCCCCACTCCATTATAATTATCAATTAAAAAAAAAAAAAGACATATTTAAGGCCTATCATATTCGGCGAAAAAAAAAACTACCAATTATTCTCTTGAATAGAGAAAATTAAAAGATTTAGCTAAGAGGATAACCAGAAACAAAGCCCCAATGTAATTAGTGCATGGAGCTCATTGAAGTTTGTAAAAGTAGGTTTTACCCCCTCCAAAAAAAAAAAAAAACTTGTTTTGAGCAATTAGAAGAGTTTTTTTTTTTTTTTTTTTTTTTTAAAAAAAAAGCTATATGTAATTTTAAAAACCTATGGGAAAGTGAAATAAAAAGGAAATTAATTCCCCCCTCCAAGCTTGTTCAAAGTACAAGCCTAAAGGAAAGGGAACGTCTCTAAAGTATAATTTACTCTATTAAAAAAATTTTCCCAACAAGCAACGCAAGAAAGACGTATAAAGTAGGGAAGACAAATGCATAGGTTTTAATACAAAAGTATTGATTATTCATTATTACAAACACCTTAATGCAAAAGAAAAAAAGAAAAAAAAAAAAAAGCAGTCCACACCTAATTAGGCTTTCATTTATTCAAACTTGAAAATGCTAGTGAGCTATAGCCTCCATAACTCACTTCCTAGGACTAACAGTGAGACAATTACTTGCCAAATGACCAAGCTGGCCACAGAAATGGCACCAAGCAACGTCAATCCATGTTTTCTGTCCATACCCTGGCCATGCAGCAGCAATGTCATTCTTTCTACCAAGGAAGCAGTACTTTGCTATATGACCCATCTCGCCGCACCTATAGCATGGCCCAAGACAAGGACGAGTTTCAGCATTGCTACCAGTACTCCCGCTGCCACTGCCAGTTGCAATATTAATGGCTCTTCTCCTACTGTCTTGAAGCAAAGTTCCACCAGGACCAGTCACGTTGATTGCTTTCAGTCTTTTTTCACGCCAATGCCCGCCCACAACGTCGAATTCGACCAGTGTGCCAGCCCGTATACGTATGTAGCCATCAGACTTCACAGAAGAGTAGTGCACAAATATGTCTTCACCACCATTGATTGGCCTTATGAAACCATAGCTCCTTTCATTGCTAAACCATTTTATAGTACCACTCCATCTTCTGTATGGTTGTGGCATTACTGGACTAACTGAGGGGAGACCTAACCACCAAAGAGAGTGCTCATAAAAAAAAAATCTAACACACACACTGAAAAATCTATGTGCCGCATCTAAAGAAATTATGTTCATCCAGAATATTAAGCTAATAGGCAAGAGACTCAGAAAGTAGTGAAGCATGGCAAAATAATAATAATAATAATAACAACAAATGCATGAATATTGAAATTAGGCTATATAGCATATAGGTAAGCTCATAGAATGATTAACTAGAAAATAATATATACTTCAAATTCTACCATTGGTTTACTCACTTTCGACGCTGGTGAAGCCTAGGCTTGGTTCGCAAATCCTGTTTAGCTGTAACAAACAAGTAAAATGGAGGTGCATTATTGAAAAACAATTAGAAATTCAAAAGTTTTATGTTCAATATAATAATGAAAACATCTATGTGTGTGTTTTTATATAAAATTACATAAATTCATCTAGTAGATAAATTGAGGTTCAAGTGATATTAGGGATATTATAAATTTCGCTACATATCATTTACAAACTGATATGTATAAATCATAAAAAATAAATAAAAAAAATAAAAAAAAGGTAATTCTAGCATTCATTTATTATAATTTAAAGTTTACTAATAAGATTCATTGTTATGTCAACCTATAAAGATTATATAGTAAAATGTGTAGTATTTTAGCATTTTCTTATGAGTTTCTATATACTTTGTGGCCTATTTATCCCTTTGGATTCCACATTAGTTGTCATTTATTACCTCCATTCTTTCAAGCTCAAGGGACACACACACATATAAAATAAGGGCGGAACTAAAATTTCATGATTGAAGGGGCCAATTAATAATAAATATAAAAAGTAAGAAGGGGAATTTGGAAGAGCATTCATATATATTTTTTCGGTTGAAAATTTTAACAAAATATGTAGGTGAATGTTGAATTTTTGAGAATTTGCAAGGTCATGGCCCCAAGCCACTATGTAGTTTCATCTCTACATCCATGTAGAGTCATAAGCAAAGACTTTTTGTTTGATGTCAATAAGTAAACAATGGAGAATCAACATTAATTTCAACAAAATCCAAGTGAAGCAAGTGGCTAGTAAAATTTAACAAACCAAGCCCTAGGAGCTTATTTGAGATCATAGATCAACTTGTGGAGACGACAAACATAACCTAAATATTCGGAATGAACATAACTAGGGATTGAAACATATACACCTCACCTCACTAGAGATCATAGATCAACTTGTGCTTCGTTTTTTGCCATGGAACCATCACTGTGATGCTTCAATTTATTGACGCACTTGCATCACACAACATTTTTATCTGTTGGTGGTGAGACAAGGGACCAAGTGCCTTGTCGTTGGAGACCACATAATTAATTTATCATCCTTTACTAAACACCATTGTGAAAACTGAGAAATGTTTTTTATAAATAGGTGGTTTAGTAATTGTATGGTCAATATGTGCTTTTTAGCACAAGTTAGGCTTAGAAACGCCACTTACGGATAGTGTTTGAATGGGGTGTTTATTAGTGGAAGAGGTAAGATAGGTGGAGGTAGTGGTGGTGGAATAGATTCTAGTGAAGAAAGAGCTGTTAGTGCTGGTACTTGAGACGATGTGGCAGCTGGTTTTTGGGATAAGATAGCAGCTGCTGTTTGGGATGAGGTAGTAGCCGGTGAAAGAGAGCTACTGATAGGTGAATTAAGGTCAGGTGCATATGAAGGTGGGTTAGGAGTAGAAGGAGGTGCAAGAATAGATGGTATAGGACAAGAATGAAGATTCATAAGTGATGATAACCAAGAAGAGTAATCGATGGAGGAAGATGAGTCATGAGAATGTGTTGAAGAAGAAGAAAGAGTGTGAGTTGTAGAAAAGGAAAAGACAAGACTCTTCGAACAAACATGTCTAAAAATATATGTAAACTTGATTTGTTGTTTTATCAAAAAAAAATTAGCATTCTGAAACTGAAAAATAGCCCAAGAAAATGAACTATGTTGTAGTTTATGCTTATTATAAGGTCGTAGGAAAGGATAGAAAGTACATCCAAAAGTTATAAGTTGAGAAAGACCTGGTTTGGCTTGAAACATAATTTTCCCATGGAGATATGAAATTAAGCACTAAAGAGGGAGGTCAATTAATCAAGAAAACAAATGTGGATACTGAGGGTAGCAACTTGGTATGAGATATCATCGTTAAGGCTGCTCGACTCTTAATTATATGTCTATGTTTTCTTTCCACAACCATTTTTTTGTGGAGTATGTGAATATGAAAGCTCATGAAGAATATTATTTAAAGAGTAGAATCGTTGAAACTCATTTTTTAGTATATTTTCCACCACAATCTATGTGAAGGACTTGCATTTTGGTGGAAAGCGAGTTTTTATTTCTTATTTTTTTATATAGTAATTTCGAAGTGCATAAATGTAGTCAGGATATTATATTTATGTTTTATCAAGAAAACCCAAGCAAAAGTAAAATTATCCACAAACTGTAAGTAATATTTGAATCCATTATATGAGGTGGGGCAGGAGTCATCACAATGCAAGTTTATGCATCTTGTTACAGAGGCAAAGGCAATGCTTACAGTGTAAGAAAGAACTTTGAGACAGGAGTCATCAGTATGCAAGTTTATGCATCTTGTCACTGAGGCAATGCTTACAGGGTAAGAACGAACTTTGAGATTTATTTTGTAAGACCTAGACATATTATATACTGCAAAATCTATGATTTCTTAGTTGGAAGATGAGCAAAATATTGAGTAAAGGAATTGACACCCTTGCAGGAAGTTATGGTAGTTAATATAACACACAAGAACACCACTTAACCTAAAAGCTTGAGCCTATAAATTTGGTCCAACTATGTTATATAAACCATTCACTCTTGTCATTATTATTTAATGTGAAACTTTATTTACCCATATATACCCAACATTTTATTTGTTAGATTGTTTACATTGTCCTTGAGAAATGAGTAGAGGATTCACAAGTTCTAGTGATGAAACCACTCTACGTATCTTTGTGAATTGGTGCCTTCAGAGAATATAGCTTTTATAGTACAATGTTACCAACATAGATTGGACATGTTAGAAAGGAGCTACAGTGGGGCTTGTGAAGAAAGATTGTTAGGTATATTTGAGCAAGATGTGGTGTTCGAAGAAGAAGAAAGCTTGGATCTGAATAGAAAATATATAGAACAAGAAATACAAAGAAGAAAGAAAGGGAAAAGCATGTTGCACACACAACCAATTATTACTGAAAACGTGATTTTCAGTCATGATTTCAAACTTTAAAAAGTCACCTTTTCAGTTACAATGAGCAGTTTGTATAACATACATGGCCTAGAAAGACATGATCTGTATTCTATCCTCTATTCTCTCCACTGGCTTCGTCAACCTCGAGAATTTATTTACAAAAACAGTCCATGTTAATTCTCTTCTATCTTTTTCTCTTTCTTTCTCATATTTTTTAATATATGAAGTCATGGATATCGATCTTTACTAATAACTAATCAACGAAATTCTAACAACATATGCAAGAAAGCTGACCTTTGTAAAAGCAGTCGCGAGATCATCAACTTTGTATGAACACTCGCCTTTACCCTGCAAACATGAAGAAAAAGGCAAAAAAAATTGTTCAATTCTCAACCACACATATAATGCTAGCATTCTTAGATTCTTTGTATTTCAATGATATTGTAGATGTGGAAAGATGAAAAAAGCTAAATAAAAAACTTCTATATATTCACTCAAAAACTTCTATATATTCACTCAAAAAGTAAAGACCGTAGGTTTTTATTGTATATGTTAGGTTCTAAAGTTTAGGATTTTATGTATTTAGAACTCTAATGTGTATTGTTGGCAAACCATGATCAAAATAATGTGTTTAGAAGTGTTTAAAACTAGCTCAAAGTTGTGTGTCAATGTAAAGTTAAAATCGAGTTAAAGCAGGAAGCATTGTGCCTTTCGGCCTAGCTCGATCGATCGAACGACACGCTCGACCGATCGAAGCTCGGGCAGAATGCTTTTTTGCAGATTCGTCCAACTCAGCCCTATTTGTTTTAAAACGTTTTTAGGGTTTCTTATTTGTCCTAAGTATAAAAGGCAAACCCTAGCCACGTTTTAGTGTTGCTCATATTTGCGATTTGTGTAAATCTCTTGTGAGATCTAGAGGAGCTTTCCTTTACACAAACTTAGGGTTTTCAAGGAAAAGATTTATCTACGCCTTGATGATCAATTCAGTTGCTGCCATTGAAGCTTAAAGAAAACACAAGCGGGTGTGCTTGTATCTGGTGGTGAATCCAAGAAAGAAGGAGTCCGTAGATTCGGAACTTGCATGTGGTCGTGTCAGTAAGTTCTACTGGTTGGTAGCAATAAGAAATCGAGCGTGGGGGCTTGTAAGTCTTATTGTATGAACTTCGATTCTTTCAAGATAGTGGATTCAAGTTTATCTTGAGGATAGCTAGGTCAAATCCTCCCCAGGTTTTTACCGGTTTGGTTTCCTAGGTGATCATATCTTGTGTTATTTATTTTCTGCTGCTTTGCATGATATGATCTTTGTAATTATGATAACCTAGATTTGTTAAATTGGACTAAGTAACAACTTGGCTAATTACCTAGGTTTAATCAATTGTTTAAGGGGTCTAAAAACCATCAAGTGGTATCAGAGCAGGTAGCTCTTTTGTTGTTGATCCTTTGATTTAGGCATAAAGTACTTAATTCTTAAAGTCAAAATTGGTGTGTACTATTAGGCTTGATGCCAAACTCACATAACTTAAAATTGGAATGTATATTATGAGGCATAAATACAAGAAACTTATATGATTGCAAGCTTATGATCTAGGAGATGTGGGAGTTATATGATGTAACTCTTTAGGTGATAGTCTCTTTTAAATTCTTTGTGATGAATTTTGTAGACTTTGTGATTGATTGTTATTCACATATCACCTCACATGTATCTCAAGTTTTTGCTAGTTGCACACACTACACGAGTTACTTTTTGCTAAACATTGTACATGTTATTGTGTGTGTTTATGGTCTGACCAACCAAGTTATTGCAAATACTTTGAATTATGTGCAAACTTAATTTGTTGCTTGAAAATTTGTGGAGACTACAAGAAATTTTGTTTTTGGGAATTTTGGGCTTAATATCCTTGATTTGAAAATCATATCATCTTATACTCATGCATTTTTGTTCTTAAATTTTAATGCTTTGAGTTAAATCATTTTGTTTTTCAAAAATTGTGTTTTTCCTCAAAAATATGGTGAGCCTCTGCCTAATTCGATCGGTCCATTCTGCTTTTCGACCGATCGAAATTTTTAAAATTTGAGAGAGGGAGTCTCTGTCTGTTTCGACCGATCAAGGCTGATTTTCAACCGATCAAAACTTGTGAATCAGTTTTTTTTAAAAGACAGATTTGGACTTTTTCAAAGTTACTTTTCAAATAGTTCTTTTCTTTTCTCTCTCTCCGCGTTGGCTCTAGGCTCCACCATCCAATTTTTGTCGTTTTCCTTCAAGATTTTTGCAAGGTTTTTGTCCTTGGAGGCCGGTAAGTCCCTTTTGCCCTTCTTTTTCAAGTTTATTTCTTGATTTCATGCATTTTTCATGCATTATCATGGGTATTTTCGGAACTTTCATCATATTGGGGTTTTTGATGATTCGAACCTATTCTTGTGAAATTGATCAATGGGTTTTTGTGCTATGATGCTATAATGATGTTCCCTATAATTTAATTTGATCAATTTTGTGGTTTTTGAAAAATTGAAAATTCTAGGGTTTTGAATTTGATCCGAATTGGGGATTTTGTCAAATTGGCTTAAATTGATGAAATTGGCTTATCAAATTGATGTATTTGGTCATTATTTTTGTTATTATATCATGAGTAATGATCAATTTGTCAATATTTTTCAAATTGATCAAGTGGTTTTCCAAATTTTGGTTTTTTGTGTTAAAACTCTTAATGTTCAAGCCAATTTTGTAATTTGAACATTTTGGACTTAATTTGCTGCATTAGAACATGCATTATGACATTTAAACTTGTTCATGTATCATATAGATTTTTATTCTATATTTTGTTTTTGTGCTAACCTGCCATCTGCCCTTGGTTTTGGTTTTGTGTTTTTGTTCTTTCGCTCTGTGTTTTGATCCTTATCTTAGCACCATGCCTAGGAAAACTAGAGCTCATAGGACCACTTCCACTTCCTCTGAGTCTCCCACTAGAGTTGAGCTGTTTAAGAATGATAAGTGTAAAGAAGCCTATGACACTTTGAACTATAAGCGTAAGATCTGGTCTGAGCGAGCTGTTGTGTTAGATGCGCTTGATCCGGCTATTAGGGCCAATTTTGAGTCTAGAGGTTGGTTGCCTCTCTTAGAGATAGATCATCCACCCCCGACCTCCCTGATTAGAGAGTTTTACTCGAATCTCTCTTGCCACATCTATGATTCCAACACCCTAGTTAGGAGTTGGATACGAGGTGTAGAGTTCACCATTACCCCTCGGGTAGTGGCTGAGGCTCTTGGGGTGCCGGTTGTTTGGGATGCTGACTATCCCTATGATGAGTCACCCTCATTAGACGTTGTCATGTCTTACATCACTGGGTCATCTATCCAGTGGGGTTTTGATCCTCAGATCACGTTCGCTGAGCTTACCGAGACTGCCTATCTCTTCTTTTGGATTGCGTGTCATTCCTTGTGGCCTATCTCTCACTTCCACACCATCCCTTTAGAGCGATGTGTGTTTTTGTACGCCTTTGTTTCTGGAGCGTCTATCAGTTTTCCTCACTTGTTCCTTCGTTCTTTGAACGAGGTTCATAGGAGTTCTGCCGTAGGGCATGCACTGATTCATCCTATTTTCATTCATAGGATTTTGCTCTACTTAGGTCTAGATGGTTTTCCGTCTGGTGAGCCTGTTCATGTGATTGCTCCCATAGGTGCCACCTTTCTTCGTCAGAGGGCTGCTCAGTTGAGAGTTGCTCCTTCTCGTCCTAGAGGTGCGTCATCTAGTGGTGTTCCCCCTCCTCCCTCTTCTACAGGTACTGCTGCTACTGAGACTTCAGGTGCTGTTGCTAATGCTGATGTTCCTCCACTGACTGCTTCGGATGATTCAGACATTCGTCGCACTTTGGATCATGTCTTGACCGTTCAGGCGGCTCAAGGACAGATTTTGGTGGACGTGCTTGATGAGATCCGTGCCTTGCGTGCGGAGTTGGCGCAGTTTAGACCACCTCCCTTTTGATGATGGATGGCTTGTTTGCCCTTTGGCATTCCGTAACAAAAAGGGGGAGTACTTTGTAGGGTTTTTGTTTTCAGGGGGAGTTTATTTGTTTTTGGTTAGAGCTTGTGGAGTTTTAGATTGTATCTAGGTGCTTCACTTTGTACTTATGCATTTTTAGCTCTTACCTTGTTTTTGATGGGATATTCTTGTTAGGGGGAGTTTTATGTTTGATTGGTACTTTATTTGTTTCTTGTTTCAAACTGCTTATTGATTTATATTTATGAGTTATTCATTGATATATGTCTTTATTTGTGTGTTGTTTGAAATCAAGAAGTTATTTTGTTTACTTGTATTGTTTCCACACATGCGGTTATGCATTTTGTTTAGTGTTTCAGGAAATATACAGGTTGATTCAATTGAGCTACTGTCTACACTTGCAACTGATGGATAGTAGTTAGGATTGAATTTGTTTTATGAGCATTTTTTTGTAAAGGGCTTTTTATTTTGTAAACTTTGAGCTTCTAAGTTGTGTTTTGTCACGAATTGCCAAAGGGGGAGTTTGTTAGGTTCTAAAGTTTAGGATTTTATGTATTTAGAACTCTAATGTGTATTGTTGGCAAACCATGATCAAAACAATGTGTTTAGAAGTGTTTAAAACTAGCTCAAAGTTATGTGTCAATGTAAAGTTGGAATCGAGTTAAAGCAGGAAACATTGTTCCTTTCAGCCTGGCTCGATCGATCGAACGACAGGCTCGACCGATTGAAGCTCGGGCAGAATGCTTTTCTGCAGATTCATCCAACTCAACCCTATTTGTTTTAAAACGTTTTTAGGTTTTCTTATTTGTCCTAAATATAAAAGGCAAACCCTAGCCACGTTTTAGTATTGCTCATATTTGCGATTTGTGTAAATCTCTTGTGAGATCTAGAGGAGCTTTCCTTTACACAAACTTAGGGTTTTCAAGGAAAAGATTTATCTACGCCTTGATGATCAATTCAGTTGCTGCCATTGAAGCTTAAAGAAAACACAAACGGATGTGCTTATATCTGGTGGTGAATCCAAGAAAGAAGGAGTCCGTAGATTCGGAGCTTGCACGTGGTCGTGTCAGTAAGTTCTACTGGTTGGTAGCAATAAAAAGTCAAGCGTGGGGGCTTGTAAGTCTTATTGTATGAACTTCGATTCTTTCAAGATAGTGGATTCAAATTTACCTTGAGGATAGCTAGGTCAAATCCTCCCCAGGTTTTTACCGGTTTGGTTTCCTGGGTGATCATATCTTGTGTTATTTATTTTCCGCTGCTTTGCATGATATGATCTTTGTAATTGTGATAACCTAGATTTGTTAAATTGGACTAAGTAACAACTTGGCTAATTACCTAGGTTTAATCAATTGTTTAAGGGGTCTAAAAACTTTCAGTATACTCTAGGAGTATGCTCCTTCCCTCTCACATAGAGGTGAGTCCTATGGTGAGTGGAACCCACCTCTCTATGAAAGGGAAGAAGTATATTCCCAGAACACATAATAATTTTTCCGAGACTGTAAGTATAAAAGTCAAATCAATAATCTTTACACCAACCAAACAGTAGTCATACCGTTTTATTCATACTATTTCCAGGTAACAATAATACAAGATTTTTTTCTTTGTAGAAATAATAATATAAGATGGGTACATGTCATGTCACATCTATGTATTTCATAGAATAGCTTTATTTTGGACTTAATCGTCCCTTGCTCTATATAATTTATCATCACTCTAGAAGATATAATAAGCATTAAACAACAGTTCGGCCAAAAAAAAAAAAAAAATAACAGAAATTATTCAGGCTAATATAAGTTTGCATGCATATCAGAAGATGAAGATCTAACCTTGTGTTTTTCAGATGATGGGAATGTCTCATATTGAGACCCCTCAAATGGATCATCATCCATTTCATACTCTGAGTCTTTCAGTTCGTCCTCTATTGCACTCTTTCCAAAAAACTCATACTGTATTGCATCAAATGATAAATCTTCTGCTGCTTCTGCATAACAACAGTTGAAAACATGTCAAAAATTCAGAATATAGTGTAAGTTGAACAATACACAACATATCAACTTCCTATTCACTATGTTGTCATAAGTACGTATATATACTAAATTTTAGCATATTCCGGCCACCCTCTATTCTCCACTCCTCTTCCTCTTTCCTCCATTCCAAACTTACTAAAACCCTCGGAATTGTTCTAGATTATTCATATTCCATGTTAATCTGACTAAATTGAGCAAGCAAAAAGCAGTCTCTACACCTATCGGTGATCTAATTAAGCAGGGGATTAGGACATATAATCATCACAAGAAACAAAAATATAAAAGATGTTATCGCGGTAGCCAGTGTTTACAGTAAAAAGTAGATTTATGTATATAATTATAATTATAATTTGAAAGTTGAAGCTAACTTGAGTCATCCTCATGACCAGGATCCGAAGCAGATGAACCACCAATATTTCCAGCTCTGAAGTCTTCCATATTAGGAAAGGAAGTTGGAGAAACAGCTAGAGGAAATCGTAGAGATTGAAACTTAGAGGGTTCCCTTAAGAAAGAAATCTGGAGCACTGTTTAGGAATGGAAGAATTGCAAGAAAAGAATCTAGGAGTTCATATAGGGAGAGCTTTTGAAGCAGCTGACAAGTAGTCAAAGAGTAATGAAATTGTATTTGCCATTTTGGTAAGAAAATCTGTATTCCATTATTACATTTTATCATCCAGCAGCTTCATATGCATGCATATGTTGTAGCCTTTTACGGCCACGTGTTCATATATAAAACGATGAAAAATGAAAAATCTAGTAGAGATTCAAGTTTTTGTTGTGGAAACAACTAGCTCTTTCAATGCATTGCTTGAATTCATTAATGGCCTTCTTATCCATGAAGAATCAACGGTTATTTTGCCTTTAAGAAAAGAGATTTGGCTTATCTTTTTTACGTAGGACACAATCACTAGGCAACCTATGATACTCCAAATTGGATTGTTTGAGTGTATGTTATGTGGGTGTATAATGAGTCTTACTATGAGTGTTAACTAGTTAAATCTTAGGTTTATAAGTGGTTGCGAAGTATCCACTACAAAAAAAAGGTTCTATGGCCGCGTTTTTAAAACGCGGCTATATGTCAAAAAAACGTGGCTATAGCCTATAGCTGCGTTTTTTTAGGCCACGCTTTCTAGTGTGGCCTCAAACCTGTGACTATAGGACTGACGGTCCTATCGCCACACTTTTTAATCGCAGCCCAAGACCAGATTCTAAGGCCCCCGCGTTTTGTAGTGATCCCTAAGTCAACTTGCTTTCCTCGAGAATTTACAAAAATTTGATTGTTCATTTAACATTAAAAAAAAAAAAAGATATAATTGTCAAATTATTAATTCAAAAATCTCTATAATTGTTAGGTTATTAATTATTTAGTTTTGGCTCCGAAATAAACAAAAAGGTGAGTGCAGCATTCCCAATAAGCGTTTTGGCTTTGTAACAAACAAAAAGGTGAGTGCAGCATTCTCGAGGAGCTGTTAGTGATATTTTGGAGGAAGGTGCGGCATTTCCGGGAATCTTTTGGAGGAAGGTGCGGCATTTTCGGGGGGTTGTTGGTGATATTTAATTTGGAGAGAGATGGGGGACGATGCTAAGTTTGCAAGGCCATTATAGGCTAAGCCACCAAAAATTATTTTATGAGACAGTCTCATAAGACTTCTCTCTCACAATAAGTTTACCACATGTGATACCTTCTTCAAGGCCACACACATGTTACAATGGCAAGTATAATGGAAAACAAAGTTGTAAGGCGAAGCAAATCTAAAACAATTGCTTCAAATTTGGATTAATTTTTTGCAACATCCCACCTAGTACTTCTTTTTTCCTTAAAACTAGCTAAACAAAGTTGATGTTAAAACACACAAAAACAAAAACAAAAAACAAAAAAACAAAAAAAAAACAAAAACAAAAACAAAAACAAAAACAAAAAACAAAAAAAAAAAACAAAAAACAAAACAAAAAAACAAAAACAAAAACAAAACAAAACAAAACAAAAAAAATTTATTTTCCTTCCAAATAAGATGTTTATTAATGCTTACCATTATTTTTTTCATTTGAAAAAAAAAAAAAAAAAAAAAAAAAAAAAAAAAAAAAAAACCTCCATAATCATCAAATTATTAAATCTTTAGTTTTGACTCCAAAACAAATAAAAAGGTGCATGCAGCACTCACAAGAAGTTGCTAGTAATACTTTGGAGGAAGGTGAGGATGAAGCTAAGTTTGCATGGCCGTTATGGGTTGGGCCACTGAAAATTATCTTATGAAACGGTCTCAAAAGACCTTTCTTCACAATATGTGAGACCCACATGAGGTACCTCTTCCTGAACCACACATGGGTTACAATGACAATTACAATGGAAAGTAAGGTTGTGAGGCACTGGTGGCAGCTCGACATGCAAGCCAGGGTGGCAACTCCACTTGCCAAAAAATAATTATGTGCTAAACTAACCTTTTATGATCACCTTAATAAAAATATTGGATACCCTGACTTGAAAATTACAAAAATTTGGGTTCAATAAAAATAAAAATATTGCTACATTCACAAAACTTTTCACAATAATTTCACAATAAATCCAATGTGATAAGCTATTATTGATTCTAATTTGGTTCCAATATTGATATTATTTTTTTACCCATCAATAACAACTTTTTGCATAAGTTATTCTAAAAATGTTGTGGATGTATCATTACTCCAAAATTAATTCCGCCCCCTAAAACATAATCCTTAATCATTTTTTTTAAAAGACTTAAATAACAACAATAAATATTAACCCAAATAACAACAAACATAAATCAAACAAATACAAGACAAGACAAGACCAAACAATAAGTGAACAAATTATTCAACAAAAAGATAAAAATCGCTAATTTTTTAAATTTGTAACTCATTCAACCTATTTAATAATTAAAATAGTTCATAATTTCATTTTTCCTTAAAAAATTATATTAAGAAAAATATTGTTGTTGTGAGTTCTCCTTGATCGTGATGACAATTATACTTTTTTTAGCTTTGCAGTCATAACAATTTTTTTCTCCTTACTCCTTGGTGACTCGACTCGCAATTGTAGCAAATATTCTCTCTCTCTCTCTCTCTCTCTCTCTCTCTCTCTCTCTCTCTCTCTCTCTCTCTCTCTCTCTCTCTCTCTCTCTCTCTCTAGACTCTTTCACTTAATTTATTACTTTCATCTCAGCATTATCAATTCCCACTTTATCTATTGTCAAACCTTTTTTTCTTTTTGTTAGTAGAAAGAAATTGTAATACTTCGTGTATTTATGCATTTTTTTTTTTTTGTAACATTGATATATTCAAGTTATTACTTTGTTAGATTTTATATAATTAAAATTTCTTGGTGACCACCCTAAAAAAAATTCGTAAAGCCGCCATTGTTGTAAGTCCAAGCAAATCCAATAAGATTGCCTCAAATTTGGATTGTCCTCTACAACATTTCACATCTTGCTTCTTTTTTCCTTAAAACGATCAAAAAAAAAAGTTAATTTTATAACAAAAATATTCATTTTCCATCCAAATAATATGTTATTAATGTTTGCCATTACTTTATCATTTTTTAAAAAAATCTATAATTGTTAAATTATTAAATCTTTAGTTTTGGCTCTGAAATAGACAAAAAGGTGTGTGTGGAACTCACAAGGAACTATCAGTGATATTTTGGAGGAAGGTGGAGATGACGTTACGTTTGCATGGTCATTATAGGCCGAGACACACACGTGTTACAATGACAATTGCAATTGTAAGGCAAAGTGAATCCATGAAGGTTGCCTTTATTTGGATTGTTCTATGCAGCATCGAACCTCTTACTTCATTTTTCCTTAAAACTAACTAAATAATGTTAATTTTATAACAAAAATATTATTTTCCATGAAAATAAGATTTTTATTAAAGGTTAGCAGTATTTTTGTCACTAAAGAGATCTCTATAATTGTCAAATTATTAATTATTTAGTTTTGGCTTCGATGCAAACAAAAAGGTGCGTGTGAAGGTTGGCACTCACAAGGAGCGCTCAGTGATATTGTGAAGGTTGTATGACATTAATTTAGCACAGTCATTATAGGCTAGGCCACGAATGTTTCACAATGAAAATTACAATGGAAAACAAGTTTGTAAGGGAAGATTGCCTCAATTTGGATTGTTCTGTGCAACATCCCACCTCTTTCTTCTTCTTTCCTTATAACTAACTAAACAAATTCAACTTTATAACAAAAATATTTATTCTCTATCCAAATAAGCTCTTTATTAATGTTTAGCGTTATTTTTGTTATTTAAAAAAAAAAATCTCCATAATTGTCAAATTACTACTTCTTTAGTTTTGGCTCCAAATAAACAAAAAAAGTGTGTGACACTCACGAAGAGTTGTCAATGATATTTTGGAGGAAGGTGGGGATGACGTTAAGTTTGCATGGCCATTACAAGCTAGGTCATGCACGTGTTACAATGACAATTTTAATAGAAAGCTAGGTTGTAAGATGAAGTGAATCCAGGAAGATTGTCTCAATTTGGATTGTTCTCTGCAACTTTGGATCAAGAAGTTGGAATTGCTAGTAATCGCAGATCCGCATGTCCAAGTCTAATAGCTTGCTACCGTTCAGCCTTAAAAAAAACTATATTTAGTAGATAGAGAGAAAGAGATTTTTGCCAAAAGCTATCAACACATATGTATATGGATATAGTGCGTGTGCAGGATATTGGCATAGCACTTATGAGAAAGAACCCCAAGTCAATGAAATAGTCAACCAACCACAACTAAATAGTTCGCTAGTCATTGAATAATATATATATAGGACAAAACTTATGTACTAAGGTGTGCTATTTTTTTAAGTTATTCTCTTAAGATTCTGTCATATGGCTACTTAACTTAAAAAATACACTTCTATCCATGAAAAAAAAAACCACATGGCAGAATCTTAAGAGAAGAACCTAAAGAACAACACCTAAATACTGTACTTAAGTCTTGCTCATATATATATATATATATATATATATATATATATATATATATATATATATTGAAGGTGTAAAAATTGGTATGACGGATATTCGCCTTGATGGGCTTGACGGATCTTAGCCCATGGGCCGACAATGGGTAAGCCCAGGGAATAGCAGGAACCTAACTTAAAATACTTGTCACACACGCCAGAAATCAAGGAGAATCCCAAAGGAAATCGGAATCCTAGTGCATGGAGAATTCCGGAAGATACGTGTGTTAGTAAAGGACCCTCTCTACGAGGAAATAACTTGTCTATCACGTTTGGGATTGCTCAAGAGGATTCCTATAAGGAAAAGACTTCTACATCAAGGAAAAAACTTCTACATCAAGGAAGAGAGGTCACCCTTCTACTACTATAAAAGCCTCAATACCCTCACAAATCGAGGTACGCATAATTTACCCTCTCTAGCACTCTAGAGTTGTGAGAATATTTCTGACTTAACATTCGGAGGGTAGTTGGCCGGCACCACACCGGTGCTCTCTGCTATGTCTTCTTTTTTGTTCAGGTGCTGTTTCGAGCGTGCAAGGACCGTGTGGCTTACTGGTGATTTATTCGGCATCATCAGTTGGCGCCGTCTGTGGGAAACGTAGCACATTATCGCTTCCCGGACAAAAGAGTTACATGGTACTCACTCGCTCAATGGCGACCACTAACGACGTTCAAGAAGAAGAAGCCCCCACGACTGCACTTGAGAAGCAGGTCAAGATGCTCGCCACAGCCGTGGAGCGCCTCACCAAACAAAACCGCAACCTGGAAGAGCAGCTGAACCAGAAAAATGCGGCACCCAATAACCAAGGAGCAGATCAAGAAGGAACCAGCGCTGAAATGAGGAATCAAGAGGGACCACAGGCTAGCAACGCCCCAAGCATACCAGAGCAACGAGACACAAGCCTTCCCTCTCTTGCAGATACGGCTCCACCACCTATCATCGCGGAGATGCAGGCGATAAAGGAACAGATGGAAGTAATGATGAACGCTCTCAAGGGACGAGTGTCCAGTGACCTTGACGACCTTGTCAATCGGACCGACTCGCCATTTACCACCACCGTCAACTCCTTCCCCCTGCCGAGTAAGTTCCGCATGCCACATATGGATAGTTATGACGGGGTCAAGGACCCTCTAGACCACCTAGAGACCTTTAAGACCTTGATGCACCTTCAAGGAGTGGCAGACGCGATTATGTGCAGGGCCTTCCCTACAACCCTAAAGGGTGCGGCAAGGATTTGGTTCAGCTGGCTAGCACCCAACTCCATCAACACCTTCAAGGAGCTAAGCGCTCAATTTACTACGCACTTCATCGGAGGACATCGGTACAAGAAGTCTACAGCTTGCTTAATGAATATCAAGCAGCAAGAGGAGGAAATGTTAAGGGCCTACATATCCCGCTTCAATAAGGAGGCGCTCTCAATCGACGAAGCCGACGACAAGATACTCATAGCGGCATTCACGAATGGGCTGAAGGGGGGTAAGTTTTTGTTCTCCCTGTACAAAAACGACCCGAAGACCATGTCAGAGGTGCTTTATAGGGCCACCAAGTATATGATCGCTGAAGATGCGCTGTTGGCCCAAGAAAAGAGAGAGGCAAGAAGACACCCGACAGGACCAGGGCCGGAAGAAAGGAAGGGTAGGAGACCGGAGGGAGGAGAGACGCCCTAAGCCCATGGGGGAAAGATTCACAAGTTTCACCCCATTAACCGCCCCAATAGATCAAGTCCTAATGCAAATCAAGGACGAAGGGACCCTGACGTTCCCTAGAAAGCTGAAGAGTGATCCCAACAAACGATCTAGGGATAAATATTTCCGCTTCCACCGTGACCATGGTCACGACACAGCCGATTGCTACGACTTGAAGCAGCAGATTGAATCCCTTATCAGACAAGGAAAACTGCAAAAGTTCGTCAGCAAAGAAAGAACAGATCCACCCCCACAAGAACAGCACCCTCGACGAAAGAACGAAAGACCAAGACCCCCCATAAGGGACATAAGGATAATAGTCGGAGGGACAGCTGCATCCGTGTCTAAGGCTCGCAAAACTTACCTCAGGATGGTACAAAGTGTTCAGCTAACGAGCACCGTGCCGAAGATAGCAAGAAGAGAAGGCCCCGTTATCAGGTTCTCAGAAGAAGATGCGCAACGCCTACACCATCCACATGACAATACGCTCGTCGTCAGCATACGGGTAGGAGACTACAACATGCACCGGGTGTTGGTCGACAACGACAGCTCAGCAAATATCCTATATTATCCAACATTCCAGCAAATGAGGACTAATAAAGAGCGATTAATTCCGACGAATGCCCTGCTCGTTGGTTTCGGAAGGAGCCGGGTATTCCCTCTGGGCGCGGCCACATTATCTGTGACAGTAGGCGATTACCCCCAGCAAATCACCAAGGACGTAACATTCTTAGTGGTCGATTGCTTGTCTGCCTACAACGCTATCCTCGGACAACCCATGCTCAACTCGTGGAAGGCGATAACCTCAACTTACCACCTGATGATCAAATTCCCTACAGATTATGGAGTAGGAGAGCTGCGCGGAAGTCAAATGGCCGCACGAGAATGCTATGTAGCCATGATGGAGATAGAAGACCAGGTCCAGGCCTTGAACATAGAAGAGCACCAAACGGTGACAGAACCAATAGAGAAACTAGAGGAGATAACTCTTAACAGCTCCAATCCTGACTGAACAACCAAAATCGGAACGCTCGCTAAACCCGCAATCCGTCAAGAGCTCATAACTTTCCTGAGGAGCAATCAAGACGTGTTCGCCTAGAGTCATGACGATATGCTAGGAATAGACCCTTTGGTCATGGTACACAGGTTGAATGTGTCGCCCTCCTTTTCACCCATCCGATAGAAGAAGAGAGTGTTCGCTCCAGAACGAGACCGAGCAATAGCGGAAGAAGTCCGCAAACTACAAGAGGCAAGCTTCATTAGGGAAGTCTACTACCCCGATTGGCTGGCGAACGTAGTAATGGTTAAAAAAGCGAACGGCAAGTGGCGGATGTGCGTGGACTTCACCGATCTTAACAAAGCATGTCCTAAAGATAGTTATCCCCTCCTAAGGGTCGACGTCCTAGTGGACTCGACGGCTCAACACCAGCTACTAAGTTTCATGGACGCTTTCTCAGGTTATAACCAGATCCGAATGCACGAAGCTGATCAGGAGAAGACTTCGTTCGTGACCAGTCAAGGCCTCTTCTGCTACAAAGTAATGCCATTCGGCCTGAAAAACGCGGGCGCAATGTACCAAAGGCTGATGAACAAGATGTTCACGCAGCAAATCGGGAGAAATGTCCAGGTCTATGTCGATGACATGCTAGTGAAGAGCCGAAGGGAGGAAGATCACCTGGAAGACCTTAGAGAAACATTCAGCACACTTCGCTCCTACAACATGAAGCTCAATCAGGGAAAGTGCGCCTTCGGGGTGACGGCGGGAAAATTCCTAGGATTCATGGTATCTCAAAGGGGGATTAAGGCCAACCCGGACAAGATCCGAGCCATAATGGAGATGGCTCCCCCAAGAAATGTGAAGGAAGTACAAAGCCTCAATGATAAGATAGCGACATTAAATAGATTCGTGTCGAGAGCCACAGACAAGTGCTTGCCCTTCTTTCGCACATTAAAGAAGTCTTTCGAGTGGATGGCCGAGTGTCAACGAGCATTCGAGGAGTTCAAAGCCTATCTATCTTCACCACCGCTGTTGAGTCCCTCGCAACCAGGTGAAGAACTCTTCCTCTACCTGGCTGTCTCCCCTGCTGCAGTCAGCACGGCCTTAATCAGAGAAGAGGATAGGGTGTAGAAGCCCATATACTACGCCAGCCGGGCGCTCCGCAGTGCCGAAGAAAGATACCCACCTATGGAGAAACTTGCCTTTGCATTAGTCACGGCGGCTCGCAAGCTCAAGCCATACTTTCAAGCCCATACGATGAACGTCATGACCAACAAGCCCTTGCGACGGGCAATGAGCAATCTTGAAGCTGCAAGACGACTGACGTTGTGGGCTATAGAGTTGAGCGAGTTTGATATCAAGTACCGCCCACGGACCGCCATCAAAGGACAAATCATAGCAGACTTCATAGCAGAATTTACCCATGACGAAGACAAGGGGGCAGAAGAGTCCCCTCAGCGGAGCAAATATACTGACGAATCATCCAATAGACGAGCCGGGGGGGCCGGCATCGTGCTGCTGTCACCCGAAGGGGACAAGATTGAATGTATGGTCCGTCTTGACTTCCCCACCACCAACAATGAAGCGGAGTACGTAGCATTGGTAGAAGGCCTCGACCTCGCCAAAGCTGTAGGAGCCACGAGCGTAGTCATTTACTGCGATTCTCAGGTCGTAGCCAATCAAGTGAACGGAGACTATGAATGCAAGGGTGAAAGGATGAAGAGATACCTTGATCAAGTAAGGGCAAGAGTGGACGACCTAGAAGCCAAAATCATCCAAATCCCTAGAGGAGAAAATGAGTACACCGACAGTCTAGCCAAGACCGCTTCAGCAGAGCATATGATAACCCCTGGTAATGTACTTTCTTTTGTTCAGCTTTCTCCACTAATAGATTCCGGCAACATGCAGGAGATAGGCTCCGAAAGCACCTGGACCACACCGTTAGTTTCATACTTAAAAAACGGGGTCTTACCAGACGAGAAGGAAGCAGCAAGAAAACTAAAGGTCCGGGCAGCAAGGTTCGTCTTGATAAAAGACGTCCTATACAAAAGAGGCTTCTCCCGTCCTTATCTGAGATGCTTGGGTGCCGAAGAAGCAGACTACGTCATGAGGGAGGTACAAAAGGGAATCTGCGGAAACCATTCAGGGTCGAGGTCGTTGGTACACAAGCTGGTGCGAGCTGGGTATTACTGGCCAACCATGCAGAAGGATGCCGAGGCTTATGTTAAAAGCTGTGACAAATGCCAAAGATTCAGCAATATTATCGGGCAACCAACCGAAGAACTGACCCCAATGACGGCTCCATGGCCGTTCGCTCAGTGGGGACTAGACATTATGGGCCCATTCCCAACAGCGGTTAGGCAACTAAAATTTCTGGTAGTTGGCATAGACTATTTCACTAAATGGGTAGATGCAGAAGCATTAGCCACTATCACGGAGAAAAACATCCGAAGCTTTGTCTGGAGAAATATCATATGCAGGTACGGGATATCCAGAGTACTGGTCTCTGACAACGGCAAGCAATTCGACAACAGCGCGTTCAGAGATTTCTGTTCAGAACTAGGAATCAAGAACCACTACTCGTCAACTGCGCACCCACAGGCTAATGGGCAGGTCGAAGTCACGAACCGGTCCTTACTCAAGATAATTAAAACCCGGCTCGAGGGGGCAAAGGGTATCTGGCCAGACGAGTTACCAAGCATTCTGTGGGCATACTAGACTACAGCAAGAACCCCCACCGGAGAAACACCATTTCCTCTAGCATACAGAAGTGAATCTGTCATTCTCGCAGATGTGGGGCTCACAAGCTATCGGGTGGAGAACTACGACATGGATAAGAACGAGAAGGCCATGCGCCTTCAGCTCAACCTAGTGGACGAAATGAGAGCTACAGCAGAGCAGAGGTTAGCGCGTTATCAGAATCTCATGGCAAAACACTACAACACCAAAGTAAGGCACAAGGACTTTCAGGTCGGTGATCTTGTACTACGAAAAGTAATGGGCACTGCAAGAGATCCTTCGCAAGGAAAGCTCGGCCCCAACTGGGAAGGACCCTATAGAATCACATCATGGCAAAGGAAGGGGACCTACCACCTCGAGATGATGGACGGACAGAAGCTGCAGCACCCATGGAACACGGAGCATCTACGGAAATACTACCAGTAGAGATGATATGAAAAACAGCGATTCTTATTTAACTTCAGCTACAATTACTAGTTTTCCTTTAATAATTTTTGCTACAATGATTTTTGCCTTTTAAGCCCAAGGGGGCAGGTACTTTTCCTACAAACGCATTTTATTTTAGAGGATTTATTCAGACACAATCGTATTTCTCTACTTAAATTCTCAAAAAAGGATAAATAACCATGGGTGCAGATGACTTACAAAATTCACAAAGTGGACGGATCACCTATATGGTGAATATCAAAGTCCACAAAGTGGATGGATCACGCATAGGGTGAGAAAATTTATAAAGTCCACAAAGAAGACGGATCACCCAAAGGGTGAGAAAATTTACAAAGTCCACAAAAGTGGACGGATCACCCACAGGGTGAGAAAATTTACAAAATCCACAAAATGGACGGATCACCCACAGGGTGAGAAAATTTACAAAGTCCACAAAGAGGACGGATCACCCAAAGGGGGAGAAAATTTACAATGTCCACAAAAAGGACAGATCACCCACAAGGTGAGAAAATTTACAAAGTCCACAAAGTGGACAGATCACCCACAGGGTGAGAAAATTTACAAAATCCACAAAGTGGACGGATCACCCACAGGGTGAGAAAATTTACAGTCCACAAAGTGGACGGATCACCCAAAGGGTGAGAAAATTTACAAAGTCCACAAAGTGGACAGATCACCCGCAGGGTGAGAAAATTTACAAAGTCCACAAAGTGGACGGATCACCTACAGGGTGAGAAAATTTACAAATTCCACAAAGTGGACAGATTACCTATATGGTAAATATTAAAGTCCACAAAGTGGACGGGTCATCCATAGTGTGAGAATTTGTAAATAAAGTGGACGGATCACCTTCATGGATAGAAAATTCAGTCCCCAAAGTGGACGGATCACCCGTAGGGTGGCCAAAGTGGACGGATCACCCGTAGGGTGGATAGAATCGCAAGTCCATAGATAGACGGGTAAAAAAATAAAAACCCACAAAGTTTCGACGGACAGTCCGGTCCGGTGAACTACAAGCCCATGAAACGTATATGTATCTAGTATAAATGGACGAATAAGAACCCGTCAACTTCGCGAATCACCGAACTTGGTGAAAATTTCGAAATGATAGACGGGTAAAATTCATGGACGGACATTCATGCAACTTTCAAATGACAAGAAATAACAACAGGCATAAAAATTATGGAATAAAACATTGACGAATAAAAACCATTGAAGGGTAATTGTTTAATACATAAATTAATGGACGGATTGTTCTCAAAAAATTGACGGATAAACTAAGTGCTTTCTACATTTTGGGGTCGACATCTTGGGGATTCTTTGTTGGAGCTGACTCTCCGTCTCCTTGAGCCGCATTCTCCTCAAATAGATCGTCTGTGTTCTCCGAGGCGGCGGGCAAAACAGACGTCTGACCTTGTTCCTCAATAGTTATCATGGACACGTCTAGGTCAGGGTAGGTTTTCTTAACTTGACGAAGGGCGTCGTCAAATCCTTGAAGGAATGAGTCTCCTAGCTCGGCCAACAAAGCGTCAAAGTCACGGTATTGACGGACCGCTGTCTCGTTAGCCTGACGGAGGCTTTTCTTCAATTCTTCTATCTCCTTGTCTTTATCCGCCAAGGCTTTCCCCACCTCATCCGTCTTTTGCTCCAGCTCCTTCCTTACCTGCTCAGAAAGGTCAAACTTCTTCTCCATTTTGGACTTCCACTTGTTAAGCTGACCCAGCTCTTCCTCCGTCTGCTCTACCTTGGCTCGCACACGTTCGAGAGCCACTTCACGGTTAAGGCAGCGATCCATTAGGCCCTTCATCATGACGAGCGACTGGAACAAGCAAGTGAAGAAGTGTTAGACAAAAATCAGGTTGAATGGACGGGCAAAATATGACGGACAATATTACCTGTGCTACAGCAAAGAGACCTGTCTCCCCCATGGCCTCCGTCGAATGATTGCCCAAATCCTCGTAGTCCTCCGACGAAATAATAGAAGAAACCTTCTCCAGGGCAAATTTGGAGTCGTCTCGAATGAGAGGGGGAGGTTTCTCCTGACTTGTGGACGGGGCCCTCATCAAACCTTTGCCTGCCCCATGCCTTATTGGGGTGACGGCATTCACACTAGCAGCCATTAACCCCACAACGGGTTCCAGTGAGACTTTCGGCTGTTTAAGTGGACGGTCAGATTTGGAAGGAGGCTTTCTTTTTATCGACGGAGCCGTCCCCTTAGGAATCAGCTCGCCGAACTCCTTTCGCTTGGCAACCTGTAACTTTATCTGAGCCCTTCTCTCAGCATCGTCCATCTCTGAAAAAAAATAATGGACAGATAAAGTTATTAATTAAATTGAAGCCAGGTATGCAAATAAGGGTTGACGGACTTACGTCTATGAACTTGTTCACTGTATTTGATGGCTTCAGGTGTGGGTTCGGGACCGTCACAGTACCAGTGTATGGTGTCTGGATTTACCAACTTAGCCCAAGTCCTCTCCGTCGGCTTGGTCTTCTGAAAAATCTTCTCGAGGAAACCAAACTCTTCGACACTAACTTGAGGACGCCGTCTACCTGAAAAAGCGAACGGTCAAAAGCGAGAATAATAAACTGAACGAAAGTAAAAAGCTTAAAGATTAGGACAGGTGCATACGGGTCGGATCTAACACTCCCCAGGTTGTATCAACGGGTATATAATCCGTCTCCCTTGGTTGACCCATCCATCTGTCGCCCTCTAAGAAGAAGTATCGACTCTTCCAATCTCTATTTGAGTCGGGTGTTTCAAAGATAACCTTCAACAGTGGACTCCTACTGGCAAAACTATACATCCCCTTTGACTTGTCAATTTCATCTGGACGGCAGCAATGAAGAAATTCACGCACCATCAGCCTCCTGGCACCGTCTGTCATAGCACTATAGAGAATCTCCATTGCTATGAAGACCCTTCAGGCATTTGAGGATATTTGGGTGACGGACAGACCCAAATAATTTAGAAGTTCTCGATGCAGGGTACTTAAGGGAAACCTAAGTCCCGCCTTCAACATCTGTTCATATACTCCGACGCCATCTACCCCCTCATAATAACATTTCTCTGATTCATTGGGTAGACGGATTGAAATGTAGTCTGGAATTTGAAAAATGGCCCTAAATGTGCTGAAGTGTTTCTCCTTAATGACGGATGTAAATTTATGCACCGTCCACTCTAGTAACATGATGAACTCCCTAAGTCCATCAGCATCGATGACGGATCTTAATGGTTGATCCTCGTCGTCAACAGAAATATTCTCTATCTCCACCATCTCCATATCCTCATTTGTTGAGGACAAGGAAGATGCGGACGAACTCCTCTCTTCGCCCAGACTCTCTTGGTCTTTATGACCGGAAGGGTATACTTCCTCATAATCCGCCCCGTCACGAACTACTGACTGATTACTTGACGCACTAGACATTACCTACAAGTAACGACAAAACCTAAGACTGACGGATCTAGGAGCGTTGACGGGTGTGTATGAAAGTCTAACCAAATGAAAAGCACCCATGAAAGACTTGTAAAATCATAATAAATACTCACCAAGTCGGAGTTACTGAAGGTCGACGGTCGTATAGATGACGGGTACAGATATTCGACGGAAGGCTCTCTGACAAGGGTGACGATCGCGCTCTGACAATGCGTTTTGGCTGAGAAATGGAGAAATGAGAGGAGAAGTGTAATATATATAGGAAAAATGCACGGAAGACGAAGCGACTCTTCGATCCGGGACAAAACCCAATCAAGACATGACACATGTCGTACCTCATGAAGTGCTTGACAACCTGTCAACAAATGATCGCAGTTCTTGTCGTCCTCCTGTCCAACCGTCAAAGAACCTTCAACCGTCAAACCCAAACGATTATTGAACCGTCACCCTAGTAGTCCGTCCACCTATGCTTGACGGACTATAGGGTGAAGGGGGCAACTGAAGGTGTAAAAATTGGTATGACGGATATTCGCCTTGATGGGCTTGACGGATCTTAGCCCATGGGCCGACAATGGGTAAGCCCAAGGAATAGCAGGAACCTAACTTAAAATACTTGTCACACACGCCAGAAATCAAGGAGAATCCCAAAGGAAATCGGAATCCTAGTGCATGGAGAATTCCGGAAGATACGTGTGTTAGTAAAGGACTCTCTCTACAAGGAAATAACTTGTCCATCATGTTTGGGATTGCTCAAGAGGATTCCTATAAGGAAAAGACTTCTACATCAAGGAAGAGAGGTCACCCTTCTACTACTATAAAAGTCTCAATACCCTCACAAATCGAAGTACGCATAATTTACCCTCTCTAGCACTCTAGAGTTGTGAGAATATTTCTGACTTAACCTTCGGAGGGTAGTTGGCAGGCACCACACCGGTGCTCTCTACTAGGTCTTCTTTTTTGTGCAGGTGTTGTTTCGAGCGTGCAAGGACCGTGTGGCTTACTGGTGATTTATTCGGCATCATCATATATATATATACACACAAATGTCAAGAACTCTCAAGAATTTTTTTTCATACAATTTTGATCGATCAAAATTTATAGCTCTTTAAATTTATAAGGGTAAACAATAGATACAACTCTTGTGATCTACCCTTAGAATATGAATCTATGTTTATTTTGTGACCTCCCATGTTTTGCATTATAGGGTATTTCCATTAACTTCAATGAAATTTGCTGGTGTGGCAAGTTCTAATAAGTAATAACACTCATTTAAATTTTCAGTGTATTATTTGGTGCATGTAGCAAGATTTCATTTATTTTTCCTAGTGAAAAGCACGCATGTAGATTGGGTGGGGGGAGGAATAAATCTCTCTTGGGCTAAGCAAATGAATTGTAATTCACAACTAAAAAGGAATGAGTATTTGGGCCTCATGAAAATCGATGATGGGAACAAGCCTCAATAGGTAATAAAAGGCTTATTAACTGGATTGAAGTATGCAAGTAAAAGATTTTAGAAGGAAGTGTACATCCCTAAATTATAGATAATTAGACACTATTCGCCAATTTAGAACTTAATTCCAACAAACAAAAGGAAATATTACTGAGAGTGCATCATCCCCCTCAAGAATTAAGTTTTCAACACCCTAATAATTTTTCCCAACCAATCTCTCTCAATGAACTCATCCAATTTGGATGGAGGGAGAGTAGAGTAAAGTTGGAAAGAAATTAGTTCTACTCCATCCAAACTGACCATAAAACAAATCAACTTCATTAAATAGGCAAATTCCATTTCACAACATGGAAAGTTCTGATGATCAATTATTGGCTACTTTCAGTGGCTCCCTTTTTGATTGGTCTAGGGCTTGGGGACTCACCACTAGTGATTCTCTCCTTATGTTCCTTAGATCCCTTCTTTGTAATTAGTATTTTTTCTTTCTGTTTTTTTATCATCTTTTTCTGTACTTTTTACCTCTGCCTTATGATTTTAGCATAAGGTAGTTTCTTTGAATATACATCTTTTTACTTATCAAAAAAAAAAAAAAAAAAGAAAGATACCAAACTTAGAGGTGCATTCTATAAACGTTGTTTACATGTCAAGTAAGGTAGTCCATATCAGCAATCAGTCATTTTAGGATTCCAAAAGACTTCCATTTATTGATTTAAGGGCCTTTGAGTTAGAGAAGCGCTCCATTTGGTCACGCAAATGGGCTTGAGTGTCCAAATAAGTTTGTTTTGGGACGGAGATGGAGGGATTTGAATACACAAGGTAGTCCATATCAGTTTTGTTTTTCTTTTCTATATAAATAAATTTGTGCATAAGGGTGTGCATGGGTCGAGTCGGGTCGGGTCTGGTTGAGGGGATTTTTTGATAAAAAAAATTCAACCCAACCCAACTCATCACATAGTCCAACCCATGGGTTGGACAACTTTTTTTATTACTATTATTATTAAATTGAGTAGAAAAAAATATATCACACCTACCACCTAAGTTGATAAACAAACTATACATTAATATATGAACTAATATTCCAACTCAGTTATACATTAATATATGAATTAATATACATTAATATTGGCTTTTATATAGGATAGGAAGAAGAGCTGGTTATTTAAAAAAAATTTAATAATTATATAATATATTTTAAATATAAATTAAATATATGGGTAGATCGAGTCAAGTTTGGCAGGTTTGGAATTTTATGACCCAAACCCAATCCGACCCGCTATCAAAATTTTTTTGTAATCCAACTCAACCCACCAAACCCTAAAAACCGACCCAACCTGGCAGGTTGGGTTAGGTCGGGTCAGTTTTGGCAAGTCGATGGGATGGCTCCACACCCCTATTTGTGCATGTGTTTGTTTTTTTTTTTTTTTTCTTTTTTTTTTTTCTTTTTTCTATTAGATTTACATAAATTACCATAAGAAGTATGAATAAAGGCCGGGTCTAGTGGGATAGCAAGTGTCTTTTACAAAAAACAACCGGTTGTAAATGGGTCTTTCTTTGCCTCTGAAATGACAAGTATACAGTCTGATGTCTCTATTAGATTCAAGTCCAAGAATAAGCCTCTTCAAAAACTATCAAGGTAAGACTATCTATGAATCACCTCTCTTATAACCCACAAAAGTGGGAGTTTTAAGCACCAGGTACTCTAAGAAGTAGCAATGCTTGTTTCTGTTATATAATGGCAAAGATGAACACAAATAGTAGTTAATCAGGATTTAAAAGCTAATTCAGTTTGAGCACTACAGACAGTTTCGATTTCTTTAATCTCAGCTAATGTCATATGAGTCCTACAAAATTCTTTACAAGCTGATACGAGATTCTGTACAGCTAGGTTTGACAATTCAGTTCTGTTAGTATGGATGCTAACCTCTTGTATCAACCGAAAAAGAGCATCCTTACGAAACCTGTGAGCATTTTCCTCAAGCAAATTCAACCATGCCGAATTAGAGAATGCCTGCAACTCAGGCATGGAATGACTAGTTATACAGGCGAGGGCAGCCATATAGTCGTCATTCTCTAGCTTCATGCAAAACTTTTCTTTGACAAGGGCAGGTGGTGGAGTCCTATCTGCCTTGGTCAAGTGATTCCAAGTTGTTTCCAGTAACACTCCCTGGCAATTATGCATAGCTCCCACCAATGAATAAAAATAGAACTGAAGATTAAATTAAACTCCAAACAAGGAGATTTTCTTTTCCTAGTATTCTACAAAGGGGAAACACCAAGTGACATGCAGTGCGAGAGACATTTTGGAGATTCTAGTTATGCCAGACCCATTTGGGAGATTCTGGTTGATGATTAAACATCTCATTCTGGAACTCACATCTGTGTGTAAGCATGCATGCATGTGCACAAAAATAAGAACAAAATAAATAAAAAGGCCACAAGAGACACCCAAGTACATATGTAAAACTTCATAAACACTCTTGAATGATATAGGTAATTTTTTTTTTTTTTTTTTTGAAAAACATATAGATAAAATATTTAAGAGTTAGTATATATATGAAGAGTATATAATCAGAGATCTTTTTTTCCTGGTATGATATCGCTAAAAGATTATCTTTCAAAAACACTGAATTCCTTGGGACGTCACTAAGATGAGTATGGATTGTCAATGTTTTAGACAATGGGTGACAAAGCAGGGCGGATGATGTCATGATGCTCAGAGGAGAAAAATTATAAACAAAAACAAACAAACAAACATGTATGTTTGTGCATGGGTGTGCAAGATTTTTTGTAGGGAATATCTTTGATAATAAATTTCCAACATAACCCAAAACCAAAGTTTAGACCCTTGCATTACCATACTATCAGTTTCACTTTTTCTATTCTTTCAGTGTTGAAGTCCAATATTATAGTTTCTTTGTTCTTTTCATTTTAATTGGCAGCATATCTAGATATCCCTGAAAGTTTAATTACTCCCTGTTACTTTCACAGCACTTAATGAACATACACTCTGCTTACAATAGAAATTGAACTAAATCTAATATCTTGGACAAAGAGGATCAGATTTGGGTTTTTAAAAAATATTATTTGTTTGTTTTTACTATTATATTTATATATGGAAAATGTTCCATTCGCTCCAATGGATAAACACCATAACACATAAGTATTATGCCTCATCAAAAACAACAGCAGTAACCATGCCTTACTCTCAAAATTTTAGGGTGGGCTATGGATCCTCAATCAACTAATCAGAGTCAGCCACAGATTATTTCCACCATTATATTCTATCCTAAGCATTAACCTTATGCCATAAAATGAAATAAAGGGGGGAAGGGAAGATACCTTTACAGATCCAGAAGCATTTAATATCATCCGAAGATGACGTTTTGCATTGAAGTGAAAACCATGGTGCAGCATCCCTCTGTAAATATTCTCAAAATCATCCCACCTTTTTTCTGCAATGCATGCATCCAACATGGTGTTGAATGTGTAGATATCTGGTATCACACGAGCCCTATAATCAGATTTCCTGCTGATATGGTTCCTATCCTCTGACATCATATTGAACAGCTTTTTTGCTTCTTCAAACATCCCATGTTCTAGGTAAGCTTTCAACATTATATTACAACTAACAAGATTTGGGGAGCAAAAGTTCTGCATTTCTTTGAAAATGTAAGCTCCATCTTCAATGTTTCCCGAGTCAATACAAGCTTGAATTAAGCCAGTGTAAGTCACTACTAGAGGCTTATTTGCGACCTTACATATTTTCTCCATCTGTCAAAATAATGAACGTGAAAAATGTGATCAAACTCTCAGCTGCAACCATGAATGAATACACACACACACACATTCTAGGAAAATAGCTCAGCCAGATGCTAATATTGTAATCATCCATACACTTCTTGTAGATGACTGACAATAAAATTATCAGCTTAGTACTCACATGTGACTTTTGTTAATATGTGGAACAGAAAATCCCAAGAAAAGGGCCAAGGGTACTGTAGGAATGTTGTACCGGGTAGGACAAAAAACAAAGGTCCCGCATTATATGCTATATTGCATTCCATTTAGGTTGCAGATCAGAGAAGCAGAAAGAAACCTGTATATTTTGACCAGCACACCCACCCACCCCCCACCCCCCCCCCCCCCCCAAAAAAAAAAAAAAACTTAAGTGGCTTGATCCAGAGGTAATGCTGCTCATCCACCTTGCATATATTATACTTTATTATGTGATAGGGAAAGCACGCTATGTGAAAATAAGCTATAAGTGAAAGTGTATGATATGCAAAAAAAAAGAAAAGAAAAAAGTAAGGAACCACTATGAAAGGTAGACAAGGGAGAACAATAGTTCAAACATTATATAGATTAGCCAATGATTCATCAACACTCAAGACAATGAAATCCTATAATATTAATTAAGATAGCTCACACTCAACTCGACTCAATTCAATTAAACTTAACTACGGCTTAATCCCAAAAAATTGGAATTGGCCATGGATTCTCATTAACCAATGGGGGATTGGTTATATGTAATCTTTCCCCCTCTTATTATATGAATCACGCCCACCTCAATCTCTTTATCCCTGTAAATTATTAATCCAAAATACCGGTTTTCTACTTTTACTAAAATTGCAATCTACATACTCAGTTCTAGTCCCACTCAACCTAAGGCCCTCTAGATTCCGAAGTCTCCAAACTTCCAACTTGAAATTAATTCCTACCCTCGTGTCATCAACTAACATGAAATCATCCGCAAAAAAATATATACAAAGGAATCTCATCCTGAATCGATCTAATAAAATCATCTATAACTAGTGCAAAGAGATAAGGACTCACTATTATTATCATTCCCTATCCTCACCTAATGGTCTGTCCTTCCTATGAAAGATGGTGTGGTGTTCGAAAGTCCCATCTAGGGTTTCCTACTTTTCTTCAACTGCTGCACTAGGGAAGATCTTTTTTTTCTTTTTTTTAATATATATATAAGTAATAAAATATATTAAAAAGAAGAAGGATTTCACCTGAGTATACAGGAAGTATACATCAGGGACAAAAACAAATCAAGTGCATAAATTACAAAAGTCCATGAAACCATGGACTAAAGAAAAAGAACGAAAGCCTAACACTGCAACCCAATCTAGAAGAGTCTTAAGGAAGAAAAGTTTAAGATTTGAGACTGATCTCTCTAAATCCTCAAAATGCCGGTTATTCCTCTCTCGCCAAATGCACCACATCAAACAATAGGGCACAACCATCCAAATAGCAGCATTCCAATGCCTCCCAAACTTTCCTTGCCAACAAGCCTCAGCTCCACCACCGTTTTCGGCATAACCCAATGAATGCCAAACAAAGTAAACACCATAGACCACAAATCAAAAGCAAGAGGGTAATGGATAAGGAGGTGGTCTACTAATTCCCCATTTCTTTTACACATACAACACCAATCCAAAATCAAAACCTTTTGTTTCCTAAGATTATCTAGGAAAGATCTTATCTATTGACAATCTCCGGAAGAGAGATATTTTGATCTTGGGTTGGTGCAGCATGTGCAAAAAATGGGGGGAGTTCGTGGATCACTTGCTCCTTCATTGTCCTATAGCTTTGGAGCTATGGACTGGCACTCTGTTTATTTGGCCTTCATTGGGCTATGCCAAAAAGAGTCATTGATATGTTTGCAGCTTGGTAGGGGTCCCTCAGCAAGCATAGAACATAGGCTTTTGGAGAATTGTGCCACATTGAATTATGTGGTGTCTTTGGAAAGAATGGAATTCTAGAAGTTTTGTGGGATGTGAACGGAATATCCTTGAAATTAAGGCCTTCTTCCATCGTACTTTGTAGGATTGGAGTGCTGCTTTTATTTCTCCTTTGATCATTGTATTTTGACATGACTGTACTTCTCTCTTGGTACACCGCCGGTATACTAAGGTTATTCTCTTTCTAATACATTTTACATAACTTATCAAAAAAAAATATAAGGACTCAACGTTAATACTAGATGTATACCTATTTTGACAGGATAGGAAACTCATTCGTGATTCCTCTACTAGTATTGTCACTCTGACATAAAAATAATCACATTAATCGCCTTGTGATAAGATTAGCTCAAATCTGAGTCAATAATTTTAGGACACTTCGTTCTGTCTTGACTATAACCATTGTAATGTTCTAGTGGTTTACACTATTAAGTAGCATTTTATTATTTATTTAATTGACTGACTATATTTGGTGTGAATTTCATTTTGATTTTATTTCTGAATTTAATGTAATTGATCATATTGTTTTTTTCCTTATTTGTTGTAACCTTTTTTTGGGATAAATAACGAAATTGTATTAATCAAAGATCCAGGTACACCGGGGGTGTACATGGGCTGTGCATCAAAATCTTACATTACAAAGATCAAGCATTTCTGAAAAATTAGAACATGGAAAAAGTTATAAAACCAAACTCTAATCCAGCAAGGTGTGGAGAAGGAAAGATTTAATTTTCCGGATGCAGGAAGCTCTACTTTAAGGACACAGGATAACATTATCAGACATATTGAATTTGATGGAATGATATGGAATTAAGATTTTTCTCTCCAGGTTGGGGGTGATTCCAAGCTATAAAGCCTAGGGTTTTAGGCAGCTCTAGGTGGTGAAACCTAGAGTTGTTAGGTTTTTCCCTTCTTTCATAGTCTTGCAATCTCCATGTTGCATCAACTTGGTATTAAAGAAAAAATTGACCTTAATTCAAGAAGCATCATTAGAAACCATCAAAATTTACCAACCATCACAACCACCACAACCACCACCTTCCACAATAGACTAGCCCTTAAACAGCAACCTACCATATGAATGAGAACCCACCACCACCAAGCCGTTGTGAACCAACCTTCAAAGCACACAATCGGATTACAACAAGTCAAACGGCCACAATAACAAAATCCAAACACTCAAAGCTTCAAAACCTAGCCACCACTGAACCCCAACCAAGCTGCCAACCCTGAACCAGAACACTGCCAGAATGCCAACTTACCCACCATTGCAATTGACCGGAAATCCCAGCCAACACATTGACATCATGACCAAAGACCCTCACCAAGAACCAAACAGGAAGAGAGAAAGAAACGTTAAGCAGACACCCATAACCCAATTTGGGCACCAATCAACTCCATGAGCTTTCAATTATCGATACAAACCAGTGACCCAGCTTTCTCAACCCCTGCTCAATACAATTGGAATCTCCCAGCTGGACCATGAGCTCGTTGTGGGAGACACTTATTTTCATTTAGCGACACATTGTGGGAGACATACTTAATTGTCCTGCGATCTTCGCAAGTTATGCCGAACCTTATGAAGTAAAAATCATGTAGTTTTAAAGGTCTAGCTATGTGTCATAGGGTTAAAAGGAAAGTTTTTAATTTGAGTTTTATTTAACAAGTTACAGTCAAAATTGTAAATACTGCAAGTCAGGCTAAGTAAGGGTATTTTGGTAGTTAGTTGAGTAGAGGTCGAGCATTGTTGTGGTGGCAAGTGCCTTCCAACCATTGTAGTATAGTTAAGTGTATAATTTCTAGGAGATCCTAAGTATCTTTAATTTTTTTTTTTTTTTTTTTTTTTAAGTCCAACTTAATATTTTCTTAGGTTTTCAGTTTACTAGTTAAACTAGGGATTTCTAATACTACTTCCTTTTTTTTGGGGATAAGTACGAAAAAAATTTATTAAAAAAGACTACTTTATGCGAAAAGATCACAAAGCAGCCAGGGATTACTAATACTACTATAAAACAAAGTCTTTATATATTATTTGTTCTCAATGTACTAAGAGATAAATGGAATTAATAATGTATGTTTTGTGCATTGAGGTATGTTGACCTTCAAGGTTATTGTTCACAGATTGTTGGCAGATTCAATTTTAGTTTTTTCTCACTTCTTTTGCAACCCTAAATCAGATATTTTCCCTTATTTACTACAACCCTAGTCATTCTTGAAGCCTAACCCTTCTTTCTAAAAGTTCTAACCCTAACTCCACAAATTTTCTGACCACAAGAACAAATAGACAAATCCCCTGGTTTGTCCTACATTAGTTTTGAAATTGAAAACCAAGCAAAGAAGTGTTAGTTTTGGTTGTAATCTAAATACACCAATGAAGAGAGAGAGAGCACTAACTACTTCCTAAGTAGCATTATCATCTTGAATTACCAACTTTTCTAGTCATACAACTCCCAGGGCATTAAGAGAAGTTTTGTCCAAGCTTTTTAGCACTTAATAGCTACATTGTCACTAAAGCAAGATGAAGTGCCAGCCTACCAAAGCTTAAATACATAAAAGGAACGTCCACATAAAAAATGTAAGTGTAAGATATAGCTTAACAAAAGTACCAGCTTCAATGCTTCTTGGCACCTTCCAGCAGTACAAAGACAGCGAGCCAGGTCATAATAAAGAGCTGCAGAACCTACTATTCCTCGCCTTTCCATGTGTTGAACAGCCAAAAGAGCTTCATCTGTTTTTCCTTCTTTCCAAAGTGTATTCACAACCACTGTTTACAACAGAAGTCATTGTCATAATGTAACCAAACATGATAGCATGTAAAAGAAAAGAAGCTAAGTAAAATACCTTTATATGTTAAAGCATTTGGAATAGAAAATTTCTGCAATTTTCTGAAAAACTCATGAACTAAGTTGTACTTGCCACATGCAAACATCACCTGCTCAAGCAATTAAAAGGGATATTCAGCATAAAGCTGCAAAATATCTTCATATATATTATAAATTTATTAAAGAAGAGGATCTACCTCATGTGCTCAGGAAACATACATAAAGTGCTCCTAGAGAACAGCAATAATTGAGAGTTGCAATCTAAAAGAAAGAGAATCAATGGAATCTAAAATAGAATGTATCTCAGCAGGGCCCAAAACCCGGAAACATTCTAACAATGTTCTTATAAAAGAGGATTTCAGCTAGTTTCATAAACCCAGAATAATATTTTTATTTCTCAAGCAGAAGTGGCAGTTCAGTCGCATATTTTATGAACCCAGACTATCGTGTTGTCAAATTATGTTTGAGCTCCCAAATAAGATATCAAATGGAGCACATAACTATATAAGTCAGATAAGATCGTATTGGATGTGAAAATGGTCACTTTCATTGGGATGGAAGGAAAAGCTAGTTCAACAACGTTTATATAGTTTTGGGCCAATAGCAAGCAATTCTACACATTTCTTTTGTATGATAACTAAACACTACAAGAAAAAAATATCCCACATGGCCACTTCAGAAATTGCATGCTGGAAGGATACATATTCATGCATATCAGGAAATCAATTGAAAAACCACAATCATCTTAGTATTTAATAAACAATTTTCACAAGAAAGAAGTAAACTAAGTACCATGCCATTAAAGTGTTACTTTAATAGTGAAAGAACGGACCACAAGAAAGCAACTAATGGCAGCTATTACCTCCATGACAAGTCCATATGTTGTAGAAGAGGGCTTTTGGCCTTGTTGCTTTAACTGCTGCAAAACCCAGAATGCTCCTTCCCATTTTTCCTGCTGGACACAGGCATTTAGGACCTGTAATGAAGAGACATATAAATCATATAAGTGAGATAATTTGGTAAAACTATTTTATAACTAAAGAAATTCGTTTAGGCAATGCTAAGGGGTTGATCCATGAGTATGAAGAGAGGACCACCTTAGACTGGAAATTTCAAAAATCAAGGAATCGTTAAACTCAAGAAAAGAGATAAGATAAATATAGGCAGATTTTATCATCCGTGCAATCAAAAGAATGCAAATATGTCATCTTAAACTTGACCAAGGATATCCCCACCCCTTCAAAATAGAAGCTTTTCCTCCCTAACATAAGAAGAGCAAATCAAACAATACCAAAAGTCTTTTCAGATAAAGCTCTTTATGGCAAAACTCTACTTAATCTCTACTTCCTACAACAATACCAAAAGATGTTAAGAGTACCAAAATCCAAATTCATAAAACCAACTGTCAAAACCCTAGTGCCTATGACAAGCTACATGTACTAGCTTGAGATCTAACTAAACCATACATTAAAAATTACAAAAATAACAAATAACAAATAAAAAAAGCCCTGGCTTTATTACAAAACCTAAAATCACTTGGTTTGAAGCTGTTTCCAGTTTGAAGGTTAATCTAGGCAAGTCAAAGTTGGAACGAAGACAAATAGAATGGAAGTGATTGTATCTCTTGAAAGGGGGTAGAGATACTTTAATAAAAAGAACTTTTTCAAATCTACCCACTTACTTCTTATCTCTGTTTCCTATTCCAGCTGGTGTGACTCATCATATAGAAAAATATGGCACAATTTTTCATGAAGAGGGTTGGGTAATGAACCCAAACTTCAGCAGAATTTCTTAGGGGTGGTATGGGGGATGAACCCAAATTTCATTCAATTAAATGGGCTACTATTTATGCTCCACTTTCTTCTAGTGGTTTGGGGATCAGAAATCTGAGACTTTTTAATGAAGCTTTGCTTGGGAAGTGGTTGTGGAGATTTGGGTTTGAAAGGGATGTTCTTTGGTGGCAAGTGATAGAGGCAAAGTATGGATGTGTGTGGGGTGGCTGGTGTACTGGTGCAGTATCTAGTCCCTATGGTGTAAGTTTGTGGAAAAATATTAATCAAGGTTGTCCTTCTTTGTCTCATTTTATTCTGTATGAAATTGGTGATGGTAGATCATTTAGTGTTACATTGCTCTAGTGCTAGAGAGTTGTGGTCTATGGTATTTAGCCTCTTCAGAATTCAGTGGGCAATGCCTAAAGGAGTAACAGAGCTGCTAGCTTGTTGGTAGGTTGGGTTGGGGCAGTATCAGTGCATAGAAATTTGGAAGACGATTCTTCACCATTTAATGTGGTGTCTTTGGCGGGAGACAAATTCCAAATGTTTTGAGGGCTGCGAATGGAATCCATTGGATCTGAAGTTGATGTTTCTTCAAACTTTATTTGAATGGATGGTTGCATACAGCTGGTTGTCTTTTTCTACTCTCTTAGATCAGATTGATCATTGCACTTTTAGAATTCAATTGTGGGTATAACTTTACTATGCTCCCTATAAACTTCAGCTATGCCTCAATATATTATCATTTACTTTATCTATCTAAAAAAAATCTTGGGCTATGCCTATGCCTTTATATTATTGATTCAACAAAGTCGATTACATATCCAAAAAAAAAAAATCACTTACACTTAAGAAAGTGTAGAATCAGTGAAAGAAAATTACCATCTGACAATTTCAAGAATTCTGTCATACTTTAGTTGCAGCTCAAAGATTTAACAATTTCTAAAATAATAATAATTTTTAATTTCTATCTTCAAAAGTATGTCATGTAACAGGTATAGAAACTATCCAATCATGCAGGTATGCACCAGTGAAGCAAATACAGACCATTATCTTTTGCAGATTGAGCTCAATCGAGTATTACTCACCGCATTGTAAACCATGATATCTGGTTCCAACTCTGGGTCCCACTTCCCAATTACCCCGGTTTTGAACTTCTTCTTGGGAGGAGATCGCATACTATCAATTACATCAAAAAGTTCCTTCAAATACCCCGCTTTTCCAAGAGTGACAGCAATACATTGATAAGCAACTAAATCAGGATATGTAGACACTTGTTGCTGGAGAGAAATTAAACAAAAACAAATAAATAAATTGTATTTTCTCTCAAAGCTTTCTCTTTACTCTTAGCAAGGTGTATTGCACAAGCAGAAAGCATGCTATATGCAAAAAAATAAATGTATAATACCTGCATTGAATGAAAGACATTGAGTGCCTCCACAGGTCTATTTGCCTTTCCAAGTACATCAAGTGCAGTCGTGTATATAAATCTACAAAATGCAGAGGAAACATAGTCAAAAGACCCTTTCTGTACAACGACCATCATCTTAACTCACTAGAGCCAAATAGTATTTCCGGAACCACTTGCTTACTAGATTTTATATATATATATATATATATATATATAGATATAGATATATATATTTATAAGTACCACCTGCTTACTTGAAAATGTTAAAAGATCCCAATAGAAAGGTTCCAAGAAAGGTACTTTCAAGATATTACAATCCCAATCACTTAAATTCAACTCACCATTATTCTTAAACAGAAAATTCTTAAAATAGGGAAGTAGTTAATGCAAATGCCTTCCATACAAGTTTGGCCTTGACAAGGTTTGTTAGAAGCTAGCAATGAGTAGCGGTTTTGAGGTTAGAGGTTTCTATCTTTCTTTCTACCCCCCTATTATTTCCTTCGCTTGGAGGTTGGTGTGGCAATCGAAGGTTCCTCCAAGGGTGGCTTTCTTTTCATGGTCAACTTCTTTAGGTAAGATTCTTATAACTGATAACCTTCGCAAAAGGCATATTATTGTTCTTGATTGGTGTTACATGTGTGAGAGGTGTAGGGAGTCGGCGGATCATCTTCTGCTTCATTGCCCTATAGCTTTTGAGCTGTGGTCTTTGGTGTTTTGATTGTTTAGTCTTCATTGGGTTATGCCACAAAAGGTAATTCAATTACTTTGAGTCTTGGCAAGGTAAATTCGGAGACACCGCAATATTGATTTTTGGAGACTTGTGCCGTATTGCTAGATGTGGTGTATTTGGAGTGAAAGAAATGCAAGATGCTTTGATGGCTGTCGGCGGTCCTTGTTAGAGATTAAGTCTTTTTTCTTACATACTCTCCTTGTATGGAGTGTGGCTTTGTCGCAATTTTCTTGTTTTTCCCTTCTTGTTTTTCTTGTTTTACTTGATTATTGTTGTGAGGCCAGAAAATTTGCGATCCAGGCCCGCTTTGCATTAGGGCCCAAGGCCCACACCGAGGATAGGCGTTGCCGAGGACATGCAACCGAAGTCCAAATGGCCTAGAGATATAGCCGAGAATGACTCTGTCCTCGGCATCCTAAATTGCCCCTGGAGAAAAGGGCGAGTACGATGTAGGAGCGGTTCAAGGAAAAACTAAACACCTCCGCATTGATGGGGAAAGGACCCCTGGACAGTGAATTGACAAAAGAAAAGGGAAAAGCTGTCATTACTGTAATTAAGTACTCTGCGCCTGACAGAGCAATGCTTTTCAGCTTTTACAACCGCCCCCAACCACTTTAGGTATGGGCCAATGGGACAGGCATCAGCCCTCGAAAGCTGAAACTACACGTGGACGTTGGTGAGAGGGTAAAGGCTAGTATAAAAGGAGAGGGAAGCAGGCCAAAAAAAGGGGGGGGGACAAAAGCCAAGAGTTAGAGCCTCCTAAGTCGTGTCGAGGAGAAAATCTTCTTGGGCAAGCATGATACGCCCTTGTGCGAATACCATAAACACCATGACCAACCACTATCCAGTGACCAAATCCTAGCTTTTCAGCCCACGCTCTACAAATTTTATTGTTTGGGCCTTTAAACGTGCGAACCCCGTATCAGTTTGGAGTCGTTACAAATTGAGTCCTTACAATTGGCGCCGTCTGTGGGAAGCTTGTGCGTTGGCACAGGCGGCGGTTAGTCATGGTGGGATCAAGCCCTTGTCGACAAGGGTCCCTCAAAAGAAATAGTTTTGGCGGTGGGGCTAGCTAGGCGAAAGCCTCCTCATTGTTCCCAGTAGTTGTGGTTCTAACTTAGCTCCCACTCAGGGCTACCCTACGAAGTGCCAGTGGCACGAGTAGTTCTAGGGTTTCCAACATCAAGTTAATGCCCCGTACCCTTGTCAAGGGGCTAACCCTTGAGTCAAAAAGAAAATCTAAGTTTTGGACAGAACCAAGGTCTTGCATGGTCCTTGGACCCAAACCTATGGGGAAACCAAGTACATCAAAAAGAAAATCTAAGTTTTGGACAGAACCAAAGTCTTGCATGGTCCTCGGACCCAAACCTATGGGGAAATCAAATACATCAAAAAGAAAATCTAAGTTTTGGACAGAACCAAGGTCTTGCATGGTCCTCGGACTCAAACCTATGGGGAAACTAAGTACTTCAAAAAAGAAAACCTAAGTTTTGGACAGAACCAAGGTCTTGCATGGTCCTCGGACTCAAACCTATGGGGAAACCAAGTACTTCAAAAAGAAAAACTAGGTTTTGGACAGAACTAAGGTCTTGCATGGTCCTCGGACTCAAACCTATGGAACTTAAGGCAACGAATACTATTTGAAGCGTGGCAAAGCACTCTAGTGCCCGGCGATTCTCTCGGACGGTTCATTTTTGGCTATACGTCCTCGGATGATTGTTTCATACGCAATGCAGAATATTTAGTTATTATTTCAGTCAGCCTTGTATGATTAACCTATCCCAAGTCGGTATTGTTATGCCCGTCAGTTTCGATAAATTCAAAGAGGTAACATTTTTGCTAAACAAAGGTATCGACCCTAAGCACTGTTCAATAGAAAATTACACCAACACATCCATTCGCAAAATAATTATTACAGAACATAAGGAACACACAAAATGGGATAAAGTTATCTTTTATTAGACAGAGAAGTAGTACAGCGTACAATAAAGGGCTTAAACAAGCCTATACCGAAAGCTAACTAGAAAAACAAAAAGAAAAGCAAAAAAGAAAAGATACAGGGGAGAATTAAATCCTTTAAATTCGGCTCTAGCAGCGACTCAGCATGTTAGGATGACCCCAGTTATGGAAGAGAAGAAGAAGCAGAGGCAAAAGGTGGCACCAATGAAGGAAGAGAGGAAGAAGCAGTTGAACCTAACCCCCGTGCCAGCTCTGACTGCAACCGAGCAGGTTTCACATTAGTAGCGCTCTAGAGAGAGCGGATGGTACCGACGATGAGGAACCTCAATGCTGTCGCACCAAAAATCTGATGCGACCTGCACCTGTTCGGATTTTGGCTGAAGGAAGAAAAGGCTCCTTTCTTGCCGTATCAGGGGGAAGAAGTGTCTTGAGTCTTTGTCTCCCCTGCCCTGACCGGACCATCTTGAATCTCGGGGAAACCCAATGCTTCTGGAGAGGGTGCGGTCTCTCTGCCCTCATCCCAGACTTCGCTATATCGCTCCCTACGGATCAATCACACTGGTAACGGGGGCTATGGGCACAAACTGGAAAGTTGGGGATTTGGAAGGCTTAAAGGGTCTGCGGGTAAGGGAAATGACCTCTCACTGCACTCCTTATATGGGGAGCAAGCCGGGTGGCATTTATGCTGTACAAATCTCTAAGCAAAGCTACCAACGAGATAGGTCCCGCTCGATTCCCAAAACGGTCTTCAACCGTTGGATTTGCGCCGCCTCGTAAAGAGACCTCATTAAAGGCGCGCTTCGTGTGCTGAAACGGCAGGAGCACGGCATGGGTAAAACCAAGAGAATGTCTCACAACTGGGGGCGTGTCCTAGGCAAACAACGAGGCTCCTGCCCTGATGAAGGACAAGTGTTAGCAAACCATGACGTATGCCCGGTGTCATCAAAACCCTCCTCTCCGTCCGAGGATCCGGACAGCAGGATTTTGAGGGGCTATTGTGGGGCCAGAAAATTTGCGATCCAAGCCCGCTTTGCATTAGGGCCCAAGGCCCACGCCAAGGATAGGCATTGCCGAGGACATGCAACCGAAGTCCAAATGGCCTAGAGATATAGCCGAGAATGACTCTGTCCTCGACATCCTAAATTGCCCCTGGAGAAAAGGGCGAGTACGGTGTAGGAACGGTTCAAGGAAAAGCTAAACACCTCCGCATTGATGGGGAAAGGACCCCTGGACAGTGAATTGACAAAAGAAAAGGGAAAGGCTGTCATTACTGTAATTAAGTACTCTGCGCCTGACAGAGCAATACTTTTCAGTTTTTACAATCGCCCCCAACCACTTTAGGTATGGGCCGATGGGACAGGCATCAGCCCTCGAAAGCTGAAACTACACGTGGACGTTGGTGAGAGGGTAAAGGGTAGTATAAAAGGAAAGGGAAGCAGGCCAAAAAAAAGGGGGGGGGGGGGGGGGGGGGGACAAAAGCCAAGAGCTAGAGCCTCCCAAGTTGTGCCGAGGAGAAAATCTTCTTGGGCAAGCATGATACGCCCTTGTGCGATTACCATAAACACCATGACCAACCACTGTCCAATGACCAAAGCCTAGCCTTTCAGCCCACGCTCTACAAATTTTATTGTTTGGGCCTTTAAACGTGCGAACCCCGTATCAGTTTGGGGTCGTTACAAATTGAGTCCTTACAATTGTAATTTTGGTTCTTGATTTTTGCCCCCACAGTACATCCCCAATGTACTCGGGTTGGCTATTTTTTTCTTAATAAAATTTTCCATTACCTATAAAAAAATGCCTTCCATACAAGTATTGTTAACATAGATCACACCACTAATAGAAATAAAATAAAATTATACTTAAAACACCAATCTATCGCAAGAACATATGACAATCTAGTACTTACTAACAATAGTAATAATAATCACGTATATTATTTTGTTTGTTGAGCATTGAAACTTATTGCCTTGCCTTATCAACCTTGTTTGAAATATTTTTGGGGTCTTAATTCTTACATAAGCTCCTTAACTGAATCTAGCAGGCTCTTATTTTTTTTTATATAGAGTGAACTTCAATATACTTACCAATTAGGGGTTTTTATTTTGATATTCCTTGCAACATAAAAATAAATCCGAGCCAGTACAACTATATAGACAAAAAGATAAAGATACTGGCACAAAATAACAATATGAGAAACATTCTTGCATGAGTACAAGAGTAAATGTACTTCAGAAAATCATTTAAGGGCTGTTTGGCATTGCAATCAAGAAGCATTGTAATAAACTTTTCCTTAAAAGTTCACCAAAAAGACCAAAAGAAAAAGATATATGTACTAGACATATATGTATGTATGTAAATACACATACATACATACATACATTACACTTTTCCACCCTAAACTATTACCCCAATTACACCTAACTCCCTGAACTATCTAAGTACATGCTTGACCCCACAAAGTTATAAATTTGTTTCAATTTCCGCCCTGCAGTCTAATTTTGTGTTATGTCTGACGGATTTTAACATTGAAAGACCTATTTACCCCTCTATCCAAAACAAAAAACTAGGGGGTAAATTGGTATTTCAATGCTGAATTTTGTTAGAGTTAACATTAAAACAAACAGCAGAGAATTAAGTATAACGTATTTTTAAAATTGGGGGGTTGATCGTGTGTTTCAATAGTTCAAGGGGTTAGGTATAATCGAGGTGATAGTTTAGGGTGGAAAAGTATAATTTGCCCATCTATATGGGCAAACATATTATGTATGTATAAGGATAAACTATTTTGAAATATGTATTGTTTGATCAACGACTTTAGAGCTTCTACAATATTGATAAACTACTTTGAAATTATAACTACTCAAACAAGCCAAAAATTGGTTGAAGCAAGTTCAAAACAGATTTTCCTCATAAATATGTAAGGACCTCCATCAGGACCTTTATTTTATTGGTACCTCTATATTTTTATAAGTAATAAAGATTTTCATTAATAAATAGGAATCTCTAGAGGAATGGCTTTCAAAAGATGGCACCTATCCCCCAAAAAAGAAAAAAAAAAAGAAAAAAAAAGAGAGAAGTAGCTTCCTAAAGATGACTGCTGAAGATTCAAGTTTTGATTGGTACCTCCTTGAGGACCATTACCACCAAAGCCACTACCACCTTCGCCATCAATATTGCAACTTCTATGCAACAGTAACATCATCAACCAGGGCTATTGCTAGTAAATCCTAACACCACGACAACAATTACCATGGCCTGCTCTGATGCAGTTGACATAATGACAAAAAGTGCAACTAACTACACAAGATCATCAATCCCACCCTGATCAGATCCATTTTAATCCATTCTACCAACTCTAAACCCATTAGAACATACTCTGTAATCAAACGCTTCATCCAAATACATAGTTCAAAACTTTGTATTAATGTCCTGTGATGCATTGAATACAAGGCTTGACTCTTTTCTCTAAGAGAGCTAAAGCTAGATCATCCAATTGTAACAGTTTCTCTAGAAATTCTGTCATGACATTTATGTACAACCTGTAAAATGATTTGAAACAATGTAGTTCTTTTTTTAATATAAGTAATTTGAAACAATATAGTTTGATTGTTTAAAGGAAGTTTTGCGCTCAATGTAATTGTGGTGCCATTTCAAAACACATGTAACCTACAACAAAATTCATTACTCAAATGCTTAATATTCATAATACTAATTACAGAAAAGAAGAGTCTCAAAAAAAAATTACAGAAAAGAAAAGAAAAGAAAATGCTCTTTTAAAACATGTGTAATGTTCATCAGAGAGACCAAAAAAAGAGAAAAGGATACCTGGGCCTGTGGGATTTGAAGCGCTCACGCATCTGAAGCCACTCAACGACTTGTAGCACCCGCCTCCAATTTCCTAGTTTTCCCAATATCTGGATAACCCTCAATATAGAATGATCACAGAATCGGATCCTTGCACTTCGCATTGTCTTTGTAAACATCCATTCAGGCATGTCTACATCTGCACCATTCAACCTGTTAAAATAAACTACTTTAACATTAACCAAATCATGAGAATTAATATTTAAGATAATTTAGAATTAGATAATGAGATATTTAGATTGGTCTCATAAAACAAAGAAAGATAAGACTTATCCAAGACATGACAAGCACAGCAGCAAATGTCATCAATATGCATTTGGAGGGGTACAAACTGCAGAGAATACGGTTTAAAAATTACAATTATTTCTTTCTAAAAAATCAAGCTTCATAGCAGTAAATTTTCTCCACACAAGTATTAAATCTTAACAAATACCCAAAAAGTTCATTTTCTTGTTTTATCATTTCAGATTATGGATCACATTATCAAACAAAATTATATACTAACTCCTCATAACACCTAAATTTTGTTTGCCAAGATTAGTGAGATAATATCAACATCACAAAAGTTCCCATGACCAGTCCACTATAATTAGTATTCATAACTGGTCCTTTAAACATGCCATCAAAATATTGTCGACAAAAATTACAATTCACGATGCAAAGAACTCGTAGATAAAATTTGTAAATCAGTCTAAATATGGAAGCTCATGGATTCACATGATACAAGTGACATTAACATATCAAGACTATATAAAGATATACATGATGGACCTCATTATCTAACAAAAGACCAGAATATATTCCCATTACAATATTTTGGAGCACGCAGATCTACATCTAACTAGAGGGAACTAAAACCAAACTGCAAGACATAATAAAAGTTGTTAATATTACATCTAATTATGAGTTAAACATTATATTGAAAACAAAACATAATAGAAATAAATTCATCCAAAACTAGGGACACTATGAGGAAAAAAAAGGAGAGCAACAGACTGCTTTGCTAGCTTCTGGATTCTCTCTTCCATCTCCATCCGTGAAACTCGTGGCTTGTCCACAACGTCACTGAATTCATCAAAATTCTTGAAGGCAGCTCTTTCCTCCTCTGCGCCATTACCATCAATTCTTTCAGAGAAAGAGTGACCTCTTCTGGTTAGTGTTCCTTTTTCACGCAAAAAATCATTATTAGCAACTTCTTCAACTTGCAAGTACTTCCTCTCTCGTCTGCCATGCCTATCAATTCCAGCACCAATTTTCTCTCCCTTCAAGGTTTTATTGATTGATTTGTCATCCCACTGGCTATTATCAGTCCCCTTTTGTCTCAACATGCCCCAGGAACTTGCATCACTAACAATTTCCCCTTCTAGTTTGATACTATGGCGCTGTCTTTGAACAGGAACTAATGCCTTTGACACTTTTTGTACCCTCCAAGCCTTTGTACTTTTACCTAAGTTGGAGTCCTCCAATTTCTGTTGAATACTACTAGTCTGATGTTGCTTCATTAATTTTCCACTTATATGGCCTTCATTGGTATCAATTTCATCAACAAATTCTTTACTTGCTTTCCCCTTGTAACCAAGCTTACCCCTTCTAACCTGACTTTCCTTGCTCGCGATCCCATAATCCTTCTTCGATAACCCTTCATGTTTTACAACTTTTAACACCTTTTCTTGATCCAAAATACTTTTCTTTTTCTCAAATTCCTTCAATTCTACAGTTCCTTTATCTCCTTCCATTGTTGGTGTCCTAAAAAGACCCTCTTCTGTATCATTGGGCTTCTGTTTTTTCAACTTATTATTATTATTATCAGCTTGCTTCCTTTCCCTACGAACTCTAACAGACTCCATAGCCTTCAAATACTCATTGAAGGACGGCTTAAACTGAAGCTCCTTCTCCAGAATCCCACCACCCACCAGCCTATTATCGTTATCAGACTCTCCCTTCAACAAAGCATTAATTGCTCTATTGTTTTGTACTTTAACACCAAAAACATGGACCTTCTTCACAGTTAGACCAATAGGGAAGATGGGTCTCCGAGGAATCAGAACCCCATTGAAAGAAAACGAACTCCAGGTACAATTTGAAGCAAAAATAGCGTTTCTTTCAAAATAAGAGACACCCATTTGCGCATTCGTTAAAATACCATTGCAAAAAGCATAAACAACAACAACAAAAGGAGGCCTATGAGAATTCAAGTCTTAAGAAACTCAAACAAGCTTTTGAACTTACAGGAACAATTTGGCTACAAGGGAAACTGTCTCAGTTTCACTTCCACTCCCACGCACAGCCTGCCAGTGCCACCGAAAGATAAAATATTTAGACTCGGGCTGTTCTGTTTTTTTTTGGGGGGCAGAATGGGTTATGAACTTTTGATTGGGCTCAATAACTTGGCCCAGAAAATTGAAATTTTGATGGGCTACGGGCGACCCAATTGCAAGGTAGGTTTCATAGTCGATATGAGCCTAAGGACTGCGAACCGTGGTTGGAGAGCGAAGGCACAGTGTCAGAGGACCAAAAGCAGTTTGGCTTTGGCCCGACCCTACGGGCTCCTCCGTTTACTCACTCCATCTCGTCGGCATGTTGTGTCCGTTCCAAATCCAAGAAGGTTCCTCCAACGCAGTCGAATAACCCTGTTTCCGATAGTGCTGGGCTTCAAAATCCGGTGGAACAGGATTCTGCCAATCAAACTCCTGGGCCGGGGCGGTGCCAGTGAGTCTGGTCCTTGACTTTGTCTTTTCTTCCTTCTTTTTCCTTTTTTTTTTTTTTTTTTTAATTCCTTTCTTTTGTGTTCGTATTACACCTTTTTATTTTTCAATTGTTTTATTTTTTTTTTGAAAAAAAAGTTTTGCGTTCTTTTGAATTTCTTATCCTCTTTTTATTTGTTTTTAATGAAAAAATCATTCATATATATATTTTTAATGAAAAAATCATTCATATATATATTTTTAATAAAAATATTATGTATTATTTTTGTTTTACCTAAATTGGACATAATAGTAAATTTATATAAACTTTATTTTTTATCTTCTTAATTTTTTTAACCAAACAAAAAAAATTTTCATCCCTCTATTTTTCTACCCTTCACTTTCTACCTTCCCAACTAAACACATATGAGAGAAAATATTTTATATATTTTCATTTTTCTATCTTCTCTTCATTTTCTATTCTTCCATTTTTCCACTCCCCAACCAAAACATCTAAGGTTGCTTTGTCTAATTCACAGTGCTCACTGACTCGGGTTGTTCTTTTTTTTTTTTTTTTTTTTTTTGGGCAGAATGGGTTATGAAGTTTTGATTATGCTCAATAACTTAGCCCAAAAAATTGAAATTTTGATGAGCTATTTAAGGCGACAGGCGACCCAATTGCAAGATAGGTTTCATATTCACACTTCACAACTCACTTCTCAAAAGACAAAACCCCAAAGCTCAACTTTACCATTTCAAGATATAATTGAAATAGTGTCTTAACAATTTCAATTAGACTTGTAGGGACAAGGGCCCAAAGTTATATATTGAGCCTTAAACCTTAGCCGAGGACGTTGGTTGGTCCAAGGATAAATAAACAGTAGTGAGAATGTTAAGCTCAGAATCCCGTGGGTCAGTTACAAACGAAAAGGTTGGGAAGGCATGCTGAGGAAGAATGTCACCTCGGATGAACAGAGCATAAATCAAAAAGTATATCATACCATTCAAGGTGACCTTCCAAAAAACTCCACTGATAAGGACTTGCATTGTAAACGTACAAGAGGGATGGGAGTTCAGAAATATCTAAAAGAAAAGCTGCTACCACCGTATTGAATGCTCTGTAGCTAACTCTCTGGCCGCATTAATAGGGAAGTGATCTCTGAACAGGGTTCTTCAGCCTTATAGCTACCCCCAAAGACTTCAGGATGGTGCTAACGAGACAAGGATCAACATAAGCAATCTACTATCCACGTATAGGGTAAAGATAAGAAAGAAGAGATAGTATAAATTAGAGTGAAGATCCTCAGAATAAGGGATCGAGAAATTAAGAGAAAAATATTGTAGCAATCAGAAATCAAATTTGTAATCAACTTGCAAGAAATATATAAAGATTCATCTCCTCGGATTGTGCCAAGGACGATTTTTCTTTAAATTAAATTAATTTATCTTCCTGTTCTTTTCATTTAAGCCCATTGTATTTGTTGTCCAACTCATTTTAGCCTAATTTTCCAACCCACTCTCTATAAATTCATTGTTTTGGGCCTAAGTTCATCCATCTTTTAGGCTAGAAACTCAAATCTGGTCCTTACAAAACTGTATAGTGTTTACCGCATTATAATGGAAAAAATTTAGTTACAAAATTAGTTGTTGTCTTAGACTACAACCTTACTCAATATATTTTTATTGGAGGTGAATTCTGATAAATCCACCATTAAATTAGATCTTCTTCTTATATCCTCCATGCTTGCAAAACTTCTAGAAAATTAAAAATCAATAGTTATGTCATCAATAAATTATTTAAATTACAAATTTTTGTAGTTTAAAATTATGCATAAAATATAAGTTTATAGATTATATAGTAAATAATATCTTATTGACAAAAAATTTGACATGTGTATTAAAAGCTCAAAGAACATGCAATTCAATGGTTAGATGTTCAAAATATGTAGTAATGTTTATTATATTGAGTAAAGTTTAGTTTTAGATTACAACCAATTTTGTAGCTAAACTCTGTCCTTATATAATTTAAAGTGTGCACTAATAATTAGTAATTATTAAATATACGACATATTGAATTAGAAAAAATAATCATTGTAATTTGCTTTGTAGCCAATGAAACCCATTTCATGTCGAAGATTTATAAATTAATTTTTCTCGACTCTGTTGACCTTCTAATTTTTTTTTCTATCATATGAGAAATTGAGAAAATTAAAAAATTAAATTTTAGAATAGAAATAATGTTCACCTTCAACAAATATTGTTAGTGATATGTTTATGTCTATTAACATGTTTAGTAACTGGTAGGTGAAAATTTTCACTTCAACATTTAGGGATTGGGTTTGATGACATCTCTTCCTCTACATTATGAGTTGTTTAGATTATTTTGATTCTATATATATAAAAATTGCAATTAAAACTGAAGAGACCAAAAATATGATTAATTTTCTCCCCGTATATCTTGTTACCATAAAAATTCACATGAAGTGGTGTGCATAAATAAACATGAGATTATTCATAGGGAAAATTTAAAAAACCTACCATACACTTGAGTTATTCTATTCTTAAAACATAAATTTTTGTCCCTATCAAAATTGTTAAATCGACTACATTAACCAAGGTTGTTACCCCAAAAGATTAAAAAAAATTAAAATATCTCCACGATTAATGTAGTGCATACCTTTAAATATTTTCTAATAGATAAGGCCATAAAACTGCACAATATTTTGGTATTTAATATTAACCTAGAGGTCAAATTGTCCTGAGCTGACATTGTAAGAAGCCTTTTTCAAAGCCAATGAACAAATTCAGTGATGGATAATTTTTCTACTGAAGTTAAGAAGCAGACAGACAGCAAATTCTCGAAGCAGAAATATTCAACATTATTCACTATCATAACTTTAAACTTTTCGTAAGGAATCATAGCTTCAAACATGAGTTTCATCTGTGAAGTAGATGCAGCGTGCATCATTTTGATATAAAATTCAGTCATTAGTTCAAATTTAGTAATTGATACTTGCTACCCATACAATGCCATTATGGAAAAATCATGGTTGCACTGAATGAAGACCGTCACTTCTTGCTAACCATCTTGTGGTGGTGCATTGCAATGCTTAGAGTTATGTTTGTTTGTAATTTTCTTGTTGTTTTAATGTTTTAATGTTTATGCATATATATATATATATATATATATATATATAAATTACATTCCACCAAATATCATTCAATTGACTACGTGAAAATGAAACTGTGGCATTTGTGTTCCTCATCATTCTCAAGTTATTTCAAATGCAAGCAACTCAATAAAGAGAAAATAATGCAAGCCAAAATAATTAAAATTGTCGTGAGAGTCACAACCCGAGAGAACCAATATATTTGACATTCCTCTATAGTGAGTCTTACAATGAGGGCTTTACTACGGATATCATCCATCATTAACTTAGAGTTCACAATGAAGTCATAATTTATTTTATTTTATATAAGTTGGTAAAAGTTAATAAAAACCTTGAATTTTATTAAATCATATAATGGTGCATTAATTTTGGGAAAATATTACAAACCTCATTTGATAGAAAATTCTAGTAAAAAACATTACACAGCCTATTGACCTAGTTATAATCTAAATAAAATAAAATAAAAATAAGGCGGAAAGCACCTTTTAGTCCCTACATTTTCAGGCGATTCCCATTTTAGTCCATACATTTTATTTTTACCACTTTTAGTCCCTATTCTAAAAAACGCTTCCCGTTTTGGTCCCTGTTGTTACTCATTTAACAGAATTATCCTACGTGGCAAACGATCCAACAGTAAATGCTAACGTGTTTATTAAAATAATATTAAAAAAATTATTTACATTTTTAAAAATACCACATCAGCAATTTAATTTTTTTTTAAAAATCACGTCAAATAAAAATAATAAAAAATTTCTAACCTAATTATTTTTTTAAAAAAGAAAAGAAATTAGTTAAATTAATTTTTTTCTTTTTTTGGAAGAACATGAAGAACTCAGAACTATGTGTTCTTCATTTTCTTTGTGTTCTTCCCCAAAAGATTGACTCATATTCTTAGCAAATTAATCCTTATTTTCTTCCCTTTTCTTTGTCTTCCTTTTCTTTTTCTTTTTTTTTTCATGTATTTTCTTGGCATCCAAACCCAAAAAATTTTCACACACTCAAAAGAAAACCTTCAAACCGGTTCCCCTCCCTTCTAAATCTCAAACCTTCCTCTCTCTTCCAAAACTCTCACAACTCTTTCAACCTCCATGGCCGGCCTCCTCTACTCATCGCCAGTACCGCCACCACCACAACCAGCGGTGGTTCTCTTCTTTTCTTTCTCTGAAACGACCTACTCTCTCTCTCTCATGATTCGCTCAAACTCAGACCAAAATGGCTCAAACTCTCTCTAACTCACAGATCGTTGTCTCTCTATCCCAGATCGATAAGTCTCTCTCTTTCATCTCTCTATCTCTCAGCTCAGTGGTGTAGATCATGGTGGAGATGTGCATTCCGATGGTGGGTTTGGGGGTTGTGGGTTTTGTTAATCTGGGTTTGTGGTGTATGTTGATTTTTGGATTTGTGGGTTTGTGGTGTATGTTGTATTCCGATGTTGATTTCTGGGTTTGTGGATAAGGATGATGATTGCATGGATCGGGTTGAGTTTGAAGTGAAAACCCAGTTCTCTCTCTCTAAACCCATGGACGAAAACCCAAACTTTCTCTCTCTAAATTGATGGCTGAAACCAGTGGTGGCTTTCTCTCAAAACCCATAGGCTAACTAAATCGGCGGCTTCAGATCTGGGGTTAAAGGTGTGTGAATTGTCGAATTTAAGGTTGTGTGGTTGTTTGTGGTTTGGTTGTGCATGGAGGCCGAAAATCTGGGTTTGAGTTTTGTGTTTTTTGTGTTTGGTTTCAAAGCATAAGAAAATCTTGTTTAATGTTTGTGTTTTGTAAATTTTTATAGGCGTCTTTTTATTTTGTAAATCTAAGTGATTTTATGGGTTTGGTTGCTAAGAAAATGCAAGAAAAAAAAAGTAAATTTTTAATTTTTAATTTTCTAGACAAGCTTAGTTGGGGAAGAAAATGAAGAACACATGGTTCTGAGTTCTTCACGTTCTTCCAAAAAAAGAAAAAAATTAATTTAACTAATTTTTTTTCTTTTTAAAAAAAATAATTAGGTTAGAAATTTTTATATTATTTTTATCTGACGTGGCTTTTTTTTAAAATTAAATTGCTGATGTGGCATTTTTAAAAAATATAAATAATTTTTTTAATATTATTTTAATGAACACATTAGCATTTACTGTTGGACCGTTTGCCACATAGGATAATTCTGTTAAATGACTAACGGCAGGGACCAAAATGGGAAGTGTTTTTCAGAATAGGAACTAAAAGCGGTAAAAATAAAATGTAGGGACTAAAATGAGAATCGCCTGAAAATGTAGGGACCAAAAGGTGCTTTTCGCCTAAAAATAAAAACACTTTAATCTACATCCTCAAATCTTTGGAGGTTAAGGTACAAGGTAACTTGATGGTTTAATTTTTGAACATGGTTTAAATTATGCATGAACATGATTTTTATGCATGATAATCTAACTTGATAGTTTAATTTTTACTACATAATGAAAACCTAATGTCCCATGTATATGTTAATGTCATCATTCATGCATCACGATTCACATCTCTAATTTAACAATGCAAGATGGTCATAATGGCACATAATCATTTTGATGGAAACACGATATTGCTTAAAAAAAAAAAAACCATTTTACACTGATCATAATAGATAATAGAAATTTAAATAAAGAATTAGATGTATGCATTGCATTTGAGTCAAGTGCCTGTAAGGGCACAATCCAACTCAATATAGCTAGCATGAGAGGATCTCTTAAGCTATTCCCTTAGTTCATTTGTTTCCTGCACATTTATGACCTTCTCTTTAATGGTTTAAATGTTGTAATTATTACAACTTTGATGTAGAATAAAATAAGACTCACTTAGTCATTTTTTTTAATTTTTTGAGCACACACTTAGTCATTTTTTGACAAGTGTGGAAGAGCTTATTAAACTTAGAAACTCTCTCATATTCTATGAGTATTTGTGGCCATTTAGCTGGTGGACATAGTGTGTTTTGTTCTTATAACAAACACCTATTGTTGAGTGTTTGTTTGTGGCTTGAGAAACTTAGAATTGGAGCTCTAGACCTGCTATAATCATAGAGGCTTTGTAGAACAACCAAATCGATTTATATAATATGCTATAGGCTTGATTTGGTATATCTATAAACTTTGATTTTACATTCATTTCAACAATGCACAAAAGGCTTTTAAAATGGATAATTAGACAATAAATAAGGGTTTTTTTTTTTTTTAATACATGATAGAAATTCTACTTTAATCTAATCTAAGTTTATATGTGTGTGAAGCTCTCTCCTAAAGACTTTAACCTCGGCATTTGCCTCCCACACCCTACAAGCACTTGTACTTGTGGAGTGATTATTGCATCAATAGTGCGCGGTGGTATAATTAAGGGTTATTAATACCTAAATAAATGTGATTTGGCATGAAATTGTTAAGAATCCCAATTTTACCTTATTTGGCAATCCAACCAAAAAAAAAAGCTCAAAATGTAATTACTTACCCTCTAAGTTTCACTACTATTCATTGTAGTCCTCTAAGTTTGTATTTGGCCATTTCAGTCCTCTAACTTTCAAAACTTGTCAATTTATTCTTTCGTTAAACTGTCATCCATTGCTGCTGTTAACACCCCAAAACAACATCGTTTTGGACTGATTTTAAATTTTAAATATTATTTAATTATTTAATTATTAATTTAAACAAATTATTTATTAAAAAAAACAAACAAACAAACCCCAAACCGTATGAGAAGAGCACCAAAAAGAACCAAAATCCCTACCCTAACCCAAAAACTGAGAGAAAGAAAGAGGGAGAAGGAGAGCGGAGGATATTCCTAGTCTCGAATGTTTGGAGTCCTTGAGAAGGTTGTATATGAGTGGTTGTAGTGCATGCCCCTCAGCAGTTTTAAAAAACTAAGAGGAATGAAATTTGAGAAATCTTCGCTTATATATCTTTCAATGAAGAAACTAATGGATGCCAGTTTGGATAATGACACAAGTGGATTTGATTGTCATTCGCCTTGGTACTCCCACTAAGTGCAAGTTTGTTTTGAATATACAGCAATCTAGTTTGAGGATATTTGCTTCAATGTCCACTATTGCAACTGCAGGGCGGGGATGTCTAAAGTCCTCTGATATTTGATGATTGACAGAGAAGACTACACCTATAATAACACCTTTGATCTGACAGTTTTTAAAGTCTTTAAATCTAACCTCCTCTTGAGAAAACAAATTTAGAATCTTGATATCCACCTTCTCAACGACTCCCTAAGGTTTGGAGTTTTATTTATTTATTTATCTTCTGGTTTTTTAAAATATTTTTTTAATTAAGAAATAAATAATTAAATATGAATAAAAATTTAAAATCAGTTCGAAACAACGTCGATTTGGAGTGTTAAAGGTGGCAATGGATGGTTGTTTAACAAAGGACTAAATTGACAAGTTTTGAAAATTAGAAGACTGAAATAACCAAATGCAAAATAAAAGTACTGAAGTGAAAAGTGATAAAACTTAGAGGGTGAGTTTTGCATTTTGGCAAAAAAAAAAAAAAAAAAGGTAGGCCGCCATTGGGTCAAGTGTCAATTTGCACTTGAATTGCCTCTTCGTCTACCAAATGATGGATAGAGGGGACATCCAAGTGACTCAAAATTTCAAAATTAGATCATTTTCTCCACTAACTTCAAATTTTAAATTCAAATCCAAGTCATCTCACCTACCCCTTTCTAGAGCCTTTTTCGCTTCTATAAATACAAGGGAAATTTATAATCTAAAGCACCTTACTTCCATAGAGCTCAAGATGAAAAAAAAAAAGGGTCATTGTGCATCTGGTCTTCCTAATCTCGGATTGTGACTAAGTATTTCATTGCCTCTTTTTTAAGCCCCGTTTGGTTGGGATGATTTTAGAAAGGACGGAAAAAGGGGAGAGAAAAGTGGAAAGAAAATGGTATTTTGGTGTGTTTGGTAAGAGAAGAAAATGGGAAAGAAAACTGGTAGGGTTTGCACCTAGACCCACTTGAATGCAATATCTCAAATTTAGGAAGAAAACTTGAGAGAAAATTGAAGGACAAAAAGTCCCACCTAGAGAGACCATTTTGACGCTCACTTTCATTTTGCCATTTTATTATTCTTATTCTTCTTCCCTTTTTTTTTTTTTTTTTTTGGTTGTTGTTGTTGACCACATGTCTTTCTTCCTTCCTTTTGTCTTTATATGTCACTTTTTGTTATTTTTTTTCATCCATTTTTTTAATTTGTTTTTTCCCTCATTTCATTTGGATTTTTGTACTCTTTTTTTTATTTTTTTTTAATGAAGTGCACATCCATACACTATTTTTTAATAAAAATATAATTTCTTTTATTATTTTTATCTAATAAGGGCATGAAAGTAAATTTATCTGGACCACATTCTCTACCATTTTATAACTTTCTCCCTTATGTCGTTTGTTTGATTTTTATACAGATTAGTATACTTATGTTTTAGTATTATTATGCTTGAATAAACATGCTTTGTGGCGATATTGATATGGTATTTAGGATATAGGCATGGTAATGCTTGCATTTTCTTTTAGTGTTCATGAAATAATCAAATGCTAGATCTTAGATTATCAAATACTCATTGAAGGAAGACTTAAACTGAAGCTCCTTCTCCAGAATCCCACCACCCACCAACCTATTATCGCTATCAGACTCTCCCTTCAACAAAACATTAATTGCTCTAAAGTTTTGTATTTTGACACCAAAAACATGGATCTTCTTCACAATTAGACCAATAGTGAAGATGGATCTTTGAGGAATCAGAACCTCGTAGAAAAAAAATGAATTCCTGGTACAATTTGAAGCAGAAGTGCCATTTCTTTCAAAATAAGAGACACCCATTTGCGCATTCGTTAAAATACTATTGCAAAAGGCATAAACAACAATAAAAGGAGGCTAATGAGAATTCAAGTTTTAAGAAACTCAATCAAGCTTTTGAACTTATAGAAACAATTTGGCTCAAGGAAAACTATCTCAGTTTCACTTCCACTCCCACACACAGCCTGCCAGTGCCACCAAAAGATAAAATGTTTAAGGTGACTCTGTTTGATTCACAGTGCTCACTGACTCGAGCTATTCTTTTCTCTCTCTCTCTTTTTTTTTTTTTTTTTTTTTTGGGGGTAGAATGGGTTATGAACTTTTGATTGGGCTTAATTACTTGGTCCAAAAAATTGAAATTTTGATGACCTATTGGAGGCTACAAGCAACCCAATTGCAAGGTAGGTTTCATTGTCACGTCTTACATGATATGACCCAAAAGCTCAACTTTACAATTATAAGTTATAACTGAAATAGTGTTTTGACGAATTTCAATTAAAGTGTATACAGTAGTATATAATTTAGAGTGTGCAATAATAATTAGTAATTATTAAATATATGGCATATTGAATTAGGAAAAATAATCATTATAATTTGCTTTGTAGCCAACGAAATCCATTTCATGTTGAAGATTTATAAATTAATTTTTCTCAACTTTGTTGACCTTATAATTTTTAATTTATCATATAAGAAAGGAAGAAATTTAAAAATCAAATTTAGTATACAGAAATAATGTTTTACATTCAACAAATATTGTTACTGATATGTTTATGTTTGTTACCATGTTTATTAACTAGTAGGTGAAAATTTTCACTCCATCATTTAAGGATTGGGTTTGATGACATCTTTACCTTTGTATTATGAGATGTTTAGATTATTTTGATTTTGTATATCTGAAAATTGCAATTAAAATTTAAAATTGAAGAGACCAAAAATATGATTAATTTCTCCCAGTATATCTTGTTACCATAAAAATTCACATGAAATGGCATGCATAAATAAACATGAGATTATTCATAGAGAAAATTTAATAAACCTACCATACACTTGAGTTATTCTATTCTTAAAACATACAATTTTGTCCCTATCAAAATTGTTAAATAGACTACATTAACCAAGGTTGTTACCCCAAAGATAAAAAATAAAATAAAATATTTAAACGATGTAACGTTGTGCATACCTTTACATCTTTTCTAATAAATAAGACCATAAATCTGCACACTCATTTGGTTTTTAATATGAACCTAAGGGTAACTGTCTAGGGCTGACATCACAAACTCTTCTAAATTTTGCGTAAGAAATGTCAGAAGGTAGACAAACAAAAGACTATTGAAGCAAATATATTAAACATCATTCACAATCATAACTTTGAGCCTTTCGCAAGGAATCTTAGTTTCAAAAATGAGTGTCATCTGCAAAGTAGATGCAGCATGCTTCATTTTTATATGAAATTCAGTCATAAGTTCAAATTCAGTAATTGATACTTACTACCCATACACTGCCATTATAGAAAGATCATGGTTACACTGAATGAAGACTGTCACTTCTTGCTAACTATCTTGTGGTAGCGCATTGCAGTGCTTATAGTTATGTTTGTAATTTTATTGTTGTGTTAATGTTTATACATAAAAATATGTCAGCTCTTATATGTGTGTGTGTACACACATTCCACCAAATATCATCAATTGATTACATGAAGTTATGGCATTTGTGTTCTGCATCATTCTCAAGTTATTTCAAATGCAAGTAGCTCCACAGAGAGAAAAATAATGCAAGTCAAAATAATTAAAATTGTTGAGAGAGTCACAACTCAAGAGAACCAATATATTTAACATCCCTCTATTCTGAGTCTTACAATGAAGCCTTCACTATAGATATCACCCATCATTAACTTAGAGTTCACAATGAAGTCATAATTTAATTTATTTTATATACGTTGGTAAAAATTTATAAAAACCTTGAATTTTATTAAATCATACAATGATGCATTAATTTAGAGAAAATAATATTACAAACCTTTCTTCTTCTTTTTTGAGGATATATTACAAACATTTCTTTCTATAGAAAATTATAGTAAAAAACATTACACGACCTATTGACCTAGTTATAATCTAAATAAAATTAAAAAACATAAAAACACTTTAATTTACATCCTCAAATCTTTGGTGGTTAAGGTACAAAGTAACTTGATGATTTAATTTTTGAACATGGTTTATGCATGATCATGATTTTATGCATGAGAATTTAACTTGATAGTTTAATTTTTTATTACATGATGAAAACCTAATATCCCATGTATATGTTAATGTTATCATTCATGCATTACATCTCTAATTTAACAATGCAACATTGATTTCCTTTAATAATGCATAGGCTTGTTAAGATGGTCATAATGACGCATGATCATGTTGACGGAAGCATGATATTGCATAAAAAATAAATATTAGCTCATGAAATAATCATTTGACTAACACTATAAGAGATCAACCATTTATAAATGTGAAGAATCATGATTTATAAAAAAAAGAGGAAAAAATATGTATTTTGTTTCAATTTATCAACCATGTTTTGTGATGAAGTAAGAAAAAAAAAACTCATTTTACATTGATCATAATGGGTAACAGAAATTTAAATGAAGAATTAGGTGCATGCACTGCATTTGAGTCGAGTGCCCGTAAGGGCACAATCCAACTTTTTTTTTTTTTTTTTTGAGAATCGAAACAATCCAACTTAATATGGCTAGCATGAGAGTATCTCTTAAGCTAACCACCTAGTTGTTTCCTACACATTCATGACCTTCTCTTTAATGGTTTAAATGTTGTAATTATTACAACTTTGATGTAAAATAAAATAAGACTCAATTAGTCATTTTTTGACATGTGTGGAAGAACTTATAAAAGCCAGAAACTGTCATATTCTATGAGTATTTGTGGCCATTTAGGTGGTGGACATAGTATGTGATAGTTTTTAGACCCCATAAAACACAATTAGATTAACCTAATTAATTAGCCAAGTTGTTACTTAGTCCAAATTCCAAATTTAGGTTATCACAATCAAACAATCATATCATGCAAAGCAGCGGAAAGATAAATAACACAAAGATATGATCACACAGGAAACCAAACCTGTAAAAACCTGGGGAGGATTTAACCTAGCTATTCTCAAGGTAAACATGAATCCACTATCTTGAAATAATCGAAGTTCATACAGTAAGACTTACAAACCCCCACGCTCGACTTCTTATTGCTACCCACCAGTAGAACTTACTGACACGACCACGTGCAAGTTCCGAATCCACGGACTCCTTCTTTCTTGGATTCACCACCAGATACAAGCACACCCGCTTGTGTTTCTTTAAGCTTCAATGGCAGCAACTGAATTGATCATCAAGGTGTAGATAATATCTCCTCCTTGAAAACCCTAAGTTTGTGTAAAGGAAAGTTCATCTAGATCTCACAAGAGATTTACACAAATAGCAATATGAGCAACACTAAAATGTGGCTAGGGTTTGTCTTTTATACTTAGGACAATTTAGAAAACCCTAAACGTTTTAAACACACTAGGGCTGAGTTGGAAATCTGCAGAAAAACGCATTCTGCCCGAGATTCAATCGATCGAGCCTAAGCTTCGATCGATCGAGCCAGGCCGAAATGCATAGTAACTTCTGCATCAGCTTGATTCCAACTTTACATAAAACATACAACTTTGAGCAAGACTAAACACTACTAAACATATTGTTTTGATTATGGTTTGCCAACAATACATATTAGAGTTCTAAATACATAAAACCTAAGTCTTTAGAACCTAATAGTATGTTTTGTTCTTATAACAAAAACCCACCATGTTTCTCAACCAAAAAAAAAAAAAAAAAAACCCACCGTTGAGTGTTTGTTTGTGGCTTAAGAAACTTAGAATTGGAGCTCTAGACTTACTAGAATCATAAAGGCTTTTGTAGAACAACCAAATCGATTTATATAATGTGCTACAGGCTTGATTCAGTATTTCTATAAACCTTGATTTTACATTTGGTTTAACAATGCACAATGGCTTTTAAAAGGAATAATTAGACAATAATTAAGGGTTATTAGTACCAAAGTAAATGTAATTTGGTATGAAATTGGCAAGAATCCAAAGTTTACATTATTTTGCAATCCAAAAAAAGAAAAAACAACAACATATGTTGGCATTGGGTCAAGTGTCAATTGACATTTGAATTGCCTCTCCATTTACTAAATGACAGACATAGGGGAAATCCAAATGACTCAAAATTTCAAAATTAGATCATTTTTCCCTTCTAACTTCAAATTTTAAATTCATAACCAAGCTAGCTCACCTACCCCTTTTCTAGAGCCTTCGTCCCATCTATAAATATAAGGGAAATTCATAATCTAAAGCATCTTACTTCCATAGGGTTCAAGAGGAAACAAAAAAGAAAGGTCATTGTGCATCCGGTCTTCCTAATCTCAGATTGTGACTAAGTATTTGATTGCCTTTTTTTGGGCATCGTTTAGTTGGTGTGAGTTTAGAAAGGATGGATAAGGGGGGGAGAGAAAAGTGGAAAGAAAATGGCATGGTGGTGAGTTTGGTAAGATAAGAAAATGGAAAGGAAAACTAGTGGGGCATGCACCCAGACCCACTAGAATGCAATCTCTCAAATTTGGGAAGAAAACTTGAGAGAAAACTGAAGGAAAACAAATCCTGCCTAGAGAGACCATTTTACCCTGTGCAGCACTCACTTTCATTTTATTGTTTTCTTCTTCTTCTTTTGTTGAGCACACATCTTTCTTCCTTCCTTTCGTCTTTTTCTGTTACTTTTTGTTCTTTTTTTTATCTATTTTTTTTAATTCATTTTTTTCCTCATTTCTTTTGAATTTTTATACTTTTTTTTTTTTTAATGAAGTGCACATCCACACACTATTTTTGAAAGAAAGTATAATTTTTTTTACAATTTTTATCTAATAAGGGCATGAAAATAAATTTATACAAACCACATTCTCTAGGCTCTTATTTTTTTTCTCAACCAAACAATTTTTTTCCATCTTTCACTTTTCCACCCTCAACCAAACACAAATGGGGAGAACTAAAATCTTTTCTATCTTCCTACTTTTCAATCCCCTCCTCATTTCTTGTTCTCTCACTTTTTCATCTCCCAATCAAACTAGAGAACTTTCTCTCTTGTGTTGTTTGTTTGATTTTTATACAAATAAGTGTGTGTTTGGCAAAAATTAAAAAGTTAGCTTACTTTACTATTCAGCTTATTTTTGCTACTATTCATGAGCCCTACTGCACTTTTTGGTACTATTCATGGGTCACACTGTACTATTTTAGCTAACTTTTATCTTTATCTATAACAGTAAAAAGTTTTCAGTTTCAGCAAAATAAGCAAATCCCAAACAGACCCTAAGTGTAGTTATGTTTTAGTATTATAATGCTTGAATAAACATGCTTTGTGGTGATATTGATATGGTATTTAGGATCTAAGTATGGTGATGCTTGCATGTTCTTTTCTTGTTCATGAAATAATCAAATGCTAGATCTTAGATTATCATCAATGTCAAGCAAAACTATATTTTTTTTCCTTGCCATTCCTCAAGTATGCAATTACACATTTCAATTCTCTCAACATGTTCATAGGTTATATCCATGATCATCACTAATCACACACAATCACATGCTTTTCTTTTAAATTCCAAATCATATTCATCATCTCCATCTTTTCATTTTTAACATGTTCTTGTTTGTTCATAGCATACTTTGTTTAAGTGATGTGAAGTGTCAATTGGTCGCTATAGTATAAAAAACTAGTTTATCAAGCAAGGCAGGTGTCTAACACCTTCCCCCATCTTGTAATTTAGTCTCTAAACTTAAATTTAGGGTTCATAGATTGGTTACTTATCCAATGTAATTTTACGTTTTGTAGAATGTAACCAGGACTTAAGCTATGTAATTCTTAGATTGTATCTAAGACTAATGCCTTGTAAAGTTATTTTAATTTGATGTAGAAAATATAGTCAACCAAATCACCACCTTGAGAGGCATTAACATAATCTCTACCCATTTGCATGGGTTTGACCCAAACAAAGTAAAGGAGAGAGAGAGAGAGGGAGAGAGATAGAGAGAGAGAGAGAGAGAAGTTGAGGGCACTTTGTATTTGGCATCAACTTATAAGTTTAGTTTCATTTATTTATTTATTTATTTATTTTAGCTTTTATGTACAACTTTTTATAACTTTACTTTTTTCGACATTTTCTTACATTTTCAAAATTCTTTTTTTAAAGTACAAGTATACTTTAGCACGCTTTCAGCAAAAAATTTTCAATTAAAAAAGATAAGCTATTTCCAAATAGACACAAATGTGTTTGACTAACTTATTTGTTGAGTTTCTCAAAAAAAAAAAAAAAAAAATTTATTTGTTGATTTTTTTTTTTTTATAAATAATTTGATAGTTAGAGGATTTAGGAGACGTTTGGTAAGAGATTTCTAGGAATGTTGTTTGTATTTTTTGAAAATTCGTGTGAGTAAAAAAATGTGTGAAAATACGTGTAATATTATTTAAACACTAAAAATTATTGTTTAAACAACGGTAACAAACAGACCCTTAAAGTTTTAAAACTTAGATGTCTCATTTGACTTAAATACCAAAAGCTTTGTAGCTCATTTAACTTTATTTTTTAATTCTTATTTTAAGAGGACTCATTTCAGCATTTGACATTCCTTCCATGTCAAATAGAGACATTACATTATATACTTTCAAAGGTTAAAATCCCCGTCCCTCAATCAATCAAAAAAAAATCCCCCTGACCCAAATTATCAAAACAAAAACATTTAAACAAATACTAAATTATTATTGTTTTCAAATAAAGCCAAATTTATTTGTTTTTTTATCCCACATCTGGCAAACGACAACACGGCACAAAAACTTGTTAATTGCACACATATATTATATATATTCGCCTTTAGTTAACTCCACACGTGGAAGTAGTGGGGCCCTCCCAGGCACAGTAAACGACCGTTGCACATCCACCTTCTGTACACTCCCTTTCTCTTGCACATTCAAATTTCAAAAATTCAAAATGGGTGCAATAAAGGTAAAAGCTGCCATTTTTTAAGGGACACAACACAACAGATTTCAAGTATAAAATCTTGGAATTGGAGCTTTCTTTCCTTTCATTACACAATCCACACACTTTTCCATATTTTTATGTCATCTTTTTGCACCATTCACCAGCTCCACCTCACACTCCAAAATTCTTGCCAAAGCTCAAATACTCCATCTGTAGAGTTACAGAAAAGGAAACTTAGGAAAGGGCTCTCTTTGAATTTGGAACAATCAAAGAAAAATTTATATGGGTTTTGAATCTTTTGATAGATAGATAGATAGATTCTTAGATAGATTTTGTGGATTTAACAGAAAACAATGAGAGAAGAAAACCCATCAGAGAAGAAGGTGAAAGCTTCCAAATTTGCCGATCAAAATCAGATACCAAAGCCTCAATCTCAAAACTCAAAAGGCAATAGCAATGGCAGCAACCCTTCAAAGCTGAGGTCTGCTTCTTCATGGGGTTCCCAAATAGTAAAAGGCTTCTCATCAGCAACAGACAGGAAAACCAAGGCTTCTCAACAGCCCACACTCAATGTCACAGTCCACACCAAGAAACCACAGCCACTTCTCTCGAGCTCAGACTCATCCACCAACCAAAACCAGAAGAACCCTTTTGTGCCTTCCCATTCTAGAGTCAAGCGATCGCTGATCGGAGACTTGTCGTGCTCGGTTTCCGTCAATGCGGCTCAAGTCCACGTCCATCCTCACCGGAGACAGTCGTCTCGAGATTTGTTTACTGAGCTTGAGAATTTGAGGAGCCTGCTGCAACAATCTAAGGACAGGGAATTCAAGCTACAAGCTGAATTGTCAGAATGTAAGAGAAATCCTAAGGTTTTGGACCTCGAAAGAGAACTAGATGTCAAGAGGGCTGAACTGGATGATCTTGTTCGCAAAATCGGATTGTTAGAATTTGAAAAAGCTGAGAAAACAAGCCTCTCAGACCACTTATCGGAGTTTTCAAGTTCAAGGGGTGAAGAAGATAATGAGAATTCTTCTGTAACATTGTCGTCTTCTTCGACGAGTCTTGAAATGGAGGTTGTGGAGTTGAGGCGGCTCAATAAGGAGCTACAGCTTGAAAAGAGGAATCTTGCTTGCAGGCTTGCTTCTATGGACTCTCAGTTGGCTTCTCTAGCTAAGGCTTCCGAGGAGGTAATTGTTCTTTCTGATTGATATATGTCTTGGCCTATTTGCTATTTTTTTGTTTGATTAATCTGAGACAAACCAAAGAAAGAATGAAAGATACATATTTGTTGGTGTTTAGATATTTATCCTAGTTTCCAAGAGAACTACAATGTCGAATCGATTAAGTGTAACTTATCTATGTTTCTCCAAGTTTGTATGAGTAGGGACACTAAAGAAGAAAATTTTGTAGTCAATAATCAATTCTGATGGATGTCTCTTGGTACAGTTTAAGTTCAGCCTTTTTTAAATGGGGTTGTTTGAAAAAGCTTTACCGAGAAAGCGAGGTTTGAAACCACCTTAGCAATCAGGCACTTTGTCTGTTTGATTACTCAGAGGCAAACCAAAGAAAGAATGAAAGATACTCTTTTTGAGCCTTTTGTGTAATCAGTTTAGTGTGGTTTAGCTATTTATTCTAGTTTAGATGGTGATGGGCCCAAACAATAATATGTAATTGATTAAGTGTAACTTAAACTTAGCTATGTCTTTAAGTTTGTGTAAGGACAGGAGTGACAAAAACTTTGTCGTTAATTTAGTGTTATTTATCCTTGTTTAGAGGAGTTGTTCATTTTTCATAAATGGAACAACATCAAACATAGAATATCAGCATTCTATGTAGCTTTTCTTCCTCTGTTTTGTTGGCAACAACATAGGGTTATTATTCTTGAATGTTGCATGATGTGGCATATTGCGGGCTTGGATCTGGGAATCTACACTCACAAAAAAAAGGGTAAGGCTGCTTACCAATCACCTTTCTCTGACCACAAAAGCGAGAGCTTTGTACATTGGATATGACCTTTTAATGTTTCATTGATAGAGCCCATCTGTCTAATTCATGTTGTTTGCCTCCCCAGGAACCCAAGTGAACCTTACTAAAATTTTCTGTTCCAAATAATACAGGACTACATAAATCATATATATATTAAATCTAAGGTTTTGGTTGTGAATGAGTTAAGTTTATTCGTCATGCGCTCTTTTTTAGTGACAATCTTGTCTTTTTGATTTTATTTTACGCTCCTCAGTCTTTTGCAGAAAATAGGCAGGGGAATTAGACGTATTCTTTGGACAGGCCAAGCTTTAATTCATTTTCCTCCTAAGAGTCCAAGTTTTAATTCATTAAATTGGTTTGCTTTTTTCCTAATTGTACTAAATCTTCTTGCTGATTACCAGAATGACATTGTTGCAAAAATTAAAGCTGAAGCATCTTTGCTGAGACACACAAATGAAGATCTATGCAAACAAGTTGAAGGACTACAGATGAGCAGATTAAATGAGGTTGAGGAGCTTGCATACTTGAGGTGGGTGAATTCGTGTTTAAGAAATGAGTTGCGCAATTCATGCTCAACAATGAATTCAGATAAGCCATCTAGCCCACATTCAATTGAGAGGAGTGCTGAATCTGTTGGTTCATTCTCTTCTCGAAGCAATGAGTACTTAGAATGTAGTAGTGCAAAGAGATTAAACCTTATAAAGAAGTTAAAGAAATGGCCTATTTCTGACGAGGATTTACCAAATTTAGAATCGCCAGATATCCTTCTAGATAAAAGTTGGGTTGATTTGGAGGAACTGAGAAGTCCTAGGAGAAGACACTCTATAAGTGGATCCAAATGCTGTGCAGAAGAATTGGTACCAAACAAGAGAAGGCAATCTGATTGTTTTGTATGTACAAAAGACATGGAAAAGGAAGTAGAACCGTCAACTCCTCAAACATATGAGTTGGGTATCATTCAAAGAGCCCAAGTCTTTGGAAATGGGCAAGAAGCTAATAAAATTTCAGTTTCTTTTGATGTTGAGAAAAGGGCATTGCGTATTCCGAATCCTCCTCCAAGGCCTACACGTTTCATTTCTAGTGGACCTAAGGAGGAATGTAAAACTCAAATTCCACCACCACCTCCGCCTCCTCCTCCCCCACCACCTCCAAAGTTTGCAGTGAGGAGCACTGCAGGAATGGTCAAGCGAGCCCCACAAGTAGTTGAGTTTTACCATTCACTCATGAAGAGAGATTCTAGAAAGGATTCTTCAAATGGAGGAATTTGTGATGTCCCAGATGTTGCAAATGTTCGTAGTAGCATGATCGGAGAAATTGAGAACCGATCCTCACATTTGCTTGCTGTAAGTGTTTTGCTCATTTATTTTCTTTTTGAAATTACTCATTCTTTTCTTTTTCCAGTTAGAAGAGATTTATTTGTGTCAGAAGAGATTTCTTTCTTTTTCTGGTTTAAGCTCTTGAGACAATTGGTAATTTATCAATCTAGAGGTGCAGGATCTTGATCAAATACATGATAAAAAGTCCAAAATTTTTGTTTTTTTTTCCTTTTCTTTTTTTAAATTAAATGTCCTGCTAAACTGCTGAGAACAAGTAGCAAAGTAATAAAAACTTGTCTCCTAGCATGATGGAAGTTTCTAATCTAAGAACTGGAAATTCCTTTTCTTATGCCTTCTTGCCTAAATGAAATGTACACTTTCGGTGTTTTAAGTTCCATTTGTTACTTTGTTAAGTACATCAACTAGTTTAGATATCCTTAACTCAAGGCGTGTTTATCATTTGTTATGCAGATAAAGGCAGATGTTGAGACTCAAGGAGAATTTGTAAATTCATTGATAAGAGAGGTGAATAATGCAGTTTTTCAAAAGATTGAAGATGTTGTGGCATTTGTGAAGTGGCTTGACGATGAACTTTGCTTTCTTGTAAGTAGATTGCTGTCACTGTTAGAGTAACTATTTTGATTTCATAAAATTTTGGTTCCAAATATCTAGAATTTTAATCTCTTTGGTCATTCCTCTATTCATTAATTTGTTTTATAATGGGATGTGAATATATAATAACAGTCCCAAATGTATGCCAGTGATAAAAAGAAATTTAAAGACAAGGATATCAGATTTATGCAACAATTGTATTATAGCTTTTGATACTGTTTACAAGAAAATCTCTTCAATCATGCTCTCTGAAGTTACACGTTCTTAGTTTTTAATATTTTTCTTGCAATCAATTGAAGATTCTTGTAGTCATTACATTTTAGATGTAAGGAAACAGTTAAACGGATTCCATGTTGTCTTTTGCATTCTTTTTTAAGGTGGATGAGAGGGCAGTCCTAAAGCACTTTGATTGGCCAGAGAAGAAAGCTGACACATTGCGAGAAGCAGCTTTTGGGTATAGAGATCTCAAGAAATTGTTGACTGAAGTGTCTTCTTACAAGGATGATCCCCGACTGCCTTGTGACATTGCACTGAAGAAAATGGTTGCGTTGTCTGAGAAGTAAGAACCTGAGATTTTATTTTTCTCTACATTTGTATTGCTTTTCCTAAATTTGTTCTTTTACTCTAGGAATGCTACATATCATACTTGAAAACTTGTAAACATCTTCTTTCTACCAACAGGATGGAGCGTACAGTCTACAACCTTCTCCGAACAAGGGATTCATTGATGCGTAATTGCAAGGAATTTAACATTCCCACAGATTGGATACTTGATAATGGTATCATAAGCAAGGTAAACTTTATTGTATGTCATTTTCATAATCATTAATCTAGTTTTCATGTGGTCTTATAATATAAAATATAAAAATTGTTCAAAAGAGAAACATATCTCAAATCAAAATCCATCAAACCGTTGAAAAATCTTTATGTTAGTTTTCTGATCTGCCTTCTTCCAGTAAGAGAGGTATATGAAGATGGTAGAAAAGGGGCTATTACATTTTAGCTCATTACACATAAAAAGTGGTGTGCGGATCAAATCTAAAACATCTAAAGGCCCGTTTGGTAAGAGATTTTTAGTAACATTGTTTAAGTGTTGTGGACATGTACTGTTGTTTAAACAACGAAAACTGTTATTTAAGCAACAGTACCAAACAGGCCCTAAAGCTCCATTTGTTCTGGCTTAAAATGTTTTTCTACAAATAACATTTTCAGTGGAAAATGACCAATGAGCCCTAGCTCAACTACCACCTCTTCCCCTTAGATATTCTAGAGGGAGGGCTAGATTGTGGGTTCAAGACCCATTAGGTTTTTTTTAACTTACCAATAATTAAAAAAAAATCAATGGAATATAATTTCATTTCTATTGTTTTATTGCAACCTGGAAAAATATTTTCAAATGCTTGATTGCATTGAAAATTCACAACAGTGGTGGTTGGGATGAGGAAAGTTGGTGGTGGTGATGGTAGTCGCTTTGGCAAAGGTAGAGGGTGGGCTGAATGGTAGCCGGTGGCCACCAGTTGGTGGCTGGTGATTGGTGATCAATGGGCTGTCAGCAGCGGTGGCTGTAGGTGATATGAGGGAGGTGGTAGTGGTGGAATAGAGGAGTTGAAATGGATAAGGCCATAAGGGTAGGGCGATGAAGCCAAGGCCCTTTGCCCTTATCTTTTTCACCCTTTGTATCACAGTCTTACTCAATGTGCACATGCCTGTATGCATATTTTATTATATTAACATAAGCTTACCAAAAACTAAAATTAACACATTGATTTTGGAATAACATAAACCTCTAAATGGTTCTTTAAGGTGGAACAAAAGTGACAATTAATATGGATTGTGTCAGTCTTTATTCATCTAATAAGATTGTATGCCATATGGTGTCCAGAGATCTGTATATAAGGTCCAGGCGCCTGTACAATCTTACATAGTTCCATTTATTGCTGACCTCCACCAATGTGTTCTGTTGTGGGATTTATGGTTTTAAGTATGCAATTTCCATTTGCCCCTCTATTAGCCTGCGTTTTGCATTTTATAGAATACTGAGGCTTAGCAAAACAATTGAACCATTGGATGTTTCAGATAAAGTTTGGCTCTGTCAAGTTGGCAAAGATATACATGAAAAGAGTAGCTATGGAACTTCAATCAAAGACAGCTCTGGAAAAAGATCCTGCAATGGACTATATGTTGCTTCAAGGAGTCCGATTTGCTTTTAGAATTCATCAGGTTCGTAGCATAACAATAATAATGTTTCCTTTTACTTTAATGTAGCAATATAGAGCATCTAAAATGTAACCATATAGTGCCAAAAAAAAAAAAGTTACAAAAAGACGAGAAAAAGAAGAAATCTTGTTATTTGGAAAGGTTTCTCATTATATCTTATGATGCTTCTTGACCATAAGCAGGAGTTGAAAATTGATAGACTTCTACTCTTTCATGGGGTCAATGATGAGCCCAGATGGTGTTGTATTTCAGTTGAACTACTTAGAGTACATATTGATTCATTTTTGTTTATTCTTGATGCAGTTTGCTGGAGGATTTGACGCAGAAACAATGCATGCATTTGAGGAACTTCGCAACCTTGCTCACCTTCTTAACAAAAAGTAAAGAGGACAAAAGGAGGATAGGGAACAATCTTGGCTTACCATCTCAGTGAGCTTCATACTGAAAAAGTACATACATTTTACTGTGTGCAGTGGTTGGGCAGTGTGATTTTGCGTGGCTTGCCTTAATTTTTGGCTGTAGAAGTTTGGCTTGCAATATAGAAACGAATTTTGTGTTTTGAGTTTATACTCATTTCAAGATAATGATATCTAAAATCTTGATGAATGCAATGCACCATGATTATGTGACATAGCAAAAAGAACTAATGCTAAGCTCTAATTCAAATTCTTATACTCATTTTAAGATAATAATATCTAAAATCTTGATGAATGCAATTCACATGAAAAAAATGACAGGAAAAAAAAAAAAAAAAAAACCTAATGCTAAGCTCTAATATATATAATATCTAAAAATTGAAGGTATAACATTTATTGTTACAACTTACTATGCTCTTGTTGAACCACATAAACTTAGCATTTTGTCCATTTTGGTTCATTTAGATTTATTTCAATTGTAAAATCTATTAGTAAATAATTAAATGAAGTCATTTATGCTTGTTAAAATTAATATTTATCAAAAAATAAAATCTTTTAAATAATGCATCTTATGAATGTTTTCATTTAATGTTTTAATAGTAAAAAGAACATTTAAATGAAATAGTTTACTAACTAAAAAATTTACTCTCACATCAACAATGTAATAAACAAATTCTTAATTATTTTTTAGTAATAATGTAGTTAGTACAAATTTTATTACATATAAGTCTTATAAATCTTTATAACATTTAAAAGCTGAAATGAAGTATTTATTATTGGTATACTTCGTTTGAGTCATATCATATCAACTTAACATTTTAGTCCATTCCTTCCACTTTGGTCCACCTTAGTCCTTTCGGTCCGTTTCAGTATACTTTGATCCATTTGGTCCCTTCAGTCCACTTAAGTCTATTCAGTCCATTTCGGTCCCCTTTAGTCCATTTCAATTTATTCGGTCCATTTCAGTCCACTTCAATTCATTCGGTCCATTTCAGTCCTTGTTGGTCCACTTTGGCCCATTCAATCCATTTTGGACTAATTGGGCCTTAAATAGATTTTTTTTTTTTTGGTAGGTTTCTTTTTTTTAGTTTTGGGCTCAAAATCATTATTTTTTCTTATTTTTAGGGTTGAAAAGTATGAAATTTTATTTTGTTTAGGCAAAATTCTTTAATTTTGGACTAAAAAAATACAAACAAATGGGCATTAGAAATTGGAGAATGTTAACCAGCACCGCTTGGTGTTGGTTAAGTGCAGAAAAGACAAAAAAAAAATTTCATAAAAAGTAAAAAAAAATCTGACATAGTATCTACAAAATTGAAAAAGTGACATAAATTAAATTAAAAAAAAAAAAAAAAGACAAAAATTGTATCAGAAAAAGTGTGCTTAACGGGCACTGTGCGGTGCCCGTTAACACAACCCCTAGAAATTAGAGATATTGGATCTAAAAAAAAATAAATATTATAAATATTCAAAAGATTACGTAAAAATTCAAGTTTAAGTGATATAGACATTATACTTATATTTGGAAAGAAAAAAAAAAATTACAATTTTAAACTTATATAATAATTTAAACTAAATGTACCATGTTACTTGTGTTACACGGAATGGAAGTGTACATTTAAAAAAAAAAATTCTTGGATATGTTCAAATTAGTCAAGCAATTATGGTATATTTAAAAAAAGTTCTATTAATAACATTTTATCCATTTATAAAAAAACAATATTGTAATATGTAATTTAAATCTTTTTATTAAATTACGTTTTTCATATATATAAATATACACACACATACATCCACACAAAATACATCGATATGTTCCATTATATAAAACTTATAAAAATATAAATTCTTTTAAATAACATTTGTACTATCTAACCTACAAATTAATTAATATATATATTTGTGCAGCCAAACCACGAAATAGTACATATTTTTGCATCCTTTATGGCTAGACAATTAGTACATATTAATGTGGGTTAAAAGTTTGTTTGTTCCTAGATTACAACCCTTCCACTTCCAGAGTGTGCAACTCTTCATCAAATGGTACATGTGCTCTATAAATAAGCCCAAAGCCATTTCTATCCTTATCCTTGTAATTTTTAAAGAAACTCTTGCATGTGATTTCTACTCCCACGGACTTCCATCTTCACTGACTCCTTCTCATATCAATATTTATTGTGTCTCACCAATCAACAATCACATTAAATACAATTGAACTTGTTTCATGGGCTTACAGTTTTGGGGTTATTACCCTAACACCCATCCTCTCAATAGACCATACAGTCCTAAAAGCCAGATTTAAGAATTAGGAGAGTAATTCCCACAAATTCAAGTCCCCCTTGTCTTATAAATACAACAATCATTGCACTAACCAAGATTTGCAATTTTTAGCTATTGTTATACTTTGTCACTTCTCACTCTCAAAGTCTCAACTTGTTTTTTGGCTAACTGAACCTTCAAAGCCTCTTTTTCCAATCTCCATTGGTTGGCCATGGTTATGTAAGGTCTTCTTTCTTAGCAACACACCGACATATTAGCAGAAGATCACCTATACTTGATCTCATTAGAAATCCTTCTTATGGTTCCACTCTTTTTGGTCCACACACCCATAAGGCCTGGTTTCTTTTGTAGGCCCAAAAGGTACACCGATAGCCTTTAGTTTTCTTGGGCAGGTGTTGAGTTCCTGCTTGATTCTAAAACATAGACCCGGATTTAAAAAGGCCAACTTCCGGTGATTGACACATGGGCCTCACACAAAAAAGCCTTAATATTTTATTACTTTCTAAATAAATAGCAGGAAATTCCCAACAACCTTGCTAAATGTGGCTTACAAAATATTCTAAAAAGCAAAAGAGAATTTCAGTTATTTATTTATTTTTTTAAAAGGAAAGGAATTATATATGGTCAACAATTTTTATGATTTTCAGAACTAAAAAGAGATCAAAACTTCAAATAATACAAATTATAACCAAAAAAGAAAAACAATAGAATAAATAATGGCTTTTAAAGGCCAAAGTTCTTATAGCCTGATGAATGATGATGGCTTGCCTCTATTTGTGGTGCTTGCTTCGATTGGGATCCTCAAATCTTCACTAAGCTTAAAAAAAGTGGGTTTATGCATTAAGAACATATATTTTCAATAATTCTATTGAAGAAAAAGAAAGGAAAAGAAAAGTAAAGTGCGCGACAGTAATGTTGAAAAATTCACATCCTCTCACATGAGACATCATTTGAGTCCACCACAACAAAAAAATATAGAGTTATTTTTGTACCATAATTTTTGTACCAAAACTTTTATCACAATTTTATATGATCATCTCACATGGATACATCATTTTTTTTTTCTTCACCATTAATAGTTGACTATGGTAGAGTTGTGGTACAAAAACAATTTATTTTACAAACTTTCTTAAAAAAGAAAAGAAAATCTTATTTTAAAAGAATTCTACGACTGAAGTAGCATTTGGATTGCGTTTCGTGTTTCAGCATTTTGCCTTTTTTTTTTTTTTTACTAGTGTCTCTTGCAATATTCATGGGATATGAATAATATATTAAGGTAAATAAACAGTGTTTTCATTTGTGAACAGTAACAAATTTTTTTTTTTTTTTTTTTTTTTTTCAGTTTTCAAATTTCAACAAAATAATCGGTATCCAAACTCACCACCTGAGATTTGTTTTTAGAAGTAAATGACTCGTTTGGTAGAGGAGTTTGAATAATGCTGTTTGAGTATTTTTGATATACGTATAAGTAAAAAAATGTGTTAAAATTTATGTAAAATTGTTTAAAATGTAAAAATATATATTTAAACTAACTCACCAAACAGGGCCGAAGGCAATTGAGATATTTTCAGCATCCTCCGTCTTGGAGCTAAAATCTGGGTAATCCTTATCATATGGGCCATATGCAAAAGCAACTGCAAAAATCTGGCAAGAGAATAATATAAGCAGGCATTTAACCTTTTTACTATTGATATGATATTAAATCTCAACCACTGGTACCAAGAAAGAATAGAAAGGGACTATGCGATTTGACATCTTGACAAGATGTAACATTGTCATGACTCGGTGCCAAACTTTAATAAAGGCAAAAACAGGCATCAAAAGTCTTCACATTGTCAATCAAATGATCTGTACTGTACTCTCACTCAGTCCTTACTTCCAGCCCATAAGCAAACAAATCCATGTCATTTTTTTCTTCCCTTTTGGTGCGTGTGATATTATATTGTTTTACACTTTAGCATTCTGGTTTCACAGATTTGCACAATCCATGCTAACCATGCAAATAAACTAATTCAAAGAAAAAAAAAAAAAAAAACCATGCCAAAAAAAAAAAAAAAAACTATATATATCTTGACTCTGTTTAGTGTTTGCGTCGAGAAACAAATGGATGCCATTAATCACAACAATGTTCCATAGAAGAAAGTGGCCTAAACCTTGGATTTGTTGGGAAATGTGGTTATGAAAAAACTTATATATATTGATGTTGTGGCCCTTTTGGGTGCAGTGATATATTGCTATTATTGCAGCTGTAATAGTGATAGTGGTGCAGTGGAATTGATTGTACGGGTTAAAATAAAAGAAAAAACAGGAGAGCAAATTACATTCTTTCCCCTTTTATCTATTGGATTATTCACAGTTTCTCCATAAAGTATAAAATCAACCAATATGCATCGTAAATAGGTAAAGATTTCAAAACCGTTTGTTTTGCTATTAACATATAATGGAATTGGGCCAAAATGGGCATTTGCTCATTTCACTCAAAAGATATAATAAAATGTTCATGTTCTGAAACTATCTAGCAAAATGCCTCTGTTTTAAAACTCGATTTTTAGAAAATTGAGTTTCAATAAAAAACTCAATTTGATGAAAATCGAGTAATGTGAGAAATTTTACATGGAACTCGAGTTCCATGTATTTTATTTTATTTTTTTAAGTTTGATTTCACATAACTCGATTTTTAGAAAAAATAGTTTAAAACAGGGACATTTTGCTAGATAGTTTTAAAACATGGGTATTTTGTTAGAAAGTTTTGGCGAAAAGGACAAATATCCATTTTGGCCAATGGAATTGTTAGAAAAAAGAAAAAGAAAATGTACATGAGAATCTTTTGATTCCTTTAATATTTCATACCAAAATTAAAAAAAATACCCTCCACAAGCTATCAAGCATTCCAAAATAACCTTGGTTACTAAATCATTAATCTAAACTCTAATAACTATATTTAATTAAGGGCTTGAATTACCTCTAGTATTTTTTTAACTGGACATTTCCAGTTGTTTTAAATATACAATAGCAAGTGGTAGTGATTTTTAATCTCCACATTTTATTTATTTAGTGGGTGATGTGGTAGTTTCTCATTAAAATAAAAGGAGATTCCAGTTAAAAAAGTACTGGAAGTAAGCCAAACTCTTTAATTTATTTGTGTCATGATTATAAAATAACCATATTTCTTATTTGCATTTAATATACTCTCATATATGCCAATGGCATAACCTATGCTATTTTATTAGGAGAATTAAGGTTTAAATATTCATTTCCCATTAACTATCGAATAATAAAAAATAAAAATAAAAAATTTGCTAATATTTCAAGTTTCTACTAGTAAGTAGTAACATAATCCTGTGTGATAATTTGTGAATTCAGGTATAATTTATGTTTGAATGGGCTAGGCTTGGTTTGCTTGTTGAGGCTGTGACAGGTGCTTGAGTGGTTTTAGGTGCTTATTCATAAAAATGAATTAGCTTATTCATAAAAATAAAAAAAAAGGAGGGAAAAAGGCATAGGAGGAGGGGGCTTAATGATGGTGTTATATACCCGATGGTAATGCTAATAGCAATTCTATTGATGATGGTAACAACAATAATGTTGATATGATATAATAGCAGTGTTATTGACATAGAAATTACGGTATTGAGGACAGCAGTGGTCATAATAAAATTATTAATAGCAGATAAAAAAATTAGCATGAGAATATTTACATATCTAACTTGTTTAGACATCCTGAGTTATACCATATATTTTCTCCATCCACGTGAAAAACACTTTCATTATTTGAATATTCTAAGTGGAAGCCTGAAAAATGATACTGCACATAAAAGATAAACAAATAGATATATATGGTGTTAAAGTATTTACTTACACCCTCCAATACCAATGTGACACATCATATTTTTACAAATTAACAAATAGATGCTACCGCACACAATCGCACCCTTATGAAACTTCAATTATGTTCAATAACTAAGGTAAAAGTGTAAAACCTAAAAAGCTACTCTCTCCGTCCCACTTTTTTTGTCATTTATTCCATTTTGAGATGTCTCAAAATATTGTCCTGTTTCTAAAAATAAAAGTCATTAATTTACTAATGTTCCTATTATACCCCTATTAATTTACTAATTCAATTTTTTGATAAATTTTTTTAAGGGTAGTTTTGGAAACTTATACATTTTTAAAAGGTAAACAAGATGTAAGGACACGATTTGGAACGACCCAAAGCGATACTGGGTTCGAACGTAAAAAGGCCCAAACAATATCACTTATAGAGCGTAGGTTTGAAAGGCTAGGCCTTGATCACAAGTCGGTGGTTTTCTGTGGTGTTCATACATAAATAAAACGTGTACATACATAACTGAATCGTGCACGCTCTGGGAGTCTTTTTCCTAGAGGTGGGCTGGGAGGCTCTGGTTTTGGCCACTTTTCCCAGCCCCCTCTTTGGTGTGTTAACCTTCACATTATATAGCCCTTCTCGGTTGATCTTAGCTCTCCACTTGTTGTTTAGGCAGGTGCTAACTTCTGTACCCGTCCCATCGACGGTCCCATCTTGCTTTCTATTAGTTGCGACGATCGAAGTCACCCTGACCAGGCGTCTTTTCTCATTAACACGGTCAGGACGCCGGTGAATTCATTAAATGTGGAGAGGTCGTATTTATCCTGAACCAGTTCCACACCGTACCCCCAACGTGGGTCCCATTCTACTCGTATCTTCTTCTGGGGGCTTTTTGGGGATAGCCATCATTGAGACGTTGCTATTCTCCTTGAAGTCCTGTAGTGCCGAGGACAGGGTTATCCTCGGCTGTTCCACTAGACACACCGGCCTTTCCCCATTTGTCCTTGGCACATACCCTCCTCGGCATGGACCCTGAGCCTTAATAAAGTGTGGGCCGGATCATAAGCTCCCCGGCCCCACAATAGCCCCTCAAAATCCTGCTATCCGACTCTTCGGACGGATAGGAGGCTTTTGATGATATCGGATATCTGTCAATGCCTGTCAATCCTTATCACTTATTGGTTCCCAAGACTTTTCATCTGCCCAAGACACGTTCCTGGTGCAGTTGGAAGGTGAGACGTGGCCTCATTAAATGCGGGCGGCTCTGTGTTTCCCACATTCAACGGCATGATGAAAATCAACGGTGGTGATTCCTTGGTCTTTATGGGCGGGAAAAGTTGCGCAGTTACCCTAGAAAGTATAAATGATTTTTTTTGGAACGGATCCGCCTCTTCAGTTTTGCACTTAAGAGTTCCAGCGCGTATACCCTAGGTTCATCTGAACTTTCGCCCAAATTCGAGTCTATCTCCAGCACTAAAAGCCTATCCGAAGCGTCTTTCCTCTTTTATGTAAGTTCCCTGCCTCCATTAACTCGTTTTTTTCTCTTTTCTGGGTTTATTTTTTCTCTGGTTCCTTTCCTTCTCCCGTTGTTGGTTGAGTTTGTTTAGTAAATCATAGAAATTGTTAAATCGAGGGTTAAATCGAGACTAAGGAAATTAGTCGATACTGAAGAGGCGATGAACAAGTTCATTGCCGATTATAAAATTCCTCCCAACGTAAGTCTGAGGCATTGTAAGATGGGGGAGTGGCACTATAAAAGAAAAACGGGTGAGGTAGTAATTCCCGTCCTCGCCTTTGTAGAGGGGGGTATGAGAATCCCTATGGGGCCGGTGACGAGGGGTTACCTCAGGCACTTCAGATTAGCCCCCACCCAGTGCGCTGGCAACATGTTTAGGATTTTGGGTTGCGTGGATGCACTAAACGAAAAGATGGGGCTAAGACTGACCCACCACGACGTGAATTGGTGCTATAACCTCCAACATTTGAAGGGGAAATCGTTCTACATGAAGACGAGGGACGACAGGGTTCGACTAATCCAATGCCTTCCCGATTCCAACAAGGGATTAAACAAGGATTTCCTTATCGTCTCCGGTGAATGGCATGATGGCAATCCGTGCCCCGTGGTAGAAGGAGAACCAGGTGGGGTATAAGGAATGGAAGGGCACTGACCCTTTGCACCTTTTTTAGTCTGATGTGGCTCGGTAACTAACCATGCATATATTTTTTCTTTTGTAGATTCACACGCTCATAAACGGCATTTTCACTTAGTTAACTGGGCGGACTTGGAGACTGTTCTACAAGCGGCGGTTTTCGTAAATGACGGAGATGGTCAAGTCCGAGCCGCTCACAAAATATTAGGGTACCCTCCTGTTCAGAAGTCATTTGGCGACCCTAGGCACGTGATCAGCGCCAACCGTCCTCAGCTTCCAAAAATCACCGTGGTCGAGACAGGATTTCTAATCTCCGAAAGACCATCTGTCCCAGAGAGCATCCCACCGGTGGGCCCCTCCTCGTCTCACCAAGTAGCGGAGGACGAAGGCGAGTTAGATCGGTCCGAGGAAGGGTTTGGGGCATTTGACCTAAACAGCCAATCCGAGGATCCTTCTGGTGATTTAGAGGACCCAGCTTTGTCCGAGGCGGAACTATCATCAATAGGCACATCTTCGCAAGCCGAGATGGGATCCAAGAGAATGCCCCAGCCCAGCCTATTCGAACTCCTCGAGGGTCAACCGGGGGAGGGTGCGCAGGGAACGCCGCAATCTAATGTTCCGGCCCCACCACCTCAGCCCCAGACCATCCAAACTAGGTCGTCCTCCACCAAGTCACAACCACAATCCCCCCGCCCCAAACTTCCTGCTCCTTCCCAACCAGCTCTGCCTCCTCGGCCGGAAGGCACTGATTCAAAGAGAAAGAGAAGCCCCAAGGGTAAGGAGGCCATGGATAGGGGAAAATCCCAACCTTCTAAGGAGAGGGAGGAAGCCCCTCGTACGAAACAACTGAAGATTGGGCACCAAAGCAAGGATAAAGAAACTGCGTCCTAATCTTCCCAAGGCAAGGGAAAGGGGATCGAGGCCCAATCCTTGCCAAGCGCCTGGCTTCCCGCTCCAATGCTCCACGGGGGTCCATTGCTAGAGACCGCGTCCATGAGGGACCTTGGAGATGGCGAGGGTGGTTATGTGGCAGACGCATTAGGGAGAGCCATGCTGCTTCCAACCGACATGGATGGGCTGAAGAAAATGAGGATGCAGGAGGTCTTCCTCAGTACGAAGAGGTACTTGGGCATGTTAAAGCTCTTGAAACCTAGAACTTTGTTAACTCCCACTCCAGTTTGTTATTTACGATGTATTTATCTCCCTTGACAGGCTCTCCAGGCCACCTATAAGATAGAGGAAGAGGTGAACAACCAGAGTAAGGCGGCCGAGAGTGAACGCTCCAAGCGCTTAGTGGCCACACGGACTCTCAAAACTTCTGAGGACGACCTAGCCAAGACCAAGACTGCCCTAACAGAGGCAATCCGAGAAAGGGACAGCGCCTCGGCGGGTTTAGCCAGCGCCCAAAAACAAGCTGAGGACCAAACAAAACGTCTGCGAGATGCCGAAGGTCAGTTGCAAATAGCTAAAGAGTTAGTCGAGGACTTAAATAAAAGACTGGCCATGGCAGAGCATGAAAAAGGTGTGGCGGAGTATGCCCGTGAGGAGGCCATAAGGGCCAAGCAGGAGGCCGAGTTTGCCAGAAACGAGGCTGAGGCTGCAAAGGAAACGGCCGAGGATGAGGGTTATAATGCGGGGGTAGCTGAAACCCAAGCCATCCTTAAAGCCCAGATTCCTGGAGTATGCAGGCTTTACTGCTCCCAGGTTTGGGAAGAGGCCTTGAAGCGGGCTGGGGTGAATGCTTCTTCTGACTTGTGGAAAGCGGAGAACATATTCTACCCTCCAGCCATCCGCGAGGCCACCTCCACCAGCTCCGCAGCTGTGAGCGACCAACGTGAGGAAGGGGTCACTGAATCGGAAACCGTACGGGTCGGCACTTCTCCTGTGGAGCCACTCAAAGAGGGAGAGCTTCAGGATGTGATAGAAGCATCTCAGCATACGGATCCCGAGGTGCCCAAAGAGGTTGCTGAGCCCGTGCTTGGCACTCAGATGCCTACCGCCGAGGAGCCAGCCATACCTGCCCAGCCCCTACAGACGATTCCCCCTGCTATGGTTCCCAAGAGTACCGACACTGATCCTGCTCAGTCTTCCCAGGGCGTGGTCGATGCCAAGCTAAAGAAGTAGAAACCCCGGCCATACTTCGTATTTGTTTTTAGTTTAACGATTAACTTGTTTCTTTTTCATTTTGAAAACTTTGTAATCTGCTAGTAGTTTGAAACTGTTGAACACGTGTATGAAATTCCTTTCTTCCTTTTTCCTTTTGGTTACTGGTTAGTTGCCTTTGTCGATACTTACTTTTATTTACGAATTTTGAACTAATTATCCTAACATGTATGAATAGTTGTGCATGCGATACATTTAGAATCATATTTCAAAACATTAGCTTATCTGTACCTATAGAGCTTTGATCCCATGTCTGATCCTCATTCAATGGAGGTAGTCACGTGTAGTGTTAGGTCCTGCTTAGTATCTAGGTTTCTTTAAAGTAGTTGGTTTCCCCATAGGTTTGAGTCCGAGGACCATGCAATACCTTGGTTCTGTCCAAAACTTGATTTTGAGAAGTAGTTGGTTTCCCCATAGGTTTGAGTCCGAGGACCATGCAATACCTTAGTTCTGTCCAAAACCCAATTTTGAGAAGTAGTTGGTTTCCCCAAAGGTTTGAGTCCGAGGACCATGCAATACCTTGGTTCTGTCCAAAACCCAATTTTGAGAAGTAGTTGGTTTCCCCAAAAGTTTGAGTCCGAGGACCATGCAATACCTTGGTTCTGTCCAAAACCCAATTTTAAGAAGTAGTTGGTTTCCCCATAGGTTTGAGTTCGAGGACCATGCAATACCAAAACCCAATTTTAAAAAGTAGTTGGTTTCCCCATAAGTTTGAGTCCAAGGACCATGCAATACTTTGGTTCTGTCCAAAACCCAATTTTAAGAAGTAGTTGGTTTTCCCATAGGTTTGAGTCCGAGGACCATGCAATACCTTGGTTCTGTCCAAAACCCAATTTTGAGAAGTAGGGGAATTAACCTCTCGGTTATGGCACGAGACCTTGGTTTACGGGGAATTAGCTCCTCGGCCAAGCCCCTAGAACCATCCGTGCTACTGATGCTACGAAGCGCAACCCCTACTAAAGAAACATAGCCCCTGGTGGAACTTTACGCTAAAACAATACAATACAACCGGCTGTTTAGAAGTGACAAGGGGATGTTTCGACCAACCGCCTGTGCCAACGCACGAGCCTTTCCCACAGACGGCGCCAATTGTAAGGACACGATTTGGAACGACCCAAAGCGATACTGGGTTTGAACGTAAAAAAGGCCCAAACAATATCACTTATAGAGCGTGGGTTTGAAAGGCTAGGCCTTGATCACAAGTCGGTGGTTTTCCGTGGTGTTCATACATAAATAAAACGTATACATACATAACTGAATCGTGCACGCTCTGGGAGTCTTTCTCCTAGAGGTGGGCTGGGAGGCTCTGGTTTTGGCCATTTTTCCCAGCCCCCTCTTTGGTGTGTTAACCTTCACATTATATAGCCCTTCTCGGTTGATCTTAGCCCTCCACTTGTTGGTCAGGCAGGTGCTAACTTCTGTACCCGTCCCATCGACGGTCCCATCTTGCTTTCTATTAGTTGCGACGATCGAAGTCACCCTGACCAGGCGTCTTTTCTCATTAACACGGTTAGGACGCCGGTGAATTTATTAAATGCGGAGAGGTCGTATTTATCCTGAACCAGTTCCACACCGTACCCCCAACGTGGGTCCCATTCTACTCGTATCTTCTTCTGGGGACTTTTTGGGGATAGCCATCATTGAGACGTTGCTATTCTCCTTGAAGTCCTGGAGTGCCGAGGACAGGGTCATCCTCGGCTATTCCACTAGACACACCGGCCTTTCCCCATTTGTCCTCGGCACATACCCTCCTCGGCATGGACCCTGAGCCCTAATAAAGTGTGGGCCGGATCATAAGCTCCCCGGCCCCACAAAAGACAATAAATGATATTCCTTTAAAAAATTTGACTTTTCAAATAGGATAAAAAAAGTGAGACGGAGGGAGTATTTTAAATAACCTCTTATATGTATTTATTCATTTTTCATAATACCATCTTATTCTACCAAAGAAAAATATGCTTGACCCTTTAATAATTTGCAAAATAGTAAAATTGATATATTCAAAGTTTTCTATCACTGTCACTATATTTGGGAAGAGATCAATGAATGGAATGAAAGAATTTCCTTAGAATGTTCCTCTCATCCTTTTGTTTAGGTTTTTTAATAAATTATTCCCGTTTTGAGAGTTTAAGTGTAAAATAATAGAATGAATAAAAGGAAACATTTATTATTCTCTATTTTCTCAAAATTTCAAATTTTCATTTTCTCAAAAATTGTGAGAAATCAAAGAGAATGAAGTTAATTTTAATGAAAATTTCACAAAAATACCCCTCTAAATTCATTCATATATTTTAAAATATGAGTATAATAGTAATGTTGTTACGTTTCATTATTTTTCATTTCTTTATTTTAAAATATTCAAACAAAATTACCTAATTTTGTTCCACTATTTTATTTTCTTTTTCTTTTCATTACTTAAATATATTTTATTTCCATTCTTCTATTATTTATTTTCTTTTTTTATAAAATCCCAAAATGATGATCCAAAATATAGAATTCCAATAAGGGGTTTTTATATATATATATATATATATATATATATATATAAAAGTATTACGAGGAATTCCAATAAGGTTACAAATGAGTTATCTCTTTATGTCCAATCTACATGCTAAAATTGTCAAGTTAACTCATAACCGTCTTCTTTAGAGGAAAAACATAAAGAGTACTAGCAAGATGCCAAAAGAGTTATATTCATAAAAAAACAAAAGATGCCAAAAGAGTTAAGACAGAAGAAAGAGAAGGGTGCAAGCTCATAATAGCAGAAAGAGATGAGCAGGTGAAAATTTTGATATGACGTTTTGGAGTGATATTATTCAAAGAATCATCACTCACCCGATGTGGCCTCTCACATTCATGGGTCCCTCTTTTGTCAGCTTCCTATCTATCTCCTTTCACCACCACGCTACAGTCCTACACCCTCCATTCCTGCTAAGTCCTACCCAATTCCCCTTCTCTTCCTTCCTTCTTTATTTATATCTTCTTTCACCTCTCTTCTACACCATACATCTCTCTCTCTCTCTCTCTCTCTCTCTCACTCATATCTTTGTTTCTCTACTCACAGTTTTCCTTTCTCAAGCTGCCTCTTCATACAACCACTGCAAGCACAATAAATCAAACATTCCACAAAGAGCACATATAACATTAACATATACACAGAAACCACAAAACCAAAAACAATCACCTAACATTATGGCAGCAGCTGTGGCGGCAGCAGCAGCCGCAGCCTCTCTGAGCCGCTACAACAACAACAACAACAACAACAACAACAGTTCAACCTCTGCGACCCAAAACCACCAAAACCACCACCAATTAGGCTTAGTGGTACCTCCAGTAATGAGTCGCTATGAGTCCCAGAAGCGGCGAGACTGGAACACCTTTGGTCAGTACCTAAAGAACCACCGTCCACCACTGACTCTCTCACGGTGCAGTGGAGCCCATGTCCTCGAATTCCTACGCTACCTCGACCAGTTCGGCAAGACCAAAGTCCACACTGAGAGCTGCCCTTTTTTTGGGCACCCAAACCCACCAGCACCATGTCCATGTCCATTGAAACAAGCTTGGGGTAGCCTTGATGCTCTCATAGGTCGCCTTCGTGCTGCCTTTGAAGAGAACGGTGGGCAGCCTGAGACTAACCCCTTTGGTGTAAGAGCTGTGAGGTTGTACCTTAGGGAAGTCAGGGATGCTCAGGCTAAGGCTAGAGGGATTGGCTATGACAAAAAGAAGCGCACCAGGAAACCACACGTCACTACGGATTCGGAAGCCTATGGTTCTATCTAGTTAATTCCAGTTATGGCAGTTATTTTGGTCATGCACGGCACAATATTTGTCTTGTGGTTGTGGTTGTGGTTGTGGTTGTATTGTCTTTTTTCTTTGGATAAAGAAATTATGTACTAATATTTGGTCAGATTATTTTGCTTCTAGTTTGACATATCTCATAATTTCATGTACTCGTACTATGGTAAATAAAACTTTCTGACCTTCAAGTTTACGGCACATTCTTTAAATTTATTGAACTTGTCACTCGAGTTGATGAATGATTGACGGTGTAATTAATTTAGGGTTATATATGATTTGGCTCGTGTATCAGTTACCTAGCAAGTAGTAGGAAAAATTAATTTGAACCTTTAGGTTTCGCTTGGGAGTTTATAAGGGCTTGGAAGTTTATAAGAGAAGAGAATGGAATGAAATTGAATAATAATAAGAGAATGAAAAGTAATAGAACTTAATATAATGTATTTAAATAAGAGAAATGAATTGAAAGGAATGGAATGAAATTAAGTAATCTTGATTGGATGTTTTAAAATAAATGAATGGAAATGAATGAAAATGAATGGAATGTAAGTAATTTTGTTTGGGAGCAACATGGAGGGAATAGAATGGAATCATTTTATGGCAATATTACTATTAGACCTTTATTTTAAAATAAAGAGTTGAATATACAAGGGTGTTTTGAGAGTTTTAGTAAAAAAATCATTAAATTTAATTTCATTCCCTCCAATTCCTCCAAATTTCGAGGAGAATGAAAATTTGAAGTTTTAAGGGAATAGAGAGGAATGAGTGTTCCCTCTTACCCATTCTATTCCCTCCTACTTAAACTCTCAAACAAAGGAAGGGAAGAATATTTTAAAATGATTCTTTTTATTCCATTCCATTCTCTTCTCCTAAGCGCAGCCTTATGCACTTGGTTTAAAGGAATTCTTCCTATGCTGTAGCTGTTTCTAGTTTCTACTCCTATAGTTTATTTTGCATTCAACGATTGTTACTATGGCTGTGTTTGGTTCAATGTAAATTAAATTCCGATTGTAAAATAAATATAGGGGAAAATGAATTTCCGTAAGGAAATTAAAATCCAGACATTTGGGTGTGCAATGGAAAATAGTCCGAAAAACGATTTTCAGTGTTTGGTAACATTCTGAAAATGCTATTTTCCTACAAATTTTTCACATTTTCTCAGCCATATTCTCAGTTTCCAAACAAATTTTATATCAGAAAATCCACCACCACCCACACACTAGCACCCATAGAAAATCCACCACTATCCACACAAAACCCACCACCACATAACACGGAAACCACCAAAACGCCACCACCCACACCACCACAACAACAACAAAAAAATCAGAGATCAAAGAGAGAAAGCATATTGCTGACGAGATTGACCTAGAGGGGTAGATGAGTGGCAGACGACGAGATCGACCTAGAGGAGGACGAGGCGATCTAGAGGGCGGCGGCGACGATCAGACCCAGTTCAAAAATCAAAACTGAGAACTCGACGAGAGAGTGATCACAAATTGAGGGAAAGGGAAAGGGAGATCGAGAAAGAGAGAGATCGGTCATAGGCGACGAGACCGGTCAAGCGGTGGCAGGCTTCATGCAGCGTGATCTCGGCTGCGCGAACTCGACGGCGCGATCTCGTCGGCACGTTTGGGGTTGGGGCACGATCTAGCTCTCTCTCTCTCTCTCTCTCTCTCTGCACATCTGTGAGTTTGGAAATGATTTGAAGGTAAAACAGAAGCGTAATTCATTTTACAGGGTCAAAGGGCTTATTTTACGGTCAAATGAAATGCTTTTTCGGAAAACTCTATTTTTCATGCGCAACCAAACACATGGAAATGTGTAAAAGGATTTCCTGAAATGGTTTGAAGCCAAAACAAACGCAGCCTATATCACAATCATTTTACCCTTCTCTAAAAACAAATAAAAATGTTAAAAATGTTACTAATTCTCTCCACGGAAGCCATGGAAATTGGAAAGAAACTCTCCAAAAAGAGAAAGGGGTCGGTTATCACTTATCGTGGGATATGATCATAAATGAATGCTAACATTGCTTTGAATGGTCACATCAAATCATTTAAACCTCCACTCGGATTAGATGAGCGAAGCAAAGCTAACGTGGGGATGAGCAGGATCCGAATTAATCATCATTATCCCGATATTATTTATTTTATTTTATTTATAATTACCACATAAACTAAGAAACTAATAGAAAATTCAACCTGTTTGGTACAGTAGTTTAACAACATGTTTTCAGTTTTTAAATAATATTACATATATTTTTACATATTTTTTATCTACCGGTATTTCAAAAAAGTATAAACAACGTTACTAGAATAATGTTACCTAACGACGCTGTAATTTCTTGACCTCTCATTATTTTGTGGCATGTTCAATACTATTTAAATTTAATGTTCGTATTCAAAGGTTGCTTATTGATTTTATTTCTACCCTCTCAAGTGTCAAAAACTAGTGATAACTTGGGTAACATATTAAGTGGCGAAGTTAAATATAAAAAAAAAAAAATTAAATTCATAGAAATACCTATACACAAAATATGTGTAACATAATTTTAAAAAAAAATGTTATTTTCTTACATATAACAAAGTAATTATTTAACATTAATAAAATCTAGAATATTTTTAACTCCTAACCATAAAATCAACATTTATTGTTTCTTTTAAAAGGGAAAACAAAATGCCCATGTCTCTAATTTTCTAAATGAAAAATTAAATTTTTTTTTTTTTAATTTTTATAAAAGATTTACTTATATATTTCTATGATATGCTATTATGGTATAAGAATAATTAGAGCAAAATAATATGCTTGTGGAGAATAATAAGAATATAAGAATAATATGCTATTATGGTATAAGTATAAGTGTTTGTAGAGTGTGGGGATAAGAGTCAGAGTTCAAGTCTTTAGGAGGGAGTTTCACACACATATACACTTAGATTAGACTAGAGTAGAATTTTTATCTTGTATAAAAAAAAATGCATAAAATTTTCTATTTTTATGAAATGCATTAAATACACTTTGAATTAATGAGTTATTTATGATATACAAGTAGGTAGAGGTAAAAAATGATACATTAGTCATCTAAATAAATGTGTTACATGTATTTAATAAAAATCTAGGGGGCCATTATTTAAATTGATGTATTTTATTTTTTGAGAAACAAATACACATATACACATATGGTAGAGGAAGAGAGATTCTAAAATTTTAAAATAAAAGCACACCACAAACTCTACTAAAAAATTATAGTAAATTTATATCTAAAGTTACTTAATATATATATATATATATTTATATTTATATAAAAGAGGGATGATGGATTTTGAAAAGTCAACGAAGGCCATCCGCTTCCTCCACCCCTAACCTTTCTAATATTGTTGGTGGATAAATTACCAAATTTTTCAAAATTTATAATATATCATGATAAATTATCAATTCTCCTAAGATTTAAATTATTAGAAAAATATATATTTAATATTTGATAATTATTCCAGCATTGATAATTAACTGCATGTGGTTCATTACCACCACCTTCATCATCTCATCTCTACTGGAAATCTAACCAATGCATGCGATAATGTACTAGCAAGAATGATCTTTCACTAATCTGTTCATCATCTTATCGTTAATGATCCTTCTCCTAAACTAATTTGTTCCTCTTGTAAACAAATATTTTACTCATATCGCCCCACATGCCTATCTAATAATTCAAAATAATGTAATTAATTTTGTTTTGTTCTGTTCGGAATGATTAAAAAATTCTGTTCCAGTTAGATAATCGAAACGAATAACCTCTCTATTCAATCTCATTTGAATTTCTAGTTCATTTCAGACTATTCCATTAAATTATGGTCGAAATGTAAATAAATAAATCATTATTTTGTTTCCTAAACCCATTCTTTCCATTATTTTACTTACTTATGGAATTTTATTATTATTTTCATTAAGAATGTGTGTGTGGTTTTTTTTTTTTTTTTTTTTTTTTCATTTACTAAAATCACATATGATTTTTTTTTTAATTAATAAGACTTTTTTTTTATTTACTCATAATCTCATATATGAGATGTTATGTAAGATGATATATATTTTTTGATAAATATGTAAGATGATACTAAGAATGCATATCAAATGATTTTGAATTAATAATTTGATATTCTATAATACTATGCGATGAATACTTAGGAATAATAACAATAATAATTTTTTTTTTTTTTTTAGCTATAATTCCTAAATGGTATATTGAAATAAACTGATACTGAAATTTTATGTTCTAATAGATGAACCGAAGAATGGAATTAACAACTTTACCTCGAAAGAATGAAGACCCATATATTGTTATTATTATTATTTTTTTCAGCTTCTATTTATATAGAGAAATATTGAAAACGAGAACTTTGTGTAGTTGCTTGATGCTCTGTTTGTTGCAGTGGCTAGTATTTCTTCTGGGTCTGATGAATAAATTTTCCCATTCATTAAATTATAAAAATAATAATAAAGAAAAGAAAATCATAGAGAACTTGTAATCCCCCCCCCCCCCCCCCCTCTCTCTCTCTCTCTCTCTCTCTCTTGTATATGTTTCTCTTTCATTATTTAATAATTATTTTTAACGAGGTACTTTTCTTTTCTCATTATTGTTGATTGTTTAAAAGAAAATATGAATTTGGGATAAGAAATGTTTGATCTAAGGAGGTCACTTATCACTTATCAGTGAGACAACTTTTCACATCCACACAATTGCTTTACGGAAGACCATGACCTAATTATAAACAAAGTAGTGGTGTAGAAATCTCTACTTTATTTGGAGTAATCAAATCTGCTTTAATTCATCTCAAACTTTAATCATTTCTCACTAGTGCTATCTTGTCCTACAAACAGAAAAAAAATGGCGGCATGTACTTCATAATTATTTGGTTCCATTTATTGTTTTTTCCTTGTAGCATAAAGAGCATACACATGCTGGCATATAGATATTTATATACAATATAGATATTTACATGAATGATTATAAATTGAGAAAATCATATTCAAGAATATTTTAGAGATGAATTTTTTAAACATGATAATTCAGACATGTATAACAATTGTCAACAAGTTTTGAACTTTTTAGCAATGTGACACTAAAGTCTAACTAGGTGACTATGAAATAGTATATATCCAATTTAGACCTTTTTTTTTTTTTTTTTTCCTTCTTTTGAAATTGAAAAGATGTGAAATAATTTTAAGTACAGCTTAAATTCTAGATAGACTACTACATATATAGAGAAACAAAACATAACCTGTTGATGTATATGACATCATTGATCCTTAAAACTTCCAAATTAGAACATTCTAATTTGCCATGAATCCTACAAGGAATGGAATGGAGTCCATAACTATAAGCAAAAGCCACATATTTGCTTACCTCATTATCAAATGTTTGTGTGGGCATACACATGCCAAGCAGGCCAGCACCATTTAATATTTGTTACAGCTTAAAGACAGCTGGTTGATAAAAAATTAAAGAAAAAAAATACCCCAAATCTGATTCACATTTGGATAGAAAGGCAAATTGATTCTGGTAAGATTTTGGATTAGGTTAACCAATGATTGGCTCTGGTCCTCTCTTTAGGCAACAGGGCATAGTGGGATTAGAATTTTAAAATTTGTAATTATTGATCACATAGAACACTGCTTTGGTGAGACTAGATCTAGCCTTCACAATTATAATTATTGATCAGGAATCAAGACAGTATTCACTAAATAGAATTTTTTAAATATGCATCACAGAAAGAACTATGCTTGTATTGCATCCCCAAGGTGTTAAGATTAGTGGGTTTAAGCTTTTGCTAAGTACTAATTTTTTTAAAGATCTTTTAAGGCAGAATATTCACTTTATTTTTATACATGTAAATATTGTCGCTTTTGTTGACGGATAAGCATAGGGTAAAAAAAGAAAGGGTTGTTGATGTTTACTCACTTTAATCTGGTTTCATATTAGTTTGCCTTACTCTAGTTTGGCAATCTAAGATTGTTGCATGCATAAGACTGGTTAGCAAATTAAATAGAAATCTCTTTGGAACATCATTCTAGAGTCTTCTTGAGTAGTATGTTAGTAACAAGAGATCAATCAAATCTCCACTGCACAGGCCAAACTGTAAAACCTATCAATTGCATTAGAAATTACACACCCACCAGCTAAAGGAACCTAAATTCAAAAATTCAAACAAATCCATGGTTGAAACCGTTTTAAAAGGAAAAACATGCAATCCAGTCAGATTCTATCAAACCTTTTTCAATTAGCAAGTTTATGGAGCTTTGTAGCACATGTTCTACCGGCTACTGCTCACCAGTCTTCTACAACAGTTTAGGATGTGGGACAGGTAGTTAACATCAAGACACAACCTACCTCTCTATAGTTTTCCAATAGGATGCCTAACCTAGTGATGTAACTTACCAATAGGAGATTATCAGAATGCTTTTAGGGTTCAACATTTTCTACCCTCCAGGCTAACATGTGCATGAAACAAAAAATCATTAGCTGAGCTACCTAGGTTCAAATATCTTCTCACTTTAAGATTTCAACAAGTCTAGTTACCCAAAAATTTCCAGTCTTTCACTTTAAGATTTCAACTAGTCTAATAACCCAAAAATTTCCACAATCTTTTTCTTAATTTCTGAGGTAGTATTTTGTATTCAATGCACAATAAAAGTGAAAGTGATGTTGCATCACTCATAACTTGACACATCAACAAGTTGTGGAAAGATATTGTGTCTGCTAGTTCCTAATGCGGATGGCAGTCCCGTTACGGTGGTGATCACAAAAGCAGAACAATATGTTTGCAAAGAGAATAATATGTCTTGAAACAAATGAGGGTCCATCTATTTATAGACTCTCTCATGGTTCTCATGTCTTTTCATGAAGAGATATATTTTGTCCAAAAGATATAATTGTTCAATAAAACATTAGTTTAATAAATCATACTAATATTTTTGTGAAGAAACACATCCACCAAGTGGAATTATTGCATATTTGAGATTGCTCCATATTGGTGCCCATTATCACCACCACACACTAACAGTGTCCTTAGCATGCTCGAAAGATTTTTCATATGTGCTTCTAACATCACATCAACAATCAAGGATCACCCACTCTCTAAAGATGATGAGTAACAATACCACTGATGTTGAGTAATTTCTAAAGATGATAATTTCTCTTATTTTATATAATTCAAGAATACATATTAAAGAAATAACTAGTACTGTTTGTTTATTTGATAACCATATCATTCTATAACACATGCCCAAAAAATAGGGGGTGCTTAAGGCATATGTGGGGTATCCTTATAAGTAGAATTAATTCATTAGGTTTTTTTTTTTTTTTTTTTTTTACATTTTTTTTTTTCACACTGAAATACTTTGTGCCAGAGTGAAGCAATTCCCAAAAAGTAGGAACCCTAACTACAAGTGTAGAACTGAAGTTTTGCAATGTCCTCATCTTAATTTTGAGCAAAAAGAAGTCCTTATGTTGATAATTTTCATGAATTACATTAGACATTATTAATGATTTGACTCTCAGCTTTTGAAAGCCATTTATCCTCAACGAAAAGTTAACACGTAAGATCGACAAGTTTTGTTAACAGTTGACAACTTTGTCTATGCTGGTTTAATCCATGGCTCAGATTTTCAATAAGCAAATAATAAATGAATAAGGGTTTGGAAGTGTCAGGGATAGAAGAAGGTATGTTTTCCACAAACCTCAAATCAGTTTTGGACCTGTCAGAGGTCTACTTGTTACCTTAATATTTCTTTAAAAATCCATTCCTAAACTCACAATGAGTTCCACAGTAAAGACAAACTTGTAAACAAATTACATAAAGTTGAATAGAATTTTTATTTTCTACTCTTCCTTAAAATTTACTCCTAGGAATTGTATAACCAATGGTCAACAAAATTTTAATGAACTTCAGAACCGTAGAAGAGAAGGATCAAAAGTTTCCAAGTTCTAACTGAAACTCTCAATATAAATTCACCAACAACTCAACAGACCGTAAAACTAATTAGAACACTAGTACTTTCAACAAATTTCCACATTTTGTACGTAGAAAGTATGCCTAATTTCAGAAGCCAATGGTAGCTCATGTGTGAACGAGACTCAAAACAAAAAGAACCAAAGCCCCAGCATGGACAAAGCCCAATTACCAAAATGAAGCATGTTTGACTATATGCAATCCATAATGATCCACAAATACATCATATGCAGTCCTCTGAACTCCACCATCAAAATAAAAGGAAAAACTTAAGTCGGTTTTTGCTGAAAATTTGTCAACAATGGGAAATTGCTGAAGGCTAAGAGGCTATGGACGTTCATAAAGTTATAAGCAAGCTACAGTATTAAGAACTGATGAGACTGATTAGGCAATGAAAATTTAAGGAAAATGTGTTAGAAGGAAGTGAATCTCTATAAGGTTATCCCGGTTTGACTTTTAAGACATTATAATTTATATACTACACTTCTGAATTAAGTGACAAGTATGGAAACTTCCAATGTGGTGGTGATATATAGCACACTAAATTGCATATGCACTTAATTGAGATACAATATGTATAGCTTCTTATTCTATTTTGGGGGGGGGAGAAACGACACTAGATTAAGTCCATAAGATGGACAAAAATCAGTGGTGAAAATGCCCACCGGTAATATCACCAGTCTAATTAACTATTGCATAGCACTATAGTAACCAGAAAGATAATGGATGCTTTGCAAGACATCAGCCCATTGAATGAAAAATAGGGTGGGTTTTTTAGAAAGTAGCATTTGAGTCCAAGCTTCTAGGCAAAGCATCAAATAAAGTTGTACAAGATTATAAGGAAAATGTATTACCGCTGAAAAATAAGAAAGCATCAAAGAGCCATGAATGAATGTAAAATCAAACCTCTAGAAGCAGATGATGTTGAAGGAAGTCAAGGGCTTTTGTCCCAACTTCACAGTAGGACCTTGCTTGAGATCTTGAGTAGAAGTTAAATTTGTTCTCTATAAAATTTGAGCCTCTTCAGCAATTAGCAGGAGTTGAGAGTACAGTGTCAATATCTTTGGGCCATGTTGCATCATAGAGTAACACAAGTGGGTGTACCTTGAGATAAGAAATGTGGAGAACAAAAGCAATCACAAGCCAAGAGAAGGTAAAATTATTATTCCCAAAAATTGTCAGAGGGAGTAGCATCGCAAATTAGCTCACTGTAATTTGGCTTTCCAATTGAAACTTTGAAGCAAGCTCCATAAGAGTAAAGCCAAAGCTCATTAAGCCCATGGCCAACCCTATTAATTTGATGAAAAATTTTGGAATGAATTCTGGCCTACCATTTCTTCCACTTATGTCATCATTTATGTAACTGAACTTAAAGTAGTGACTAAACACAGCACCATTGATCTCAAAGAGGACCCTAAATGTTCACTAAGGAGCCACATCATAGATTGGTATACTCTTAAGTTTTGCAGACATTCTTTTTTGTTTAGTCATTATCTCATGGTTTCAACCATTAACAATCACCATGCCAAGTTGAATCTAATATTCATAAATGAGAAAAGGAAACGAAAGAAACAAAAAAGAACCATCTCACCATCTTTAGGGGACAATCTCAGGTCTTAAAATGACATATGACTATGCTGTATAAATTATTTAGGTCACAAAGTTCATAGTGAATTTCATTTTCCATATCATTCAAAAGTACAGTGTTTTTCTTGAATTTCAATGTGATGTTTCCACCTTCTTGGGTGACCAAAGTCTTACCTTGGAACACTTTATTAAGAGAATCTGAACATTGCACAGAAACAGCAGACTAATTCAATGGATCAAAATAAATTGTTTCATGTGTTCAGATAAGCATAAAATTCTTATTGGATATATTAAAAGTAATATATTATTTTTTTTCCATTAAATTGAGAACACAATATCATTTCAATTTGATACAGGTATATATAATTAAGATCAATTTTTGTGTTTATAAAATAATTATATACTAGATTGACAAATACAGTGTAGATAACAAAATTTGAATTTCTTGTATCACAATCACAGGCTTCTTTTAATCATAGAAGCTCAAATATATCTCTGTCGATAAGATAACAAGGTAGAAGAGCATAATACAAAAGCAGCAATGCCCTCACTTACCTTGGCAAGACACCAAACCGACGTTAGATATTAGTTACTGTTGACACTGATAATAAAAAATTGATATTTTTTCTGGTAATCACAATCCCATGGTTTGTGGGTGCATTGGAAGTTACAGCTGAGGAACATAGCCCTCTTTTCTTAGCTCTAGAAGAAGATTATTCAGTAGTGAATAGATCTCAGCAGATTGTGGATGACTTCCATCTGCAGCAGAAAAAATATGGGTGATGTTATTGATGTCAATCCAGCTGTACCCAGGTACCTTCTGAACTTGTCTTTCTTTCATCAAACTCCGTATCTTATGCACACTCCCCCACTGTCCAGCATCAGCATGTATGTTTGAAAGCAACACATAGTAGCCAGAATTTTGTGGGTCTAAATCAAAAAGATGTCTAGAAGCTACTTCAGCAAGTTCAACATTGCCATGGACTCGACAAGCACCAAGCAATGTCCCCCAAACACCAGCATCTGGAGCAAATGGCATACTCTTTATAGTTTCAAATGCTTTATTCAACCGACCAGCGCGTCCAAACAAATCTACCATACATGCATAATGCTCCATCCGTGCTGGAATTCCATATTCCTCAGTCATGCAATGGAAGTAATGAGCTCCGTTGTCAACTTGGCCAGCATGAGCACAAGCAGAAATTATTGCAAGAAAGGTGACATGATCAGGCTGAATTCCATTTTCCAACATTTCATGGAATAGAGTGAGAGAGTCCTTGAGATGACCGTGGTTCCCATAAGCAGAAATTATGCTATTCCAAGAAACTTCATTCTTCCCTTGCATCGTGTCAAACACAGAGCGAGCAGAATCCAAGTTTCCACATTTAGCGTACATGTCTATCAGTGCGCTCTCAGCAAAAAGATCAGAGCTGAATGCACCTTTAATCATGAAACCATGGATCTCTTTCCCATAATGGAGTGATGATAAGGCTGCACAAGCAGATAGTGCAGCTGAAATGCTTACACAATCATACTTGGTTCCTCCCTTCCCCATTTGATGAAAAAGATGGATGGCCTCTTCTGGTTTACCATTCTGGGAATAGCTTGTGATCATTGAGTTCCAACACACACTATCCCTTTCTGACATCCTTTCAAAAGTATGATGAGCAAGATCCAACCTTCCACATTTAGCATACATGTCTGTAATCGCGCTTCCAACATGACACCTCCCATCAAGCCCATTCTTAAGTATGTTACAATGCAATTCCTTCCCCAAGTTCAGGGCAGCCAAATCAGCACAAGCCGGCAGAACACTTGCCAGTGTTACAGAATTCGGTCTCATCTTCTCCTTCAGTAACCACCTGAAAATGTCTAAAGCGTCACTATTCATTGCGTTAAGTGCAAGCCCTGAAATCATAGTCGTGCAAACAACGACATCAGCTGTGCTGCTTTGGCTAAAAAGTTTGCATGCCATCTCCACTTTCCTGCACTTTAAGTATATATCAATAAGTGCACTCTTCAAGAATACATCCAAAGGCACACCATGTCTTACTATGTAACCATGAATTTCCTTACCTTGTTTGAGACATGCGGATTCAGTCACTGATGGAAGGAAACTTGCAAAGGTGATCGAGTCTGGTTTGACACCAATAGATATCATCTCACGAAACAAATGTGAGGCCTCGCCCATACACCCATTTTGTACAAATCCGGAAATCATTCCATTCCAAGTTACCAAATCAGTTTGCGGCATCCTATCAAATAGCTCACATGCATCAAACAGTTTCTGGCATTTCGAATACATAGCTAACAATGTGTTAGCCACAGGAGAATCCAACTCCAACCCACACCTAATAACAAGTCCATGAAGCTGGGTCCCCAAAACAACCATTGCTTCTGAGGCGCAAACAGACAATATACAAGCAAATGTCACTGAATTGGGCCTAATGTCACTATATCTCATTCCCAAAAACATTTGCAGAGCACTACTACTATCTGCATTTTTTACATAACCATAAAGCATAATATTCCACATTACACAATCTTTATGAGGCATTTTATCGAACAAATACCGCGCATCACCGATACAACCATTCTCTGCATACAATTTGATCAAAGAACTACCCACAAACACATCAAACTCAAAACCCGTCAACCGAATTGTTTGGTGAACTAACTTACCCAACCTTACATTATTCAAACCACCACAAGCCTTTATCACACAAGGAAAAGTATACTTATCAGGAGAAATACCACAACCCAACATCTTAAAGTAAAACAACAAGGCAAAATCAAACCAACCCATCATTGTAAACCCTCTAATCATCCAATTCCAAGACCAAGCCGAAGACCTAAGTTCAAGCTTATAGAACACGTTCTTAGCATCCACAAAACTGCCACAAAGAACATACATGCCCAAAAGCTTTGCAACCAGAAGACCATTGTTGTTGCTATAAGTATATCCACTGACAATGACCTGGGCATGAACCTGTCTACCTTGTTGAAGAACAGAAGGGCCAGAACAAGCTTGCAAGATTGATTGTAACTGGGTTGGCGAAGCCTGTTGTTCAGCATTCGAGTAAAGCACACGTGAATGTTCAATGTGGTTACAGTTGGTAATGGTGTGTATGAAGTTGGGTGATGAGATTCGTGTAAAGCGTTTAGACATAGCTGAAAATAGGAGTTTGTGGGAATAAGACATGTTCAGTGGAACAATAAAGCATCTTTGTTTGTCTACTCTTCTTGTTCTTCTGTCCAACGACTCCAACTACCCAGAAAACATAAGCAAATGCGTAAATGGAAATGCATGTAATCACTAGCAACTAGCAAGTACCAATTATTCTTGTCATATTATAATTTTAAGTGGATTAGTAATTATCAATTGAAAAGAAAATCTATATATATATAGGGTCAGGTTCAAGTTACACATAGTGTAACTCTAATGTTACACCACTCAATATTTTTTAATTAGTTGTGAATATTGACAAATCCACCGTTAGATTACATTATTTTCGTATATTCTCCGTACTTGCAAAATTTCAAGATAATCAAAGATTAATAGTCATGTCATCAATCAATTGTTAAAATTCAAATTTTTGTAGTTTAAAATAATGGATAAAATATGAGTATATGGATAAAATGGTAAATAACATCTAATTGATATAAAAATTGGCATGCATGTTAAGAACATATAGAACATGTAATTCAACGGTTGGATTTTCAAAATATTAATTCAATAACAAGTTATTGGATGGTGTAATATTGCTTAGAGTTATACTAAGTGTAACTTAAATCCAACTCATATATATATATATATATATATATATATATATATATATATATATGGGATAGAACACAGCACAAGATACAACAAACTAAAAGATATTATTAGATTCAACAACTTTTTTACATTAGACATAAGAGACATTGAGGAACATCTTACAAGGGCTTTCTTATATAGGTAAAATTGAAAGAAATTTCAATTATAATTTGAAATTAAAATCCAATTTTGCATCATGTGTCTTAATTTAATTATGTGGGGACCTCATCATAATTATCTACTTAAGTTTGTGCCATGTGTCCACTTAAGTTTTTAAATTTTTGTGTCAAGTGAATTAATAAATGCAAATACTAAGAATCTAATATTAATGAACTATAAAATTAAAAAAAAAAAAAAATCAATCACATATACTCAATAAAAATCACCACACGTTCTATTTTATTAAAAATTAGAAAAAAATGATCATAAATAGTATTAAATTTAGGTAAAAATTTTAATATGTGACTAATTACGTTTACTTTAAAAAAAATAATTTGACTTATTATTTATATTTTTATGATAAAAATTGTATTTAATTTTACATGTATTATATGTATGCATGTGTTACATGCTATTTTTTTTTAATAATTTGACAAATTATTTATATTTTTATAATAAAAATTGTGTTTAATTTTAAATGCATACATTCGTTTGCATGAGTTACATGATAGTGTTAATAAAACCAAGACAAAATCTAATTACAAAATTCTTTGTAGCCTAAGGCTACAACCTTATTCAATAAAATAAACATTATTACATATTTTGAAAATCTAATCGTTGAATTGCATGTTCTTTATGCCCTTAATACACATGTCAAATTTTGTGTCAATCAGATATTATTTACTATATGATTTATAAGCTTATATTTTATGCATAATTTTAAACTATAAAACTTGTAATTTAAACAATTTATTGATGACATAGCTATTGATCTTTAATATTTTAGAAATTTTGCAAGAATAGAGGATATAAGAAGAAGATATAATCTAATGGTAGATTTGTCAAATTTTACCTCCAATAAAAGAAATCAAGTAAGGTTGTAACTTTAGGTTACAACTAATTTTGTAACTAAATTTTCTCCAAACCTAAATACAAAAACATACTAGAAATTAGTAATATTGCATATAAAAAAAAATAAGACAAATGTTTTTTGGACAAAAAAAAAATTATAATATTTAAAGAAATAATTAATATCTAAATTTTAAAATAAACTCCACTAAAATTTATCACTTTTTTTTTTTTTGGTTGTTGAATCACTAAAATTTATCGCCTTGGGCTCTAAAATGTCCTAACATAAATAAAAGCCTAATACGGTGAAAAATTATACGCCTTCAGACCTTTTCTTCTAAATTTGGACGAGCATAAGTTATGAATTATGATCCAAGTTGCAACGCTACATAGCACGCCGGCAAAAAAAGAAAAAGAAAAAGAAAAGACATTTTTAAATGGGTGATCTAGATCGGCCAAATTAAAAAATTTAAAGAGTTATTATCAGAAGTGAACGTCATAGGTTAAAACTTTCTCTAAAAAAAAATTAAAAAGCTTAAAAGCTAGGTAATATTTTGAAAAAAATGAGATAATGAATCTAATTGATAGTGTAGGGGCAGATTTTGGATCCTAGGCCCAAAAGGTAAATGGATTAAGGACCAAAGGGCCCAATACAATGAATTTGTAGAGAGTGAGCTAAAAATTAGGTTTCAATGAATGGGGCAATGCTCACAATGGGTTTAAGATTGAAATAAAATAAAGGAAAACAGGTTTTTCGTGAAGAAATCCTTCCTCGGCAAAGTCCGAGGAGAGTAATATTGAAGTATATTCTTCTTAAACTTGATTACAATTTTAGTTCTTTGTACAACAGTGTTTCTCCAATTTTTCAGATGAACTCCCCCCCCCCCCCCCCCCCCCCAACTCTCTTCCTTGGAGGATCTTTCACACTATATAGCCTCATTTTTCTCATCTTGGCCCTCCATTTGTTAATCATAAGGCCACTACTTGAGTGTTTGTTCCATCAGATGCCCTCCCAAGTTTTCTGTGAGTTGTGGCAACCAAAACAGCACTATTTAGGGGTCTTTTTCACATAAATGCGGCTAGGGTGTTTAGTGAGATGCATTAAATGTGGTGGCAGTTACCATCCCTCTAATCACGTTAGGGTTAACCTCCTCTCTGAAGCTCTTCCTCTGTAGTGTGGCCCCCTCCTGCAATGTGCCATTAACGTGGCCATGGCCCCCCTCTCCGGCTTTACCTTCCGAGTGTATGGACTTCTTAGAACTGTATTGGTCTCCTCGGCCTTGGGTATGACATGTGGCATGATTTTCTTTTTAAATTTTTGTACCCCACAGATAGATTTTAACAATATAATAAATAAATTTTAAAGGGTGGATCTGTGAAACATTATAATCTAATTTATTAAATACATTATTTTATCTTATGTAATAAAATTAGGAACCTTTTTTTATTTATGTAATAGGAGGTCTTAATTCTTCTCAGAACTGTATTGGCCTCCTCGGCCTTGGGTATGACACGTGACATGATTTTCTTTTTAAATTTCTGTACCCCACAGATAGATTTTAACAATATAATAAACAAATTTTAAAGGGTGGATCTGTGAAACATTATAATCTAATTTATTAAATACATTATTTTATCTTATGTAATAAAATTAGGAACCTTTTTTATTTATGTAATAGGAGGCCTTAATTCACCCCCCCCCCCCCCCCCCCCCAAAAAAACCAAAAAAAAAAGGCCTTGACCATGAGAATACCTTAGAAAAATTAGACACAACCTGAGCTCAAATTTTTTGACTCAGAGTAAAAATAGGTCGATAATTTAGCTTTATTTATATGCATAATATTTTTATGTTGTAATACCTCTATAATTTAATTTGAAACTCCCGACCCAAATGAGTGAGAATTTCTTGTACTCAATTCATTAGCATTTGGCATGAGTAAATTGGTGCCATGTCCAATCTACGTTTTTTTTAACATACTAGTCTTGCCTTTTTGTTTTGTTTTGTTTTTGAAAGCTCGATTATGTGTTAAAACACAAGAGCTTGTTTAGACCCCCAATTAAAAATTACGGCTAGATTACTTTTACTCTAACTTATCTAAGTGCGGAAACAAGAGTAAATGAAACGCAATCAACTGATACTACTCTAGTGCATAAACATGAACAACAAACATTAAAAGTAAAGCACAAGAGTAAGGGAAAAGAGATGCAAACAAACACAAGATAACACGGCGATATGTTATTGAAGAGGAAATCGAAGAACTTGGCGAAAAACCTCTCTGCCACCCTCCAAGCGGTAAATTGATCCACTAGATAATAAGTTGGGATACATGAATAGCAAAAGACCCTCCAAACCTAATCTACCCAATGTACCTAAGCACTCTAAGCTCCTACTCCAACAAGGCTTCTTGGAACCGTGTCTTGTCTAGTTTTCTGGATCCCGTAATACGCTCAATTACATCAGCCAAGCCTCACCGGCTTCTTTTGGCAAATCCCCAAAGCTTTCCAAGCTCTAAAACACTCTCTACACACTGAATAGATGTGGGTTATGTTTGGGTACAAATCTCCTCTCAAGGTATGACAATGGGAGAGGGAAGGAGAAGAGGCTAGAATGATTTCGCACTAAGGATGGATAGCTTTCTCTCTAAAAGATGGGTTTATGTGTTGTAGAAAACATATCTAGGGTTTTTCTCTTTGAATGGTCTCCTTTACATTTGTGGGTAATGAGGGTATATATAGTATGGGTGAAGGGTAAGAAAGTCATACTTTAAAAATCTTCCAGGCAAAGAGTCTAGCGGGTATCTCGCGGGAAGGCCTTACCCACGAAATTGATAGCCTGACACGACTTTTCAGCTTCCAGTCATGTGCTTCTCACATGCCCTTTTCGCGGGAACCCTTCTCGCGAACTTCTTGCGAGCTAGTTGTAAAATGCACTGATCTTCATTTCATTCTTAATTTTTCACCAACTTAATACTAAATCCAATACAATAAAATCCCACAAAATACAAGGAACAAAATTAAAGCAAATACAACACTTTTTGTCATGGAATAAAGCCAACATAAAACATAATTGTAAATTACAACTTTACAGTTTTTTTTTCTTCTTCATGTTTTTTGCATGTGAACCTGTCTTCCTTAAGGGGTGTTTGCTAAATCATACAATTGTTTTAATTTCATTTAGGACCATACTAAATTAATAAGTAGTTTTTTCAATTTCACATATTAATCTAGTTTCGATTCTGTCTCATTGTCGAGCATTTTAGTTGTTTGTGCTAGAGGGCTATGTGAAGACTTTGATCAGGATGATCTCAATGCCGTGCTTTCCTATAATGTACATGGACAACAAGTTCATGGCCTCACGATTAAACTTGGATTCGAGTGAGATCTTCATTTAAATAATTCATTGCTTGATATGCATATTGATAAGCCCGATGGAATCGTTCGTCCAGGCACAGCTAAGGACGAGGAACGAGCCATAAATGCCCCCATTATTAGCAAAACTGTTAAGGTTCGAACAAAGCAAAGTGACAGCTCAAAAGGTTCTATATCCGCGCATTAAGTGTCAGGGGACTCCATTTCCCTACATTGAATGCCAAGAACGTTACCCAGGAAGAGAATTAAACCACCATTAATGGTGGTTCCAACGGCTAGTAGAAGGAAGACCTATAAATACCAACTCCACGAAAAGTAAAGGGTACAAATACATAATTATTCTTACCAACTAGAAACCTTCCAATTCTCTCTATTATTCTGACTTTATCATTGGAGGCTCGCCGGTAGGCACCATACCGGTAACCCATTTTTTGTTACCCTCTCTTGTGCTCTTACAGGTTGCATCGGGACTATCGAGATGACTTCAACGACTGACAATTTAGCATCATCAGTTTGGCGCCATTTGTGGGGACAACTTTCTTTTTCCTAATCCTAAGGACAAAAATGTTGCTCTACCCCTATTGTCATCCAGATGGAGTCCAGTGCACAACCAAAGTTAGTCGTTGTAGCATTGCAAGTCTAAGCTCTCATGGCCAGTGTGGAAGAGCTAACAAAACAAAACCAGGAAATGAGGCAGTGATTGCAATAGGAAGAAAACCGTTCACTAAGGAGGATTGAAAACAACAGGAATGAAGATGAAGTGCAAGATCCAGAAGGAAGTCAAGGGAGAGATGGCTCGAGGAATACGAAGTGGTCCAACGAGGCAAGCAACGACCTCATGAGGAGTATGAGGAAAGAGATGGATGAGCTCAAGAATGCGATGAAGGGAAAAACAGCAAAGAACTTGGATGGGATGGTGAGAAGAATAGATTCTCCGTGTGACCCCCTCCCACTGAAATTCCTGCTCTCGCAGCTGGAGTCGTATGACAGGTTGAAAGACCCACTGGATCACATCACCACCTTTAAGATGACCTTGAGCCTGTAGCAAACCCCAGATGAAATAGTGTGTCAATCCTTTCCAACCACCCTCAAAGGAGTAGCCCGAGTGTGGTTCAGTAAGTTGGCACAATCTTCCATTGTCGATTTTGATTAGCTTAACAGCCTGTTTATGCGTCATTTCGTAGGAGGGCAGTGTCAAAAAAGACTAGAAGACCATTTATTGACGATTAGACAGGGAGAAGGAGAGTCCTTAAGATCCTACGTGAAGCGATTTAACAGGGAAGTGCTGGATGTAGACGAAGCAGAAGATCAAGTGCAGCTAACCACATTCAAAGCGGGATTATGGTCCAAAGATTTTGTAGTGGCACTCACTAAGAGTCCCCTAGCGTCGATGATAAATTTGCTCATGAAGGCTCAAAAATACATGAATGCGGAGGACGCTTTGGCAGCGATAGAGGTAGGTGGACCTCGAACATTAAAGACAGGCCTTAGAGACGACTAGAAAGGGAAAAAGAGGGAAAGGAGAGACCACCCGCCTAGCAATGACAGAGGAAAGCTAAGGGACGACAAGGCTCAAAAAATGGTAAATTTCACACCCTTGGTAATGCCCATTGACCAGATCTTAATGCAGATTAAGGGCAACCATCAGCTGAAATGGTCGAAGCCATTGAGTGGCTCACCCAATGCCCGGAACAAGAAAAAGTATTGTCGCTTCCACCAAGACCACGGACATTATACTGACGAGTGTCGAGACCTCAAAAAGCAGATAGAGGAACTGATCCAGAAAGGGAAATTGCAAAAGTTTGTCAAGAAAAACACATACGAACAGCCAAAGCAAGAAGACCGAACCAGATCAGAAGAAAAGTCTAAAAACGATGATAAACCATGAGAGGGACCAAAGAGTGCAATAGGTGAGATAAGAATGATTAATGGTGGTCCAACGACGGGAGGCTCTTTCAAATCCCTCAAGAAGTCGTAGCAAAGACAGGTCAACAGTGTCTATATGATACCACTAACAAAACACTAGAGAAGAGAAGCAACAAACATGGTTTTCTCGTAGGAGGATGCCAGAGGAGTAAAGCAGCCACATGACGACCCCCTGGTCATCATGCTAATGATAGAAGGGTTTAACACTAGAAGAATCTTAGTAGACAATGGGAGCTCTGCCGTCATTATTTACCTCTCCGCCTTCCAACAGTTGAAGGTAGACCCGAGCAGGCTTCATCCATTTGAATCCCCCATCATCAGTTTCAGTGGGGACAAGGTGTACCCAAAGGGAATAGTGACCTTGATGGTAACAGCAGGCATATACCCCTAGCAAATAATGAAGCAACTTAATTTCCTGGTGGTAGACTGTCCTTCGTCCTACAATGTCATCGACGACCTACACTGAACCGTTGGAAAGCTACGATCTCGACATACTGCTAAAAGGTAAAATTCCCTACAGAAAATAGAGTGGGAGTAATCAAGGGGGACCAAGTTCTGGCCCGCGAGTGTTATCAGGCGGTATTGGCGTCAAAAGAAAACCACACGTGGATCATCGAAGAATAGAGTCCCGAGACGATGGAAACACTGGAGATGGTGGAACTGGTAGAAAGAGAACCTATGAAGGTGATGAATATTGGAGTAAATCTTGGTCCAGATATGAAAAGAGGGATAATGGAGTTCCTGAAAAGAAACCTGGATGTATTTGTGTGGACCTATGAGGACATGCCTAGCATTTCAAAGAATGTCATTCAGCATTGGCTAAATGTGGATCTAGGGAAAAAGCCCGTCCAACGAAGAAAAATAGTCTTTGCGCCCGAGAGGAACAAGGCCATCATGGACGAAGTTAACAAGCTCCTGGCTGCCAAGTTCATTTGTGAAGTGTACTACCCGAAGTGGTTTGCTAACGTTGTCATGGTGAAGAAAGCAAACGGGAAATGAAGGATGTGTGTGGATTTCACGGATTTGAATCAAGCTTGCCCAAAAGATAGTTTCCCCTTACCACGAATTGACCAGCTCATTGATTCCATAGCGGGGCACAAGCTCTTAACGTTTATGGATGCGTTCTCAGGGTATAACCAGATCTAGATGTCGGAAGAAGATCAAGAGAAGACGGTCTTCATTACCAGTCAAGGGCTTTATTGTTACAAGGTCATGCCATTTAGGTTAAAGAACGCAAGAGCTACCTACCAAAAGTTAGTAAACCAGATGTTCAATAAACAAATCTGGAGAAACATGGAGGTGTACGTGGATGATATGCTCGTCAAGAGCAAAGAAGTAGAAAGCCATTTGGACGACCTTGAGGAAACCTTTGAAACCTTGAGACGATACCAGATGAAGTTGAATTCGGTGAAATGTGCATTCGAAGTCTCCTCGGGAAAGTTCCTCGGCTTTATGGTGTCACAATGAGGCATAAAAGCCAATCCTGAGAAAGTAAAAGCTATACTAGAGATGACCTCACCAAGGAACGTCAAGGAGGTACAAAGGTTGACGGGAAGAGTAGTAGCGTTGAACTGCTTCGTTTCGAGAGTGACGGATAAATGTCTCCCATTCTTCAAAACCCTCAAATAGGCCTTCACATGGACCGACGAATGTGAAGTAGTGTTCCAGGGGCTAAAGCACTATTTGAGCAACCCGTCATTATTGAGTCCGTCAAAAGAGGGTGAAAGCCTGTTCCTGTACTTAGCTATCTCTGCCATGGCAGTAAGCGCAGCCCTCATTCGAGAAGAATCAAGGATCCATTGCCCTGTATACTATGTAAGCCAGGCCTTTCAAGGAGTAGAGGCAAAATACCCAGGCATCGAGAAGATCACTTTTGCTTTGATCATTGCTTCCTGGAAGCTGCGTCCATACTTCCAAGCAAACCCAATCCTCGTCATGACGGACCAACCAATTGAGAAAGCAATGAATAAGCTAGATGCTGCAGGACGAATGGTGTAATGGGCAGTCGAGTTGAGTGAGTTCGACATTGAATATAGGCCACAAATAGCAATAAAGGCCCAAGTACTAGCGGAATTCATCGCCGAATTCACCATGCCTGAAGATAGCCCGACTGACGTAGTAGAATCATGGACGGTGCAAATTGACAGATCGTCAGCCAAAGGAAAGGGTTGAGTTGGAGTCATCATAACCTCACCCGAAGGGGACGCCTTGAAGTATGGGATTCAGCTCTAGTTCCCAGCCACCAACAACGAGGTTGAATACGAAGCAATATTGATGGGGCTAAGGTTAGCCAAGTACATGGAAGCCAAGAAGGTACTCTTAAAAAGTGACTCTAGGTTAGTAATCAAGTAGATCAAAGGAGACTATGAAGCAAAAGAGCAAAGGATGCAGATGTACTTGAAGTTGACGAACTAGCTTGCCAGAGAACTAGAACAAGTAGAATTTATGCAAGTTCCATGAAGTTTGAATATGGAAGCAGATGAAGTGGCGAGACAAGCATCTTCAGAAGCTGTGGAAGACCCACTGGGAATTAGGATGGAGGTACAGAAATTCCCCAGTATAGAAGAGTTTCATACATTTGCAATACAAGGGAGAACGAGCTGGACAACACCTATTATCTCCTACCTGAAGGATGGCTACCTACCATTAGAACCAGACGAAGCAAGAAAAATAAAGAAGCGACCTACCAGATTCACACTCCTAAATGACGTGCTCTACAAAAGAGGATTTTCTCTCCCCTACTTAAAGTGTGTCGAAGAGGACAAAGCTAGATATATCCTAGAAGAAGTTCATGAAGGCATTTGCAGAGATCACTTAGGACCAAGATCTCTGATATCCAAAATCACTAGAGCGGGCTACTTTTGGCCAACGATGCGTAAAGAAGCAAAGGAGTTCGTCAAGAAGTGTGACAAGTGTCAAAAGTATGGGAACGTCCAAAGAACCCCAGGAGAGAAGATGACGATCATAACCTCTCTATGGCCATTCGCGCAATGGGGGATCGACATAGTGGGCCCCCTACCTTAAGGTAAGAAACAAGTAAAATTTTTACTTGTGGCAATTGATTATTTTACGAAGTGGGTGGAAGCAGAGGTCTAGCAACAATCATGGAGGCAAAAGTACAAAGCTTTATGTGGAAGAACATTGTTTACAGGTTCGGCATACTAAGGACAATTATATCGGATAATGGCCCGTAGTTTGACAACCAGGCGTTCCGGTCTTTCTACTCAGGACTCTAAATCAAGAACTACTTCTCATCACCAGGACACCTACAGGCCAATGGACAAACAGAAGTGACCAATCGAACCTTGCTGAAGGCCATCAAAGTTCAACTGGAGGGGGCAAAGTGTGCATGGCCTGAAGAACTGCTAAGTGTCCTTTGGGCCTACAGAACCACGACCAGAACCCTAACGGGAGTGACGCCGTTCAAACTTACGTACGGCATAGAAGCTGTAATATAGTTGAAGTGGGGGTCACCAGCATAAGGAGGGAATTTTTCAACGAAGAAACCAACAACGAATAGCTAAGGACGAACCTAGATTGCCTAGATGAGATAAGAGATAATGCATCCAGAAGAATGGCAAGGTACCAACAGAAGATGTCGGAATACTACAACCAGAGAGTGAAGCTCAGAAGATTCAACATAGGAGACCTCGTCCTAAGGAAAGTTACGCCTATAATGAAGAACCTAGCTCATGGAAAATTGGGGCCAACCTGGGAGGGCCCTTACAAAGTCTCCCATTACTCAAGACAAGGAAGCTACCACCTAGAATCCTTGGATAGCAGCAAATTACCTCGTCCTTGGAATGTCGAACACTTGAAGAGGTATCACCAGTAGGAATATAATAACTTGTAATCGTTGATTGAATTTTTGTTTTACTTTAAAGAAACGCAATAAAGGGATCATTCAGAAGTTATTCAACCCATAAAGTCTCCTCAAAAGCACTAACGACTAACAGTGACATAAATCCTTCAAAGGATATAAGTCAAATGATGAGGCCAATGACATAAATCCTTCAAAAGATATAAGTCAAATGACGAGGCCAAATGACACAAATCCTTCAAAAGATACAAGACCAGACAAAGACAATAACATAAGTCCTTCAAAGGATTTATGTCTAGTGACGACGTTAAAGACGTAAATCCCTCAAAGAAAATCGCAAGGTTAAGGTTAGTACAACATGACAGAATCTCTACGAAAGGAAAAATAAAATGTGCAAGACCAAATAGATATAAAATAACTTGAATAAGATAGAATGTAATGTTCAATAGCATAATGCAGAAGTAATAGCCCAAAAAAAAAACAACAGGGCACCCAAAATCTTAAAGTGTTCAAGAATAAAGGTAAAAGGCCCCAAAACAGACGGGGCAACCAACCAAAAAAAAAAAAAGAGATAAAAAGAGAGAATAAACTTTTTCTAGAAGAACTCAAGCAGCATGATCGTCACCACCATCACTAGCCCCCTCGTCAGCAGTATCTTCAATAGTGTTGGCTTCCTCAGCTTCCATTTCTTTATCCACAGCCTCGAAGTCCAGGTTCTCTAGGTCCACTCCAGGGTTGTGCTTTGCTAAGTTCCTCCTCAGCAACTCAAAGCCCTTGAAGTACCAGCTAAGGAGAATGTCGTTGTACTCGTCTGTTAGCTGAAAGGCCTGCACTGCCTCGTCCCCAGCCGTAGAAGCTTTGCACTTAGCTGCTTGGAGTTGTTCGTCCTTTTGTTCCGTCAGCAGCTTCTCCGCCTTCAGCTCGTCAGTCAGGGTTTTGTTATGTTCCTTCGTCCGGTTCCCATCGTCCATCGCCTTTATCAGCTCCTTCCTCAGGGTGGAACCTTTAGCTTCAAGAACATCAACCTTGGAGTTGGCCATGACAACCTTCTCCTCATTAGTCAGGTACTCAGTGGTAAGATGGATGGCCTCTCCCAGGACCTTAAACCAAAAATGTAGCTACAATGAGGAACAGAGCAGGAATCATTTTAGAAAAAAACTTTTAGAACAAAGTTCAAGTAAGAATGTACCTGGACGAGCTTATGGATGTGATGATTCACAAGCTCATGAGAAGGAACAGCACTCAAACTCTTCAACTCCTCAGCGGTAATGATGTTGTGAGCCCTCCTAATAGTAGTGGCAGCATCGTCCCATACACCGGAGTCAATCTTGCTCTTTCCCTTGTCTCCAACACAGGCCTTCTTTAGATGAGGAGTAATCTCCTCGACAGAGGCAATAGGAGAAGTAGCTTTGGGGTCAGACGCAATGGGAGTGGATGTAGTGGTCTCCACAACCTCCTCCACCGCCCTGGGACGCTTTTGGCCTAGGCTGGACAGGGGTTCGTTCTTCTTGGCCCTAAATTTAGCATATAACTCCTGGTTAAATTTGGTTGTCATCTTTGCAAGAGATCATCATGAACAGGATGTTAACAATTAAGTTAAAAAGAGAACGACGAGGATGCTAAACAATAAAAACTTGCTTTTCTCTTCTCTAGCTATTACGCGCAAGACGTAAGGGGAAGGTTGGGGACCCAAGAAATGACGAGCCAACGTCCTAAGGTCAACCAATTTGTCAAAGTCCTCAATAGTCTTCGCGTAATTTGTAGCACTCTTGACGTGGTTCTTGTACCTGCTCTTCAGCTTTGGACGAGCCTTGGCTGCAAGAAATAAATCGATGTGAGGCATTAGAGTCAGACGAACCAAAGGTAGATACTTTAAAAAAAAAAAATGAAATGAAAGAAGATGCACCAAGCTTTGGTGTCCCCCACCTACGTAGCAACCTAGGGACGTCTCCCCAAAGATCGTTCGAGAGGGTTTCCCAACCATCTCTAGAAACAAAGAAGTACCTAGACTTCCAATAGCGAAACAACGAGGGAAGACTCAGGATAAGAAGAGCCTTTCTATCCCAGGGCACCAGCTCATAGTACCCGAACTCCTTTGACTCTTTCAGACGGTACAAATACAGGAGTTTGTCCATCCTAATCATATCTCCCTTTGTCACAATCATCCATATCTCTATGCAACTAATGACGATCCTCCAAGAATTTGGCATAAGTTGCCCTGGTGCTATGCCTAAATGGTGGAGGAGCTCCATGACGAAAGGGTGGATGGGGAATTTGAGGCCGCTCAAAAGGGTAGCCTCATAAAAGCATACCTCCCTAGGATTGAAAGAACAAGCCTTCTCACCTGAACAAGGGAGACGAATCCTAGTCTCGTTAGGAATCAGAAACCTATCCCTAAATCTGAAAAGGGTGTCCTCGTCCAGAGAACACACATCCTTAAGGGCATGGAAAGCCCTCAACATAGTGGGAGAAGAAGACGAAGGGTTTAAAGATGGTGGTGCTGAAATGGTGGTGTCAACTTCGACAGCTTTGTCGCTAGACGAAAAACCTGTGTCCAACTCACTTGATCTCACCTCCGTAGACATTGCCCTCACATACCTAAACCAATCTAAGGATTGATGCAACAAAGGACTAAGGTCAGCCAAGATCGAACCTAGAGCACTACCCTCAGGAACAAAAGACCCAACCTCCGGACAGCCACCGCCAGACCCAAAAAGCGCCCTTAAACGAACGAAAAGAAAAGAAACAGAAGGGCAGTGGCACCTAACCTCAGAATATTCATACATAAAAAAGAAAGGAAAGAAAATGCAAAGGAAGAAACTCCTATTTGAGACGAAATGAAGTGAAATCAAGAAAGGAAGAGTACCGTACCTGAAAAAGAAAGAACAAGGTAGTCGGAGCTTGGAGAAAGGAGGAGTCACAAAATCATAGAAAATGGAGGTAATTCAGAGGTGAGAGAGACAACCAAAGTGAAGAAAGGAAAAAGAAAGGAAGAAGCCTTTAAATTCCTCCCCAAAAAACTGAGACGCGGGAAAACCAAACGCCTCGTCGAGGAATGTGCCCACGTCCAACCAACTAAAGCGCGACATGTGGCCACCAAGAGTGCCATGCTGTCATGTCGCCATAAATGCGATGGAAACAGAATCAGTAGGGGTACACGAAACGTTGGGCGACCCTCCAAATTATCAAGTTCATCAATCAGCTTGATGACCAAGGAATGGGGGGCAACTGATAAGCCCGATGGAATCATTCGTCCAGTCACAGCTAAGGACGAGGAACGGGCCATAAATGCCACCATTATTAGCAAAACCGTTACGGTTCGGACGAAACAAAGTGACAACTCAAAATGTTCTATATCCGCGCATTAAGTGTCAGGGGATTCCATTTCCCCACATTGAATGCCAAGAACGTTACCCAGGAAGAGAATTAAACCACCATTAATAGTGGTTCCAACGGCTAGTAGAAGGAAGACCTATAAATACCACGCTCCACTAAAGGTAAAGGGTACAAACACAAAATTATTCTTACCAACTAGAAACCTTCCAACTGTCTCTCTCTTATTCTAACTTTATCATCGGAGGCTCGTCGGTAGGCACCACACCGGTGACCCATTTTTTGTTACCCTCTCTTGTGTTCTTATAGGTTGCATCGGGACTATTGGGATGACTTCAACGACTGACGATTTTAGCATCATCACATATGTACGCTAAGAATGGGGACATAGATAGTGCCAAGAAGGTGTTTGCTAATTTGTCGAAAGTCAGTGTTGTTTCTTGCTAATTTCTTGTATTGACTAGTTCTAAAACGCTTTCAATAAGGTCACATTGTTCTATATGTGACTCCAGTTGTTCGAAATAAAATTAAGCGTCAACAGAAATCAAATTTATGACCAACAAACGCCATTATAGGACAATGACATACTGTGGCCACTCATGGTATGTATATTGGTCCCACGATTATATCTAACAGACAACTTATCACCGTCACCTTTTGTTTTCTCTAGGTGCATCACAGTTCATTACCAAACCAATTTGGTCTAGTTTGACATGCCCCTTGGGGGATCTTTTAGGTCTTTTGAAATGTCCATTTATTTGATGAGCAAAGCCTATGCGCCTTACAAAATTTAGAATTGAATTCTTGAACATTTGCTTGCTTTAAAATCTTCCTCTAGCAACATTTTTTTTTAATGATTCTAATGAGTTGATCTTCACAATATAGCCTCTTAGCATGAAGGATAGCATATTTTTTATTCCACAGGATATATAATATAGTTGCCCACCAACCTAATATTAAATAACCATACTACCACATTGAATAACCAACCGAAGGATTAAAATGAAAGGTCAAATTTTTAAGTAGGTTTATGGGAATGCCATTTTTTCACTCTCCAAACTACCACATTCATATTATGTAACAAGATAAAAAATTAAAGTGAAAAATCATGAAATTCAAGTTATAACAGACACTCTTATATATGGGTCGTGGAACCCATAAAGGACATGCAAGGAATTAAGATCTACTCATTATACCAAAGATAAAAGGACATGCAACGAATTAAGACCTACTCACTATACGAAAGACCAACCAATGGGGTTAAATGGATATACTACTCTAACAATCAATTTATACTGATAAGGGTTGAATAAAGATTTTTACTGAGTTTTTATTGGAAAGCTCATGCCTGAGTCTAAGCCTGATGTTGGTATATATGTAGGCACTCCTATAAGTGTGTGTGTGTGTATTTATAGAATTTTCCATCCCAAAATCCAAGTGTTAGGTCATACGCCCCCTTACAGAGGTAAAGGAGGAGTTGGTATGAGATTTGCGTTGCAAAGTAGTCCCTCTGTAATAGAATTTGATGTAATTGATAGTAGGTGTTAATAGTGGGGATTTACTTGGTAAGAAAATCTACATTAGCTGTTAAATGGAAAAAGGAAGGGTAGTGGCTTGTTTTATGTCCCTAAGACTTGAGGATTATGAGAGGGAATGAAAAAAATTGACATGATCTACACAAGTTTTCACAAGGTTATATTGAACAACTGTATTTAAAAAAAAAAAAAAAAAATGAAGTTACTGTGATGGTTTAAAATTTGCTACCCCACATATCATTACAATAGTTATATTTACGCTCAAACCACCACAACAAAGTTAAACCTGTATAGCTTTATTTGGCGATGAATTTCCCCCAAAATATGGTACTTATCCAGTGATTTTTTGGACATTCAAAAAAATTCCATTAAGTGCCAAAAACAGATTGATTCTAGGAAAGCTTGCTTAGATTAAAGTTGAGCTCTATACTTAATTGATGGGATTTGAGTGAAGGTGGACATTTGTTAGAAATTGTCTATAATCCCTATTGAGATTTTTTTTAAGAAGGAAAATATATTTCTTGTCATAAAAGTAATTAGTTTTTCTCATAATTTTTTTTTAATTCCTATTGATATGTTTAAATATATGTTCAATCCAAAGTAATTATTCTCAAATCTACTCCTTATAATTTTTCTAATCTATCATGTGAGAAATAAGGAAGTTTAAGAATCAAAATTTAGTATAGAAATAATGTTTACATTCAACAATTATTGTTACTTATATATTATGTTTATTAACATGTTTAGTACATGGTAGGTAAAAAATTTACTCCAATGTTTAGGGATAGGTTCAATGGCATCTCTTCTTATAAATTAATAGCTATTTAGATAATTTGATACTGCGTATATATATATGAAATTAGAATCAAAATTGAAGAGGCCGAACATATGAGTAATTGTTTCCCCGCATATCTTGTTACCATAAAACATTCACATTCAGTGGATGCAAGAGCAATGACCCAAAATATATAACCACCTTAAGGCCATGTAGATAGGCATCAGACAATCAAAATTATGTAGGTTGAAATTCCATAAAATAAAATATGCAATAACAAACCTAGCGTTGTCACTTCTTCTATAATTATTGCACATATTATACTCATTAAGTTCTTTTGAAAGAACTCTGTGGATCCTAGCGAAGATGGGCAGGTAACATTATAACTTACGTATATTAAATTAGTTTTTTATACATCAAAATAATACAAAAATAATTATTAAACTGTTTAGTATAGACATTTTGAAAAAATGATACTTACCAAAATTTAGCCGACAATTTCTAGTTGTCGTAGTATTCTGTGGCTTAACCAAGTATTTAGTCCACAATACAGCCACATCGATATCTCTTTGTTCAGTTAATGCATCCCCCCACACGTGCAACACTAATTTTGTAGCTACTAAAGAAAGTATTAAATGTAATTGACTAAATTAATCTAGGTTTATGTTATATTATAACTAGTGTTCTTTTCATAATAATAATAATAATAAATTCTAAAAATGTTAGAATAAAGTTGAGCTCTTACTAAAATTGATGAGATTTGGGTTAGGGTGGACATTTGTTAGAAATTGTCTAAAATTCCTATTGATATATATATATATATATATTTTTTTTTTTTTTATACAAGATAGAATTTCTACTTTAGCCTAATTTAAGTGTATATGTGTGTGAAGCTCCCTTTTGGAGACTTGAACCTCGGCTCTTACCTCCCACACCCCATTAGTATTTATACTTATAGAGTGACCCTTGCACTAAGGGTGCACGGTGGTCTATTGATATTTTTTGGTAAAGAAAGAAAGTATATTTCTTGTCAAAGAAGTAATTAGTTATGTTTGTGAAATTGTCTTTAATTCTCATTGATATCTTTAAACATATTTACAATATCAAATTAATTTTTCTCAACTCTATTGGCCTTATAATTTTTTATCTATAGTATGAGAAATGAGGAAGTTTAAGATTCGAAATTTAATATAGAAATAATGTTTACCTTCAACAAATATTGTTACTGATATGTTTATGTTTATTAACATATTGAGTTTATGGTAGGTGAAAATTTTCAATCCAGTATTTAGGTATTGGGTTTAATGGAATCTATTCCTTTGCATTTTGAGCTATTTGGATTGTTTTGATACTGTATATATGACAATTGCAATTAGAACTGAAGAGACCTAAAATATGAGTAATTGTTTCGTTGCATATCTTATTACCATAAAACATTTGCATGAAGTGGCATGCATAAATAAATATGAGATTATTCATAGGGAAATTAAAAAAAAAAAAAAAAAAAAAAAAAAACCTACCATACACTTGAGTTATTCGAAGATAACTTCTTCTATAAATGTCACATAATTACAAGAAGAGAGAAAATATATATATATATATATATATATATATATATATATATATATTTATATATAAAACCGAAGTCTTTGACTTTTTATTGACTTCTTTAGAGCTTGTCACATCATTATCATCATTTTTTTAAAATAAATTATTTTTGTTTAGTCCAAACTTAACAAGGAGTACTATATCTCTCTAACAAGTCCAACTTAAACTCAAACTTATCATTATCATTTTTTTAAAACAAAATTATTTTTGTTTAGTCCAAACTTAATAAGGAGTGAAACAATATCTCTCTAACAAGTCCAACTTAAACTCAAACTCATCATTATCATTTTTTTAAACAAAATTATTTTTGTTTAGTCCAAACTTAACAAGGAGTGAAACTTTATCTCTCTAACAAGTCTAACTTAAACTCAAACGCTAATAATTTATCTCCAAATTTGCGAGGTTAATCATGAACACTATAAAAGCAGTGCAAACCCAAATATATATTTTTTTAAAGCCAAGTAGAGGTATAAGTACTTCTTCTGTTATTTTCTTCTCTTCTACTTTGTTTTTAAAAAAAAAAAAAAAATTATTTTACAGTTTTTCATGTATTTTTTTAAAAGTAGTTTTCGTACATGAATCACCAAACTCTCTTTAGCCATTTTTTACAAGATAAAAAAGGCTTGCAATAATTGAAATTTAAAGTTGCTGTTACTGCATATGTCTTTGCTTCACTTCATAATATGAAAGTATGTTAATTTCTTGGGCAAAAAGCTTATATACAATGTACATAACACCACTAAGGCATGGAGAATGCATAAGTTGTTGAATCTGGATTTTACACATGGAGTAGCTGTGAGCAAGGGGAGAGGAAGCGTTGGCTAAGGGATTTGTCTTGGTTCGTGCTAAAGGCGTGACTGCCTTGGAAAGGAAATAAGATTTGCAGTTGACATGGTACTCAAGTACTCACAAAAAGGGAGATAGTGACTTTCTAAGTTCAGAGGCTATGAGGACAGCCCTTATTGGTTGAATGCACAATGAGTCACCTCAGAGACATGTGTACCAATCACAGTACTTCTGATGTCTCTTTCAATGTCCAAGACTTGTCTCCCAAGCAGTGGCAAAGCTACCTACCTACAGGTCCCAGTGCCACGTTGGCGCAGTTTTTATCCCCTAGTTAGCATATAATATCACAGCTGTGAAAAAGTCCAAAAGAAAAAATGATAACTTGACACATGTTCTTGTACTTAGCCATATTCCTCAGAGTATAAGAGGAATATGTAGTTGTGCTATTAGGGCAAGAACCCAAAGAGATATTTTGAGATAAAAGTGGAGAGTTGGTAGAAAAGAAAGGCAACCTGATTGTAAACTGATCTCTTTTCACACATAATGCAAGCTGAGCAGAGCAAGAATGTTAGTTCTTGCTCAAACCGTGGTTTTTTATCCATTCTTTAGGGGTTTCCACGTACATCTAGTGTTTCTTTAGCAATCAGTTTTTTCTTCTTGTTTAAATGTGCGACTTTTTCATGTCCTATCATCACTTTCTTTTTCTTGTTTGAATGTTATGTCAAAGCTTGCATCTTATTGAGTTTTCTCATGTAGATGTACTGTTAGATAACTTATTTCACTTCTCTATATAAGCTCAAATCTAACTCGCACGTACATACGATATATTAAGAGGAGGTATGGCTTTCATTATTTCAACGTGGGCTCCTGCTCAACATTTTTTAGTGTGGGCCACATGCTGATAAGGTTCGTTTAAAGTTTAGACCCGTTAAAATTTAAAACTTATTGCTTTATGGGTTCGTGTACTTTTTTCTTTTTCCTATATTTCTTTTTTGAATAGTCATATATTTTTTGAATTTTTTGAACTTATTCTTTAATTATATATATTTTTTTTGGCATTTTGGAAGTTTTAACATTTGAATTTGTGTAGTCACACACACACACACACACACACACACATATTATCTATAATTTGTAGGCTCTAAATCTTTTGATTTCTTTCAATAGTTATAGCCATGGATTATTCTTTTAAATTTAACCCATCTTTTGCTTATATTTCTCTATTGTTTAGTCATATATATTTTGTTTTGTTATAATAATTTCTAAGTGGTGAATCATTTGATTTTTTAATATTTTTTGGTCTTTCAAAAGTTTTAATATTTGAATTTTTTAGTTATTTTTTTGCAGTATCTGAAACTGTTTGACAAACTTTTTGTCAGTCATTGCACGTTCAAGCAATGACTTCTTTATCAAATTGTAACACAAATTGAAATCACACAAGAGCAAATCATGCAATGGTGTAGTTTTTTAATCAATTTAAGATTTTATAAAATTATTTTAGTTTACCTCACAAATAGGTAGGTTCTCGTGTGCTTAACTCTTTAAAATTTGCTTATATATTACTAATACAGATAAGCTTAATGGGATTATGTATATATCCTAAGAAAGTAGTGTAATTTCTTACAATTAAATAAATATTTTTTTTGAGAATCAATTAAATAAATATCAAGCTAAGTATATATATTTTACATGAGGTTTTATGAAACCACACTTCCTTTCTCCCCTGTTTGAATTAAATATTGACCTTCTTTATATCTAGAATTTTAGATACTGATTAACATTAATATACTAAGCCTAACTTTTTTTTGACTGAATATACTAAGGCTAACTAAATGGACTTTACTTGGTATAAAGATAGAAGTAGAAATTAGTCATAATATAAAATACTGCCTTTTCCTTTAAAATACAACAATTTTAATTGAAAATTTTAAATTATTTTTCCACAAATCCTTTGCTTCTCATTCAGTTGTGAAGTTTTTATTTGATTTTTTCATTTTTAATTAAAATTATATTTTTTAAAGCATTTAGCATTTTGCATCTTGTGATTTTTATTTTTGAAATTAGGAGAAAAATTGGAAAACTAAAATCGAGGTTCCAATAATAATATTTTATGGAAGCAAGTCTTTTTCCTTTGTTTTTGGTATGTAAGTCAACAAAATAATTCTAAAATAGTTTTTTTTTAGAAGAATGGTGTAAAATATTTTCCTGTTCGAAGGATATCAACTTTTTTTTGAGCAGACAAAGGATATCAACTTATCTTTTTTTTGCAAGGGATATCAACTTATCTTTCAAATAAGAGGAATATATTATACTTTTCACGAAATAACTTGGTCAGAGACTCAGAGGTCAATAAATTTTTTCCAAAATATTTTATGCCTATATGAGAATGGAAACGGATTCCCAAAATGATGTAAGGAGTAATGACATAGGGCATATAACTAATTATTTGACCAATCATATATAAGAACAAATGATGTTTCATGTACATATGATTTTTAGGATTTGAGATAAGAAAGCTCACCGAATGCGCAGAAAGGAAGTATATATCACCAAAAGTTTCAAAAAAGAGTAAATGGTCATGAAGCTTTATGTTTGTCATCAATTATAACTCCCATTCTTTCTTTTCAAAATCATTACAACAGTCACTCCCATAAACCCAATTGCACCTAAATTACTTCAAATGCATAAGGACTCTTATACCAATCAATCAAGAATGAGGAAAACCCCATTTGAGAACCATAGTTCTCAAATGGGGTTTTCCTCATTCTTGATTGACTGTTCCTTTCCTCCGTTGAAGTGAATTCAATTGAAAGGGCATGAAATTTTCATTAAAGTTGATGGATTTGACAGAACTTTGGGTCACTATTTCCCATTAAATTGAGTTAGTTAATTAATGTTCCTTCAATTACCAAGGGAGGCATAGGGCTCCAATGTTTACAAGTGCGAAATTTGGACAAGTGTGGAAAGGAAAACCATGTTACCCTACTTTAGCATTATCAATATTTAATAGTTGAAACTTGAAGAATGAATTTATATATAAATAAAATATATACAATAATATACATTTTATATGATGCCACTTGACAATATTTACATGGAAAATATTTTAATTTTTTTTATCCATACTTAAAAAATCCAAATTGAAATGAAATATAGATTAAAAAAAATCTTTATTTTTTAATTTATGTTTTGATTTATTTTTAAACAAAAATATATATTCAACCGTGAATTATTAAAAATAATATCAGCGGGAAAAATGTAATCCCCAAGGTCAAAGTATATTTTTTCATGTATAATTTCTTCTTTTTAACATTTTCTTTTTCTATCATTTTAAATACCAACTTTTTTCCTTGATTAAATTCTCATTGCCATGGCCATGGTTTTTTTTTTTTTTATTATTTAATTTTTAGAACATTGTACCATTCATATTCATGTTCACATAAATTATAAATACTAAGTTGTAACCCCATGCATATGCATGGATAAATTAAAAAATATACATGAAAATACATAGTATAATTTTTACATATATAATTTAAATATTATTGATAGTCATTCTTATATTTTTTTAACTCTTTAAAAAGATTTGTAAGAATATTATTTGATAGAAAATGTAAATTGTCCATTTTTTTAAAATTTTTTTATGTTTACTAATTCTAAACGCTTTAGTTTTTGTATGCAATAACTCACTTGGATGGATATTTATGATGTCGTCCCACATTCAACTCCAAAATTAAGAAATAAAATTTTCTCTAAAAATAAATAATTTAGGACACGTGATGCAAAATTGGATTCAATTGTAGAATCTAATTGGAATTTCTCTAAGCTTTGCCTATATATATATTTCTCATATTCACAATATATTTTAATTATTTTTATAACCAAATTTAATAAGAAAATAAAATTTCATTCAAGTTATTAAGAAAACCAAAAGCATTATAGACATGCATTATATCAAATAGCTTAGTAAAATCACTTGTAGTAAAGACTTAACTCGAACTTGTTAATATGCTTATTTGTTGAAATTCGGTTAAATTATAGGTATATTTTAAAAAGAAATTAAAGAAACCTAACATCAAAAAATAAACTGAACAACTAAAAAGAATAAATTGTTACCAAACAGACACATCAATCTATCCCTTGATGAATAAAAAGGTAGTTCGATTTGTGTGCACAGACGTGGGCATGCCTTGGCCTTGGCTGCCTGCCCATGGTGGCTGCCATGGCCATGGTAGCATGTACGCAGGCATGCCTTGGCCTTGGCTGCCTGCCCATGGGGTCTGCATTGGCCTTGGCTGCTGCTTGCCCATATATTTGGAGTGATTTCCTAAAAATGAGAGATTTTTCGGAAAAAAAATGAGGTTATTTTTTCGAAGGAGGTAGGCAGTGGGCATCCCAAAGGTGCCTAGGGGCATGCCCGCGTGCACTCTGCCTCGCATCGTCCCACACTTTAGCAAAATTGGCTCGTGCTTTTTTCCAATTTTGTATTTCTAAATTCATTCAATGATTTTAGAGGAGGTTTCTAGCAAGCAGATCGGCTTTGCAAGTGTTTTTGAATTTTTATGAATGTAAAATGCCAAAAACCTTGTAACATAATAGTGGACATTATGCAAGGATCAGAGATTTAATTCTCACTATTGAGAAAAATGCAATAAAAGAAATTACTTACATGAAAAGAGCTAGACACTGAAAATATGTTTAAACAGTATATAAACAGGGTATAGTCAATCTCATTGCGGCTTGCTGTTAAGGACAGTGTACCCTGAAAATTCAATACACCCGTGAATTATCAATTATTAAGTCATTAGGCAGGGAAATTCTAGTTCACGGTTCTTCTAGTAATGAAAAATCTCTTCCATAAATATATATAGTTTTGATTCTTAACATAACTGTGCAGCTAATAGCAAAGCCAACCTGAATATATTATCTACGTACATAATATTAGTAATAAGAGGATGGTTAGCAAAGTAAATAGAAATCTCTTTGGAACATCATTCTAGAGTCTTAGTAATAAGTTAGTAACAAGAGATCAATCAATCTCCACTGCTCAGGCCAACTGTAAAACCTATCAATTGCATTAGAAATTACACACCCACCAGCTAAAGGAACCTAAACCCAACAATTCAAACCAATCCATGGTTGAAACCGTTTTAAAAGGAAAAAAAAAACATGCAATCCAGTCAGATTCTCTTAAACCTTTTTCAATTAGGAAGTTTATGGATCTATGTAGCACATGTTCTACACTTCTACTGCTCACCAGTCTTCTACAACAGTTTAGCATGTTGGACAGGAAGTTAACATCAAGGCACAACCTACCTCTATAGGTTTCCAATAGGATGCCTAACCTGGTGATGTAACTTACCAATAGGAGATTATCAGAATGCTTTTAGGGTTCAACATTTTCTACCCTCCAGGCTAACATGTGCATGAAACACAAAATCATTAGCTGAGCTACCTAGGTTCAAATATCTTCTCACTTTAAGATTTCAACAAGTTCTAGTTACCCAAAAATTTCCAGAATCTTTCACTTTAAGATTTCAACAAGTCTAATAACCCAAAAATTTCCACAATCTTTTTCTTAATTTCTGAGGTAGTATTTTGTATTTAGTGCACAATAAAAGTGATATCAGTAATGGAGACCTTATGAAAGTGATGTTGCACCACTCATAACTTGACACATCAACAAGTTGTGGAAAAATATTGTGTTTGCTAGTTCCTAATGTGGATGGCTGTCCCGTTACGGTGGTGATCATAAAAGCAAAACAATATGTGGATGGCTGTCTCGTGCACTGTTCATGGAATCCATAAATCTCTTTTTTCAACAAAACTTTCATTAAAAATGGGTCCCATAGCACTATTCACACATTTAAAAATTATTTTGCTACAATGTTTTCAGTTTTCAGCAAAATAAGTGGTATCCAAATAGACCCTAACAGTGTCCTTAACCTTAGCATGCTCGAAAGATTTTTCAAATGAGCTTCTAACATCACATCAACAATCAAGCATCATCCACTCTCTAAAGATGATGAATAACAATACCACTGATGTTGAGTAATTTCTAAAGATGATAGTTTCTCTTATTTTATATAATTCAAGAATACATATTAAAGAAATAACTAGTACTGTTTGTTTATTTGATAACATATCATTCTATAACACATGCCCAAAAAATAGGGGGTGCGCAAGGCATATGTGGGTATCCTTATAAGTATAATCAATTCATTAGTTTTTTTTTAATAACATTTTTTTTCACACTGAAATACTTTGTGCCAGAGTGAAGCTTTTCACAAAAAGTAGGAACCCTAACTACAAGTGTAGAATTGAAGTTTTACAATGTCTTCATATTAATTTTGAGCAAAAAAAGAAGAAGTCCTTGTGTTGATTAATTTCTGCAAATGTTTAAATGAAACTAAAAACACGGTGGATTGATTGCATGAGCCAATACAATTTTCATGAAGTACATTAGACATTATTAATGATTTGATTCACAGTTTTTGAAAGCCACTAGTCCTCACTGAAAAGTTAACACAGTAACATCGACAAATTTTGTTAACACTTCACAACTTTGTCTATGCTGGCTTTATGACTTTTATCCATGGCTCAGGTTTTCAATCAGTAAATAATAACTGAATAAGGGTTTGGAAGTGTCAGGGATGGAAGAAGGTATGTTTTCCACAAACCTAAAATCAGTTTTGGACCTGTCAGAGGTCTACTTGTTACCTTAACATTTCTTTAAAAATCCATTCCTAAACTCACAATGAATTCCACAGTAAAGACCAAATTGTAAACGAATTACATAAAGTTGAATAGAATTTTTATTTTCTACATTTCCTTAAAATCTACTCCTAGGAATTGTATAACCAATGGTCAACAAAATTTTAATGAACTTCAAAACTGTAGAAGAAAAGGATCAAAAGTTTCCAAGTTCTAACTGAAACTCAATATAAATTCAACGCCTCAACAGACCCTAAAACTAATTAGAACACTAATACTTTCAACAAATTTCCACATTTTGTACATAGAAAGTTTGCCTAATTTCAGAAGCCAATGGTGGCTCATGTGCGAATGAGACGCAAAACAAATAGAACCAAAGCCCCAGCATGGACAAAGCCCAATTACCAAAATGAAGCATGTTTGACCATATGCAATCCATAATGATCCACAAATACATCATTTGCGGTCCTCTGAACTCCACCATCATAACTGATGAGGCAATGAAAATTTAAGGAAAATGTGTTACTAGGAAGTCGATATCTATAAGGTTATCCCAGTTTCACTTTTAAGACATTATAATTTATATACTACACTTCTGAATTGAGTGACAAGTATGGAAACTACCAATGTGGTGGTAATATATAGCACACTAAATTGCATATGCACATAATTGAGATACAATATGTATAGCTTCTTATTCTATTTGAAAAAAAAAAAAAAAAAAAAAAAAAAAAAAAAATCAACAACAACAACACTAAACTAAGTCCATAAGATGGGCAAATATCAGTGGTGAAAATGCCCCCCGGTAATATCACCAGCCTAATTAACTACTGCATAGCACTATAATAACCAGAAAGATAATGGATGCTTTGCAAGACATCTGCCCATTGAATGAAAAATTGGGTGGTTTTTTAGAAAGTAGCATTTGACTCCAAGCTTCTAGGCAAAACATCAAATAAAGTTGTACAAGATTATAAGGACAATATATTACTGCAGAAAAATCAGAGAGCATCAAAGAGCCATGAATGAATGTTAAATCAAACCTCTAGAAGCAGATGATGTTGAAGGGAATCAAGGGCTTTTGTCCCAACTTCACAGTAGGACCTTGCTTGAGATCTTGAGTAGAAGTTAAATTTGCTCTCTATAAAATTTGAGTCTCTCCAACAACAGCAGGAGTCGAAAGTAGAGTGACAGTATCTTTGCCCCATGTTGCATCATAAAGCAACACAAGTGGGTGTACCTTGAGATAAGAAATGTGGAGAACAAAAGCAATCACAAGCCAAGAGATAGTAAAATTGATATTCCCAACAAATTGCAAAGTAGCTCACTGTAATTTGGCTTTCCAATTGAAACTTTGAAGCAAGCTCCATAAGAGTAAAGCCAAAGCTCATTAAGCCCATGGCCAACCCTGTTAATTTGATGAAAATTTTGGAATGAATTATGGCCCTACCATTTCTTCCACATATGTCATCATCTATGTAACTGAACTTAAAGTAGTAACTAAACACAGCACCCTTGATCTCAAAGAGTACCCAAAATGTTCACTAAGGAGCCACATCATAAATTGGTATACTCTTTAAGTTTTGCAAACATTCTTTTTTGTTTAGTCATTATCTTATGGTTTCAACCACTAACAATCAGCATGCCAAGTTGAATCTAATATTCATAAATGAGAAAAGGAAATGAAAGAAACGAAAAAGAACCATCTCACCATCTTTAGGGGATAATCTCAGGTCTTAAAATAACAAATAACTATGCTGTAAAAATTATTTAGGTCTCAAAGTTCATAATGAATTTCATTTTCCATATTATTCAAAAGTACGGCGTCTTTCTTGAATTTCTATGTGATGTTTCCACCTTCTTAGGTGACCAAAGTCTTGCCTTGGAACACTTTATTAAGAGAATATGAACATAAGCCATCATAATAACTCACCATCAATAGAAAAAAACAGAAAATTCACAAAATGCATAGAAACAGCAGACTAATTCAACGGATCAAGATAAATTGTTTTGTGTGTTCAGATAAGAATAAAATTCTTATTGGATATATTAAAAGTAACATCTTATTTGTTTTCCATTAAATTGAGAAAACAATATCATGTAATTAAGATCATTTTTTGTGTTTCTGAAATAATTATATTCTACATTGACAAATACAGTGTAGATAACAAAATTTGAATTTCTTGTATCATAATTACAGGCTTCTTTTAATCATAGAAGCTCAAATATATCTCCGTTAATAAGATAACAAGGTAGAAGAGCATAATACAAAAAACAGCAATGCCCTCACTTACCTTGGCAAGACATCAAACCGACGTTAGATATTAGTTACAGTTGACACTTAGATAATAAAATATTGATATTTTTTTTTTCTGGTAATCACAATCCCATGGTTTGTGGGTGCATTGGAAGGTAAAGCTGAGGAACATAGCCCTCTTTTCTTAGCTCTAGAAGAAGATTATTCAGTAGTGAATAGATCTCAGAAGATTGTGGATGACTTCCATCTGCAGCAGAAAACATATGGGTGATGTTATTGATGTCAATCCAGCTGTACCCAGGTACCTTCTGAACATGCCTTTCTTTCATCAAACTCCGTATCTTAAGCACACTCCCCCACTGTCCAGCATCAGCATGTATGTTTGAAAGCAACACATAGTAGCCAGAATTTTGTGGGTCTAAATAAAAAAGATGTCTAGAAGCAACTTCAGCAAGTTCAACATTGCCGTGGACCCGACAGGCACCAAGCAATGTCCCCCAAACACCAGCATCTGGAGCGAATGGCATACTCTTTATAGTTTCAAATGCTTTATTCAACCGACCAGCACGTCCAAACAAATCTACCATGCATGCATAATGCTCCATCTGTGCCGGAATTCCATATTCCTCAGTCATGCAACGGAAGTAATGAGCTCCGTTGTCAACTTGGCCTGCATGAGCACAAGCAGAAATTATTGCAAGAAAGGTGACATGATCAGGCTGAATTCCGTTTTCCAACATTTCATGGAATAGAGTGAGAGAGTCCTTGAGGTGACCGTGGTTCCCATAAGCAGAAATTATGTTAGTCCAAGAAACTTCATTCTTCCCTTGCATCATGTCAAACACCCAGCGAGCAGAATCCAAGTTTCCACATTTAGCGTACATTTCTATCAGTGCACTCTCAGCAAAACTATCAGAGCTGAATGCACCTTTAATCATGAAACCATGGATCTCTTTCCCATAATGGAGTGATGATAAGGCTGCACAAGCAGATAGTGCAGCTGAAATGCTCACACAATCATACTTGATTCCTCCCTTCCCCATTTGACGAAAAAGATCAATGGCCTCTTCTGATTTACCATTCTGGGAACAGCTTGTGATCATTGAGTTCCAACACACACTATCCCTTTCTGACATCCTTTCAAAAGCGTGATGAGCAAGATCCAACCTTCCACATTTAGCATACATGTCTGTAATTGCACTTCCAACACGACACCTCCCATCAAGCCCTTTCTTGAGTATGTTACAATGAAATTCCTTCCCCAAGTTCAGGGCAGCCAAACCAGCACAAGCCTGCAGAACACTTGCCAGTGTTACAGAATTCGGTCTCATCTTCTCCTTCAGTAACCACCTGAAAATGTCTAAAGCATCAATATTCATCGCGTTAAGTGCAAGCCCTGAAATCATAGTCGTGCACACTACGACATCAGTTGTGCTGCTTTGGCTAAAAATTTTGCATGCCATCTCCACTTTACTGCACTTTAAATATATATCAAGAAGTGCACTCTTCAAGAATACATCCAAAGGCACACCATGTCTCACTAGGTAACCATGAATTTCCTTACCTTGTTTGAGACATGCGGATTCAGTAACTGATGGAAGGAAACTTGCAAAGGTGATCGAGTCTGGTTTGACACCAACAGATATCATCTCCCGAAACAAATGTGAGGCTTCGCCTATACGCCCGTTTTGTACAAATCCAGAAATCATTCCATTCCAAGTTACCAAATCAGTTTTTGGCATCCTATCAAATAGCTCACACGCATCAAACAGTTTCTGGCATTTCGAATACATAGCTAACAATGTGTTAGCCACAGGAGGATCCAACTCCAACCCACACTTAATGACAAGTCCATGAAGCTGGGTCCCCAAAACAACCATTGCTTCTGAGGCACAAACAGACAATATACAAGCCAATGTCACTGAATTGGGCCTAATGTCACTATATCTCATTCCCAAAAACATTTGCAGAGCACTACTACTATCTGCATTTTTTACATAACCATTAAGCATAGAAGTCCACATTACACAATCTTTATGAGGCATTTTATCGAACAAATACCGCGCATCACCGATACAACCATTCTCTGCATACAATTTGATCAAAGAACTACCCACAAACACATCATACTCAAAACCCGTCAACCGAATTGTTTGGTGAACTAACTTACCCAACCTTACATTATTCAAACCACCACAAGCCTTTATGACACAAGGAAAAGTATACTTATCAGGAGAAATACCACAACCCAACATCTTAAAGTAAAACAACAAGGCAAAATCAAACCAACCCATCATTGTAAACCCTCTAATCATCCAATTCCAAGGCCAAGCAGAAGACCTGAGTTCAAGCTTATAGAACAGGGTCTTAGCATCCACAAAACTGCCACAAAGAACATACATGCCCAAAAGCTTTGCACCCAGAAGACCATTGTTGTTGCTATAAGTATATCCACTGACAATGACCTGGGCATGAACCTGTCTACCTTGTTGAAGAACAGAAGGGCCAGAACAAGCTTGCAAGATTGATTGTAACTGGGTTGGCGAAGCCTGTTGTTCAGCATTCGAGTAAAGCACACGTGAATGTTCAATGTGGTTACAGTTGGTAATGGTGTGCATGAAGTTGGGTGATGAGATTCGTGTAAAGCGTTTAGACATTATTGAAAATCGGAGTTTAGACATTATTAAGATTCGTGTAACCCATCCTGATTTAGTTCTAGGTTGTGTTTTGCATTAGCTTAAAAATTCAGTTTTTTTAATAGAGAAAAAATTATTTAGCTTATTTTTATTACTATTTATGAGTCACATTGCCTTTTTTAGTATTATTTATGGTCTCATTATACTATTTCAGTTTCTTTTTAACTTTATCTATCGTACTTTTTGCAAAAAATTTTTAGTTTCAACTAAATAAACTGTTCCCAAATAAACTCTTAGGACCCATTTGGTTATGTTGTTTGTATTTTTTGGAAATACGTGTGAGTGAAAAATGTGTAAAAATACATGTAATGTTGTTTAAAAATTAAAAATTGTTGCTCAAAATCACATACTAAATGGCCCCTAGTATCTGTAATTAGTTTTCATTTTCAATTTCCTAAAAGTTGGATTTGAATAAAGAAAAAGAAAAAGAAAAATAAATTTTCAGTATTTTTGTTTTCTTTGAATATAAATGCAGTGACATATTTGTAAATATTGTGAAAATACAATTTTTTTTTTTAGTGATATAAGTGTGTGTAAGTGAGATAAATTATTATTTTTAGATAAATAAAAAATAATAATCAAAGCTGGGTATGATATTTTTTATATCTAATTTATGTATTCAAAATAACTTATCAATCTCTACCAAATCTCTACCAAATATGAAAATAATTTTTTTTTCCCATATTCAAATTCAGGATTCAGAAAACCAAAGTCCCTTAAATTTTACCAACCCACAATAATAGTACATACTTAAACCATGCCCAATAGTGGGTCGAATCGAATTCATCGAATTCAGCCCATTGCCAAAGATTTATGTCCATTGTCAAAGAGTTGCATATTTTAGCTTTGTACCTGTACCTTTAATTATTTATATAGTTTGAAAATGAATTCTTCATATTTCTCCTAGTGAATTTTGAAATATAATTGTTAGATTGTATTTTATTTATGTTTTTAACATATATATCAAATTTTGTTCGATTCAAATGTTATTTATTATTTAATCAATAAACTTATTTTTGTTATGTATAATTTTAGACTACAAAAATTTAAAATTTAAACATTTAATTAGTAATATAAACATTAATCTACTTAAAATTTTATAAACATGAAAGATATAATACATTCCTCGGATTTTTTTTTTTCTTTTTTATTGCCGTGACGAATTTTTATTGTGCCAACTCTTACCCCTTGTAGTTATTGTAGGTTAACACATTGCAGGGGATATCTTTCTTTTTTGAAAACTCTACAACCTGCGCTAGGCTAAGCATAATATTAATGTAACAGTAAGCATGGAAAGCAAAACCACCACTTACTTAGCAAACCTCTTGCAGTCTTGCATTGACAAGAAATCCCACCTTGCCGGAAAACTCATCCACGCATTTATACTTCGTATCGGCCTTGCTTCCGACTCCTTCCTCTCCAACCGCCTTATTGAGCTCTACTCCAAATGCGGGAAAATCCATTCTGCCCACCAAGTATTCGACCAAATTCCTCACAAAGGCGTGTATTCTTGGAATGCCATCCTAGGAGCCCATTGCAAAGCTGGAAATTTACATGATGCCTATACCTTGTTTGTTAAAATGCCTGAAAGAAACACTGTGTCTTGGAACACTTTGATTAGTGCATTCGCTCGAAGCGGGTTTGAAAAAAAGGCATTGGATGCGTATGATTCAATGATTTCAGAAGGATTTTTGCCGACCCGTTTCACGTTGGCGAGTGTATTTAGTGCATGCGGTGCATTGGAGGATTCTAAGTGTGGTAGGAGATGTCATGGTCTTGTTATTAAGGTTGGCCTTGACGTGAATATGTACGTGGCTAATGCTTTGTTGTGCATGTATGCAAAGTGTGGGCTGCTTAGGGATGCAATTCGAGTTTTTGAGGACATGCCTGAGCATAATGAGGTCACGTTTACTGCGATGATGGGTGGGTTAGTGCAAATGGATCGAGTCCTGGAAGCTTTGGAAATGTTTAGACTGATGTGTAGAAAAGGAATTGGTATCGATTCTGTGTCATTGTCGAGCATTTTAGGTGTTTGTGCTAGAGGGGTATGTGGAGACTTTGGTCAGGATGATCTCAATGCCGTGCTTTCGTATAATGTACATGGACAACAAGTTCATGGCCTCACGATTAAACTTGGATTCGAGCGAGATCTTCATTTAAATAATTCATTGCTTGATATGTACGCTAAGAATGGGGACATGGATAGTGCCGAGAAGGTTTTTGCTAATTTGTCGGAAGTCAGTGTTGTTTCTTGGAATGTTATGATAGCTGGGTATGGCCAGAAGTACCAAAGTGAGAAAGCTGTGGAGTACCTGCAAAGAATGCAGTGTAGCAGTTTTGAACCAGATGAAGTCACCTATATTAATATGCTTGCAGCATGCATCAAGTCTGGGGATATTGAAACCGGGCGTCAAATGTTTGATAGCATGCCATGCCCAAGCGTGAGTTCATGGAATGCCATGCTCTCTGGCTATGCCCAGAGTGGGAATCACAAAGAGGCAATAAAACTGTTTAGGGTAATGCAGTTTCAAAGTGTGCATTCTGATCGGACTACATTGGCCATTATCCTCAGCTCATGTGCAGCAACAGGGCTTCTGGATTCTGGAAAGCAGGTCCATGCCGCCTCACAAAAGGCGTTATTTCATACTGACATATATGTTGCCAGTGGACTAGTTGGCATGTATGCTAAGTGTGGGAAGACAGAGATGGCAACTCGTATATTTTCTAACATGTCTGAATTAGATATTGTTTGTTGGAATTCAATGATAGCTGGTTTTTCGTTCAATTCTCTGGACATGGAAGCTTTCACACTCTTCAAGCAGATGAGACAAAATGGAATGTGTCCCACCCAATTTTCTTATGCTACTGTTCTGAGTTGCTGTGCTAAAGTATCTTCTTCATTTCAAGGGAGGCAGGTTCACACTCAAATAGCAAAAGATGGATATATGAATGATATCTTTGTGGGGAGTGCTCTTATTGATATGTATTCAAAATGTGGTGATGTAGATGGGGCCCGATGTTTCTTTGATATGATGCCTGGCAAAAACACTGTCACTTGGAATGAAATGATACATGGGTATGCACAGAATGGACATGGATATGAGGCTGTTTGTCTGTACAATGACATGATCAGTTCAGGTGAGAAACCTGATGGTATAACATTTGTTGCCGTCTTAACTGCTTGTAGCCATTCTGGATTGGTGGATGTTGGCATAGAAATATTCGATTCAATGCATCAAGAACATGGAGTCGAGCCTTTCTTGGACCATTACACTTGCATTATTGATTCTCTGGGTCGAGCTGGTCGATTCCATGAAGCAGAAATGCTTATAGATAAGATGCCATATAAAGATGACCCAGTTATATGGGAGGTATTGCTTAGTTCTTGTCGTGTTCATGCTAATGTGAACTTAGCAAAAAGAGCAGCAGATGAACTTTTCCACCTGGACCCACAGAATTCTGCCCCTTATGTGCTTTTGGCCAATATCTATTCTTCTTTGGGAAGATGGGATGATGTGAAGGCTGTTAGAGAGCTGATGAGTGAGAAACAAGTTATTAAGGAACCAGGTTATAGTTGGATTGATTATAGGAATGAGATGCAAACCTATAAGGTGGACAAGGATCTTAGAATGGTTAATGTCAAAGCTCAAGCAGTAAGTGATGGAAGTTTTTGCTATAATGGATAGTACAAAGTCAAAGTTCCTACAGTGGGCCTAGTGTTTGTCAAGAAGGATTCATCAGCATTTAAAGTGAAGACTGTAATTAAGGTAGCAAGCATAGCTGATGAGGATTTTTTTTAACATTTTTATGTTGACAGATGATTGGTTCTCACAATGGAACTATGAAGTTGAAGCTTCATTAGTGCTTGAGTAAGGAACAAAGCATTCTCCCTCCTCAGACTTTGAAAATAAAAGTTTTTCCTGGTAAAAGAACAAAAAGATAAAATAAGATAATAAACACCGAAAGAAGACAACAGATATTCCCTCGGGCTTGAAGGATTGTAAGGAGGAGATTCAATCACCAAAAAATTGATTTGTGATTCTTTTTTGTCATATGATTTATTTTATTTCCTGTCTTTGAGTTATTTCACTAACACTTGGAGTTTTATGACTTGCAGCTGCAGGTCATGATTTTCTTCACTGCTACCGCTACAGACAATTCAAAAGGCAGAGAGCAGCCACTATGTGCGAGAAAAGCTTATGGTCTGGACCATATTCATATCTCCACTCTGATGCCAAGACCAAGACTTGGTAATGGCCTTTGAAAATCAAGGCAAGAAGATTCCTCAGGTTCGTGCCAACATTTTATATCAAGCACACAACCTTTTGCTGCCGGAAATATAAATGAATTCTGGACATTATAATGGACAAAGGCAGAATCTTAGCCAAGGCCTGATGGTATGGGTTTCAGCAGGTGACACCATCTCTCTCTCTCTCTCTCTCACACACACACACACACAATATGTGTGTGAATATGTATAATGTATTTATCTATTGCAAGATAGTGTACTGGAATAGATGAAAAGAAATATGGATCTGTGTTGATGCATAGTGAAGGTGTTCAACATAACCTCTAGTTTTGACAAAAATGCTATCGTTATTGAGTGTTCAATCAGATTATTCTGTTACCTCCTTCAAACAAAGCCATGATCCTTGAGTAGTGCTCCTCCTTATGCTGAAACTTTGCCGAAATGGGCAGAAATTTTGGCTGGGAATACCTGCACCTCCTATATTGACACCTCTATGCTAGAAGGGAGAATTGCCAAAAAATTGCCAGCAGGTAGAATTGAGGGGAAGGAAGAGAGAATAAATTTCAGGAGTTAACATTCTCCAATTTTCCATCTAATTTGGGAGAAACGTATGAGAAGCCACTGAAGAAAGTACTAAGGATTCTTCAAAAGGTAGTACCTCTGCTTTTGTGAACTTGTATGCAAGATCCAATTTCCCAGCTACTACTTGGTAATCCTCCTTCACAGCTTAGCTTTATGTTGATTCTAACGGCATATATTCATTAACTCAATCTCTGAGAATATCACTAGCAACTTGAAGCTTGAATGATTCAAACTTTCCCTTGCGTAGTTCAAATTTTTTGCTAATTGCAACTTTTACAAGATTGAATTAGTGCATGATTCTTTTGGTTTATACTTTGTTAAACTGCTTGCAAGTGTGAAGAAACTATTCTTGAAATTCATTTTTTTGCTGTCAAGTGCTATTCCGACTGATCTGTGTTAATGGTAACAGTGATCAAATTCTATGAACATAAGTGTCGTGCTCACAAATCCCAATTCAATATTTGTAATGCTATAGATAGACAAAGATGTAATATTTCATGCTTTTGTGATTGTATAATTTCTGAAGTATAAAGGCAATGATTGTGGATTGACGGCCCACATTATAGGAGTAGACCATATTAGGACAAGCAGGCAATTGGTGGACAAGTATCTGTACCTGAAAAGTCAATGGATTTCGAATTGAATAACACTAGATCCGAAGATTTAGTTCAAATTCAAAGTTAGTGTACTGTTGTGCTTGCTAAGCTTAGTATGTTTTAAATCGAACCCCAACAGAATGCTTGTCACCAAAACTTTGAGAGTTTATTCAGACATATAAGATTTTTCTTTTTCTTTTTCTTATTTAAAGAATCAATTAATTTCATTAACAAACACCAATTCTACAAGCAACAGTTAATCAATTGCAATGACTATGTAGAAGCTCCAAGACAGCTGCAGCCACTATATGCATTACAGCAGCTACAGAACAACTGAACACACACACAAAACCCCAAAATAGCAAGGAATCAAAGATTACAATTTATAAGCAGAGACAACCCAATCCCAGCCTATATAGAATTCAGAAAAGGCCATCAAACACTACCATAAAGACACCAATCGGCCAGTTTACGGACTCTAAGCAGACAAGCTCTAGAACTCTTACATTAAAACAAGGTAGATGCTTCATAAGTTGATAAGTTTGAGTACCAGCTTGCTGATATGACCCCACAGTCGCAAGCTGCACCTCTTCTCCCATGTGAGGATATGGTGACAAAAGAGAGAAATATGAAAAGCAAGTTAATGTCAAAGAAATTTTGTGGCTATGCTTCAAGGGATAACTAGGACCTCCTAATAAGCAAAGGCTTGATTTTTCTCACATATGTATATATATTCTGATATCTCTTTATTATTATTGATCACAGGCCTTATAAAGGCTTACAACTGAACGTAAATGCAACAACTCCTAAATGACAAAGGAAATAACTGATAAGCTCAAGAATAAACTAGTATTTTATATTGGATAATAATCAAAACAAAGTTATTGATAAAAGCAAATACTAACAGATAGTAGATAACTAAGATTACTCCTAAACAATTGAAATAACAGAGCAATTCTTATATATATCCTCATATCCTCAAGTCATGCAGCTTCAATCTTCACTGTACTGCTTCCTGTCTGAATGGCAGTCAGTTTGTAACACTTAACCTTCGTTGGGTTCCTTCTATCTGTTTAAGCACCACCCACACCATTGGGCTTTCTTTAACAAAAATGGGAATGAGGCAAATTGATAAATAGTCACAAATGGGTGGTAACCAACCCCCCCCCCCCCCCCCCCCCCCCCCCCCCAAAACACTTTTTTCTCACTTTGGGAGTAACGCAACCAAATTGAACTCGCCAAAACAAGAGCCAAAGCTTTTATTACAAGAGGCTCGGTCTCTAGCAAAAACAAAGGATCCTCAAGCCAAGCCTAGGGAGCACCTTCACCTTCTGTCTTCTCCAGGCTCATCGCAATTCATTACCAAACCAATTTGGTCTAGTTTAACATGCCCCATGGGGGATCTTTTAGGTCTTTTAAAATGTGCATTTGTTTGATGATGAGCGCCCTACAAACTTATAACTGGATTCTTGAACATTTGATTGCATTCAACTCTTCCTCTAACATGCTTTTTTATGATTCTAATGAGTTGATCTTCATAATATAGCCTCTTAGCATGAAGGATAGCATTTCTTGACTTTACAAATCTATATATATGAAAAGTTAAAGCGCAATATTTATTATTGCTATGATCATATTGAGTTATATCAACGGCCACATTATCCACCCATTTTCAACATCCTCTCTCTTATTTTTAATTCTTTTTTTTTCTTATTAAATTCCCAACTTTTCCTCTCTCTTTATCATTTTCATCTCCTACCTTAATATCACTTTTCCTCTATCCCTTTATCTTCTTTTATTTTTTGCTTTTCTTATTTCCCTCCTCTTACTATAAATTTACAATTCTCTTTTCCATTCTATTCATAATTTTTTTACACACAAAACGTTATTTCTCTCTCTCTCTCTCTCTCTCTCTCTCTCTCTCTCTCTCTCTCTCTCTCTCTCCACACACAAAAGGTTATTTATTTCTCTTTCTCTCTGTAATTTTTTTTATATAATATTTTTCTTGCATCTCTACTTTAAGTTGATAAATTTTTGTATTATTTGGAACTCTACTTTGGGTTGATGTGATGATTAAGTTTTGTGTTTTCAAGTTGTTATCTTTTTTAGTTTATTTGATTTCATAGATGTTATCATATTGCATTACATAACATGACTTGGATAATTTGGTGTTTATTACTATTTTTTTTTAACCTTTTTTTTTTCTCATATTATTTTCTATAAATTTCTTATTATTCTCTCTTGAAAAGTGGTTATTCTTTTTCTCTTGATTTTTTATTCTTTCTTGCAACTCTACTTTCTTTTGATGAATCATTTTGATTTTTAAAACTCTATTTTGGGTTCATACGTTTTGGTGTTGTATTTTTTAGTTCCTCATCACAATTACTCTCTCTATCTCTCTCCAATAAAATTTAGATAATAAATTATACATATTTAGTATAAGTTTGATATGAGTTTTGATTATCATGAAAATCTCTTTTAAGAAAATGAATAATTTGAATATTTTATTTAAATTAAATTCATACAAACATACATATATGTATATATTTATTTATTTTGCTTAAATGTAGAATTAACCTCATACAATTCATATAAAATTAACGATGTTAAAAAAAATGAATAGATTCTCTAAAGATTACATTTGTATATTCACAGCCTTTATGATTAGAAAGACTTTCACTTAAATTTAGCCGTACTGAAATGGGCTGAAATGCTACATTAATGTAGCTCAACAAAAGTGTATTAATAAATGCTTAAGATTTTAGATATTACCAGTTTGATATAAATAAATATATATATATATATATATATATATATATATAAATTTGGCTTTAGATTAGATCTTTTCAACTCAAACATGTCTTTTTCCATTATGTAAGTGCACAAAAATATATATTTATGTTTCTTAACATGTTTAGTACATGGTTGTTGAAAATTTAATGTAGCTCAACAAAAGCTTAGCAATAAATGCTTAAGATTTTAGGTTGCGTTTGGTTCAACGGAAATGCTTTTCCGAGCGTAAAATCATTTCAGGGGAAATTGTTTTCCCGTAAAGGAAAATGTATTCAGGCTGTTTGGCTGCCTCGGAATTCGTTTTACGGAAAATCAATTCCCATGTTTGGTTCGTTCAAACATTTTACGGAAAATGAAATTCGTTTTACGGAAAATGAAATTCGTTTTACGGAAAATCAATTCTCATGTTTGGTTTGTGGATCATTTTACGGAAAATATGAAATGCCTTACAAATTCAGCACTTGCATTGCCTAGACAAACCTGTAACAGTACAAAAATAATCATCCACTTCAACATCAAAAATAATCATCCGAATATACCCATAATATTTATATCAAAACAGCCACATCAATCTTTCACCATTGGCATTACACCTCCATGGTGTACAAAAATGATACCTACACGTCGTATCTGAACAGTACAAATACATAATTTGGGCAATTCTATCGTCCCAATAATACAAAAGACTACATATATAATACAATGGTAGGTGAATACTAGTACTACAACAAAAGTTAATCCCTAAAGCTACCGTCACAGTCAACATGAAACAGACAAGTCAGAGGTGTGTGAACACAAAACTATCCATCCACAGCTTTCTCAGCTTAGCATTCTTGGCTAGAAATCCCCGTGCTGCCTTCTTATTTTCACAAAGATGGTCAAAGGCAGTTACGAGCATGTCTTCACTATACCCATCCGCCACCATAGCTATGACCTCAGAGTAAAGAGCTGTGTAATCAACAGGCCCCCGGTTGATTTCTTTCAAAGCCACAGCAATTTCCTTTAGCTGATCAGTCAGCACACTATCATCAGAGGGAGGTGCACGCCCTCTTTTGCGGGACTTGGAAATTCTCGACCCAGTGGTGGATGACTCTACCGCATTCTTCCCTTTGTCCACCACACCTTCCTCCCCATTGTTCGCCACAAACTCAGTATTGTCCCCATTGTCTGGCTCATTCTCAATATCCACATACGACTTAGAAAAGCTACTCGTGGCTGTATCCTTCCCCACTACAATAGCCAATTCATCATACATCTCAATCTTTTTGTTCAGATACTCCGCATGCTTACGATGCGCCTGTAAGGGAGAAAGAAACGTATAATAACAATGCAATAATCACTCCACTCATAAATTCAATATTCAATTCAATATAGATGCCATTAGATGATTTAGGTCAATGATAAACAAAAAAATCTGTTAGGGAACAGGAGACATAACCCATGATTTTGAAGATAAGTACAACAGAAAATACAATGTACAAATGCTAAGACTAGATTTTACAATAGATCCGCACATGAAAGTTATATTTGAAAATTTGTAAAAGCAATGGAATCCTAAAAAGAATGACACTATAAATTTCATATAAAGAGGGTACTTGAGCAGCCTTGTCTTGTTCTCAATTCATAGATTATAAAAGCCAAAAACATATATTATCATTTATATTAAGAAAATATAGTTGGAAGCCATACCATGACTTCTTCTTGATATGTCTTCGCATCGCATGTTATCATTTTTAAGTTATCGTCCCAGCCGAAACCACTCTTCTTCCTAATAGTTTGAATAGTGATCCACATGGTCCTCAAAGTCCGCAGCCGATTCTCTACATAAGAGGGGTGGCACTCAACCCCAAATTGAGTAGATATCTCCTTCGCTATAAAAGCAAAGGAGACGGCCTTGAAAGTGTTAGAAGGCTTGTTGCCCTTCGCAGCCTCCTCGGCAAGTAGCCTAAGTAGAGTCGTGTGCATGCATGGGGGGCAGCCACTTGAACTGCTTAGTGCCGCCCACCTTCTCTTTTCCCTTTGACATTACTACATATGAAAATTGTATAATGAGAGTAGCATTTAGTAATTACGCTCGGAATACGAACAACAAATCAAACACACATACAACCACGCTTATAGATGTGCACAACAGAACGAAACATGCTAACACTGGAAATAACAATGTAATGCTGGAAATAACAATGTAATGCTGAAAATACTTTTTCCTTACACCACCAGAAGTCTATAGTAAATACATTGTCCTTACAGGAAAAAAAATACAGCACATATTACAATCATAGAAATCTAAATAAAGTACTACTCTCCACTCCTGGTATAATCAGACCACATAACTTGGCATATTTGATATCTCTTAGCATTCCACACTCTATTGTCTTCAATGGAGTCCCGACGTGACTGTATTTCTTGTTGGGGGCCACTAGACTCTACTTGGTTCATTGCAGCTTCCATAATATGGTCATTTGGTTCAACCCCCATAATGTGATTATGAATCACACAACATGCTAATACTACTTTCACTTGGGTTTCAAAAGACCAAAATGGTTATGCATCCAACACTCGAAAACGTTTCTTCAACACTCCAAACCCTCGCTCAATGGTAGTTCTCAATGAAGAGTGTCGGAGGTTGAACAATTCTTGCTCATTCTTAGGAGGATGATCACTAAACTCTTTCAAGTGATATCGTACACTCCAATAAGGTGTTAGAAGGCTTGTTGCCCTTCACAGCCTCTTCGGCAAGTAGCTTAAGCAGAGTCGTGTGCATGCATGGGGGGCAACCACCTGAACTACTTAGTGCCGCCCACCTTCTCTTTTCCCTTCGACATTACTACATATGAAAATTGTATAGTGAGAGTAGCATTTAAAAATGAGAGTAGCATTTAGTAATTACGCTCAGAAAATGAACAACAAATCAAACACACATACAACCACGCTTATAGATGTGCACAACCGAACGAAACATGCTAACACTGAAAATAACAATACATTGTCCTTACAGAAAAAAAAAAAAAAAAATATAGCACATATTACAATCATAGAAATCTAAATAAAGTAATACTCTCCACTCCTGGTATAATCAGACCACATAACTTGGCATATCTGATCTCTCTTAGCATTCCACACTCTATTGTCTTCAATAGAGTCCCGACGTGACTATGTTTCTTGTTGGGGGCCACTAGACTTTACTTGGTTCATTGCAGCTTCCATAATATGGTCATTTGGTTCAACCCCCATAATGTGATTATGAATCACACAACATGCTAACACTACTTTCACTTGGGTTTCAAAAGACCAAAATGGTTCTGCATCCAACACTCGAAAACGTTTCTTCAACACTCCAAACCCTCGCTCAATGGTAGTTCTCAATGAAGAGTGTCGGAGGTTGAATAATTCTTGCTCATTCTTAGGAGGATGATCACTAAACTCTTTCAAGTGATATCGCACACTTCAATAAGGTGACAAAATTCCATTTTTATTACCATACCCAGCATTACCAAGATAATATTTACCTACATATATTTAAAAATAAAACCAAATCACTACTATGCTTAGGAAAACGCACAATATTTATTAAACTAATAAACCAAAAAGGTGAAGTAATCCTATAATACCTTCGGGAATTGAAAATCCCCCTGGCCTAGCAAATGCATCATTTAACACACGTGAATCATGTGCACTACCTTTCCATCCAGCCAATACAAAAGTGAACTTTAAGTCAAAACTAATGGCAGCTAACACATTTTGCGTGGTTCTATCTTTGCGACCACGAAACCTTCCTTGTATTTCAGGTGGCACAGATGCACGAACATGTGTACCATCGATTGCTCCAACACAATCCTAATTTTTGACAGACATAATGGTTTAAAATTACACAAATCTTCACAATTTACAAAAATACACAAGTTGCAATATTTACCTTAAAATATGGGTAGAACCTTCTGCTACTCCTTATCTCTGGAGGTGTATCTTCGCTAGGCAGTCTTATTAGAGCTCTATATAATTTTAAGACCCCCCTAGGGATGACCTTGAAGTATCTATGAACAGTCTCAGTCAATCTATGGAATCAACTACCAATTACACGGAACCTCACATTATGACCAATAATGTGACAGAAAATTAGCACTTGCTCCGTAACAGACATGTGAATAGTCAGGCGTACATGCTCCCCCTCAGTGAGGATGTGACATAAGTGGTGGAAAGCTATAGGCTTCATCCTAATTTGATTCACACAATGTCTCTCACTTCCATGCAGAATACTATTTATGTAATGCTCTCTCTCGGCTGTATGATTAACATAAGGCGCCCTAGGCAGTCGTCTACGCCGCAATTTCCTTAACAATGCAACCCCCACAAAGAGGACAGATGCAACTGAGGCAAGAATTGCGGTTTTGGTTTTTTTCTTCATCTAAAAAATCACAAACACTGTGGTCTAAGAGGTATGTAAACAAGTATGCTATTGATTACATAGTATATAAAAACAACCACAAACAGAAAACATCCAAACCACATTGATAATGAGTACCAAAATATTTATGCACATATATTTCTGTATAATTGTAACATCAACAACGTACACAACATAATACCATCACAATCAATATTTACACCAACAAATCACATTGCATTCTATTTTTATATAATTGTAACATTAACAATGTATACAACATAATACCATCACAATCAATATTTGCACCAACAAATCACATTGCATTCTATTTCTGTATAATTGTAACACCAACAAAATTTAAATTCTTAAATCAATAATTAAATAAATAATGGATAATTAAAAAAAGTAAATAAATAAATAATTATATAAATAAATAATTATATAAATAAATAAATAAATAAATATATATATATATATATATATATATATATATATATATATATATATTTATATATAGATCAGATTCGAGAGGTGGGTCAGAGGATGGGTTGTTTATGGGTTTGAGGGTGGATTTTGGCTAGATGGGTTTGAGGGGATGTGGATCGGCTTTTATAGAGGGTGGGTTGGAGGTGTGTGGATCGGCTTTTATAGAGGGTGGGTTGGAGGTGTGTGGATCGGAGGTGAGGTGAGGTGAGGTCGTCGGACTCAAATAGAGGGTGGATCGGAGGTGAGGTTGTCGGACTAAGAAATGAACTCAATTGGAAAAGGAAACTCACCGTGGGTGGATCTTTGGCACTCGTCGGACTGTGGGTGGAGCTCGGACTAGCGTGAGGGAGAGGATCGGCTACGTTTGGCGTGAGGGAGAGGGTGGAGCTCGGTGTGAGTGAGCTTAGTGTGAGTGAGTGAGCTCGGTGTGAGGGAGAGTACCAGTGATCTCTTCTTTCTCTCTCTCTCTCTCTCTCTTTGCGCGTCTGAGTCCGGAAATGGTTTGAAGTGAAAATAGAAATGTAAAACAATTTCCGGGTCAAAGCCATAATATTTACGGTCAAATGAAATGCTTTTCTGGAAAATTCTATTTTCCATGCGCAACCAAACACATGGTGAGGTGTAAAATCATTTCCTGAAATGGTTTTACGCCAAAACAAACGCAGCCTAGATATTACGAGTTTGAGATATATGTATATATATATAAATAAATTTGGCTTTAGATTAGGTGTTTTCAACCCAAACATGTCTTTTCCCATTATGTAAGTGCACAACAATATATGTTTATGTTTCTTAACATGTTTAGTACATGGTAGTTGAAAAGTTTTACTCCAACGTTTAAGTATTAGGTTTAATGGCATCTCTTCTTCTGCATTACGAGCTATTTGGATTATTTTGATACTGCGTATAAAACAATTGCAACTAGAACTAAAGAGGTCGAAAATATGAGTAACTGTTTCCCCGCATATCTTGTTACCATAAAACATTCACATTCAATGGATGCATGGGCAATGACCCAAAATATATAACCACCTTAAGGCCATGTAGATACGCATAGCACAATCAGAAATATGTAGATTGAAATGCATTTAAAGAACATATGCTACAATTGACCTAGAGTTGTCACTTCTTCTATGATTATTTCTCATATTATACTCATTAATTTCTTTTGTAAGAACTCCATGTATTCTAGCCAAGATGGGCCAAGTACTAATATAACCCACGTATATTAAATTAATTTTTTATATGTTAAAATAACACAAAAATAATTATTATATCGATTAATATAGACATTCTAAAAAAAAAAAATAACACGAAAATTTGATCAACAACTTCTAGTTGTCATAACGATTTGAAGTATAGTTATTAAAGTCTTTTTCATAAAGAATGGTTAGTGTAGAAACAGTGATTTTTTCCTAATAGGTTGAAATTATTGCTAAAAACTTGATTATACCATCCCTATGATAGTAAATGTATTTCTCCATCTTGTGCAACACTTACTTTGTAGCTACTAAAGAGGGTATAAAACGTAATTGACTAAATTAATTTTGGTCTATGTCATATTATAACTAGTGTTCTCCCCCCTCCCCCCCCCCCCCCCCCTCCCCACACACACACACACACACACATACATATATATATATATATATATATATATATATATATATATATATATATATATATATATATATATATATATATATATATATATATATATATATATATATATATATAAAATTGGCCATTCAATCTTGCAAACTAATCGAGACCTAAATTGGAAAAAGAAATACAAACAGAGAGGAATAACCAATCAATGAAGGAACATGAAACCATTCTGTTTCAATAAAGGTACAAGAAACGGTTGGGGGCAATGGAGTAGGTGAAGTGGTTGGATTTTGCGAGCTGTTCCAACCACTGCCGGATGTGATTCCAAGAGCTGAACGAGAATAAATACCACATAAAAGAGTCAAGACCAGGCTCCCTAATGAAATGTTTAACCGATCCATTCTGGATCAACCGAATTGATACAGAAGTTGTAACATGGGAAAACCACGAAAAACACAACTTATTTGAATAACCCGGTGACTTACCAATTGTAGAAGTAGGATCATATATATATAACTCTAAAAATGTTAGATTAAAGTTGAACTCTTACTAAAATTGATGGGATTTGGGTGACGGTGGATATTTGTTAGAAATTGTTTATAATTCCTATTGACATATATATATATATATATATATATATATTTATAAAGAACTAAATTATATTTCTTGTCAAAGAAGTATTTGGTTATGTTCTTGAAATAGTCTTTAATTCCCATTGATATGTTTAAACATATGTACAATATCTTTCCCAGCTCTACTATCCATATAATTTTTTATTTGTTATATTAGAAAGGTGAAAGTTTAAGAATTAAAATTTAGTATTGAATAATGTTTACCTTCAACAAATACTGTTACTGATATGTTTATGTTTATTAATTTATTTAGTATATGGTAGGTGAAAATTTTTACTCCAATATTTAGGGATTGGGTTTATTAGGGACATTTTTTATGTAATTGGCTAATCCTTTAACAAAATGCACTTTACTTGTAATTGGGTAAATCTAGGATGGGTTTAGTACTTCAAGAAACATGTTTTTCAATCCAAATATTAAAGTCATGAAGATTGGACCAAGAAACAAGTGAAGAAAAGATGTTCATTAAAACTCGACAAATATCTCGATAGAAATAGCATCTATCAAGACTTAAGAACGAAGCTTGACAGAAGCTTGACAAAAGCTGAATCTGTCGAGATCTACGAAATCAAAATTTCCAGATCTAATTTTCGGCTCATGCTGACATGTATGTGTAGAGTTTCTTTTCTCACAACCTTAGACATATAAAAGGCTTATTTTAAAGGCCGTTATATATGTAGAACACATGCAGAAAGTGAACTAGTGCCTTATTCTCTCTATAAGAAGTTACTGCGTCTTTTGCGCCTTAGGGTTTTGTAACCAAGTACTTCTTGATCTTTATTGTTAATGAAGTGAAGAACTTTGCAGCCAACAACATCTTCAAGTTGCTGGAGTTAGTCACCTACTGGGATCCATGCAAAATGGTGGCGTTCATATATTGAAGAGTTCAAAGGTTCTGAAGCGGTAGAAGGTTTTTGCTGTAAGTTCAACTACTGGGTTTGTAGAGTTTAGGGACAAAGGTTTTGTACTAGATCTAAAACTTCTTTTTACTATAGTGAATTGTTTTTCGGGAAGGTTTCCCCCCAGGTTTTTTATTGTGAAACTAGTTTGTTTCATTGGTTTTCCTAAATCATCATATCTTGTCTTATTTACTATTCCGCTGTGCATGATATTGATGTTTGTTTGTTTTAACAAGGTTTATTCATAATAAATCTAATTAACAATTTGGATTTAAAACTTGTTAATTCTATCAACCGGGGTTTAAATTTTCTAACAGGGTTTAATGACATCTCTTCCTTTGCATTATGAGCTATTAGGATTATTTTGATACCATATATATGACAATTGCAATTAGATCTAAAGAGAACAAAAGTATGAATAATTGTTTCCCAACATATCTTGTTAACATAAAACATTCCCATGAAGTGGCGTGCATAAATAAATATGAGATTATTCATAGGGAAAATTTATAAAACCTACCATACACATGAGTTATTATATTCTTAAAACATACAATTTTGTCCTTATTAAAATTGTCTAATAGACAGCGTTAACCAAGATTTTAACTCCAAAAGATAAAAATATAAAATATCTCCACTATTTCTTGTAGTGCATACATTTAAGGGGGTGTTTGGTTCACTATAATGTGACTTTAATGTAATGCACATTATCATAATGTCACATTATAGTTTTTGGTTAATTTAATTTTTTTTTTAAGATTACAGTAATCTAAGATTACAAAATATATTATATCACCATAATTTCATTTGGGGATGGCAATTTTGTCCCACCCCACTTGACCCGTCCCTCCTTGTTTCACCCCTTGCAGGTTTTCCCCGCCCCGCAAAGGTATTGGGGTGGGGATGGGGCGAGATTTTCGCCCTGCATCATGGGGTGGAACGGGGATGGGTTTAAACTTTTTAGACCCACTTCACCCCGCATTGAAAAATGTTATAATTGTAAATTTTTCATATCCTAAAACCCTCATATTTAAACAAACATATCAATATTAGCTTATTTTATTATACTCAACGTGACTCTCCTGCCTCTATTATGTTATTTGTTATACTATAAGATTTTTATTTTTGTTGTGATATTGTCTTGTTAAACACTTTGATAATATTATTTAGTTTCTGCTAAAATTAGTTTGATTTGATGGAATAAATTTAGTTGTAATTTTAAGAATATTTTTATTAATGAAACAGGTTTTATTATAAAAAATTGTAATAATTGTAGGGAAAATTAACAAAAAGTAGAGTTTTAAGGGGGTAAGGCGGGGCTTCGCGGGGTCTCAAGGGTCAGGGTTGGTGTAAGAAAATTTTTCCCGTCACGCAAGGCGGGGCAAGAATGGATCAAGACAAAACTATGAGGTTCAAGGGCAAAGATCCCATCCTTAAGCCCCGCCCCGCCCCATTGCCATCCCTAATCTCATTACTTGCACCTCCTCCACTGACACCTCTATTCTATAAGGGAGAATTGCCAAAAATCTCAGGAGTTAGACATTCTTCAATTTTCCATCTAATTCGGAAGAAATACATGAGAAGCCACTGAAGAAAATACTTTGGATTCTTCCTTTAAAAGGTAGTACCTCTGCTTTATGAACTCTTATGCAAGATCCAATTGCCCAGCTACTACTTGGTAATCCTCCTTCACAGCTCAGCTTTATGTTGATTCTTACGGCATATATTCATTAACTAATCTCTGAGTACATCACCATCAGCCAGCAGCTTGAAGCTTGAATGATTCAAACTTTCCCTTGCAAGTTGAAGTTTTTTCCTAATAGCAACTTTTACAAGATTGAATTGGTGCACGATTCTTTTGGTTTATACTTTGTTAAACTGCTTGCAAGTGTGAAGAAACTAATCCTGAATTTCATTTTTTTTGCTGACAAGTGCTATTCCGACTGATCTCTGTTAATGGTAACTGTGATCAAATTCTTTGATCATCAGATGGACAAAGATGTAATATTTCATGCTTTTGTGATTGTTTAAATTCTGAATTGTAAAGACAATGATCGTGGATTGACTACCCACATTATAGGAGTAGACCATATTAGGACAAGCAGGCAGTTGGTGGACAAGAATTTGTACCTGAAAAGTCAATGGGTTTTGTTAGTGTATAGCTTAGACTAGTTTAGCCCATTGGGCTTAGCCCAGTATACTATACTTGTAGTTTACTCCTTTTACTTGTACTGCACACATATCTAGCCTATATAAGGCTCTCTATTGTACATTATAATATACACATTAATATACAGACTATTCAGTCTTTCTCACACTTTATATTCTTAACATGGTATCAGAGCCATTCCTCTAACTTTCTTGTTCCTGTGGACATCTCCGGCGTTCTTCCGCTGCCCTCGCCTTCATCCAGTAGCCACTGTCAGAAGCGAGTCACCGCCGTCACGCCCACAGTCCCAGCAACTCTCGGATCTCGTTGTTCTGCTCATCCAACTGTCAAAGCAAAGGCATTGAGTGACAGAACAGGCAATCCCGAGCAAAACCCAACAAAGAACGGCCAGAAAACACTTCACACGCGCCTCCACGCGCCGCCTGAAGTTTCTGCCTCACGAGCACGCGCTCCACGCGCCGCCACGCGCCGTCACTCTCCCTCACGCGCCCCACGCGCCAGACCAGACACCCTCCACGCACCCCACGTGCTCACACGCGCCAGCTTCGTTACACGAACTGCCACGTCAGCCCTACTGTGACGTCACTCCGCCACGTCAGCACACGTCATCCGTTGACTTGACCAGACCTGACCGTTGACTTTGACTTGACCGTTGACTTTGACCGTTGACCGTTGACCAAGTCAAAAATTTTCAACAGTACCTGTCTTGCTCAGTTTTTCGCGTAGATTCTGATTTTGGGCTCCGTTTCTGCATTTGAGGTATCTAAATCTCACTTTTTGGTCATTTTCTTCATTATGGCTCAACAAAGTGAACGAGATATCATACGTCCTATCACCATCATGTTGGATGGTCCTACTAGCTATCATGCATGGTCTCAGAATATGACCGTCTTTCTCAAGGGTCGTAAACTGTGGAGATATGTGACTGGTTCAATTCCTAAGCCAGTACCAGACCCTAAGTCCAAAGCCACAGCTGCTGAAGAGTCTTCCAAGACTGCTGTTACAACAGATGATTATGAAGAACGTCTAGAGGAATGGGAGAGTATTCAGAGTAAGATCTTATCTTGGTTTATCAATACCTCTATTCCCTCCATTCATAATCTTCTTCCTCGTCTTGAAACTGCTGAGGCTGCTTGGAAATTTTTGGCCGATCGTTATAACTGCACTAATGATTCAAGCTTGGAGTTTCACATTGAATCAAAGCTTTATCAAATGCGCCAAGAGACAGGTCAGTCTATTTCTGATTTTTATTCTCAGACTTCTACTATGTGGGAACAACTCTCTGCTGCAGATCCTCCACTGGTGTGTTCTAAGGACATTGAGCTCTTTGTCAAATATCGGGATCGCCGTAGATTTATGCACTTCATGATGGGTTTACGTGAGGATTTTGAGCCTACTAGGGCTTCTCTACTTAGCCGGTCTCCTACTCCTTCTCTTGATGCTGCAGTAAAGGAGCTCATTTCTGAGGAGAATCGTCGGCCTACTTATCACATGACATCATCTGATCATGTATTGGCTACACCCTCACCACAGCCTCCCATTGTTGCATTCACTGCTCCTCCGCGAATAAACTCCGGGCGTCCCACCTCTCAGTCTTCCAAGGGTACTCACTGCAAGTTTTGCCGTGCCAAAGGCCATGACATCTCTGTTTGTCGTAAGCTACAGAAATTTGTGCAAGAGCAGAATAAAGCTTCTCTTCCTCAGGCAGCTGCTGTATGTCCTTCAGATCCATCGGTTCCTACAGGTCCATCTTTGGCTTCCTTACTTACTACGGCTGATATTGAGGCAGTGGTTCAACAGGTTTTATCCCGCACTTCCACTGCCCTTTCTGTCACCTCAGGTAAACAACCTTGGTTTTTTGATACTGCATGTTGTAACCATATGACTCCTGATGAATCCCAATTTTCTGATAAGGCACCCTTAGAACATCCAATCACCATTTACACTGCTGATGGAACTCCTATGCCTGTTAGTCATAAAGGAACAATCTCTTCTCCTTGTTTATCCCTTAGTGACACTTTTCATATTCCAAAGTTATCCCTCAATTTGCTTTCTGTTGGTCAACTTTGCGAATTAGGCGTAGATCTTCTATTTACTAATCATGGTGTGGATGTGCAGGATCCCCGGACGGGTCAAGTGCTTGGGACAGGCCGTAAGGTTGGTCGCATGTTTGAGGTTCATGACTTGAAGATTCCTTCACAAGTTGTTTCTGCAGCTGCTACCACTGCCACCTCTTCACCTGATCTATGGCATGCTCGTCTTGGTCATCCATCCTTATCTCGTCTTCAATTATTAGCTTCCCAAGGTCATTTAGGTTCAGTTCAGTTTCAAAAATTTGATTGTACTTCCTGTCATTTTGGCAAACAAACTAAATTGCCCTTTAATAAAAGTGACTCCTTTTCTTCTGCCCCTTTTGATCTTATACATTCTGATATTTGGGGTCCTGCACCTGTTCCCACTGAGGGGGGATCTAAATATTTTGTCATATTTGTGGATGATTTTTCTCGGTATACTTGGATTTATCTGCTTCACCATAGGTCTGAACTTGTGTCTATTTACCAAACATTTCATAAAATGATTGAAACACAGTTCAATCGCACCGTTAAAGTCTTTCGATCAGATAATGCTCAAGAATATAATGATAAATCTTTCCTATCCTTTTTAGACAGACATGGTACTCTTCCTCAGCGGTCTTGTCCTTACACCTCTCAACAAAATGGTCGTGCAGAACGAAAACATCGTCACATTCTTGATGTTGTCAGCACCCTTCTCATTTCTGCCTCTCTTCCTGAGCGCTTTTGGGGTGAGGCCGCACTCACTGCTGTGCACACCATTAATCGTATTCCTTCACCAACTACACACAACAAATCACCATTTGAGCTTCTCTATGGTCAAACTCCTGACTACTCCTCTCTTCGGGTTTTTGGTTGTGCTTGCTTTGTCTCTCTTCCTCCTCATGAACGAACAAAGCTCCAACCTCGTACTCGTCTCTGTTGTTTCCTTGGTTATGGTGTGTCTCAAAAAGGGTTTCGCTGCTATGATCCCATTTCTCATCGCCTTCGTGTCTCCCGTCATGTTGAGTTTTGGGAACATCGTCCTTTCACGAGTCTTCAGCAGTTTCCTACATCTTCTTCCTCAGAGTCTCCCATTTTTACTGATCTTTTCCTCCCTCTCTATCCTGAACTTGTGGAGGATTCTTCAGCATTGACTGCCTCTCCAGATGACTCATCTCCGGTTCTGTCTCCGGCATATGACCCGCCTGTCTTGGATCCTGTGGCACCACCCTCTCCTGAGTCTCCTATTGGTCCTGAACTTCGTCGTTCCACTCGGGTAAGCATTCCTCCCCCTTATCTCACTGATTATCATTGCTCTTTTGCTCTTGCCACTCTCTATGAACCTCACACCTATCGTGAGGCTCATACTGACCCTCTTTGGCAGCAAGCTATGAATGAAGAACTAGATGCCCTTCATAAGAATCACACTTGGGATATGGTTGATTTGCCTCCTGGTCAGTCTGTAGTAGGTTGTAGGTGGGTTTACAAGATCAAGACCAAGGCTGATGGATCTGTTGAACGATACAAGGCTCGCCTAGTTGCCAAGGGCTTTACTCAGGAGTATGGTATTGACTATGAGGAAACATTTGCTCCTGTTGCTCGTCTTACATCTGTTAGATGTCTCATTGCTGTGGCTGCTGTTCGCCGTTGGCCTCTTTATCAAATGGATGTGAAGAATGCTTTCCTCAATGGAGACCTCCATGAAGAAGTGTACATGCAACCACCCCCTGGCTATCCACACTCAGGCAATCAAGTTTGCCGCCTTCGCCGTGCTCTTTATGGCCTCAAGCAGGCTCCTCGAGCTTGGTTTGAGAAGTTTAGCTCAGTTGTTGCTCAGCAGGGTTTCACTTCGAGTCCTCATGACACTGCTCTCTTTGTTCGAAGATCCTCTGCTGGTATCACTCTTATTCTTCTTTATGTTGATGATATGATTATTACTGGAGATGATTCTGCAGGTATCCGCTCTCTTCAGAACTTCCTTAGTCAGCATTTTGAGATGAAAGATCTGGGCACTCTCAGCTATTTTCTTGGGCTTGAGGTTACCTCATCCTCTGATGGATACTATCTTTCCCAGGCTAAATATGCTTCTGATCTTCTCTCCAAAGCCGGTGTCACTGATAACAAGACTGTTTCCACTCCTTTGGAATACAATGCAAAGCTCACACCCTTGGACGGTGAACCTATATCCGATGCTACTCGCTATCGTCAGTTGGTTGGCAGTTTGATCTATCTCACTGTTACTCGTCCGGATATTTCACATGCTGTGGGTATGGTTAGTAAGTTCATGGATGCACCTCGTTCTGTCCACTATGCTGCCGTTCTTCGGATTCTCCGATATGTCAAAGGCACACTTTATCATGGTCTGCATTACTCCTCTCGATCTTCTCTCGAGCTTCATGCTTATTCAGATGCTGACTGGGCAGGTGATCCGACTGATCGATGCTCTATCACAGGTTTCTGTTTCCTGTTAGGTACTTCTCTGGTCTCGTGGCGCAGCAAAAAGCAGGATGTGGTTTCCCGTTCCAGTACTGAGGCTGAGTATCGTGCCCTTGCCGACACCACTTGTGAGCTTGTTTGGCTTCGCTGGCTCTTGGCTGACATGGATGCTCCACAGCCCACTGCCACTCCTCTTTATTGTGACAATCGTAGTGCTATCTACATTGCTCATAATGATGTCTTCCATGAACGCACTAAGCATATTGAGATCGACTGCCACATCACTCGCCAGCATCTTAAGAAAGGAAATCTCAAGTTATTCTCCATCTCCTCTGCTGACCAGCCTGCTGATATCTTTACCAAGACTCACCCGCCTGGTCGTCTTCGAGATCTTATATCCAAACTCCAGTTGGCTTCCTCCTTGCCACCTCGAGTTTGAGGGGGGATGTTAGTGTATAGCTTAGACTAGTTTAGCCCATTGGGCTTAGCCCAGTATACTATACTTGTAGTTTACTCCTTTTACTTGTACTGCACACATATCTAGCCTATATAAGGCTCTCTATTGTACATTATAATATACACATTAATATACAGACTATTCAGTCTTTCTCACACTTTATATTCTTAACAGGTTTGGAATTGAATAACACTAAATCAGAAGATTTAGTTCAAAATTCAAAGTTAGTCTACTGTTGTGCCTGCTAAGCTTAATGTAGAGGGTGCAGTTTGTTTGCTCATGTGTCAACTTGCAATGCTATTAGAAATAGAGATCCCAACTCCATCAAAGAGTATGTTTTTCCCAATTTGGCTGATTTTACTTTCCATTTATTATTATTTATATATCTTTCACAATTAATTTTAATGGTAGTATCTGTAGTTGGACATCAGAGTTACAAGACATGTATACACTTTTTAGTTATTCACTTATATTAACTCTGCTTTCATTTGCCGAAAGACATGAAAATGCCACCTTCCAAGTAAGCTCAAGCTCTATGAGTGAAATGGAAGAGGTATTATGATTCAAAAGAGGAAAGGAAATCTCACAAATTCAAGCCCATTACAAGGTCAAACTACAGATCTTGTCTGAATATATCAATAGGTACAGACACAAATTGTGGTGGATGTGTACGGACCATTGAGGCTGTTGGGCGTGTACAATGGAAAAAAATTCTTTCCATTTGAATATATATAAAGTTTTCAACGTATTTTAAACGACGCGATATTGTGTGTGTATAGATATAAAATTAAATTCATTTTTTGAATCATAAAGGAAACAATGATAAAGGAAACAAATTGTGGTAAATAGAGCCACGCCCAACAGCCTCAATGCAACAAGGGAACAAACTCTATCCTTATGTGACTAGAGTTTGTTTCCTTATTCTATCCTTATCAGTTGTTCTTATGTGACTCTAGTTTGTTCGACATAAAATTAAGCGTCCAGAGAAATCAAATTTATGACCAACGCACGCCACAATAGGACATTGACATACTGTGGCCACTCGTGGTATGCATATCAGTATATTGGTCCCACGATTATATCTAACAGACAGCTTATCACCAAAACTTTGAAAGGTTATTAGCACATATTAGAAATATATATGTATATATATATAGTTTTTGTGGGGGAAAGAATCAGTAATTTCATTAACAAATAATAGAGTACAAACACCAATTCAACAAACAACAGCTAATTAATTGCGAAGACTATGTAGAAACTCCAAGACATCTGCAGCCACTATATGCATAACAACAGCTACAGCCCAAAAAAGAAAAAGAAAAAGAAACCCAAAATAGCAAAGATTACAAGCAGAAACAACCCAATCCCAGCCTATATAGAATTCAGCTGAGGCCATCCAACAAAATTATACATCAAACAGTACCAAAAGGACACCAATCAGCTCCAATTTAGGGACTCTAAGCATACAAGCTCTAGAACTCTTACATTAAAGAAAGGTACATGCTTCATAAGTTGATAAATTTGAGTACCAGCTTATTGATACGACCCCGGCGGCCGCGAGCTGCACCTCTTCTCCCATGTGGGGCTATGGTGACAAAAGAGAGAAATATGAAAAGCAAGTTTATGTCAAAGAAATTTTGTAGCTATGCTTCAAGGGATAACTAGGACCTACTGAAAAGCAATGGCTTGGTTTTTCTCATATATATATATATATATATATATATATATATATATATATATATATATATATTCTGATATCTCTTTATTATTATTGATCATAGGCCTTCTAAAGGCTAACAACTGAACGTAAATGCAACAACTCCTTAATGATAAAGAAAACAACTGATAAGGATAGAATAAACTAGTGCATTGGATAATAACCAAAACTAAGTTATTGATAAAAACAAATACTAAGAGATATTAGATAACTTAGATTTCTCCTAAACAATTGAAATAACAGAGCAATTCTTATATCCTCGTATCCACAAGTCATGCAGCTTCAATCTTCACTGTACTGCTTGCTATCTGAATAGTATTCAGTATGTAATACTTACTTTCGCTGGGTTCTTTCTGCTGGGTTAAGATAGATTGACTCTAGTTAATTAGTTCAATTATCCAAATTAATTAATTAGGTCAAATTACATGCAAACCGTTGAGTCACCAACAAATCATCAAATAAACTAAATGCAGCGAAAATTAAATTGACACGGTAATTTGTTGATAAATTAGAAAAATCTCTCGCAAGGCAAAAACCCTACCGAGTGAATTTAAGGCCACCACTTCCAAAAATCCACTAATCAATAATCAAGCGGTTACAAGTATAAGAAATCTTACTACTACCCTGACATATCCCAAAATATCAACCTACAGTTGAACTTTCGCTTCAATACCCAATTGAACTTGATATTGTAGTAGCCTTCTTTCCTTTGTTGCACAAATCTCCAATCTGTGACTAACTCCATTGCACGGATCCCAGTATGTGATTAACTCTGGCAACTTGATTGATTGTTGTTGGCTGCAAAGTTCTTCACTTCATAGACGATAAAGATCAAGAAGCACTTAATTACAAAACCCTAAGACGCACAAAACACAGTAGTTTCACACAGAGTATGTGAGTTTTAGGTCTCTGTTTCTGTTACTTGATGACTTTTAAAATAAGCCTTATATATGACTAGAGTTGTGAGAAAAGAAACCTTAATCAAACAATTCATCATAGGCCGAATTTCAGATCTAGAAATTTTGAAATCGTAGATCTCGATAGATCGAGCTTGTGTCGAGCTTCTCCATGAATTCTCGATAGCAACATTTGTCGAGCTTGTGTCAAGACTTAATGAAACAACTTTTCTTCACTTGTTTCTTGAATCAATCTTCATGTCTTTAAAGATACCACTTGATATGTTTGAACAACATACTTCATGATATATTAAACCCAACTTAGATCGACACAATTACAAGTAAAGTTCGTTTTGTCAAAAAATTAGTCAATTACATAGAAAATATGACCCTAACACCTTCTATCTGATTAAGCACCAACCAAACCATTGGGCTTTCTTTTACCCCTAAATCCTCAAGTATCAACGCGAACCAAGATCCATAATATTAAAACAAAAATGATCCACAATATGAAAAAAAAAATGAGAATGAGAGTTTGAAGGAGAATCATATGTGAGGCAAATTGATAAATAGGCACAAATGGATGGTATCCCACTCATTTTGGGAGTAACACAATCAAACTGAACTCACCAAACAAGGGCTAATGCTTTTATTTAGGACTGTGCAAATTAGTACCGGAGCCAACAAGACCGATCGGCGCCGACGTAGCCGCACTGTTGGTGGGATCGACCGACTGAGCCGAGGCTGGCTAGCGGAGGACGAAAGGCAATTCGACGCCAGTGTGGTGAAGCCAACAGAATTGAAACCCCAAAACCAAAATCTCCCGAACTAACCAATATATATATATATATATATATATATATATATATATATATATATATATATATATATATGTATGTATGTATGTATGTATGTATGTATGTATGTATGTATGTATGTATGTATATAACGACGTGTTTACTGTCGCAAGTAGCAACAGCTTTTTTATAAAAACAAAACGATGCGTTTCTCACTTTCTCTTGGGTTTAAAAATAAATAAATAAATAAACGCTGTTGTTTTGTGCTAGGTCAGGCGGGCCTACTATATATTCTTTCTTTTCCTCCTCTCACCTAACTCTTCTCTCTCACCTCATGCTTCTCAATTCTCACTATCTTACTCTCAATGTCTCACCGCTCACCAAACAACAAACACCACATTATAATAATAATTTTTTTATGGGTAACGTAGAAATGGTTTGTGGCTTTGTGTTAGTTTGTAGAGAAATCCAAAGCATAAAGTTTGATTGCTTTGACTTTTTGACTGTGTACTATTAGTGAACTTAGTGTGTTTAGATACTTTGGTTGTTGAGGATATAACGCAGAAAAGGGGATGGTTTTGGGATTCGTTTCTATCTTTGTTGAAAGTTCAAATAGTGTAAAAACACCCTTGAACGTTTAGACCCCCAATTTACAAATTAACCAATTCAAGCTTTATGTCAAACAACTAGTGTGCGGAAAATGAACAAAACCTATAATATAGAATTGGAAAAACTATCTAAGCCAAATTAAAATCACAACCCACAGCAAATAATAAAAGGCAAAGATAAAAGGGAAGGAAGATGCAAACACAAAGACAACACGCGATGTGTTATCGAAGAGGAAACCGAAGCCCTCGGCGTAAAACCTCTCCGCCGCCCTCCAAGCGGTAAACAATCCACCAGAAAATGTAGTTGGGATACATGAACAGCAATAGACCCTCCAAGCCTAATCTACCCAGTGCACCTAAGCCCTCCAAGCTTCTTGCTCCAACGAGGTTGCGCCGAACCTTTTTCTTTTCTAGCTTCCCGGATTCCGCTACTAGACCATAGCATCAACCAATGAAGATTGGTTCCTTCCTAACTGCTTCCCAGAACACCAAACAGCCCTCTCACAGTAATGGATATGGTGAGAATAAGGTTTTGGTAAAAAACCTCTCAAGGGTTTGGCAATGGAGAGGAAGAGAGTTGAGGAATTTGAAGAGACACTTATGTAAAGATTGTAGATGAATCAATCTTGTTTTACTCTAAGGTTTCTCTCTCAAAATTCTCTTTGGAAGCTCTCTCTCATTTGTGGGTATAAGGGGTATTTATACTGAGGTGAGAGGAGAATGTGAAACATCAAGTTTTTCAAAACAGGGCTGGCTCGCGGCTTGGCCTCGCGACTTGACTGAGTCGCGAGATCCAATCACGAGATAACCGTATGGCCAGTTGTCCTGTTTTGTCCTGTAGTGCTCCAGCTAGCATGACTGTTCACCTTCTGGCATGCTTGGCACATGTGCTGCGTCTGGCGGCTTGCAGCCGCGAGTCACCCGCGAGATCAAGCCGCGAGTCTCTGTTTTCTTGCACACTCTTGAGCAATCTTCACTCTATCTCACTCATTACCCTTACAACAAGCCCACCTAAATACAGGGTTACTAAATGCTGAAATATAAGCAAATTTGGCACGGAATAAAGCCAATTAAATGGTTGAATAAATTCAACCTTACATTTGTATTGAAGAAGAAAACAATGCAATCATATGTTTCACAGGGCGCTGTTGAAAAGGGTTTTTTTTTTTTTTAATTTTTTTTATGCTATTTCTCTCACCTCTCACCATTAACTTAAGTTCTTGAGCTATCTGACAATGTGAATATTTTTCTAAGACTCTGTAACTCTGTTGGACATTTTTTTTAGATGAACTATTGGACATTGAACAGGCTAATTGCTCAAAAAATTAGAGTTTGACTTTGGCAGCTTACTTTGACAGTTTAATAAATAAATAAAAGTTCATATTTGCTTGCAGTCTTGAACAGGTTGGTGAATTGATATTTGGCTTGAACAGTTTGTATTTGCTTGAAGTCTTGAATAATTTTTTTTTTTTAATATTCTTAAACCGAACAAACCGATTAAACCGACCGCAATAGGTTGGAAAACCGACCTTAGGTGGTGTGCATCAATTCTAATTATGAGAAAACCAATCGGTTCGGTGATAAATTTGAAAAAAAACAACATCGACCGAACCACGCACACCCCTACTTTTATTACAAGAGATTGTCTCTAGCAAAAACAAAGGGTCCTCAAGCCAAGACTAGGGAGCACCTTCACCTTCTATCTTCTCTAGGTGCATCACAATTCATTACCAACCCAATTTGGTCTAGTTTAACATGCACCATGGGGGATCTTTTAGGTTTTTTAAAATGTGCATTTGTTTGATGAGCTAAGCCTAAGTGCCCTACATGACTTAGAGTTGAATTCTTGAACATTTGATTGCTTTCAACTCTTCCTCTAACATCCCTTTTTATGATTCTAATGAGTCGATCTTCATAATAGTTGAGTTAAGATAGATTGACCCCGGTTAATTAATTCAATTATCCAAGTTGATTAATTAAGTTAAATTACATGCAAATCGTGGAGGCACCAACAAATCATCAAATAACTAATATGTAATAGAAATTAAATTGACACAATGATTTGTTGACAAATAAGGAAAACCTTTTGCAAGGCAAAAACCCCATCGGGTGAATTTAAGATCATTGCTCTCAAGAATTAACTAATCAATAATCAAGCGGTTACAAGTATGAGGAATCTTACCACTACCTTGACTTATCCCAAAATACCAACCTACAGTTGAACCTTCACTTCAATACCTACTTGAACTTAATATTGTAGTAGCTTTCTTTCCTTTGTTGCACAAATCTCCAATCTGTGACTAACTCCTTTGCACGGATCCTAATACGTGACTAACTCCAACAACTTGATTGATTGTTATTAGCTGCAAAGTTCTTCACTTCATAAATGGTGAAAATTAGGAAGCACTTGGTTACAAAACTTTAAGGCGCACAAACACAGTAGCTTCTCACAGAGTGTATGAGTTCTAGGACTCTGTTTCTGTGTATGATGACTTTTTAAAATAAGTCTTATATATGACTAGGTTTGTAAGAAGAGAAACCCAAATCATCCAAGTCATTATGGGCGGAATTTCAGATTTGGAATTTTCGATCAAAATCGTAGATCTCAATAGATCGAGCTTGTGACGAGCTTCTCCATTAATCTTCGATAGCAACATCTGTCGAGCTTGTGTCAAAACTTAATGAAACAGCTTATCTTCACTTGTTTCTTGGATCAACCTTCATGTCTTTATTAATACCACTTGATATGTTTGAACAACATATTTCTTGCTATATTAAACCCAATTTTGATCTATCCAATTACAAGTAAAGTGAGTTTTGTCAAAAGATTAGCCAATTAAATATAAAATATCACCCTAACAATAATATAGCCTCTTAGCATGAAGGATAACACTTCTTGACTTCACAAGTGATGTATAATTGCTCACCAACCTAATATTTAATAATCAAATTAATGATTCAGATACTAGGGTTAGATGCTAAGAAAGTAAAACAAATACAAACAATAATCATCTTCAAGTAATAATAAACCTTATGGGCCACGCCCAATGGTTGTGGAACCCATAATAGGACATGCAAGGAATTAAGACCTACTAACTATACCAAGGACCAGCCAATGGGGTCAAATGGATATGCTCTGATAATCAATTTATATTGATGAGTGTTGAGTAAAGGTTTTTACTGAGTTTGTATCGAAAAACTTATGCCCGGGTCTAACTTGGTGTTGGTATTTATATAGGCACTCCTATAGGGGGGTTTGTGGGTGTGTGTGTATATGTGGGATTTTTCAATCCCAAGTGGAACCCATGAAAGGACATGCAAGGAATTAAGACCTACTCACTATACCTAAGACCAACCAATGGGGTCAAATGGATATACTCTGATAATAAATTTATATTGATAAGTTTTGAGTAAAGGTTTATATTGAGTTCTTATCAATAAATTCTTGCCCGAGTCTAGCATGGTATTGGTATATTTATGTAGGCACTCCTATAAGGGTGTGTGTGTCTATATATATATATATATATATATATGGGATTTGTCCATCCCAAAATCCAAGTGTTAAGTCTGACACCATACACCCCTTAGAGAGGTAAAGGAAGAGTTGGAATGAGATTTGCATTGCAAAGTAGTCCATCTCCAATAGCATTTGATGCGATTGATAGAAGGTATTAACATTAAATGCTGAGGTGAGTAGGGATGTACATGGTACGAAAATCTAAATTAGCTATTAAATCGAAAAAGGAAGGCTTGTAGCTTGTTTTATATCCCTAGGACCAGAGGCGTATGAGAGGGAAGTCGAATATCCAAGAATAATTTTATTGAGAAACAGAAGAATGAAAAAATTGAAATGATTTACACAAGTTGTCACGTGGTTATTTTGACCGCTTTTGTAATTTTTTTAAAATAAAATGAAGTTATTGTGATGGGATAAATACTGCCACCACTAATCATTACAATAGTTATATTTACGCTCAAACCAATACGACAAAGTCAAACCTGTATAGCTTTATTTGGTGATTAATTTCACCCAAAATATAGTACTTATACGGCTATTTTTTGGACATCCAAAAAAAAAAAATTCATTAATTGCCAAATGAGGATTTCTTCTAGGAAAACTTGCTTAGATTAAAGTTGAGCTCTTATTAAAACAAGGAATGGTACTTAATTGATGGAATTTGAGTGAAGGTGGACATTTGTTAGAAATTGTTTTTGATTCCTATTGATATTATTTTTGGTAAACAATGAAAGTATATTTCTTGTCAAAGAAGTAATTAGTTTTGTTTGTGAAATTGTCTTTAATTTTTATTGATGTGATTACACATATATTCAATTCCAAATTAATTTGAGTGAAGTTTAAGAATCAAAATTTTGTATAGAAATAATGTTTACCTTCAACAACTATTTTTACTTATATGTTTATGTTTATTAATATATTTAGTACATGGTAGTTGAAAATCTTCACTCCACCGTTCAAGGATTGGGTTTAATGGCATCTCTTCTTCTGCACTATAAGCTATTTGGATTGTTTTAATACTGTGTATATTACAATTGCAATTTGAATTAAAGAGGTCGAAAATATGAGTAATTGTTTCCCTACATATCTTGTTATCATAAAACATTCACATTTAGTAGATGCAAGGGCAATGACCCAAAATATATAACCACCTTGAGGCCATGTAGATAAGCATTGGACAATTAGAACTATGTAGATTGAAATGCCTTTAAAGAACATATGCAACAACAGTACTAACGTTGTCACTTCTTCTATGATTATTGCTCATATTATACTCATTAAGTTCTTTTGGAAGAACTTCAAAGATCCTAGCCAAGATGAACCAAGTAACACTATAACCTACGTATATTAAACTAATTTTTTATATGTTAAAATAATACAAAAAAAAAAAAAACAATTATTATACCGATTAGTATAGACATTCTGAAAAGATGATACTTGCCATAATTTGACCGATTACGGTTAGATTGCTTTTACCCTACTTAATTAGGTGCGGAATAAGGGTAAATGTAACGCAATGAGGCCGAAACTACTCTAAAACATATGCATATACAATAGACAATAAGTATAAAGCATAAAGAGTAAGGGAAGAGAGATGCAAACACAAGATAACACCGATATGTGTTATCGAAGAGGAAAACCAAAGAACTCAACATAAAAATCTCTTTGCGACCCTCCAAGCCGAAATGATCAACTAGTGAATAAGTTGGAGTACAAGGGTACTAAAAAAACCCTCCAAGCCCAATCTATCCAAAGTACTTGAGTCCTCCAAGTTTCAACTACCAACGGACTTCTTGAAATCTTGTCTTCACTAGCTTCCTAGATTGCGCAATACCACTCGATTGCATTTGCCAAGCCTCACTGGCTTATTATGGCAAATACCCAATGCTTCCCAAACTCTAAAACACTCTCTACACTTTGAATATGTATGGGTTGTATTTAGGTACAAATTTCCTCTCAAGGTATAACAATGGGAGAGGGGAGGAGAAGAGACTATAAGGATTTCTCTCTTGAGGATGAGTAGTTTTCTCTAACAAGGTGGGTGTCATAGAAACCTTTCTAGAGTTTTCTTCTGAATAGTCTCTTTACAATTTTGTGGGTAATGAGGGTATATATAATATGGGTAAAGGGTATAAGAGTCACACTTAAAATCCTACCTGTCAGTGCATCTCGCGGGTCATCTTTCGACTTGGCCAACTTGCGAGATGAGTTGCAAAACACACTGACTTTTCAGTTTTCAACATGTGCTCCTCATGTGACTTTTAGCTGTCTTAATCAAATCTTCACTACTTAAGACTAAACCCATTATAATTAAATCCCACAAAATACAAGGAAATAAATTAATGCAATTACAAAACTTTTTGTCATGGAATAAAGCCAACATAAGGTGTTATGTGAAAAAACATAACTTAACACTTATAAATTATTTTTTACACTATTATTTTGATGATGTTGAAGTCAAAAAGACAAAACATAGCTTTGATTTTATAATAAAGTGTAAATAAGAAACTATGGAGAGAGAGAGAGAGAGAGAGAGAGAGAGAGAGAGAGAGAGAGAGAGAGAGAGAGAGAGAGAGAGAGAGAGAATGTGGTTTAGCCTTAGAAGCCTATGTTCACATTGGAAACCCTTGATGACTACATTTTTACTAAGTATGATTAAGAAAATTTTGCTATCACAACACATAAGTTTAAGTTCATTAAACATAGACTAAGATAGTTAGTAACCTTGGGCCTTAACTTCTCTTCAAAGGGTCTTGGAATAATAGCTAAAAGATAAATTTTACCATTTCGTTAATAACTTAAACTTTTGGAACAATGATAGTTTACAACCTTTTCTCTATTTTACTTCCTTTTTGTTTGGAACCCACTTGTTGAGAGAGAAAAGGGGGTGGGTGGGGGAGAGGAACTCTAACAACATAATTACGAGAAGAGAAAAAACTTTATTATTATTAATAGGACAGCTTAACTCTTTAAGATTCGCTTTAGGCCTTATATATCACTAATGCAGATAAGCTTAATGGGATTATGTATATATCCTAAGAAAGTAGTGTAATTTCTTGCAATCAAATAAATATTTTTTTCGAACTAATTAAATAAATATTAAGCAAAGTATAATAAACTTACATGATGCTTTGTGAAATCACACTTCGTTTCTCCCTTGCTGAATTAAATATTGACCTTCTCTAAATCTGAAAATATTATAAATTAGATACTGATTATCCTTAAGATACTAAGGTTAACTAAATGGACTTACTTGGTGTAAAAATAGAAGTAGAAATTAGTCATAATATATAAAATACTTCCTTTTCCTTTAAAATACAACAATTTTATTAAAAATTTTAGGTTATTTATCCACAAATCCATTGCTTCTCATTCAGTTTTGAAGTTTGTATTTGTTTTTTTGTTTTTTTAATTAGAATTATATTTTCTAAAGCATTTTGTATTTTGCATCTTGTGATTTTTATTTTTTAAATTAGGATAACAAATGGAAAACTAAAATCAAGGTTGCGATAATAATCTTTTAGGGAAGCAAGTCTTTTTCCTTTGTTTTTGGTATGTATATCAACAAAATAATTTTAAAATAGTATTTTTTTTAAATACTTTGAGGATGAAATATGAATGGTCTAAAATATTTTCCTGTTCAAAGGATATCCATTTATCTTTCAAAATAAGAGGACTATATTATACTTTCACGAAATAACTTGGTCAGAGGTCAATAAAAATTTTCCAAAATATTTTCTGCCTACATGAGAATGTGAGATCACGATTGTGATAACTTACTAATAAAATAAGGCATTTTTTTTATTGTGCTAAATACTGATAAAATAAGACTAAGAACATATCTTTGTTTACTTCTCTTTTTTGTTAAAGATTTTTACTCATTTATATCAAACTGTATTGTGTTTGGCGAAAAAAAAAAATATTTTCCTTTCCGTATAATATTGGCAAGAACTCTTTAAATATATAAATATATATATATATATATATATATATATATATATATATATATATATATATATATATTTTGATAAGCGCACATGGGTCTTAGGTAAAATAGAAAATAAGTAAACAGATAAACTTGATTGTAGTTTAAAACTACAACTTTATTCAATATCTTTTTATTGAATGTGAATTTTAACAAATCTACCGCTGGATTAATTGCATTTTCTTTTTATATCTTCTATGTTTGTAAAATTCTTAGAAGATCAAAGATCAATCAAATGTTTAAATTTTAAGTTTTTGTAACCCAAAATTATGCATAAAAAATAAGTTTATAAATCGAACATTAAATAACATTTGAATGACACGAAATTTGATATGTGTGTTAAGAACATGCAATCACTACAATTATTAGATTTTCAAAATATGTAGATATGTTAATTTTTTTAGTAGGAGTTAAGCTACAACTAAGTTTATAGCTAAACTTTATCCAAAACTAATTAAATAAGTAAATAGATAATAACAAGGAAAATTTTTATTTTTATCTTGGGAAAATGAAAACGGAGAGTACTGATTCCTAACATGATGTAATAAGTAATGATATTAGGCTCATAACTAATTATTTGACCAAACATATATAAGAACAAAAGATGTTTCATGTGCATATGATTTTTAGGATTTGAGATAAGAAAGCTCACTGAATGCGCAGAAAGTAAGTATATATCACCAAAAGTTTCAAAAAAGAGTAAATGGTCATGAAGCTTTATGTTTGTCATCAATTATAACTCCCATTCTTTCTTTTCAAAATCATTACAACAGTCACTCCCATAAACCCAATGGCACCTAAATTCCTTCAAATGCATAATGACTCTTATTCCAATCAATCAAGAATGAGGAAAACCCCATTTGAGAACTATGAACTGTTCCTTTCCTCCGTTGAAGTGACTTCAATTGAAAGGGTATGAAATTTTCATTAAAGTTGATCGATTTGACAGAACTTTGGGTCACTATTTCTCATTAAATTGAGTTCATTATTAATATTCCTTCAATTACCAAGGGAGTCATAGGGCTCTAATGTTACAAGTGCAAAATTTGGACAAGTGTGGAAAGGAAAACCCTATTACCCTACTGTAGCATTATTAATATTCAATAGTTGAAACTTGAAGCTTCACAAGAATTTTTTATATTTTTTTATTATTTTAAAATCTTCTTGCTCATTTTTACGTATGATGTTAATGTTGAAGAATGAATTTATATATAAATAAAATATATACAATAATATATTTTTTATATGATGCCACTTGACGATATTTACATGCAAATTTTTTTTATTTTTTTATCCATACATAAAAAAATCCAAATTGAAATAAAATATAGATAAAAAAAATCTTTATTTTTTCATTTATGTTTTGATTTATTTTTAAACAAAAAAAAAATTCAACCGTGAATTATTAAAAAAAATATCAGCAGGAAAAAAGTAATCCCCAAGGTCAAAGTATATTATTCACGTATAATTTCTTCTTTTCAACATTTTCTTCTTCTATCATTTTAAATTGCAACTTTTTTCCTTGATTAAATTCTCATTGCCATGGCCGTAGTTTTTTTTTTTTTTTTTTGAGAACATTGGACCATTCATATTCATGTTCACATAAATCATAAATATTTCTCATATTCATAATATATTTTTATTATTTTTATCATAAAATATAATAAGAAAATAAAATTTCATTCGAGTTATTTAGAAAACCAAAAGCTTTCATTAGCTTAATCCTCTAGCTATTTTATAATGAAAAACGCATTATAGACATGCATTATATCAAATTGCTTAGGGCACGTTTGGTACACTGTAATGATTATTACATGGGAATAAGAATAAGTATTACAAGAAAGACATTAAGTAGGAATGTAATAAGTGTTACTATTCATTAGTTTGGTGACCATTTAGAAATAGAATCCTAAATATGCATCCATAATTTAGTAGAGTATAAAAAGAAGGTGTAATTAAATCATTTTTAAGTTAAATTTCCTAAAATACACTTATTTTAGGGTGTTCAAAATAGAGCTAATAATTAACAATAAGGAAAATTTGTTTTCTTTTTTTTTGAAGATGTGGCAATTAATGGCTTTTTAGGAAATTTTAAAAAAAAATTATTATATAAGATGAAGGAATAGATATTCAGTACTTTTGATAAAGAATAGTTATTCCTCATTTTGAAGAATAGCTATTCATAAGGAATAGCTATTCATAAGGAATAACTATTCATTGTAATAAAAACATAACCAAACAATCGAATAATTATGTCATAGGAATATCTATTACATTACAGTGTCTATCACAGTTTACCAAACGTGCCCTTAGTAAAATCACTTCTAGTAAAGACTGCTCTGTTTGTTTCAACAATGATGTTTTCTAGAAAATGAGTCATTTTCCAATAATTATTTTCAATAAAACTATTTCATTTTTCAATGTTTGGTAGTAATTTTAAATGAGTTGAAAAACAACCTCCTAACTTCCTTTATTTAGTTTGCTGTGAGATAAATTGTTTTCCAAAAAAATTTAATAGAAAACAATCTCTAAAAATAAGCCATACTTTTTATGTTGACCAAAGATAGTTTTCCTTTGACTTATCTTTTTTTATGCTACCAAACACTGGAAAATACGAAAAATTATCTTTACACAAGAATTTCCATTGAAACAAACGGAACGTTAATGGAAACTTGTTGATATGCTTATTTGTTGAAAGTCGGTTAAATTATAGTTATATTGTTTTAGAAAAAAATTAAAGAAACTTAGCATCAAAAAATAAACTAAAAGGCTAAAAATAATAAATTGTTACCTAACAGACACATAAACCTATCCCTTCGTGAATAAAAAGTAGTTTGATCCATGGTATGAATGCAAAACACCAAAATCCTTGTAACATAATAGTGGACATTATGCCTCTAGCAAAAAAAAAAATAATAGTGGACATTATGCAAAGATAAGAGATTTAATTCTCACTGTTGAGCAACATGCAATAAAAGAAAATTACTTATATGAAAGAGCACTAGACACTGAAAATATGTTTAAACAGTATATAAACAGGGTATAGTCAATCTCATTGCAGCTTTCTGTTAAGGACAGCGTACTCTGAAAATTCAATACACCCGTGAATTTTCAATTATTAAGTTATTAGGCAGGGAAATTCTAGTTCACAGTTCTTCAAGTAATGAAAAATCTCTTCCATATATATATAGTTTTGATTCTTAAGATAACTGTGCAGCTAATAGCAAAGTCAGCCTGAATATTATTATCTACGTACATAATATTATACATGCACAGTTAACCATCCACATGCAAAGTTATTAAATGACAACCTCGTGTAGCTGGAATATAGTACTGAGAGAGAGAGAGAGAGAGAGAGAGAAGAAATGATCATGAACATAGAAAATAAGTGTGATTAGTAATTTTCATTTTCTCATAAACAATCACCTTTATAAAAATTTAAAAAATAAATAACTAGTACACTTGAAGTAGAAATAAAAAAGAAGCACAAGTTGGATGGATAATATAAGAAACAGAAAGCTGAGGAACCAAAAGCATGTATTTTTTTTTTTTTTTTTCTCTTTGCACATCCCAAGAGAAGACTGATAAGAAAAGTCAAGCTTTCCCAATAATTTTTTTCTTTTCCCTATAATATTCTTTTGTCATCTTTCATTTATTTTCCCCCCATCAAAGCAAGCAATAAGAGCATTATTATTATTATTTTTTTTTTTTCGCCTACCCACCCACATGACCAGAGGGGTAGGATTGCATAATTTTTCCCACTTAAAAAGATGAAAGCCGAGTCCCATCTTTGTATCAATCTCCACGCTGAGCTATCCAGTCATGTCTCTGATGGATGTACTTGTTTTAACTGTAGAAACCTTCTGTTCCTCAGCTTTCTGTCCCATCCACCAATATTCCAAAAGGAATGTGGGACTCATGGGTCTGCTTCCAGTGAACCAGCACTGCCTTTTACTCTTTTTCCTAACCCCTGACACTGTTTCGGTAAATAACAAGAAAAAGAAAGATGGTGTAGAGTAGAAATCTGAATCTCCCTCCACATGAAATGTCACAACAAATTTTACATTATTTTCACAATTGCTGAAAGGGAAAGTTATGATTGAAGTATAACGAAAATGATATCAGCGGTCTTCCCAATGAAAGTAATGTGCTGCATTGGTCATAATCGTCAGTTCAACAAATTGTGAAAAAAATTGTAAAATTTGTTGCATTGTTGAGTATTCAAATTTCAAACCAAAGGTTTAAGGTTTATAGCGGGACCTGAAATGCAGAATTGCACCGTATGAACTACTAAATGACTATATTAGTGGGGGAATTGGTTGTTTCAAGGTCTTGTTATAACCCCCTCTTAACTTCTCCAAATGAGTTTGTGGTATTGGTGATGTTGTCCCCCGAAGGCCAATCAAACAGGCTGAATGGATCCATGGCCTTGCTTTCTTTCTGTTCATGATCTCCTGTAAACCCTTGATTGAACAAGAGGTCTAAAGGGTCAGTCTCAATTTCTCCTAATTCAGCAAAGAAATCCTGATCAGACTGGTTTGACCCTACTATCATTGCTGGCCTGTAAGCAAACCCTTGATCATTACTGAATTCTCCATCATTGTCCATCTCCAATTGCTTATCAATATCCTCAATCTCTTCCTTAACAGATGCACTTGTTGTTGAGCTTCCAGCAACAACAGAAGACACATTATTGTCATTGCTGCTCTCCCTTTGTTCTTCCTTTGGACTAGTTGGCTTCTGAGCCAGCTGAGCACCTTGTGAGTTCTTTGAAGTAACATTGGTCTTTGATGGCTGAGATCTGGTTGAGCCAGCAAGAGCATTTCTCTGAGTTGGCCATGGATGGTTATGCTCAGATGTGTATGTAATTACCAACATGTTTGGATCAGTCCGGCTTCTCTCCACTTGTTTCCTAGCTGAACATCCCTTTGAGCTGCTACATCTATAATAGCCCCTACATATATATAGTATCCAAACATTTATCCACAAAAATTAGTGTAATTCTTAAATCAAGTCATGCCAATAGAAAAATAGTTGTTGATAATAAGTTTATGAGCAAAAAGTCTATATTCTAATCATCATCATTATATTTATTTTCTTTTGCTAAAATAATCATCATCATCATAATAATAACAACAACAATAGTATACATATTGTGTTTGCTTTGCTCAAACACCATTAGTAATAGTCAATTTACGGTACTAAAAGATATTATTTGAGGTCTGTGTCTTAGGAAACTTTTGTGGGTTGTACTGTTTAGAAGGATCTTTTCAGTCTTAGTTAGTTGCATCACTTTAATATATTTAATGCTGAAAAAATATGATTAAGCACGAACCAATTAAAAGTAAAAACGTCTGTCAGTTAGAGATACAAATTGCAGCCTTGGCAGAACTTATTATGTTAAAGAACTTGGACCCTTTATCGAGAATGAATATCTGAATCTTTCTTTGTGTTTTATTTTGGTCCGAGAATATCTGGAACTTGCTCTCACCTTGGATAAGGAGAACCTTTAATGGGTTTCTGACCGTACTTTCTCCAAGCCCACAGATCAGAAGGAACTACTTCTCCGCTTGGCCTGCTATTTGCAGCTGCTGGCGCCGGAATACAAACCACCTTCTTTGCCTGGCTCTTCCTGCATATATAGTTATATATAAAACATTATCAAAATTTAATATTTTATTGCCAACAGTTTTGTACTTAAACAAAAGAAGAGAACCAGACCATAACTAATGAAGCATATAAAATTTTGATTGTTATATAAACAACATGATTCTCTTAATTTCTTGGTGAATTAATGTTTCAAATCAACAACTTTTTAGCAGAAATTCAATGTTTTAGATAATTATCTTAAAGAAAGCTGAAATGGACTGTACATTCTAAAGGCACAGGCCTATACCAATCAAAGCATAGCTATCCTTTCAGGTGTGTTAGCTAGGGAAGAAAAGTAGTATGAGAAAACTACATGAAAGCTAAGTCTGTGAAGGTTATTGTGACACCAGTTAGCCCACCTTTTCAGATTGATTAATACCCATCAAAGATACATGTATCATGTTCTTAGTATTAATGTTAACAGTGAGAAATCTCACCTGAAAATCATAGAGCTCCTCAAACCTCAATCAAGACTACAGACAAAATCAATCTAAAAAGGACAACATGGACACTTAGAACATATATTAAACCCTATTCCTTAGATCTTTGCCAAGATTTTATGACAATCCAAGTTCCCAAAAAACATAAAGAAAATAAAATCTTACATGAATCCATTCTTTGTGAATTCTTGTAACTTTTTAACAAAGACATCTAAAATTCAAATCTTTATCTCTCACTTAAAGATGTTTTAAAAAATAAAGATCACAAAATTGAATAAGACTGATTAAAACAACTTTAAAATAAATTGTTTAGAGTTTAATTCATGAAAGAAGGTGTCCTAACTAACTAGCTAGATAAGATAAAATTAAATACACTCACCTTCTTTTAATACCTGGATTCCGGGGAGATGAGATCTGCACCGCGGTGTTGTCCATGAAGCAAGGCTTGGAGCTATTAGGAACACTAAGAATGTCACTTGGAAGCATAGCAGGAGCCTTAATTCCCCTAGGGGAATTAGCAGCCATCACCGGTGAACCACATGGGGACACAGACAACTTTGCATTATTAGGAGAGATCTGAAGCATCCTTGAAAATATATTACAAGGCCTTTTCATCTCATCGAGGTCAAGAACATTAATACTTGTAGAGCTACTACTAGAACCAACACCAACACCAACACCACCACCAACATCAACGTGTAAACCAGTAAAACCACTCGTGTGACTTTCCTCAACACTTGAAGTAGCAGTACCAATAACATCAGCAGAATTGGAGCGGCCAAAGAAGCTAGAACTGGATGATAAATGGAGCTCATTGAGAAGCGGATCTCGCATATTAGAGAATGGATCGCCAAAATTATCTCTAGGCTGCTCTTGTATGGAAGGAAAGATCATGGGATCCGAAGGAAACTGCCACTCAGAAATGGGTTGTGAAGAATTGCCTGTAATACAACCATATGGCCCTCCACTAGCTCGAACTATGTCAGTTAAATCACCTTGATAATTGTCCATCCTTGACATAAACAAACTGATGCTCATACTTTTAATGCAAAAGCAAAAGCAAGAACAAGTATGAGAGAAAGAGTGTCATTTGGAATTAAAGGGTAGTCAGAGATTTTCTTTTTCTTTTGTACCCAACAGACGTAAAGAGCATGCAACTCTTGGGTTTGTTATTTGGGTGTGTGTTGTTTTTGTTGTTTGATTAAGCTATGAAGAACAAAAAAACAAAAAACAAAAATATATATTTTGTTCTGGGGAAATGGGTTTTGGTTATTTGCTAGGAAGCAGATAAGCAAGCAAGCAAACAAAGAAACAAACAAGTTTTTTTGAAGGTTGAAACTGATTGTTCTTCTCAAAAACAAAGAGAATGGTTTTGAAGAAATAGAGTCGCTGACTTTTCACACATACCAGCTCTTCTTCATACGCAACAAAGAGAGAGATAGAGAGAGAGAGAGAGTGTGTATATGTGTTTTAAAAATGATAGTTATAATAAACTAATAGGAGATAGGTCTTGAGGTGGGTGATTATGATATAAAGGCTCGAAGGGTCAAATTTATGCAACTGCTTTTTTCATTAAATATGTTAATTTTCATTTTAATCTCTCTCTCTCTCTCTCTCTCTCTCTCTAAGTTAAAACTAAAAGAACTAGTTTGCAAAAAGTCCTTCGAAAACAAGTGATGGGAAAGTAAAGAGGCGGCAAGTAGCCGCATTTCTCGGAAACGTTTCGAGCATTTTGATTCAAAGCTATTCCCGTTTCTTTTCATTGCCCGTTTCTTTTTTTTTTGGAAGCCTATTTTGAAAGAAGCAGCTAGGACTTAGAAAGCACAATCTGTGTGTTTGTGTGTCATTGATGAGTGATGACCACCACTTTCTGTGATACCCTTTGTCCTTTATTTAACTAGCTAGCACCAAAAACATTCCACTCTCTCCTTATTAGTCACAACTCATATTATAAATTTATAACCCCTACATACATTATAGAGTCCAAAAATAATAATTCAATCGGTAAATTTTTTCTTTTTAGTATCGCATGCTGATAGTTTGAATCTCACCTTCTTCTCTCTTACAATTTACTTAATTATCATAAGAAAACGTTACGTAAACATTCTTCCATTCCCATTAAATTGGAAAACAAGTGACAAATTTAGAGATTGTTTGGTAATGTTGTTCTCATAATGTTGTTTGTATTTTTTGAAAATATGTATAAGTGAAAAAGTATATAAAAATACGTGTAATGTTATTTAAACATTAAAAATTGTTGTTTAAACAATAGTAACAAACAAACCCTTAATATCCAACATCCAAAAATGTATGCATAGGTTTTATTTTTTTGTTTTTTGTTTTTTGTTTTTCTCTATATTATTTTTTTTCAGTCAAACTTTCAACCGAATTGCATAGCATTCACGAATTTGTAAAATAATCAACCACATGTCAAATTAAGGCACGTGTTAGCTAGAATCACCTATTGGGGAAAAAAATCAGAGAAAAGAGAAAAAAGAGAGGAAGATATTTTTAAGTGCTATATAACTTACACGTAAATGAAAAGTTAGGCAAAAATTCCATCATTTTCAAAGTTGGTCCAGGAAAGTTATTGTCTTGATTTTTGTCAAGATAAATGCCTTTCGTTTAGCCACTATCTCTATACAGATCATGACATCATCCTATGATAATAAATTGTCAAAATGATTAAAAAAGAGAAAGAACTGTTTGAGGGAAATAAAACAATAGCAAATAATACTTTTTTTATGCAAATAAAAAAATTTATTAATAGATTATCTTTCTTTTCTTTTTGCAAAATAATTGTTCAAACTACGCCATCTGTTTCTGCCTCCTTTAAAAAATAAAAGTAAAAAAAATAAAAAATTTAAAAAAAAAATTGACAGAATATTCAGTCATTGCTTACCCTAAATCATCTTTCTGCGTCATATTTCTACAACATCCAATATTATATATATAGCATAGCATATAATTTAATTAGTAGATATAGCCAATAATAATAAAAATATAAAATCAATATGATTCTTGTTTGAGTTGGATACTAAAATCTCTAAATATATATATATATATATATATATATATATAATTAATTAAACCTCCTTCACAATCACCTTCCCAAGTAATGCACTTGTAATTGGACATAGGCACCCACTTATTACCAATAGTTTCACCCAATTAGTCATGATTATCTTCTTTTTTTCTTTTTTCTTTTTTTATTATTTTTTTTCATATATCTGAATTCTGAAAAGGTTCTGTAGATGAACTTACATTTGATAGTTGATATTACAACTTTTTTCTTTTCTTTTCTTCTTCTTCTTCTTCTTTTTTTTTTTTTTTTTTTTAAGTTTTGGTTGCAAAGTCGATCTGTACATGAGATAAGCTTACATTCTTCTACCTTATTATAAATGGGGTTTTTTTTTTTTTGTTCCTTATATATATATATATATATATATATATATATATATATATTCTTAAAACAAGACAATAGAGGGATTTGAAACCAAAATCTGTACATGACACAAGGCTCTTAACATGTTTATAACAAATGCTTGGATTAAGACCAAAGCATCTTTCTGATCTACAAAACATTCCTTTTTTTTTCCATCTGTATCCATTTTGCTCTCTACAAATATAATTTGAGTCAAAGCTAAGGGTCAAACTAATCCTAATTAAATAAACCTCATATTTCACAGATTACGAGCACTCATTAGAGCATTTGATTTCCATAAAAAGACAATGAGAAAACCTCATTATCACTTAATTTAATTTAAATTAGAAAAAAAAAAAATTTACTCCTAAGTAATTTTTTTTATATAATTTGATAATTAAAATAATAGGAAGGGGGACTCAAACCCTAGTTCTTCTTATAAATGAGAGCAAATCAATGGTACTGAGTTACATGGCTTTTAGTGAATACAAATTTTTTATACTACTTTTTATGTTCCTCCAATCACAACTTGCCATGTACTTGATATTTTTTCCATTTTAAACTTTAATTTTTTTTTTTTTATTTTATAAAGAAAATCAAATAAACACATGACAAACTATGATTGGTAGAACATAAAGTAGAACACAATGAAAGAAACATAACATCAACATATGCTTAGAGGCACAACGAATTGTTTTCTTTAAAATGATATTTTCCTCTACTCAAAGAATTTTTCTATAGGGTCATAGGAAAATAATCTTCTAGATATAACTAAGTTAGCTACAAATTCTATGACTTTTCTTTAAATGTGTGTAATTGTAAAAATTGAACATGATTGAGTAGATATAATCAATGAATGGTCAGACTTAGGTCCAATATCCAGTAATACTGGACCCTTTGAGATAATGATATATGTCCACTTTTAGACATGTATCACCATCTGACTGAATCCAGTGCACTGAATACACTGGACCTAAGCCAAGTCCATCAATGAAAAGATACCAATGAAAAGGCACCATTGAAATGTTACTAATCAAGAGACATCACTTTCAAAACTCTTTTAAGTTATTTAATAGTCATTAAGAACAGTCAACCCTCAATTTGTCCTTTTGTCTTTTTTTTTTTTTCTTTTTTTTTTTGTGGTGTGTGTGCGTAATTCTATAAAATTGTATTAACCTATTTGCAATGTTGCTTGAGCATCTTGCTGTAGCAAATTAAAAAGTGAACTTGAAAAAATTCAAATAGAAAGTTCGTTTGTCATTTCATTTGAAATTTTACTTGAGCGATCATTTCACTTGAGTGATCTCATTCAAGTGAAATTCTCAAAAAATTAAGAGTACTTTTTTAATGATGAAATTTTTTTTTCTACCAAAAAATAAATAAAAATGAGACTATTGATATAAATTTTACTAATTAAGCAAACTCTATAAAATTTTAAATCTCCAAATTTACAAAAGATAACATTCCTAAAATGCTCTTTTCCTTTTGCTACTCTTTTATACAATTACTTATTTTAAGAAAAGGTAAAATTGGTCCTTTTTTTGTAAGGTTGTGTAAACAATCAATCAACTTTTCCAGCCACCTCCACACTAATTTGCAAGGGTAGAAATAATTAAAGAGAAACAAAGAAATGTAAATAACTAAGAAAAAGGCAATCTATATGTATTATTAAAGTCAAAATTTAGAAGAAATTGAATTAGATTCTAAATTAGAATTCAATTGTGGACTAATTTTTTGTCATATGTCCACTTAAGTTTTTTAATCTTTGTGTCAACTGCCAGGTGAGTTAATGAGTGCAAAATACTAATAGTCTAATATTAATGAAAAATAAAATTAAAAAAATCAATCACATATACTCAATAAAAATCACCACACAACAAAAATCATCACATGTTCTATCTTATTAAAAACTATGCATATGCACAGGTGCAATTAAAAACAATCACAATTATACAGTTCAAATTATATATATTTTTTGAGAAGATGTTCAAGTTATACTTAGTATTAGCTTACATTTTTGTTATACCATACATATATATATATATATATAATTTCGAATTTAATTGGATTTAGACTTTTCGATTTTTACACCCAATAAATTCACTTGCCACAATTTTTTTTTAAAAAAAAATAGATGGACACATGGCGGAAAATTAAATTCCAATTGAAATCCAATTTAGAATATAATTGAATTTGGACTCTTTGATTTTTACACTCAATAATACACTTGGTACAAAATTAAAAATTAAATGGGACACATAGCACAAAATTGAGAATCCAATTAAAAATTTAATTGAATTTTCTCTGAGTTTTGGCTATTAATATATATGTACATTAGGGAAAAAAATCACAAATAGTATTAAATTTAGGTAAGAATTTTAACATGGGACTACTTACGTTCACTTTTTTTTTTTTAATAATTTGACTAATTATTTATATTTTTATAATAAAAATTATATTTAATTTTAAATGCACTCATGTGTATGCATGGGTTACACGCTTGTTAATTATAAAAGAAAGTCATTTCTGTGGTTAAAATGCATATTTAATTATTAATTGTTTACCTTTATTTTAAAACTAGTGTATGATCCGTGCATATGCACGATACAAGTAAAAACAACAAAATTACACATATATGGATTCAAATTATATCTTGTTTAAGTCATAAATATATACATGAGTTTTACTCTTTCTTTCTTCTTTATTATTTTATTTTATTTTATTGTTTTGTTTATACACAAGAGTTTACTCTTTTTTATTGGGTTTTTTTTATGGTTTATTAATATTAGACTCTTCATCTTTTGCACAACAATAGCTCACCTAGAAATTATATATATATATATATATTTATATATATATATATATAGATATGACACGTGATGCAAAATTAGACAACAATTAGAATCCAATTTGAAATCTAATTAGATTTTCTCTCAGTTTTATCTATATATATATATATATATATATATATATATATATATATATTATTCTTATACTTTAAAATATTTTTAAAATGTCATTATAATCATCTAATAGATTGAAAATACTAATCTAACTAATGAAAATTCATGAAATCGAGGTCACTAATAATGAACTTTCTAAAATAATTAAAGTGAAACCTTTTGACTTATAAATTTAAACAAAAGTGAAAAGTTAAGGACCAAATATGCAATTTAACCTAACATAAATGCTTAAATTTCCTTTACTTTATATTAGTATTTCTTCATTTTAGTTTATTTTATTTGTCTTTCATGACAAAATTATCAATTGAAAACTATTTGAAAATACATTTTATTAATGCTAAAGATAATGAGGGCAATATGCAATAATTTAAGATATTTAATTGACCAAGGACTACTTATGAGTATTTACAAAAATGGGTCAGTATGCAATAGTTATTTGATAGACTGTGCACCATTGATATGATGGTCAATTTACAATTACAAGTTCTTTTGGGGTGTGAGGGGTAAGGGTTAGAGTTTAAGTCTTCAGAAGAGAAATTTACACACATATACCCTTAGATTAAGTTAGAGTAGAATTTCTATCTAAGATTAAAAAAAAACAAAACAAAACAAAACAAAATTTAGTATAAATTGGATGCCTCTCTTTTTTCTTTTCCTTTTTAGTAAAAGATAGAAAAATTCTTCTTAATAAAAAGAAACATATATCATTTTTTGGTTCATACATGCAATATTCTTATTCATTGTACAAACATTATTAAAGATACAAATTATTTTGTATCACTTTATTTATAATCAATAATTTTTTTAACTACTTTTTTTTTTATAGAGTTTCAATTTATAGCATATGTTTCTGACAATTATGCTATTTATCACCAAACCAAGACATCAATTGGTTTTTGATGTAGGTGGGGATTGAACCCCAAATACTACTTGGTTCATATTAATAATCTCATTGTTAAATGTGACAGCTGATGAAGCGGCATATTCTTCCCATCACAAATTATTCTATGTTTAAGTTGGTAATATATTGGATTTGCCTTTTTGGTCCAGCATATAACAATGATATTGAGTTGCTAGGGGTGGCAATTCGTGTTAGTGTCTTGCATCCATGTTGTGTTGATATAAAAGTATTTGAATGTATAGTTCAAACCTAACTTAACTCATTTAATAATTGTGTCAAAACGCTTATACCCTAACACAACCCATTTATTACCAGAGTTAACATAACACAGCTCATTTCAACCCATTTAATACACAATCTACAAAAAAATAAAGTGAAAATACAAATTTATTTTCCTTTTTTGGGGATAAAAGGGTTGGGACTTTAGAGTTTCAATGAAAAATTTATCGATATAACCATGAAATTCTTTTAATAATCCAATTCTTTTTAGAATTGGAATTTATGTTAGATCAAAATGACATTTATTTATATGAATCTGGTCATTTCGGGTTGAATGAAGGTTAATCAAGTCAACTCACAATTAACCCCTTTCTTAATCATGTTAAAGCATGTCGACCTACTTTGGCATGAATCCATTTACATTAAACACTAACCCACATAAAACCAAGAACCTTATAGCACTTTAAGGGTTCTTAAATTTCTTTAGTGGATTGGTAAATTTTGAAGAACTTTAAGGGCTCCGTAAAGGCTGAAAGCATAATTAAACTAAACTTGAAATTTTAAATTTTAGTGTTAAAGCTCTTTAGTGGATTGTTCCAACTTTTAATAGAAATAATAAATTAAAATACCCATTAAAAAATTAATTAAAATAAATGAACATGATTATTTTTCAAAATTAGCACTGGTCCCCCCAATTTTGAGAAAGATAGAGTTAAGAATCATTAGTCCTTAATTGGACTAATTGGGTTCAAGTATTAAATATAAAACACTATTATCATGTCCTCTTTAAATATTTCTCATTTCTGATTTTTTTATTTATTTATCAATTTACTTACAAAAGGAGGATAAACAGCTTCAAAGCATTTTATCAATGTAGTTTATCAAATGCCCTAAACACTAAAGTTTTTTTATCCCAAAAATTATACGGTTAAATCTCTACTTCTTGTTATAATACCAGAAGGACCCTAAAACAACACCAACAACAGAAGATGAAAAAAAAAAGGGCAACCACTCATTTCCTGCAACATTGAAAGGCTATAACTAAGTTAATGGTCCCTATTGCAATAATGAAGGAAAAAAATAGTATACTAGTTAAAAGGGAAGGGGAAATATAAATAGTACTAGTTAAACTTAAATGCAATATTCAGAGACACAGACAAGATCAGAGCACAGAATATATACATATATATATATATATATATATATATATATATATATTATTTGATACATGATATAAATTTTGTTCTAGCCTAATCTAAGTGTATATATGTGTGAAGCTCTCTCCTAGAGACTTGACATACTTCCACTTGCTACATCACCCACTGACTAAATAAAAGATAAAGATTAAAACACACTTTCAATTACTATTATATATTTAAAACAAAATAAAATTTCCAGTTGAAAAAGTACTGAGCATAAGCCAAACTCACTTTTACCTTACTAATTTTTTTTAAAGTAAACCAATAAAAATAAGCCGATCAACACACACAATACAGACAGTATATTTCTTCCTCAAATGGGTTCGTAAAGCCATTCTCCCCAAGTGCAACAAAGGGGAAAGACTGCATTAATATAGTTGTTTTTGTCTTATCTATGCATTTGTGTGTCCGTTTGTATTCAGCATATTGGTTTATTTTTTGTCTTCTATATATAGGCAATTAGCATCCTCACTTTGCCGGCCTGTTTAGCAACAGAGCTGCTCATATTCTTTTGGGTCACTGATGGGGATATACATTATGTTTAATATAATTAATTACTCTTCCTCAAAAAAATATAATTAATTACTAGTACAAGAAAATTTTATATGATATCAACTTTTCATGTGTATAAATAGGGCACTGACATATACTTATTATTGGACGCGCATTGAGAATGCCAATTAAAATACCACCAATAACTTGCTTTGTATGTGATTACAGAGAGGCAAACATGGTAATTATTATACTTTTACTCTCACTTCTTATTAATTGACAAGACTTCAATGTTTTTATCTTTCATCCTTGCTATCAAATTTGACTAACAACAACCACCAATAAAAGATTTGGTGACGCATAGATGAATATGTATAAATGGATTACTCAGTACTTCAAGTCTTGCTACCTATACTGAAGCAGACCTATAGCAATGTTGATTTTCTAATCTTTATGTTATATACTAGAGATCTAGAAGTTTCCTAGTGGCACAAAATCCATTCAAAGTCAACATGGGTTGACTTTTTTTTGGTCCATTGCACTGACTTGCTATTGGTGGTTCAAACTTCAAAGTCTATCTCTGCATTTTTCATCCATTTCAGAAGCCACTTTGATTAGTAGTTTCCACTAAGTTCTTAGCCATGGAACCACTTTTCATGATGTAAAAAAAGTTAAGCTTCTATATGAACCTCCTTTGGTTGGTGGTGATCTATAGAATATTGCAAACATAAAGTTTTTGAGGTCCCAAAATGGCATGTAGGTGTGCATATACAAACAAAATAAATAGCACATAAATTTATTAAAGACTGTTAAGGATAATTAATCTTTAAAAAGGTGATTATGATTAGATTGATGCACGTAATCTAGGGTCTAAAAAAATGTCATGTCGGTATGATGAATGACAAAAAAAAAAAATTGAGGGGTTAGAAGAGTAAAACTAAGTTTATTATTATAAGCTACTAGGTCTAGTAAGTATAGGTTGTTGTTGTAAAAGGTCACAGATAAATGTGCCTTTTGGTTTGGTCCAAAAGTTGGATTTCTTTATGGACCTAATGCGACTTGTTCAAACAAGGTGCTCAAGAGTGCAAGATTACATTGATTAATATCACTTTTGATAAGACAGTTTGAGGTTATAATATGCACCGGGTTTCTTTAGCATAAAATAGTTTCGAAACGTCTCTCTCTCTCTCTCTCTCTCTCAATGTGTGTGTGTATACGTGTCTGAGATAACATGTGGGGCTGGTCTTAAGGCTTGCATTGAGTTTTTGAAGGATTTGTATGTTTCAATGGGCCAATGACCAGTGATGGAATCACCGACCTTGTGCTTGATGAGACATTTTGGGAATCTGGCATAGTAAACAACCACTTTCTTCTTATTTGTAATTCTTCAATTCCTACTGTTGACAAGTTCTTCTTACTTTTCTTTTCTTTTCTTTTCTTTTTCTTTTGTTTAGTATTCGACTATAAGAAAAGTTTTTACTATTAAAGTAACACTTATCTAGTGCACATTGAACCAATCTCTGTTTTTATCCTATTATGCAGGGAAAATGTAGTGTCAATTGGGATACAAACACAACCCCAAAATAAATAACAATTTTACTCATTGTTAATCGTTAAAAATTGTCTCTTTCTCAATCTTAGTATATGTTAATGATTTGTTGTCGTATTAGGCCATTACTATTGTAGATGCATTATGAGCACTTAACTGTATTTTTTTTTTAGTGTCTAAAAAACTGTATTTTTTAAGTATAAGTTCCAAACTCATCTAAAAAAAATATTTTGACTCCTAGGATGGCTCAAGTATTTATAAAGTTAACTTCCAACTCTTGTCCTGTTTTTTTAAGGGCTAATTAGCACCCAACTTCCTGTTAACTTGGGCCTAATTTATAATGCGTTATTACAAATACCACCCTTTAACTTGAGTGTTAATTTAGTACTTTGAACTTTTGATTTAACTTGAGTGTTAATAATTGAACTTTTGATTTGAATGGTTAATATACTGGACTTTAGATTTGTAATAATAATTTTGAAATGTCATTATTATTATGGGTCCGGTTAACAGGTGTTCTTTGGACATTTTTTAATAGACCATTTTAAACCTAGATATGAAAAACACTATCGAGTGGTTTAAAGACAACCACCAAATTTGAAGAATTCGCTATGTAAGATTAAGGTTACAAGTAAAAGTAATATACACGATCCCAGAGTACCTACCTACAATAAAAACCTACTAATGCTATCCAAGCATAGTTCCAACCCAATTGGACTACTCTAACACATGATCTATTCAGTGCATGAATATCCAATCTGTCTAACACACCATAGCAACAACTTGATTGCAGTAGGTTAACTTTGTAGCAACTTCACTTGGAACACCTCAATGATCCTCAATACAATGTCGAAGACAATGCTTGGTAGTTGGTACAAATTCATTGGTGCACAAGGCAAAATCTCCTTAATATCTTTCTAAACTCACATATTCAACAAGTGCAGGCTAGGGTTTTCTCTCTGAGTCCCTTAAGGTTTTTGCCTCTCAAATTTTATTTAAAGTGGGGCTTAGTGGGCCATTATATAGGCTCTCTATTAGGGTTACAAAAACTCATTTATACAGCAAACTGAAATAAGATTGGTGTCAAGATTTAATGAAGCTTGATCGATCGAGATGCTATTGAGGCAGCAAATTCAACCGTTCTTGAGAAGATTCTTGAGCAATTCCTTGTGTCTTCAAATGTAATCTTCAAACAAACTCATAGGCACTAAGAACTTAAAACTCAAACTACAAGTAACCAAGGTTTTGGATATAGGTTTCAAACACCTTATAATTTTGGACCTAATAACTTTCAAACTAATGTGGCAATGAATTTGATTGGTGGGCATCCACCACCTAATAAATAAAATATTTGAATCTTTATTTTTTTGGGTAATTGGTGGCAAATCAATTTGTAAACTCTATCTAATAAAATTTGTAGTATTTCTAGCCTTACTATATATATTATGTGTCTGTATACATTATCAAAGTCCATTGCCTTGTGAAAATTAGGAATGTAAATGAGCCAGTCAAGTAGTGAATGTTCAAGCTCGGTTCATCAATAAAAATAAAATGTTCAACCTCGATTTGAGCTTGAACCAAGCCTAGGAATAATATTTGAATTCAAGCTCGTAAAAAAAGTACAAAAGATTGAACTCAGCTTGATTCATTAGTTAAGCCAAGCTTGAGTTGAATATTGAGCCTATTGTCAAGCTTATATCAACTTATCATCAAGTTCATCTGGTTTAGATGAGTGGTCTCAACTCTCAATCAAGTAAGGGCTTAATAGGATATGGGTTTATTTGTCGAACCCATACCAAGCTTATAACCAAGTCCATAAATGAACATAGGATTATAGTTTTTATTTTTATTTTTTATTTTTATCAAACTTTATTGTTCACAAGCACGTTCATAAACAATATATTTTTTGCTTGAACCCGACTTGTTTATTAAATAAGCTTAAAACTAATGCTCAAGCTTAACTTGTTTATAAACAAATAAATTTCAATTGTTTTTTTATTGAGCCAAATTTAAGCTGTTTATAAACAATTTGGTGCATTTATAAACCCAGTGAAAATTTTCATCTCAAAGTCAAGTTGAGAATTTGACTTGAGCAGCTACTGGCCTAAGGATCGATGTAGTCTTATAGATGCTATATATGTTAATTGAAATAACAACTAATAAGGACCTGTATAAACTAAACAAATTGGTCCCTCACAGTCACTGGAGTATTTATAATTGATGTTGGGAATATGAGAATTGATACTGAGGCTACCGGCCTAAACATGTACAAGTTATGGTAATTGAGAAACAACTAAGAACCTAATAAATTATTTCTCCTACTTGGTTTTTGCAATATTTTACAGATTCTCTACACGGTATTGGTAGATGAACAAAGGGAGTTTCCTACTATATATCAAGCCTAATAAATTCTCCACATTTTTTTTTTTTTGAGAAACAAATTCTCCACACATGAAGTTTGGAATTTGGGAATGGTGCAAAAAGGCTAGCTAGTGGTCTGAGTAGATATCTTCTTTCTTCTTCCAACTTTCTTTTTATTAAGTAAATATAAAAAGGGTCATGCTAACGAGTGCTCTAAGGGCACTCATTAACAATCTATTTTAAGAAAGTTTTGATGTCACTTTTATAGGAAATGAAAAAAGCTGTTAAAACATTAATTGTTTTCTTTTCTTTTCCCATAAAAACTTTCTTTAACTAGATTCTTAATCAATACCCTAAGGGCACTCATTAGCATTTCCCATATAAAAAATAAGAAAATACTAATGAGTGCCTTTTGGGCATTGGTTAATAATTCATTTTAAGAAAATTTTGACATCACTTTTATGGGAAATGAAAAAAGTTGTCAAAACATTAATTATTTTTTTCTTTTTCTTTTCCCATAAAAACTTTATTTAACTAGATTATTAACTAATACCCTAAGGCAACTCGTTAGCATGACCCTAAAGAATAATACTACACACACAATAATGTGTCACAATTAATGAAACGACAAGTAATGAAAAATAGATAATAAAACCGTCTCAGTGACAAACTCAACCGAAAACTAATAACAATTTATCATCTCAATGAATTAATGTGTACTATAATATTATTCAAATATAAACCTAACAAGTCCATTAAAATAGCAAGGATTACAAAAAAATTAATAATAATAAAACAAGCTAACCAAGTTGGTCATTTTGGAATTTTTCTATTAAGTGAGATTTCCATAAAGAATGACTCCACTAACAGTGCTTCTTTAAAATTAAATAGGACCAAAGGGTTTTGGTGGTCCATATCCATCTCTTAAAATATAAGAAGAAAAAGAAAAACCCTAGTTTAAATGCTTGGATCATTATTGAATTTTGCTTCAGACAAACAGTTGCCCCACGTTGCTGCATGACAACCCTATCACACTTCCCACAAGAGAACAAAATTAAACTGGGATTCTCTGAGCAATACTCTATAGGGTTTTTTGTCTTCCCACAACCAAAAAAAAGAAAAAAAGAGAAAGAGAATCCCTACCATCCTGCCATGTGAACCAGAAACTAAATTAAAATAATTTCTACCATATTATATACAGTACTACTATATGTATTATAATTAAAATCATAATTCATATATGATGGATATACCATATATTAATAAGGCTCTCTCTTTCTCTCTCATTGATTTGCCGACCCTTCGTCGATGCTGACGATTATCCATCTCATTAAATTAAACTAAACTAAAACAGAGTATCCACAGTCGTGTTTTTTTATAGTAATATATATATATATATATATATATATATATATATATATATATATTGGTTAAACCTAAGAGAAATATTAATAAAACTTTGCTTTCCTTACTGTCACATTTGCTTCTTGTTGTTGGTCTGCACGCGGGACACTTGCCTTAACTAAGATTATGATCTCTCTCACTACGTCACCGCCAAGCTCACCGGCTACTCTCATCATGCTCCATCTTATTTTCTCTACTTGGACGGCTATGATTACCATTCCACCTGTCTTTTGTACCTTTTTTTTTTTTTTTTTGATATTATCTTTTGTACCTAAATTGTCAATTTTCTAATGCCTGTAAATATACAAGGTCAAAGTAGGGGTCCACATCAATATACTAAGCTTCAAAGTTTCATTTAGTTCGTTTGATTTTGGCTTAATTTATTAAGCTCGGTTTCAATTAGTTCAATTGATAAAAAATTTAGTTATTATACAAAGGTTTTAAGTTTGAATTTTAATTATACCAAAAAAAAAACTAATTAATATCTTAATTTGATAAAAAAATTAATTATTTTATAGGGAATGTTGTGTGTTTAAAATCTTATGTAATTTTTTTTTTTAAAAATGACTTATTAACTTGCTTATATATCAAAGATTTATTTGTTCTAAATATGATTGTATTTTAATTTGTATATTTGAAACAAATCAGCAAATCAAAACCAACACTCATGCTTCCCTCCTTGAGTTGGCCAATTTTTCAAGGTTTGGTGCTTAATTTGGCCCGATCGAATTGCAATAAACAGTTAAAATAAAAGCTAGAGAACCAGTCAAAGATGGACAGTTTGATTTCCACAGGCTAATTTCAAAGGTTTTCCTTGGAATTTTCTTTTGTTTGGGGGGGGGGGGGGGGGGGCTATAATGCATGATGAGGTGGGACTTCTGCTTCTCAACACCAACCACAGTGCCTAATGTCTAGGCTTTGGTGTAGGAATTTTAGTAGGGGCTGAACCACCATTTGCATAATAAACATTAATTTGCATAATAGTGTATGAAACAAGGGAGCTTCTTCCCAAGGTAGTCCAGCCCATTTTTGTAGAGGAAATTAATGTGAAAATGATCACTTTGAGAACATGGATAGCATAATATTGTATAGTGCAAATGTACATTGGAAACTCTGTTAACTATCATCCTTACATGTGATTAAATTAATAAGGTTTTGGATATTATAGCCCCTCGGATTGTGTGTCACGTGGCCCTTTCCCATGTGACATAAATGACTTTGCTTCTAATGATCGAAAAGCTTTAATTAGTTATAATAGTTAAAAGGCGATTTTGCCATTTTTTGGGGGATCATTTTAGAGATCCCAATGCTCCTTTAAGTGTATTTCTAGATCAAGAAAACCATAGTCTTGCGTACGTATCTCTCTTGTGCTTCTAAGTTCTAAGTTGTAATCTTCTTTTGTCACTTAGGACATTGCATTGAACTTTCCACTTAATAGTATATTTGCCCTTTGAATTGTAGGGACACATTTTAAAAATAACAAAAAATAAAAAAAGAAGAAGAAAGACCATAATTTATAGCACAACATAAGTGTGTAGGTTGATAGAAAGGAAAAACGAATTTATATGTTTGCAACTATCATCACTAAGAAAAAAAATATATTTGATATGCATAAACACCGATATATACCTTACTTTTCTTTTTTTGACAAAAATAGTTTTTTTTTTTTTTCTATTCAATACTATTGTTATAATTCTTCTTTTGATGTAGTTAAACTATTTAATAATTATAATAATTAAGAAAGAATGTTTGAGAAACCAACTTTATTCCATATCGGGTTATTTATATTTTTACTAACCATAATTAATATTTTTCAATTTTTTTTGTAATACTATATTCTGTTAGATCAAAAAATTATACTTATTTTTAAAATAAAGAATAAGGTCAATAGTCTAATTATACGTGGTCTAGATAATTTTTTTTTTCAAGAGCCTATTGCTCCTTTTCATAGACTTTTCTCTATGCGACAAACATCTTCAAGAGGATAATTTTTTTGAAGAGCTTTCGTGTGCTGATTTGAATATATTTTTTATTTGTTTAAAGTGAGCAAAATTGTAATTAATATAGAAAAAATGAGGTTTTTAAAAATAACATGTAAATAATTCATATACTATATATACTATATAATAAAAGTTGGGTCTTAAAAATCTTAATTATGCCAAGTGGATACCTTACTCAATTGCCATAATTACTTATTTTTATATTAATTTTTACCATTGATTGCCTAGAGAGCTTTTGTTCAATCTATAAAAAAAATAAAAAAGATATTCCTTCTCAATAAAATTAAATATATTTTATAACTTCATGACTAAAGCCTTACAAAGGGCAGACCTTGAACTAGTATGATGGATAAAATCCACAAATAATCCAATGACTAAGGAAACTTTGACAAGTACTTAAATTGTCATTTATACATAAGAGAATTAAATAATCATACAAATGCTTGTCAATCTAATTAAAAACGAAGAAACCATTCACCCAATATCATCACCTAAAAATTAATTAGGTCGAGAGGATGCAGTGAATGATGATGATTCACATGTGAAAAATATAACTTTATTGCTCAAGTTTACAAATTACAAAGAAATTAAAGGTATGCCAAAGCGAAAACAAACTCCATCTTTATTTTATGTAGAAAGATATCATATACATAATCCATGATTCATGTTTTTATTTTTTTTAATTGCTCCATGATTCATGTCACAATACGAAATTCCTAATTGTGTATTCCCCAAACAACATTAGATGTCATACGTACTTCTAGAATAAAAGAAAACTCGGCATGCTTCTAGCAATCTAGCGTAAAGAGAATGAGAATAAAACATTATTTATGCTTGCTAGTTGGAAGATGCGAGAGAATTTTTTTTTTGAGAGAAAAGATGCGAGAGAATTTAAACTAATGGATTAAGATCATTTCATATAATTATCATTTGCACTTAACAATTAACAATTAATGATTTTACAACAACCAATTCCAAAGTTGGGCCGTTTAAAGTAGGGCCCAATAATGCTTCAACTTTGCCCAATTAACAAATTAATCACAAGCTCAAAGCCATTTTAATCCTACCAATTAAACAAATCACAAGCTCAAAGACTTCTTTTTTTCCCTCTCAAAAAAAAAAAAAAAAAAAAAAAGAAAAAAAAGCTCAAAGACATTTTAATCCTATGGTATGTACTACCAAGATCATAATATATATTATATAATAAAAGTTGTGCTCACGCAATTTAATTGCGTCAAAGTGTCCTTTCCTTATGCACGGTAATAAATTGTCATTTTGTTCCTTTGGCCTTCTATTCTATTACCAAAGTTTAAAATCTAAGAGCATTCATATCAATTCATGTAAAAAAATTTGTCTATTTTTAGCATAGGAACCTACTTTTCTTATTTTACATACTCAAGTTTCAAAATACCACAAATCAGATTATTTATTTACACTACATTTAATTAAAATTAATATCAACTTTTTCTTTTTCTTTTTTTAATTGTTTCTTATTTTTCGTACACAATAACCATCATTCACGCTCTTTCTTTATCCTCAGGATACGTAAAGAAGAAATAAAAGTTAAAAAAAAAAATTTTAAAAAAAAAACTAAATTTAAAATAAACAATGTCAATATAATTTTTTTTTTTTATAATCAGTATCAGTGTAAGTTTATACAGTTACTATAGCAATCATGCATGTATTTTTACACAATTTTACATAACAATATGTGGGTGAATTTTGGACTTCGATTGGTTAAAATATATATTTATTGTATAGTAAAAAAATATATATATATATATATTTTTTTTTTTTTTTACTATACAAACACTAATACCAGGGCTCCAGTACTATTGAAATCAACTTTTGGGTGGAGGCAACTTTTTAGATGCCTAAATTTCAAAAATATAATAAATACGTACAAAACGCAAACTATTAAAGTTGTAGAAGACAATCGTCTCACTTTTTTGTCTTTAACTAGGAAGACGCAATTACACAGTACATGCATGTAAGATGATGCACCCTGTAACTTCTTATATTCACATTCAACCAAGCACACTCGATCTTTAGCTGAAACATGAATCTTACGTATCAAGCCCATCTCAACATGAACCTAAATCAACAATTTCACTAGCAACTCATTATACCATGGAGGAAAAATAACTATTTAGTATTTACTTATATAATTATAACCCTAAAATGTAATAAACTTTTAAAAATTCAAATTCAAAATCTTGAAAAGCTTACGTAATCATTTATGTCACATATATATTACAAAATTTACCAAATAGTTTTTGCCATTTATGATATTAAACTCTTTTTTTTTTTTAAGTTTTTATAATTCGATAATAACAATGAAGGAGGAAAGGAAAATTTAAATCTTAAATGTCTTTATTGGAATTATCAAAAAATATCAATCGATTATGTTACAGGAGACTTAAATTAACCTATATAATTGAATGAATTGACTAATGAGATTTGAACCAATCTAGTCACCTATATTGGATCTTGCAAAATGAGGATTGTTCATTGATGTATTCATAAATATTTTAGTATAATACCTCTAATGATCTTTTTATTATTATTAGTCACCTCACCGTATCAATATTGGATATGCAAAAAGAGAATTGTTCTAAGATGTATTCATAAATATTTTAGTACATATAATACCTCTAATGATATTATTATTATTATTATTATTATTATTATAATATACACTAGAATTTAAAAACTCTGGTTGTCTGCATCATAATAATATGTTGCTTATTATCATTAGATTAAGACATTATTAAAGTATTTTTTTCTCACTCTCACCTTTTTTTGGTGTGGGTGGATTCAAACCTAATTTCCTTATTCAAGAAAGGAGATTTAATTAGTTGAGTTAAGTAAAACCTCTAATGATATTGTGATTCATTTTCAGTTATTTTAATTTCAACCATTCATGCATGTCTTGTTATGAAGGCAATCAGTCAGGAAAGCATTTTCTCCTCTTCTATGATTGGTAGGTTGAAAAAGAAGGGCACTTGAAGAGAAACTTTTCAATTACCAGGTTTTCATCACAAAGAAATTAAAACTAGGTGAGAAGTATGAGCAGTATATGTACTTGCAGCAGGGAAATTTAAAGAAAATGCAAATAAAGCCAAATCAAGAACTTCATAATAGATATTTCCTCTGTCCCAGTTTGTTTGTCTTATATTCGTTTTAAGATATCCCAAAATATTATCTTATTTCTAAATACCTGAATACAATCGTGGTCATACCATCCACACATGAATTTGCCTCCCAATAACTGTGCCTGATGCATAATAAATATAAATGTGAACATTGATGTGTTATTATGCATTAAGATATTGAAGACTTATCACCCGAGATATTTAGAAAACCAAGTGTAAACATGTACAGTTTCTCAAAAAACAAAAAAGTGAAAACATGTACAACAGGACAATCGGGAACCAGATATCGCAACTTCGAGTCCCTAGGCAATGTATTGGTGATTCCAATTGGGATTTAGAATTTAAATAGCATTGTCATCTTTTTCTATGTAGATTTTACGTAGTCTGTTGGAACCAAGTATAATTTATCTTCTATGTAATTAAAGACCAAATCAAAACAGTAATTACTAGAAAAAATTATGAAATTAGTTAATAAATCAATGGATTGATTGTTAGAAAAAATAGTGTGGGGCCTGAAATTTGGCATCCCGGCCCACTTTGCGTTGAGGGCCCAAAGCCCAGGCCGAGGAGCCCTACTGCCGAGGACGCGCGATGAAAGCTCCCTGAAGGCCCAAGGATGTGGCTGAGGACAATCTCACGCTCAACACCTCATAAGAACGCATGAAGAAAAGGACAAACTCAGTACAAGAGCAGGACAAACGAGAAAGCTGCCAACACCATAATGTGGAGCCCAGCACCTGACAAGCCCATACCTATACCATGCTATCCAGCTTTTCCCAACTATTCTGACGTATGGACTGATATGACAAGTAATTACCCCCAAACAAGGAAAAACTGACACGTAGATGAAGAACGGGAGGGAAATACTAGTATAAAAAGGAAAGAGAGCATAAAGCAGTGCGGGGGAAAAAGAATGGTGAGAATGTAATGCTCCTCGGACTAATTCCGAGAAGACAAATCTCTCAAACCATATCGATGTAAGGCTCAGTCATACTGTCCAAACCTGCCTGTTGTATTAGCTCTTGTGAAACCAGGACCAAACCGTTGCCCAGCGTCCAAGGCCTAGCCTTTCAAACCCACGCTCTATAAATGATATTGTTTGGGCCTTTTTACGTGCGAACCCAATATCGTTTTGGGTCGTTATAAATCGTGTCCCTACAATTGGCGCCGTCTGTGGGAAAGCTTGCGCATTGGCGCAGGTGGCGGTGGAGTCAACTCCCTGGCAAGCAGAGGTTCGCGGAGTTTCCTCCATCTCCGGCGACATGCAATTGTCGCTCCAACATAAACTTCTGTTAGGGGCTGCGCCTTGCAGTGCCAATGGCGCGAGCAGCTCTCGGGGCTCCCGGCCTCAAGCCAACACTCCCCGCCCTGGTCTAGGGGCTGAAACTACTCAAAACAAAAGTTACAAGTTTTGGACAGAACCAAGGCCTTGTATGGTCCTCGGACTCAAGCCTATGGGGAAACCAAGTACACAAAAGAAGAGTTCCAAGTTTTGGACAGAACCAAGGCCTTGTATGGTCCTCGAACTCGAGCCTATGGGGAAACCAAGTACAAAAGAAAAATTACAAGTTTTGGACAGAACCAAGGCCTTGTATGGTCCTCGGACTCAAGCCTATGGGGAAACCAAGTACACAAAAGAAGAGTTCCAAGTTTTAAACAGAACCAAGGCCTTGTATGGTCCTCGGACTCAAGCCTATGGGGAAACCAAGTACACAAAAGAAGAGTTCCAAGTTTTGGACAGAACTAAGGCCTTGTATGGTCCTCGGACTCGAGCCTATGGGGAAACCAAGTACAAAAGAAAAATTACAAGTTTTGGACAGAACCAAGGCCTTGTATGGTCCTCGGACTCAAGCCTATGGGGAAACCAAGTACACAAAAGAAGAGTTCCAAGTTTTGGACAGAACCAAGGCCTTGTATGGTCCTCGGACTCAAGCTTATGGGGAAACCAAGTACACAAAAGAAGAGTTCCAAGTTTTGGACAGAACCAAGGCCTTGTATGGTCCTCGGACTCGAGCCTATGGGGAAACCAAGTACAAAAGAAAAATTACAAGTTTTGGACAGAACCAAGGCCTTGTATGGTCCTCGGACTCAAGCCTATGGGGAAACCAAGTACACAAAAGAAGAGTTCCAAGTTTTGGACAGAACCAAGGCCTTGTATGGTCCTCGGACTCAAGCCTATGGGGAAACCAAGTACACAAAAGAAGAGTTCCAAGTTTTGGACAGAACCAAGGCCTTGTATGGTCCTCGGACTCAAGCCTATGGGGAAACCAAGTACACAAAAGAAGAGTTCCAAGTTTTGGACAGAACCAAGGCCTTGTATGGTCCTCGAACTCGAGCCTATGGGGAAACCAAGTACAAAAGAAAAATTACAAGTTTTGGACAGAACCAAGGCCTTGTATGATCCTCGGACTCGAGCCTATGGGGAAACCAAGTACAAAAGAAAAATTACAAGTTTTGGACAGAACCAAGGCCTTGTATGGTTCTCGAACTCGAGCCTATGGGGAAACCAAGTACAAAAGAAAAATTACAAGTTTTGGACAGAACCAAGGCCTTGTATGATCCTCGGACTCGAGCCTATGGGGAAACCAAGTACAAAAGAAAAATTACAAGTTTTGGACAGAACCAAGGCCTTGTATAGTCCTCGGACTCAAGCCTATGGGGAAACCAAGTACACAAAAGAAGAGTTCCAAGTTTTGGACAGAACCAAGGCCTTGTATGGTCCACGGACTCAAGCCTATGGGGAAACCAAGTACACACAAGAAAAGTTCAAAGTTTTGGACAGAACCAAGGCCTTGTATGGTCCTCGGACTCAAGCCTATGGGGAAACCAAGTACACAAAAGAAGAGTTCCAAGTTTTGGACAGAACCAAGGTCTTGTATGGTCCTCGGACTCAAGCCTATGGGGAAACCAAGTACACAAAAGAAGAGTTCCAAGTTTTGGACAGAACCAAGGCCTTGTATGGTCCTCGGACTCGAGCCTATGGGGAAACCAAGTACAAAAGAAAAATTACAAGTTTTGGACAGAACCAAGGCCTTGTATGGTCCTCGGACTCGAGCCTATGGGGAAACCAAGTACAAAAGAAAAATTACAAGTTTTGGACAGAACCAAGGCCTTGTATGGTCCTCGGACTCAAGCCTATGGGGAAACCAAGTACACAAAAGAAGAGTTCCAAGTTTTGGACAGAACCAAGGCCTTGTATGGTCCTCGGACTCAAGCCTATGGGGAAACCAAATACACAAAAGAAAGGTCAAAGTTTTGGACAGAACCAAGGCCTTGTATGGTCCTCGGACTCGAGCCTATGGGGAAACCAAGTACAAAAGAAAAATTACAAGTTTTGGATAGAACCAAGGCCTTGTATGGTCCTCGGACTCAAGCCTATGGGGAAACCAAGTACACAAAAGAAGAGTTCCAAGTTTTGGACAGAACCAAGGCCTTGTATGGTCCTCGGACTCAAGCCTATGGGAAACCAAGTACACAAAAGAAAAGTTCAAAGTTTTGGACAGAACCAAGGCCTTGTATGGTCCTCGAACTCGAGCCTATGGGGAAACCAGATACAAAAGAAAAGTTACAAGTTCTGGACAGAACCAAGGCCTTGTATGGTCCTCGGACTCAAGCCTATGGGGAAACCAAGTACACAAAAGAAGAGTTCCAAGTTTTGGACAGAACCAAGACCTTGTATGGTCCTCGGACTCGAGCCTATGGGGAAACCAAGTACAAAAGAAAAATTACAAGTTTTGGACAGAACCAAGGCCTTGTATGGTCCTCAGACTCAAGCCTATGGGGAAACCAAGTACACAAAAGAAAAGTTCCAAGTTTTGGACAGAACCAAGGCCTTGTATGGTCCTCGGGCTCAAGCCTATGGGGAAACCAAGTACACAAAAGAAAAGTTACAAGTTTTGGACAGAAACAAAGCCTTGTATGGTCCTCGGACTCAAGCCTATGGGGAAACCAAGTACAAAAGAAAAGTTACAAGTTTTGGACAGAACCAAGGCCTTGTATGGTCCTCGGACTCAAGCCTGTGATGAAACCAACTACCTAGAAGAGCCAATATGGAGTTTGGGCACGACCTGGACGTTACGTGGACCTTAGAATCTATCCGAGGAGAATTCCCCGTTGATAATCGGGCTAATCCCTAAACTACATGGATTCCCCGATCTATCCTCGAGTCCTCAATACCTAGAGGATTGATGCAGTATAAGGCAATATGTTGCCAAAAACACACAGTCGAAGTCCCTCACTGCTCGGCTACCCTCTCGGACGAATTATTTAGAGTTTATCGTTCTCGGACGATCGCCTTGCATGCATTACGAAGCACTCAGCCATTATCCCGGTTAGTTTTATGAGTTTTAATTCACTGGGAGTTATCATTATTACGCTTGTTAATGTCGGTAAACTAGAATTAGTAGGTTTCTGTTTCAAGGTTTCCTACTCTAAGTATCATCAAAGGAAAGCACACATGTAGCATCCCATGCACAAAATAATTGTTACAGAAAGGAAAAATATTTAAAAAGAAATAAATTCATCTTTTATTAAGACAAAGAAACAGTACAGAGTACATTAAAAGAGCTCAAATAAGCTTATACTGAAACTAACTACCCAAAACAAAAAGAGAAAATACAAGGGAATTAAGAACAAGCCGAAGAATAAGTGCAAGGGAGAGACATGCTGCCACTTCAAAATTTCGTCTAGGGGAGCCATTCCTCAATACTTTTACATGCCTATAACTCAGGCAGCAAAAGAGCCCAACTTCGGGCTATTACCGTTGAAGAAAAGGTGCAGGGAGCCGGAGGTTGATGAGCCTCCACGTAACCACGCCTGCGATAGAGCAGAAGGCGCTGATGGCGGAAAACCTTACTTCTGACGCATCAAGAATTTGATGCGACCAGTACCTGCTTCAGATTTTGACTGAAAGAGGGAGGAATACCATTTCCCCCTTGCCAAAGCGGAAGATTATCTTGAATCTGTGTCTCCCCTGTCCAGGCCATATCACCTTGAGTTTCGGGAGGACCCGGTGCCTTTGTGGCGGGTGTAAATCCTTTACCCCTATCCGTGTCTCAAACATATTGCACAAAGGGTGGATAACACTGAATATGAAAACTGTCATTATAGCTGAAGGATTATGGTTTTGAAGAGAGCTGGAGGGTTTGTGTGTAAGGAGAATAACCTCCTATCCTACTTATATAAAAGGTAAGGTGGTGACATTCAATTCGTGCTACTTTCCAAGGAATGCTGCAGACAAGGCAGCTCTGGCACGATTTCCAACACTATCCACCACCACAAGATTTAAAGGTCCTCGTGAAGGCGCACCTCGAATATTGAAATGTCAAAGGACACTGCGCGAGTGAAGAATAAAGTAATGCCTCTTAATCCGACACATCTCCCACGCAAATGGAAGAACACAAGCAGTAGTAAGGTACGGAACTTGAGTAAGTCACGAGGTGGGCTCAGCATCACCAAAACCCTCCTTCCCAACTAAAAAGTCGGGAAGCAGGATTTTGAGGGGCTATTGTGGGGCCTGAAATTTGGCATTCCGGCCCACTTTGCGTTGAGGGCCCAAAGCCCAGGCCGAGGAGCCCTACTGCCGAGGACGCGCGATGAAAGCTCCCTGAAGGCCCAAGGATGTGGCTGAGGACAATCTCACGCTCAACACCTCATAAGAATGCATGAAGAAAAAGACAAACTCAGTACAAGAGCAGAACAAACGAGAAAGCTGCCAACACCATAATGTGGAGCCCAGCACCTGACAAGCCCATACCTATACCATGCTATCCAGCTTTTTCCAACTATTCTGACGTATGGACTGATATGACAAGTAATTACCCCCAAACAAGGAAAAACTGACACGTAGATGAAGAACGGGAGGGAAATACTAGTATAAAAAGGAAAGAGAGCATAAAGCAGTGGGGGGGAAAAAGAATGGTGAGAATGTAATGCTCCTCGGACTAATTCCGAGGAGACAAATCTCTCAAACCATATCGATGTAAGGCTCAGTCATACTGTCCAAACCTGCCTGTTGTATTAGCTCTTGTGAAACCAGGACCAAACCGTTGCCCAGCGTCCAAGGCCTAGCCTTTCAAACCCACGCTCTATAAATGATATTGTTTGGGCCTTTTTACGTGCGAACCCAATATCGTTTTGGGTCGTTATAAATCGTGTCCCTACAAATAGTATTGAAGCCATTATTATGTAATTTAAATTCAAATTATCATTGATTTTTGTGCTAATCCCCATTATAAATATGGATTCCATTGAACTTCTTCAGTTCTAAATTGTTGGTCATCAATTTTATTAATTTTGAGATGTCCTAAAATATAGTTCTCTTTAAAAAGTTAATAAATAAAGTTCCCAACATGTCATTTACTTTTTTTTTTTTTTTTTTTTTTTTTAAATATATATATATATATATATATATATATATATATATGTATATCATCTTTTACTAGAATTTAGTGTGCGTTTGGATATAGTTTATTTTACTGAAAACAATAAAAAAAAAAAACATTTTACTGTTTGTTACTGTTCAGCACTGTTCATTGGTATAACGCGCTGGACTTTTTAAAAAAAAAGCCCAAAACGCGGACGCAGCCGCACTACCCAAACGGACCTTTAAATTAATAAAGAAAATTTTGGAAACTTGTACCTTTTTAATTAAAAAACAAAGCATCAAATGATGTTCTCTTAAAATTTTGGATTTTTAAAGCATGACCAACAAACGAGTAAGTCTAATGCCACAAACTTTTCCACAACTATGCCACAACTTTGCTACGTGGCGAGTTGTAAGTGGTGAAAATAAAATAGTGGGTCCATGATTTCATCACTCACGAGTCGCCACGTAGCAAAGTTGTGAAAAAATTTGTGTCACTAGACTTAATCCCAACAATATGAGATAGGGTAGTAATGTGTTATCAACCACAAGGCCAAACAGCATAAAATCCTGTGTTTTCTCTCATCTCTTTTCTCTATTTCTGTATCAAAAATTTATGCACGATATTAGAGCGGGTTGATTGGGCGTTATAGAATCTCTTCACTCACATGATTTTCCTATTTCTGGTGATTTCTAATCCAATTACCTAGTTAACTGTTTTTTATCATCTATCTCCTTACTTTTCTTCGTATTTTCACTTCTAATATATACCTCGTTTCATAGTAAATAATTTCATCACATCAACGTTGTAGCGATATCTTCATAGCATGATTTCTTGTGGATTTCTCATTAAGCGAGAGTCACCATTTTAATGGCGTTGTTATCTTCATGTGCAATTAATTGAAGCACCCACATTGGTTTATACTAAGTTTCACTTTTGTCAGCTAATTTTCTTGTACCAAAAAAGAATACAAAACTTTGAAAGACAAATTAAACTTTGGGTTCAATTTTTGCAAGTTGTGCATTTCATCACAGACTAATGCACAACTTGAGAGGGTGTGTTGGAAAGTATACTTTACATTCCATGTATTGAAGACAAAATTAAGACATTGATTGCTAAAGAAAATTATGAAATGTTTTATTAAATCAAGGGAGTGATTGTTAGAGAAAATTATGGGATTGAAGCAGTCAATATGCAATTCAAATAATCATTGATTTTTGTATATAAAATTCATTATAAAAATAATAATAATAATAATAATAATAATAAAGTGAATAAGAAATCGTACCCCTTTAGATTGTTGTCCCGTGAATATAGGTTACAAGACGAAATCAAGTAAACTCTCATATATTCTCCATCTCTCTATCACAAATTTCTACATAACTAAACCCAAAATTTAGCTATAATAGCAACTATCATCTCTGAATAGTCAGTGTAGGTCTCCAAATCAATTATTCATGTATTCAACAAACAATTCTCTTGTCAACTATTGTAGTCTATGCCCAGCAGGGCCAGCACGATGTAAAGTTTGTTGGGATTTTAGAGCACAGTGGTCGGCTGGGGATTTGCTTGATGGCGGAAGTGACTGGAGCTAATTAAGGTCCAACTGGTGGCTCGTGATGTGAAGGTTATTGGGTTTTTATTAGAGTTTGATTGAGGATTCAGTCAAATTTTTTATAGATTGATGATTGTTGATCGTTGATCGCTGATGTGACTCGTTTATTCGTTGAGGATGAGTACCATTTTTGGTTGATTCGACCAGTGATTTTGAAGGTTGAGTAGTAGTCAGTGGTTAGATTTGGAAAGAATCGAAAGATATGACTAGTAGAGTCATGTGGTCAGTGATTGATTTTCAAAAAACAAAATCAAATGTGATGGAGAGAAGTAAAGTTTGTTGAGAGGATATAACTAGTTAAAAATAGAAAAATGGATTTTTAATTGAAGTTTATGTGAAAGTTCAGAAAAAAAAACGGTTAAAGATGTTCTAAACAATCATGGCAAAAAAATATTTTTAAAAAAGAAAATTATTGTTAAATACAATTAGTTACACAGAGTCATATACAGTTTGTGAAATTTGAGTTATAACTATAAAACGAAAAAGTTATGTTTTTTAAAATACAGTTTCACAATTTTAACTAAAATCGTATTTTAGAAACATGATTTCAACTTGTGTGCTTGTACACAATCTTCCTCACGATCATCATTACAGGTTTACAACAAAGTGAACCAATTATACAAGTGCACATAAAGGAATACTTTTAGTGACAAAAAAAAAAATGAAGTGAAATCAGAAACCATGATGGAATGAAATAAAAAGTTTTTGGATAGAGATGAAAGAGTTTGTTTTTGCTCAATTAGTGAAGGTCAAAAGCAGGGAAGGTAGTTGGTAACAGAAAAGACAGGCATTATATTCGTAACCAGAAGAAACTGCAAAAGCAAAAAAAGCCAATGTGGAGCAAAACCCCACCATTATATGACACTAGAAGCATAGGGATTCTCTATGGGTCTCTTTCAATTCTGAGGAGATTAGAATGATGAGGAAGATAAGTCTGCCTTTCATTATGCATTCCATGCAAATTTGAAAAGGAAAAACATTACCATGCAATTTTTTTGTTTCGAGAGAGCCACTTGTGAAAGGGAAAGGCAAAGGCTGGGGTGTCCAAAGCCCCAGAAAAATAAAAAAGCTAGTGACTATTCAAAGTGCTCATTGACATCATTGTCCATTCATTTTTCTCATCTCTCAGTTGCTGATCAGCGTGTGGTCAGTGCTTGTTGGTCCTTTTCCCCACCATTTAAGCTGCACCTTCACATATGATTAAAACTGAGGGAGAGTAGAGAACATTAGAGGACGATGTCTCGTCATACTTAATGGGGCCGCATTATTATTTCTCTGTATAATAGTGAATTTCTGTGGTAATTTAGACTACTCGTAACATCTCCAGTAAATTCATCAAATTTTTGTACTGTTTGGAGAATGAACAGTAACTTTTACTTATATTTACTCATTTTTTCAAATATATTTTCCAATAAATTTTCTATCTCATTTAAATATTATTTCTTCATTCATTATTTATTCTTTTTTTAACAACTACACATCTTCCAACATTTTTTTATTCAACACCTGATTATTATAATAGAAAAAAAATTTGAAGAATGAACAGTGAATAGTAACCCATCAGACTTGATGAGCTACTGTTCATGAGCTAAAAAAATGTTTGGGTATAGAGAATCTATTGGAGTGGCTTTTTTTGGTCTCATTCTCTATTATAGAGAATATTTTACTTTTGCATAGATCATTGGAGATGCTCTAGGATGGATTTTTTACAAGAAAATATAATTTTTTTTTTGTTACTCATATATATATATATATATGTATGTATGCAATGCTATTCACCATATAAATATAAATTAAGATATAGATAGGTTTACTTTATTAATTTAAAATGAATTTTGGAAAGTTATCTATTCTCATGCTTATAGATATTTTTGTTAACGAATTTAGATTTATAAATAATAAAATTATTATCTGAAAAAAAAAATAAATTTGACACGGCCTCATCAACTTAATTGAAGCACTGACCTATCATAGTTCGTGTCCATTTAAGTTATAACTAGGAAGGAGTCTTTTTTGTGAAAATCCACTGGATGATATTGTTTTCATATATCCTTTATGGTTGCAAAATATCACAATGATCAAGAACCAATAACTATCTCATCTATAAAATATTAAAGTTTGAAATTTGTTTGTATTTTAAATGTTTATACAAAATATGAATTTATGAATCAAACATTCAATTAACATGAAATTTGACATGTGATTATATAAAATAAAATAAAAAAACATGTAATCTAATGGTAGGATATTCAAACTATAAATCTAATAAGAGGTTATTAAAGTGTGTAACATTGACAAAGAGTGTATCAAATGTAATTTGATCTTAATTTATATAAACATGTGTGTGTATGTTACTGTTCTTTTGATTGCCATTGTCGATATAAAAACAAAGGTAAATTACATTTCACATATAAAGTGAAATCTTCGGTGAAATGTAGAATGGACAAAGTGTTTTTCTCCAAACCAAGTTGGAGGTCATAAAACCATACATATGCATTAAATCAGATGATACATTTAATCATTTAAATAAGTTACATTACTATTAGGTATATCATATGACTAAAAGTACACATGTGACATATATATTCATTTGACTTGCCATATAGTATAGGTTGAAAAAACTTTTTAAGTGGGTCATGTAACTAAAATACATGTGTATGCTCATTTGACTTGCCACATGGTAAGTTAAATAAACTTTCTTCTAAACCGATTTGAAGGAAAATTCCGTCCAAGTCAATATGAATCAAGGTCTTAATTTGCTTCAATCAATCCATATTATTAGTAGAGTTGCATAAAGCAATTATAAGACGAGGATATAAAAAACACGGACAAAATTGGCTTCTGCCCTTTTCGGGAAAAATAAATAGCATTCTACCATCTTTCTCAAACTAATTAGGGAAATGCCCCTCTTTTGAAAATCGACTTTCTCAAAATCGAGTTAAGTCCTATAGTGACGTTTTTAAGGACCTATAGTGGCGTTTTTTAACTCAAACTCCATGAAATCGAGTTATAGGTAAAAAAATTGCATGTAACTCGACTTCAAGGAGATCGAGTTCCAAAACGGCACTATAGGTCATTAAAACGTCACTATAGGCTCCTTAAAACGCCACTATAGGGTTCCAGAATTTTTTTTTTTTTTTGTTTAACTCGATTTTGAGAAAGTCAAGTTTCAAAAGAGGGACATTTCCCTAATTAGTTTGAGAAAAGGGGTAGAATGCTATTTATTTTGCTCGAAAAGGGCATAGGCCAATTTTGTCCTAAAAAACACATTGGAAGATAACAAAAAAATATCGATTGTGGAGGTTCTAGAATGCATCGCCCTCTAATTTCTGTTTTGAGCAAAGAGAGCTCAACTGCTCAAGTCAACTTGCCTTTCTCAAGTCGAAGGACTCGAAGCTGGTAGAGGCAATGCATGCAGATTTGGAGTCCATTTAGCTGGTCAACTTTAGTGGGAAATCTTCCAGTCTTCAAACTACTCCAAATCTCAGTGACCATGAAGCAAAAGTCACTTTCTTCCATGTGAACTCAATTCAGAGGACATTGGGATTTCGAAACATGTGGTGAGTTTTTAAGTAGGGAGTGTATTAGTGGGCAATCTTCTTAAGGATTTGGGTCGGAAAGAGAAAATCAATGGACATAATTTTTGTGCAACAATTTTTGCTACAGTTTTGATGTGGTCAACTATAAGTGGAGAATCCATATGAAAGTGATTGTCTACCATTCACAGTTAACCATATAAAAAATGTGACAAAAGTTGTGATCATAGAAGAATTGGGTTGAAAATTGAGGTAATTGAAGAAGACCCTCTAGCTCTTGTGATTATATTCTTTCTTCCTTCCTTTTCAGATATGAATATTGTTGTTTGGAGCTGTCGGGGCAATGAAATCTTCTTCTATGGTAGAGTTGACTTATAATCACAAAGTTGATCTAATGATTACTTTTGAAACTCGGATAGGGGGTCCTAGGGAAGGTGACCTTATCATAAAAATCTTAGTTATTACAGATGAAATTTGTTGATGCAAACCACCTAAGATGGTTATGTGTGTAGTTGTGTCCCTTATGTGTGCTCCCTGTATGTGCAAGGGGTAAAGGTGTGTGGAATGTGCATGAAAAGAACAGAGTCTCCATTAATCTCTATATGATGTTAATCTTGAACTTAGGTCCTGAGGGTCGTACCGAAAGAAATAAGTATAACCTTGTTTTGAACTAAAAACATAGATTTAGGGATTTGATTTTGTGTGGAGAAGGTGTTAAGTAACCTAAGACACCAATATTCAATGACAAATAAATTAAAACAAGTGCATTTGGATGTAGTTTTTTTTTTTTGAGGCCATGTAATCTTTTGTTGAAAATTTATTTATTGAATGTTAGTTGAAGTATATTTATAACTAAAAAAAAAGTGAGATTTTAAAAGTTGCACATGGTAAATAGACTAAAAATTTAGAAGGAAAATTCAGTACCAAACACACATATAAATCATTTAAGTTAGATGGCATGATGTTTGTGGAGGCTGCGCTGCGGTCAAGTGTTTTGACTTACGAGTTTTGTTCGCGGGGAGTTGGTGATTTGAAATATTCTTAGAAGCAACGATTACTTAAGCAACTGCAATATAATTGCATTTTTTATTATTTGTTTAATTTTATATTGATCTAACTAATTGGAAATATCATACATACAATTAGAGTGGGTCTTATCTCAAGAATAATAACTAGCCATTAAAACGATTATTGATACGGTATAGGGTTTAATGAAAGGCCATGCATTGAATTGTGTACAATAGATTTTATGATTACAGCATCAGCCATAAGCGCAAACTACATAATAATTGACTGATAAACTTTGTTGCAAAAATTACCGTATCATACACCATAAACATAGAAGCCATGAACTTAACCCAAACAGCTTGACATAATTTTACATATAAAAAGTTCTAGCGTAAAATTTTCTTCAATTGCTATCCATACAGGTGATTATACAGGAAATGATCTCCACTATTTGTGCATAATTATGTAATCCTTTCTCAACATTTCGGCTACAAGTATGTAACCCTTGCTATACTGAGCATTGCTTCTCTTAAAAAAGAAAAAAAAAAAATTTATATATCCTATATCTTTGCTTTGGCTATGGACAATTGTGAACTGCCACTGATTATCTTCTCATAGGCTTGTGTTGATGTTGTGCAGGTCTAGCAGAATGAGGCAGTGGCTCAGGGCTTTCAGAGACCTCTGATATTGTACTTGAAACATTGAGAAAGCTTCCCAAAACAGGTGGATCGGGTGTGTCTATGGGGGAAAACATGGAAATAAGAGGTATGAGAGTGCAGATACATATTGAAATATACAGATAAAGTCGGGCAATTCTAGTTAAAGAAGAGTGTACCAAATAATGACTGAATAGAAGGTCTCTTGGGCTTGTTGGTCTTTTTCTTCAACTGAGCTGCATTGAGGTTAGCCTCTAACAGTTAGTGAAAGCTAAAAAACAAAGTCTCAAAACAATTAGATACATCAGGCTATAATGGCCATTAAATAATGTCAGTTTTTATTACAGTTCAAATGGTATGATCTACACCTCCGCCCCCTTTTTTGGCATACATAGTAAGGGCGAAGGTTGTCAAAATCGAGATCCTACATAGGATCATAGGAGGTAAGTAGGATCGTGAATCGTAGGATCGGATCGTGGATCGTAAGATCCTACCTATTTTCAAATTTGAAGCTAAAAACACATTGATAGTGACTATATATTGAATAATCACATAAATTATGAATCTTCCATAAAAAAAAATAAAGATTTTGATCATATGATGTAATTTGCATATCCTACATCGCTACGTCTATACTAATGAAACAAATATATTTAAGTTTTAACGCAATGTATTTAAAAAGTTTAGTGAATGTTTAATTAGAAACCAACTAAGTACCAAAATACTAGCACACTTATTCCTTTAGCAACAGCTCTTGAACCCTCATCATCACCTAACATTGATAACCAAATGATACAATAGTGATCACACATTCACACTATACACACGTAACCATTTTTTTTTTATAAAAATCTATAAAGGAAGGCATTAAAATTATTACTTCATTATCTTCATCAAAATTTGTACCATCATCTTCTCGTCGACACCCTTTGCTAACTACTCATCATCCGAAGACAAGTTCTTCAAACCAATTTCTTCTTTTGCACTTGATGGTTTAAGTATTTTCTCTTTTATCTTCAAGTTTTACATAACAAATACCAACTCATTCATTTTTTTTTTGGTTTAAACAATTTTCTCCTTTTTGAGTGTACTTAAAGTTGTACCAATTTTAATAAAGAATTCTCAACTGGGGGATAATATACCAAAGTCATTTGGTCTTACTATTCCACATGTACTCCAATTACTTTCACAACTTGAAGAGCTATATGTTAAACTCAATATTCTAATAGCAAAAATTTTCAATTCAAGAAAGGCATCTCCATATGAGTCCCACCACTTAGTTGATACATTTATGAAGTACAATGTCTTAGTCTTGAGATTACAAATTACAACTTATAAAGATGAACTTAAAAAATAAATATAAAAAAATAAAGACTGATTTTTAGGTTTTGGTAGGATAAGTAGGATACCATACGATCCTACATGCGATCCTACGATCCAGATCTCGATTTTGACAACCATGGTAAGGGCTGCTATAAAGAATATTTTCAGCAACTATAAACAATATATTCTATTTAAGAAAAAAAAACTATAAATGATATATCCCAGCATCAAAACTAAAGAATTTATAAAGGTTGATACAAACCAATTCCAGGTATATGATCCTCGCTCACGATCTCAAAATTCTTGTACGTATAACCAACAAAATTCGCATCCTTGGATGGAAGCATCTGTAATCAAATGAAGTGATAATCAGTCACTACAAACAGACTCACTAAAACTTGGTAGTGCAGACATGCGAAGCAGGGAACCTTTAGCTGCATCAGATGTGTCAAACATAAGCACATCTTAGACACATTTGGCACGTTGAATTCTTTTAGAGAAAACATTTTAACTTACAAAGTTGAAAAGAAAATAATTAAGAAGGAATATTATGAAATATTATTGCAATCATGGACAAACCCCTTATGAAGCTTATCATGCAAGTTACATCCCTGGAGAGGGGAGAAATGGAAGAGGGAATATAAGCTTAAGAAAGAAAATATTGTTCTTTAGTTTTCGTTGTTTATATATAAGAAAGCCATGTAACCCACTAACCCAATACACACTTGGATACCACCCCAAACAATGCCATTAATAATCCAAAGGACTTCTTGAATTTCTGACCACGTTGAGGAGAGATCTCTCTCACATATCCTACACTATACTGCTAGACAATTGGTATAGAAGAGTTAAAATGGAAAAGAGAAAGTTCAACAACAGGTGAATTTATAATGACATCAACAGATGCTGCATTGATATTAAAATTCCTCTGCCACAAAATTATGGGCAAACTGCAAACCATTTCTGTTCCAAAATCATATTCTTGTAATATAAACAAGGCAGTTCAGCTTAAAGCCATAGCAGATATAGATACTTTTAGAATAGTGATTAAATGATTAAATTTATCATTTTTTAATAACTTAAGCTTTTAGGACAAGTGGTACTTTATCATGATATCAAAACATGTGGTTCTGAATTCGAACCTTGTATCAGCTCTATCTCCCATTTAAAAAAGTAAAAATTCCACATGTTGGGCCTCACATGTTGAGGAGTTTGGGCCCACAAGTGAGAGATAGTATTCTTAAAATAATGGTTAAATGATTAAATTTATTATTTCCTAACAGCTGATTTTGGAAAAGTGGAAATTTATCAAATACCATCTTGAACTTGACAAGCTTAACTAGATGCACCAGGCGAGAGGAAAAATGAGAGGGTCCGTTTAAAAAAAATTTTATATAAGTAATGAAAATTTTTATTAAAAACTCAAAAAAAGAGTCACTCAAGTATACAATAGGGACAGTAGCAATCAAAAACACAAAAATGGAATGGCTGCCTACTACAGAACCAATCCGATAAAGTTTTGAGGAAAAAATGAGAGGGTCCATTTCATGATTAAGATTTAATTTTCAAGAAGATGAGGGTGTACATGGTGCCATTTCAGTTAACATCAATTATCATTCCTTATATGGCAGAATAGAATTTCAAATGACATGGCATCATGTATACCCTTAGATCCCTGGAAGCAGTCTTGACCATAAAACATTTCCTTTGAAAGCCTTTGAAACATTTCCTCGTGGAAGTAATAATATACAGCCAGATACTTATCCTGAATTCTTGGCACATACATCCACTAGTGGTGAAAGCCTTCATACATCCCAGATACATACACTATTCTTGTAGAAGTGAATTAATATAGAAAACACTTGTCTGACAAGGAGGTAATGGAACTAGAGTTGCTGTCATAGCATACTTGAGCCAGATGGAGGAAAGGATTTGATTAAGGGACAAGGGACTCTAAGCAGGAAAATTATCTTCATAAGTTTTTTATATTTATTACCATAACAGATGTATGCAGAAGACTTATGGCTGTAAAGGGGGTTGGGCCGTTGCGGAGGTGTGGGGGGGATGAAAGAAACTAATTTTTGGGTCATTCAATAGAGGTAACCAATTTTGGGCTTCTAGGATATGACAATGTTCTTAGGGGTTTTATAGATGGAAAACTTCTTTGAGGGGCTTAATGGTATAACCTTCCCCCCCACCACCACCACAAAAAATAAATAAATAAATAAAATAAAATAAAATCCCCAGGAATCACACAGATGCCCATGGAAGACAGACTCCAATAAGTCCAATGCAACAATTTTCAACACACAGTACCCACTAGTTTGAGTTGGGAGAACTTCATCTCCTTGAATTGCTCTAACATGTTTGAAAGAGTTTAGTATACATCTAATTTTGAGTCATATGTTATATATAGATTGACTAACTCTATGAAACATATAGAAGGATCATTTGGACTTTTCAGAAAAATACATAAACATCCTAAGTGACCTTTTGATAATAAGAATTACTAATGGCAGTAATAAAATAGAAGTAAAGGGAATTCCCGGGAGATCTTCACTATAACAGTATTTTATCATTTGAGTTTTCTATAATTGTGTCCTCTATGTAAAGACAGTGCAGCAATTGCCAACCAAAATAATGATAAGAAGAAGAGCCCAATCCCATCCCAAAAGCCCTTTAAAAGTTGAAAAGGACTTAAGCTTCCATCAACTCAAATCCCTCACAACCATAAATTCTAAATAAAGGTGGTCTGAGACTCAGAGGTATGTGGTTAACACAGGACAAGTGTGTATTGACTCTTGGTCTGTCCACTTAGGTGAGAAATCATTCTTTCAGCAAGCCCCTAGCCCTGAAATTAAAGAGCTTCCTAATTGGTTGGTAGCCAAAAGAAAAGAAACCAAAGGGGGAAAATGCTGAAAGGAATTTGCATTCTTTCCTTTCTGCATCGTCCTAACTGCATTTCATTTTCCCCAGTATCTTTATCTACCTTTTCTGAAATACTATTGGAAAGGATCCTCTTAATTGTTTTATTAAGATAATAATGATTACAAACTTCAGAGTTAAAAAAACTATGTACTGAAAATAAATTTTAAAAAACATATTAACGAATCAGATAAATAGTAAGATCGGGTCAATAGAAATTAAAAGTTCCCAAGACAACAAAATATAAAACTAATGCAAATTATAAAACTTGCCTTTCTCCATGGACCCGATTTTGATGAAGGTTGTTCCATGGCCGCTGACTGCAGACACAGTGAAATGAATAAATATTACCAATAAAATTGCAAAATGAATTCATCACCCAGAAAGGGGAAAGAATAATTTATACATGTGTCTTTCAAAGGTCCTTTAGCCCAAGCAGATGAAAAACAAAACATAGCCAATACAATTAATACTTCTAGAAGTCCATTGCCAGGAAACTTCACATGAAATGCACTTCTAGAAGTCCATTGACAGTAAAATTCACATGCCAACAATTTCAGTCAATGAAGATAAAAGTAAACTAGGTGATAAAATTACTATATATACCAGCAAACATGTCATCAAAGCAAACTGCCATACTATAGAAGCGCTTTAATAACATGTTGGAATGCTAATATGACAATTACTTCTCTAGATTTTTGACATATAAAAACCAAATTATGGAATGTAGGCATGAGTACTCAAGTGTGCATGTGAGAGAAAAGAAACGGCAGTGAAGAGTATCACTTTTTAGAGAAACAAGATGTAAAGAAACCATTACTCTCACCTCTTCAAACTTCTCAAAGTTCTGAGTATCTAACTCATCGTTAACCTCTGGAATGAAAGCAGCTTCCATCTCATATAATCTATCCCACTGTAATCCTTTAAACCATGTGTGTGCCTAATATGAGTTGAAACTTTTGAGTTATAGTAGAAAATAAATTACCCATGTACACAATAAATCAAAAGAGAGTCTAAAAATCCCAACTTTTATTTCAAAAGCTCCTTTTGTCCCAAGCCTTCGCTCAACATTGCAGAGAAGCTTGCAAATGAGATCTTTGGCCTCAGCAGACAGCTTAGCTTCTTCAGGAAATTTCAAATGAGTTCTCCAGTTTACGATCTGCAATGCATGAACTGACCATTTGTTTGATAAGAATATACATATCAGATGTTAGCAGAGATGTCTGCATGTACAATACATAAAGGCAAGATTAATGTCCACACTTCAGGAAAAACAACTATATGGTTATTGCAAATTGCTCAGACGAGACATGAATGTAACATTAACTAATATTATGACATACGTCTGAAAATCTGAGACAAGAAATCAATATTTTAACGCACAAGGTACCCCTAAATTATTGTTAGTTGTTAGTGGGAGAAAAGCGTTGTTTGTCATTTTATATCAAACACAATTTCTTATAAATTTCATAAAATAATTTCAGAATTAGTCTAGTTTCTATTAAATTTCTCTCTCATTGCCTGATATGTAAATGATATGGGAGGTTGTGCGACATAGAGACATGATAGCAATATTAAGGACTTTCCCATTAGGCAACGACGGTTCCTAAGTGATCATGAGCAAAGACGAGGATTCACACTAGTAAGCAAAGGACCCCCTGTAGGACCCTTCAAAAGAGTGGCCAACACACATGGCCAGGAGAAAAAGAAAGGGATTGGGGATAAGGAGAGCCTTAGCCCTTAGAATCGAAATCCAAACCAACAGTGCTCTATTTTTCCTCACTCCCTCATTGGTCCCTATTTTTAAGTGGCTCACTGCAGATTTTGCAAGAGATTACAACACAAATAAGAAATGATCCATTAAAAAACTATATTGCTAATTTTAAATTAATAATAATAAACTCTTCAACAATCTGTATGTCACATATTTACAGAATGTAATGTTGTGATGAAGTTAACACCACAATTACCTTTCTGCATGTTGACATTGGTTCTTCAGAATAGAATGGTGGAAAACCCACAAGCATCTCATACATGATTGCTCCAAGAGACCACCTGATACAGATATCTTGTCACCAAATGAAAACAAATTACCTGTCTAGACTGTGATGTGTACTAAAGAATCAACTAACCAGTCACACTCCATTCCATATCCTTTCTTCAGTAGTACTTCTGGGGCAATGTAGTCTGGTGTGCCCACTGTTGAATAAGCCTGTATGGCACATGGCAGATCTATTTATATGGAAACATTTACAGTGAACATTTTCCGACAACCAATATAGCAGATCTATTTATATCCTTTCTAGTTTCCTTTAGTAAAATTTTCAACAATAGGAAACAATTCCCAACAACGAAATTTTGAGTTTAAAAAAAATAGGTCAAGGGGTGGCAGTAGACATAAATTGTCTGGCAACCAGCCAAAAGCTGGCTGGCTAACATAGTAGTCAGTGGTGACCACCAAAATCACTGCAGACCAAATGAGGGTGTCCGGTAGAAGAGGGGCCATTGAGAGCAATTGGGGTGCCAGGAAAGGCCACAAATGGTTGGGTGGAGGTTGCTGGTAGTAGTACAAGGCTTGAGTCTGCTTCTCAAAAATTTAAGTCATTTTGCAGAATTTAGGCTCAGTTTCTCTTAATTTTACTGGAGTCCCCCAAAGACAAGAAAGTACAAAGATATTTTCTGGAAGTTATTTTCTTCAATGGCACCTTCAGATTATGAATATTAGCATAGACCTTCAATATCCCATATTCTACGTTGTCAGGACTATTGACATCATTACTCTTATCAACCAAAAATAGGAAATTGACATTTAAATTTCAAAAATGCCATCTTAAGCTGAAATTCCGATGAAATTCCCTCATCCAACCAAAGCCTTAGTATTCCAGTCATGTATATTCTTTTTCCTTTTCCAAAGTTTGATAGAAAAATTCAAATGGAACAATCTAATATGCCATCAAAATATGCAAAGCAGAATTCAAAATTAATTTCTGTAAACAGGAAAAGCTTTTCACCAGTCTAAGCAGGTACTGTAAGTTTGATGATACCTAATTTAGAGAGTCTGCAAAAGTAGCTAAACAAGTGCTGTCTAATGCAATTGAAAAGCGAGCTAAGTGTGAGTGATAAAGGCAATTTTACCAACTTCACAACCAATAATCTACAGTTGCACTTTATATCCAAAATATGCGTTTCATGAGAAACAGAGAATAAAATTTCACCCAGGGAACTAAGCCCTACAAATGATGTGTCAATTCTAGGATAATAGAGAGCATACCAACATTCGCCTGTTTTTTTGCCAGTGCAATAACTGTTCCTGTTGGGTCCGCCTTGGTGCAGAATGCAAATTAGAATGGCTGCTACTCTCCAATGAAGATTTGAAATTCCTTCCCACTCCATGGTCATTCTCACTAAGATTCGGAAAACTACTACAGTCCAAGGGCTTACACAACCCAAAATCCGAAAGCTTAATATGGCCATTACGGTCAAGCAGCAAATTATCAGGCTTGATATCCCTATAACAGAAAGGAAAACTCACTTCCACAGTGGTCTAAGTAGACTTATCAAATGCATGAGGTACATTATAAAGGACCCAAAAGAAAATGTAGCAAATGAAATATTAAACTGGGTACAATATAAAAAAAAAAAATGTAGGCCACAAGGATCCTTGACATCAAACATTTTATGACCCAAAATCTCATAAGATGGTTATAAACAGATATGAATGCCTTTCTTCATCATTCTTCCTGCAGATAAGGCTACTTTCTTGAGTTATTAGAGTTATTAGAAAGAACTTGTTTGAAAACGTATACAGAAATATCACTGTTTGAGAAATAATATGAAGTGACAGAAGCAGACTCAGAGCAGATGGCAAGTTTAGGCATACAATATCAAGTAAATCCCACCACAAGGTTTTGTATTACTATTAAATGACTTATGCTGTGACCTGTGAGGATATCACCATCGTACCCTATGTCTAACAAATGGATATTATTATAGATACTGTGGAACAATGGCATAGATCAATTATATAAACCTGTGGATGTAGTTGTGCTTGTGAATAGACTCGATGGCGAGGACCGTCTCCCCAACATAAAACCTGGCCTCATCCTCACTCAAGGTGTCTTTGCGCATTAGTAACGTCATCATGTCACCACCAGGAAGATATTCCATTATAAGATACAAAAAATCATCATCTTGAAAGGAGCAGTAGAGCTTGACAATGTAAGTACTATCAACTTCCGCAAGAAGATTTCTTTCAGCTTTAACATGTTCCACCTTCAAAAAATAAAAGGATTATTAAATAATAATAAAATGTTATACATACAATAAGCAAATCCCTTTTTCACAAAAAAATACAATCAGCAAGGAAATATGAATTGAAATTCCAGTGGCAAAGCCAGGATTTTAAACTAGGAAGGGCAAGAATAAAAGAGAAGGTTGAAATCAAAGTTAATTTGAAATTTTTAATCAATATGAATTGTAAAAGAAATTAACGATTAAATTTTCATTGTAAACAATAATTTATTTTTCATGCTTAGGGTCAATTTTTTTCTGAATTTTCATTAATGATTTTTCATATCTTCCAATCATTGCATGATTATTGATTTCTTTATTGTTGTATATCTCGAATATTCCTTTCTCAATATACTTAAACTTATTAAAAGATAATTTTTATACAAAATATAGTTGTTATTATGCTAAAAAAACATATTTATAAACTACTACATTGTTCGATCGGGATTCTATAACAGTACATATTTCATAAAATTTAAATATATATATATATATATATATGAAAATTAATCAATATGCAAAATAAATGAGATCTATAATGTCAAAGAAAAATTGTTTTTCTTAAGTTTTTTTGGCCTTTAACAAGACAAATTTTGATCCTAAAAAACCAAGAGCATGATCCCAGTCTGTTTGAGAAAATTATGTGCAAATAATCGACATATTTAATGCAAAAAATTGATTAATTTTTTAACACAAATACAACAAAAACACAAGCCTTAGTCAAGTTGGCGGTTGGCCACATGTATCCTATCCAAAATCATACTCTCTATCAAGAGCATGATCCTAGTCTATTTGAAGAAATTATATGCAAATAATTGACATGTTTAATGCTAAAAATTGATTAAATTTTTAACATAAATACAATAAAAACAACAAGCCTTTGTCAGATTGGCAGTTGGCCACATGTATCCTATCCAAAATCATACTCTCTATCACCTCCTTAATTGACATGTCATTTTGTACTATTTCTACTAATGTTATTTTTTGTCTTCCTTTATATTTTCTCATTCCCATGACTTGAATCAACTCACATTTCCTCAAAGGTGCATTAATCGCTCTCCTTTTACATGACCAAACCATCTTGGAAAGGGCTGAAATAATATCGGATCAATATTTCGATGTGCCAAAAAGTACTGTCGCCTAGAAGTTTAAGAGGAGGCTGGTCCCCTAGTCCATTCTATGAACCAAGCAACGTATGTGTTGCCTAAAATGATGGTTCCTGTTATTGATTTTGTCATTCCAAAAAATTTAAATGCACCAATTGGAAAGAAGGATGTTATGCTGTCATCATGTATACCTCCAAGATAGAAGATGAAAGGGTGTCAAGGCCAAACCTTTTATCTTTTACTAAGGCTGTGTTTGTTTTGGGTGAAAATGGTTTCAGGAAATCATTTTCCATAAAATAGGCTGTTTGGTTAGTTTTGAAAATAGAATTTTCCGGAAATCATTTTCATTTGACCAGAAATTTACTCCTTTGACCCGGAAATGATTTTACACTTTCATTTTCACTTCAAAGTATTTCCGGAAAAAGAGAGAGAGAGAGAGAGAGAGAGAGAGAGAGAGAGAGAAGAGAGAGCCCAGATCGCAAAGAGAGAGGAAGAAGAGACTTCGCCAGGATCTCGTCGCTTGATCTCGCCTCCGATCGCAAAGACCGCACCGCTCGATCGCAAAGCCCAGATCGCAAAGACCGCGCCGCTCGATCTCGCCTCCGCTCGATCTCGCCTCTGATCTCGCCTCTGCTCGATCTCGCCTCCACCGGGCGATCTCACCTTCTCCTCCGCCGCGCGATCTCAATTTGACCAGATTTGATGAATTTTTTTGCTGGGTTTTGTTTCTTTTGTGAATGTGTGGAATTGATTCATTATCCACATGTTTACAGCTGAGGAAGTGTATGGAAAATTGGGTGGCTTGGCTATGTAAAGCATTTTCTGTAAAAATGTTTGAACGAACCAAACACCGGAATTGATTTTCCGTAAAACGAATTTTGTGGCAGCCAAACAGCTTGTATACATTTTTCTTTCCTGAAAATAGCATTTCCGGAAAATAAATATTTTACGGGAACCAAACACAGCCTAAGGTTACAACGGATCTTATTTATGGTTCTATTATGTTATGGGGTTTCTATTTGTGAGTTTTACAATTTCTAAGGTTTGTGCTTAGGGTTTGTTTGGCTAAGCTTATTTTGTTTATTAGGCTAGGCAGCTTGTTAGAGATTCAATGTTTACTACAGAAAATTGTACTCTATGCTAGGTCCCAATCTTGTCACTATTATTCAATGTGGGACCTCACTCACATGTGTACACCCAACACTTTTAACCCCACTTAACTTATCAAAAATAAATAAAAAAACACTTTAACCCCACTAATGTTTTAAACAAAATAAGCTCATCCAAACAAACTCATATTATTTAATGTGGGACCTCACTCACATGTACACCCAACACTTTTAACCCCACTTAACTTATCAAAAATAAATAAATAAAAACTTTAACCCCACTAATGTTTTAAACAAAAAAAGCTCATCCAAACAAACTCATAGTGATTAAAACTTAGTACTAACCTTTTTGATAAGTCCCCTACAGTAAAAATATTATTAAGGTAGGTTTTGTGGTGCCATGCTCAAAATTAGTGCTAATTTGAGTTTTGAATTTAGAATTTCCATTGATGTAAGTTTATAGTGATTGAGGATTATGTGGGATAATGTTTTGATTATGGTTTTATTATTTTTCCTTCTTATTGATGTTCCCTTGAAAGCCTACTTAAAAAGAATCCAGTAAACATAAATGACAGATTGTTGAGAAATAAAATTTCATGTTGGATTTCTTTTTTCAACTGCTAGAAGCTAATTCAGTTTTCCTGCTCGGTGCTAATTCCAAGCAAACCCTAAATGTTAATTCCTAGGGCCTATCTTTATTATTGGTTTGATTATTTATCCCTAAATTCTTATTCTATCTCCATTTCCCATCCCATTGTGAACCTGTCCGGCATCATTTTGTTTTCTGTAAATATTGATGCAACACTCTCAATTCAAAAAATGCTTTGGGTTTTTTGTGAATTTTGCAGCAATGAGGTTGTTGAGAATTGCATGTTCAATCCTCATCTTCCTTAGTGTGATGCAAAGAAAAAAATAGTTGTGATGCCTTCTGTTTCATCTTCTTTTTTTGTTATTCAGCAACTCAATCTCCTCCCTAACCCTAAAATCCAATTCTTAAAAATCCTAAACCATCAATCCACAAAATAGCTCCAAAACAACCCCAAAATACTAAAACACTAAGCACTGTTCAAAGTCCAGAAAGCAACCCAGAAATTTGAGTTCACTTCCTTGTTTGGCCTCCTAACCGAATTCCTTTCTGATGCAGAGCATTTCAAGCAACTACATCCTAATTAGTTAGTTAGTTAGTTAGTTAGATAATTGCTTAAGCATTGGCCAATAGGATTTAGACACTTGACAACCATCTAGTATAAGTAGCAGAATGTAGGCACTTTGTAGATAAGTTTTGATATATGATTGAAAATAATCCTTGAGAGCTTTTATTTGAGAACTGTGTGTTCTATGCAGAGGTGCCTAACCACCTAATAATGTGTTCTAAGCAACTCACTTTCTATCTAATCTAAATCATATCACAGCACATCATCTTTCCTGCATCACTTTCCTTACCCTCTTAGAAACCCTTAATTCCCTAGTACTTTCCAGCCTTTACCCGGCAAAATTTTAGCTCTAGATATCCCAAACCCTACAAAAAATTTCTGCCAAACAAGCCCTAGCCTAAAGGTCACTCTTTGCTGCAGGTCCACGTCACAGATGGGCTCAGCTTTTCAGGGAAAGGAGCAGAAATCTCTAGGTTGGGAGTTTAAGGGGCTGGTAAAGGGCGTCCCCAGGGCGTGGGGTTAGTTTTGCATAAGCAGGTGGGCTTGGCTGGCTGGCCACAGAGCAATTGGAACCCCCTAACTCTGCCTTGGAAATTTCCATTGTTTTAACAGAATTTCATGACTACTAAGAAAGCATCAAGTAAGGAAAATGATATTAGAGTTTTTAATGCCCAGAAGGATATTTGCATCATTGCATCAGGTGTATGGGCTGTTAGTTATTTATTCAGACTTCATTTCAGTAAAGTACTACTGCTTCAAAAAGTACCTGGCCTCTGCGGAGCATCTCAGATTTCTTCAGCTTCTTCATTGCATAAACATGCCTAGTAGCTTTCTCTCTGCAAAGTCTCACCTGCACATTTACAGCAAATATGTTAGCGATACAGTCACCATACTTAAATATCTAAAACTGTAGGGGAAGGCTGATATACCTTAACACCCTTTTTTCAATACAGTTTTTTTGCTTATAAAAAAAAATCTTTTTTTTTATTTATTTATAATTACTTACGAAAAAAAAAGGTTAGTTAGAGAAAAATGGTAAAAGATCTTTTGGGAAGAAAGAGACCAGCACATTGACATTACAATACTAGAAGGCAAAGTAAGAATAGAACCTCCCCAAATGCACCCCTTCCTATAATGGTCAAAAGTTCAAAATCATCAACACCCATCTTATGTCTTTGAAGGCGCATATATTCTGTCTCCTGTTGCTCTAAATATTTCAGAATATCCATTTGCTCTTCCTTCGAAACTTCAGCATCAGCAAGCTTTCTCTCCACTATCCAGCGCCTATTTTAGGAGGAACACTAAGTAAGTACAACATGGAATTACTTGATGAGACCAATATGTTTACAAGCATATGGAAAATTTTATTGCATTCAATAGAAGCAAGAACTAACAGGCAGGAAATAAAGACAATACAACAATACTAATCAACACATGCACAATGGAGTACAAAATGAAGGGAAATTTGCAAAATTAGACTTTGTTGTTTTGGCATATAACAATTTCCTGGAGAAAATGTCTTCAGTGGAAAATATTTTCAATGGATTTTCTGTTATATGGTTGAGACTGAAATTAAATTTTCAGTGTTTGGCTGTATTGAAAATAACTACAGTAAAATAAAAAATAAAAAACTCACAAGAAAAAGGTAGTAATGGTTGTACAGCACTGGTGATGGAGAAGTTAGAGGGAAGAGGGAGAGGAAGATGGTGGTGTTGGCAAGAAAGAGGGAGTAAAGGAAGGAGGAAATGATGGTAGCAACAGCGTAGTGGTGGCAAGGCATACTTATACATTAATTCACTGCGTTAATATTTATACTTCAATTTAATTGGAATAAGCTTAATGTTAAAAAGAAGAGCTGCTCTTTTTTTCATACTTCTGAAACTTTTCAAACCACTGGAAATAATTGTTCCTTTTTGTGTATTAAATGCCTGGATTTCACATTTTAATCTCAGATTAAAGGTTAGACTACAAGAAAAATGGTATTGCTTCTTGAAGATTTATATAAGTACACAAAAGTTAAGCATTATAGCTGCAATTCCAATCATGCAAAATTTAGAAAGAATAAAAAAATTCATGGAAGAAATCCAAACAACAAAATGACCGAACTCGAAGATAAAATCAATAGAAGTATTCCAAGTCATGACTCAGGAAGTAAACACAAGCCAAGAATGGTCAAAAGTCCAACGTTATGCCACCACATTGCAGAAGAAACTACATCATAACAATGTCAAAATAAACAAAAAGAAAAAGTGCAAACATTTCTCCAACACATAGAACAGTCCCTCACAGCATCAGGTCATATAAGTGTTGACAAACTTACCTCTCCTTCCTATCTTGCAAACACTTCATTTGGGACTTGTAATGGTTCTCAATATACTGCTTGGCTGCTGCTGCCCTCTGTTGTGCTGCATCTGAAGGTACTTCATCATTCACAGACTTATGTGCATCCTTCCCACTTTCCGTTTCCTTCTTGGAGGGTTCAGTTTTCACTCTAGGTTGGAATTTCTTAAACCAACTCCTTGCAGAATCCATCACTCTCGCATTCAATCACAACGTTGCATTCTTCTTCCAATTCTATAAACAATAACTTTAAAAAAGAAAAATCATCAATTTTGTGTTCCAAAAATCAGATTATGATCAGCAAGATGATTCAAGAATAATACTAAAAACAGAAATAGCATCACAATTTACACAATTATTTTTAAAAACGAAAATTTACATGGAAATAAGGTTTAAATACACTGTTAGTCCCTAAAATTTAGCACATGAGCGACTTTCACCCCTAAAGTTTAAAGTGCTCACTTTTAGTCCCTTAGATGACATGGAAAAACTTAAAACTGACACGTCATCACTCCTTAGGGACTCCCTAAAATTCAGCACATGACTTTGATTCTTGAAGTTTAAAGTACTCACTTTTAGTCCCTTAGATGACGTCGAAAAACTTAAAACTGACACGTCATCACTCCTTAGGAACTCCCTAAAATTTAGCACTTGAGCGACTAAGGGCTGTTTGGTATGGTAGTTTAAGCAACACTTTTCAGTTTTTAAACAACAATACACGTATTTTCAAAAAATACAAACAACGTTACCAAACAGCCCCTTTGATTCTTGAAGTTCAAAGTGCTCACTTTTAGTCCCTTAGATGACGTGGAAAAACTTAAAACTGACACGTCATCACTCCTTAGGGACTCCCTAAAATTTAGCACTTGAGCGACTTTGATTCTTGAAATTTAAAGTGCTCATTTTTAGTCCCTTAGATGACGTGGAAAAACTTAAAACTGACACGTCATCACTCCTTAGGGACTCCCTAAAATTTGTCCCTACCCTAAAATTTAGCACATGAGCGACTTTGATTCTTGAAGTTTAAAGTAATCACTTTTAGTCCCTAATATGACGTGGCAAAACTTAAAACTGACATGTCATCAGTCCTTAGGAACTCCCTAAAATTTAGGACATGAGCGACTTTAATCCCTAAAGTTTAAATTAGCTCACTTTTAGTCCCTTATATGACATGGCAAAACTTAAAACTAACAATCACTCCTTAGGGACTCCCTAAAATTTAGGACATGAGCGTCTTTGATCCCTAAAGTTTAAATTTGCTCGCTTTTAATCCCTTATATGACATGGCAAAACTTAAAACTGACACGTCATCACCCCTTAGGGACTCCCAAAAATTTAGTATGAGCAACTTTAATCCCTAAAGTTTAAATTTGCTCGCTTTTAGTCCCTTAGATGACGTGGAAAAACTTAAAACTAACACGTCATCACTCCTTAGGGACTCCCTAAAATTTAGGACATAAGCGTCTTTAATCCCTAAAGTTTAAATTTGCTCGCTTTTATGAACCTTATATGACATGGCAAAACTTAAAACGAATACGTCATCACTCCTTAAGGACTCCCTAGAATTTTTAAGGAGCTAGCTGCATCAGGTTGTATAGCTGAGTGTAGTGTATAGGTACATTGGATTAGATCATGACATGTGCTGAGATTGTATTTAGACATGTGATCTTGATTGTATTAAGCATGTGCTGATGTATTGGCAGTTAGCTGGGTAGTTAGGCAGTTAGTTAGTTACTTGCCAATTAGAGATTGGCATGAGGGTATAAGAGAGGATTGTACGGTGAGGCAAAGAGGTATGTGAATGTAATGCAATTTTGTTCTTAACCATTTCCAATCTTTTCCCTTTTCTTGTGGAGGCCCGGTTGTCCTTGAAATCAACCAGAAAAATATCTTCAATTGTCCAAAGTCAATTGACAAATTGAAGAGACTTAATAATTGGCATCAGAGCAGTAACTGATCCATGGCAGAAACAAGAGCTACGACAAATAGTGAGAAAATTGCAACTTTAGCTGCCAAGTTCAAAGGGCATGATGTTACCTTGTTGGAGATGAAGCAACAATTTGTTGTAATTGCTCAGTTTATGCAAAAGGTGGATCAAAGATTGAGTAATACAGAGGTATGGGTTCAAGAAGAAAATCAGAGAGGGATTCAGAATGTGGAAAACTCCATTGTTGTATCAGGTGCCAAGCCTTTGAGATTGGAGTTCCCTCATTTCTCAGGGGTAGATTCAGCTTCATGGATTTACAAGTCTAATCAATTCTTTGCTTACTACAACACCCCTGAACATCAAAAGGTTCTAATGGCATTGTATCACATGGAAGAGGAAGCCTTAATTTGGTTTCAAGATGTTGAGAATTCTGGTTTGTTCAGTGATTGGAAGGCATTTGTTAATGCAGTGCGTGTAAGGTTTGGTGCTACTTCTTATGATGATCCAATGGAGTCACTCACAAGATTGAAGCAGACCTCTTCTGTTATTGCTTATAAAGGGCAATTTGAGGCTATTTCTAATAGGGTTCGAAGCTTGTCTGAGCCTCATAAACTGAGTTGTTTTCTCATTGGGCTTAAGGATGAAGTGAGACTTCCTATAAGGATGTTAGGTCCCAAGAACCTTAATGAAGCTTTTGGCCTTGCTAAGATGCAAGAGGAGTATCTCTGGAGTTGTAGAAGGTCTAGCAAGATTCCTCATGATGGTTCAAGACCATCCATTCTTGGAATTCCTAAGCCTGAGAACAGCAACTCTACATCAAAATCAAGAACCAAGGTGCCTCTGCAAAGACTGACAGCTGCTCATATGGAAGAAAGGAGGAAGAAAGGTCTATGTTATCATTGTGATGAGAAGTGGCAGAGTGGACATCAGTGTAAGGGAGCAAGGATTTTTCTCTTAGGAGTTTCTTTTTCTCAAGAATTGCCTTCCTCTGGTCCACAACTTGTGGAGTTGGAGGCAGATGGGTCTGTGGTCTTGTTAGAAGGTCAGGATGTGCTGCAAGATTCACCTGAGATTACACTATATGCATTAGTGGGCAATCCTTCTCCAGGCACAATGAGAATTGAAGGGAAAATTCAAGGGCACTGCTTGGCGATTCTTATTGACACTAGCAGTACCCACAACTTTCTGGATGCTGGGTTGTGTTCAAGCTTGAAGTTGGCCATTGATCCAGCTCTAGCTTTTGATGTGAAGATAGCCAATGGGGCTACAGTGAAGTCACTTGGTGCTTGTCAAGATTTGCAAGTTCAAGTGCAAGGTCATCACTTTTGTATGGATCTTAATGTGCTTCCTTTAGGAGGGTGTGATTTAGTTTTGGGTACTCAATGGCTCAGAACATTGGGGTTAATACAGTGGGATTTTAATCTGCTTACTATGGCATTTCAGTGGCTTGGCAAGACAGTGATTCAAAAGGGATTGAGGCCATCTCATTCCTCCCTTCAAGATGCAAGCCATTTCTTCAAGAAACCTGCTAGGAAGGGCCTTTTGTTGTAGATCACAGCCCAACTTTTCACTGCTGAACCTACCTTGCCTGTACCTAAACTAGAGTCTTTATTGGAAGAATTTGCAGTTGTGTTTGAGGTTCCTCAAGGCTTGCCTCCTTCTCGGGGTCATGAGCATAGCATTCCACTGAAGGAGGGCACTCAAGCAGTGTGTGGAAGGCCTTACAGGTATCCCTATTTTCAGAAAACTGAAATTGAGAAAATTGTTAAAGAACTTTTAGAAGTTGTTTTCATCACCTGTTCTGCTAGTTAGGAAAGCTGATGGATCTTGGCGAATGTGTATAGATTATAGAGCTCTAAATCAGGTCACTATTAAAGATAAGTTTCCTATACCAGTAGTGGATGAACTGCTTGATGAATTATGTGGTTCAATGATCTTTTCTAAGCTTGATTTAAGGTCTGGTTACCATCAGATTAGAATGAAAGCTGAGGATGTGCCTAAAACTGCATTTAGGACTCAAGAGGGTCACCATGAATTCTTGGTGATGCCTTTTGGTCTCACAAATGCTCCTTCCACTTTCCAAGCTCTTATGAATGATTTCTTTAAACCATTTTTGAGGAAGTTTGTTCTAGTTTTTTTTTATGATATCTTGGTCTATAGTCAGTCCTTAGCAGACCACTTGAATCACTTAAGGGCAGTGCTTAGTGTTTTGCTTCAAAATCAGCTTTATGCTAAGAAGAGCAAGTGTTCCTTTGGCTGCTCTGAAGTGGAGTATGGGGCACATTGTGTCAAGTGAGGGTGTCAAAACTGATCCTAAGAAAGTTATGGCTATGCAGCAATGGCCAACTCCTACTTGTGTGAAAGCTTTGAGAGGTTTTTTGGGGCTCACAGGTTATTACAGGAAGTTTATCAGAAATTATGGTCTCATAGCTGCACCCTTGACTAATTTGCTGAGAAAGGATGTTTTTAAATGGTCTGTTGAGGCTAATTCTGCCTTTCAACACCTCAAGGCTGCTGTCATGAATCCCCTTGTCTTAGCTTTACCTGATTTCTCTAAGCCATTTATTATTGAGTGTGATGCCTCAGGAGTGGGAATAGGTGTTGTTTTGATGCAAGGACAGAGGCCTATAGCCTTCCACAGCCAAGCTTTGAAGGGCAGAAGTTTGCACCTTTCTACTTATGAAAAGGAGTTCTTGGCCTTGGTTACAGCTGTCAAAAGGTGGAGACCTTATCTTCTTGGCAAGCCATTCATCATTAAAATTGATCACCAAAGCTTGAAATTCTTGTTAGAGCAGAAAATAGGCACCCCCAACACAGCAAAAATGGATTTCTAAGCTTTTGGGTTATGCTTTTGTGGTGGAGTACAAGAAGGGTCAAGATAACAAGGTTGTTGATGCCTTGTCCAGACTGGGATGCTCTTTTGATGAGGTGGCAGACCCTAATGCACACCTATTTCTCATTTCCTTTCCAAGCATTACTTGGATTGAGGAATTACAACAAAGTTATCTCAATGATGAGGTGTCACAACAGCTCTTGACTGCTCTTAAGCAAGGCACTACTCCTAAGCATTACACTTTGCATAATGGTCTGATTCTACATAAAGGAAGGATATTTTTGGGGCCATCCTGTTGTTTAATATCTAAGGTGTTGTCTCGTGTTCATGACAGTCCCCTAGGTGGCCATTCTGGGTACTTGAAATCTTTTCATAGGTTGAAGCAGGACTTTTGGTGGCAGGGTATGAAGTCTGACTTGAAGACTTATATCAAGGAATGTGTTGTATGTCAACAAATGAAGCATGAGACTTGTAGGCCAGCTGGGTTGTTGCAGCCACTTCCCATTCCTTCTAAGCCTTGGTTTGATATTAGCATGGACTTTGTGGAAGGTCTTCCAAAATCTCATAGAATGGATGTTGTCTTTGTGGTAGTGGATCGGCTTACTAAGTATGTCCACTTTATTGCCTTATCTCATCCTTATTCAGCCTCCAAGGTTGCTACCTTATTTGTTGAACATGTGTTCAAACTACATGGGATGCCTAGTTCAATTGCTAGTGATAGGGATCCTGCCTTTACTTCCCTTTTCTGGTCTGAGCTGATGAGGTTGCAGGGTGTTCAATTGGCCATGTCTTCTTCTTATCACCCTCAGACTGATGGCCAAACTGAGGTGGTGAATAGGAGTCTTGAGCAGTACCTTAGGTCCTTCACTAGTGACAAACCAGCTAAATGGGTTGAGTGGTTACCTTTGTGTGAGTATTGGTTCAATACTAACTTCCATGTTTCAACTAAATGTACTCCCTTTGAAGCTTTATATGGTATCCCTCGCCCTAAACTCCTTGATTATATTCCTGGTACCATTAAGGTTGAGGCTGTGGATAGGCAGCTGCATTCTAGGCAAGAGTTGATTGCTGTTTTGAGGCATAATTTGGTGCAAGCTCAGAATGCCATGAAACTACAAGCAGACAAGCATAGATCAGATAGATTTTTTGAAGTTGGTGACTGGGTTTACTTGAGGTTGCAGCCATTTAAGCAGAAATCCCTGGTTCACAGGGCTTCTCACAAGCTCTCTCCGAGGTTCTATGGACCCTTCCAACTTCTTCAGAGGATTGGAGCTACTGCTTACAAGTTGCAATTACCTCCTGAATCCAAAATTCATCCAGTTTTCTATGTTTCTTGCCTTAAGAAGCAATTGGGGCAACATGTTCTTCCAATTCCTGCCCTACCAGCTGTGAATGATGAGGAAGTTCTCAATCCTGAACCTGTGGCTATTTTGGACAAGAGGGAGCTCAATCTACACTCAAGAGTCATCGCTGAGTTGTTGGTTCAGTGGCAAGGGGGTTCTGTAAAAGATGCCACTTGGGAACCCCTGCATTCTCTTTCAAGGCAGTTCCCTCACCTTGTGGGCAAGGTGTTTTAAGGAGGGGGTATTGTTAAGGAGCTAGCTGCATCAGGTTGTATAGCTGAGTGTAGTGTATAGGTACATTGGATTAGATCATGACATGTGCTAAGATTGTATTTAGACATGTGATCTTGATTGTATTAAGCATGTGCTGATTGTATGAAGCATGTGCTGATGTATTGGCAGTTAGCTAGGTAGTTAGGCAGTTAGTTAGTTACTTGGCAGTTAGAGATTGGCATGAGGGTATAAGAGATGATTGTACGGTGAGGCAGAGGGGTATGTGAATGTAATACAATTTGGTTCTTAACCATTTCCAATCTTTTCCCTTTTCTTGTGGAGGCCCAGTTGTCCTTGAAATCAACTAGGAAAATATCTTCAATTGTCCAAAGTCAATTGACAGATTGAAGAGACTTAATATAAAATTTAGTATGAGCAACTTTAACACCTAAAGTTTAAATTTACTTGCTTTTAGTCCCTTAGATGACGTGGCAAAACTTAAAACTGATAAGTCATCACTACTTAGGGACTCCCTAAAATTTAGCACATGAGTGATTTTAATCCCTGAATTTTAAATTTGCTTGCTTTTAGTCCCTTAGATGACTTAGCAAGACTTGAAACTGACACATCATCACTCCCTACTCCGTAGGGACTAAAAGAGAACACTTTCAGTTTGTAAGGAACTAAAATCTATCACTTCAAGTTTCTCATGGACTAAAAATCTATCACTTCAAGTTTATTAGGGACTAAAATCGATCACCTCAAGTTTTGTAAGGACTAAAACCGACCACTTTAAATATGTTAGGGACTATAAGCAATCAGTTTAAACTACTTCAGGGACTAAAATCGCTCATAGTCTAAAGTTTAGGGAAAATCAGCACACATAACCCACTATGATGAAGAAAACAACATGTATAGTTAGATTCACAGTTCACTATACTTGACTCTCTTAACAAGCTTGAAAATTTATACCATCAGCTTTGTTTGGCTAACGAGAAACCAAAAGGACACTAAACAACAAGAAAATCAAATCCTCGTGTACATAGCAAAACTGTAAAAATACAAATTAAACACGCAATCAACTATTTTACAGCTACACAAAACTGACCAAAGGTCAATCTAATATCAATTAGGGTTTGCTCTTCACGCTCTTTCATTTTCAAAAAAAAAAAACAAAAAATTGTCTTTCTCTGGAATTCAGGTTCAGAAAACAAATCACCGGAAAAAAAAAATTAAATAAATAAAGAGAGTGGAATTAAAAAGAGTACCTAATGGCAGGAATTGCAGAGAAAGAGCAAGGAATTGAAATTCATGGAAAACTCATTCACATGCAAACTAACACTTTAAACTGTCACAACAACCAGCCCCACTTTGTGACTTTTTGTTTACTCTTATCCTTGCTAACAAGGAAAATTTCTTTCAAAAGGAATTTGTTTTTAAAATTAAAAAAGAAAAAAAAAAGATTTTGAAAGTTCTACCTAGCACGGGTGATGACTGACACGTGGCAGTTTGGGGACGGTGAGGCCGGCGTGATTTGAACAACGTGAAAGCACGATCAAATGCTTTATTGCCACGTCGGATGGGCATAAATGCGCGCGAATTGGGCTTTACGCGTTTTTTTTTAAGGGTGGGGTAATCTTGGCCGTACACGTGTTACGGGTGTTGTGTAAGCAAGTGATGTGGTAGGTGATAGGTGACCCAGCGTTTGTTTGTGAGAGACTGGAAAGGAAAGTGAAAAACCGTGTGGATAACTGAACCATGGTTAAGCTTACGCAGTTCAGGTTTAAAGAGCAATGCGGCCCATGCCATTGTTTGTCGCCCAAAACAAGAATAAAAATTAATTCATATTTTATTTATTTTACCATTTTTGTAGTATAAATTATGATAAATATTATTATTGTCGGGTAAAGAAGTAATTTCAGATGTGAGTACAAAGTAAAACCAATAATAACTTTTAGACTGTAACATGAATTATTCTGAAAACTAGTGAAAGTCTCGTACATTGCACGACTTTAATCATGAATTTTCTTTATATTTTTTTTTTTTTGAGAAATAATAACTAAATGAGTTATTATTACATCATTTTAAAACTCATTTCTAACTAAATGAATGATTATTATTATATAAAATGCATAATTTTTGTATATTTATCCTTATATATAATATCTGTAATTAAAATTATGAATAAAAACTTTTTTATTTTTTTTATAGTTCTTTATTTATTAATGAAGAGTATGGTTCGAAATCAAGTAGTTAAATCTTTTCTAATACTTGCGTATTATTATATTATTGTTAATCTCATATGCGTAAGTTGCAACTCAAAAAAGACAAAAACAAAAAAAACAAAAACATGGGTGCAAGGCAGATTTGATGGGAAGACCATTGTTGAATATATATAAGTTTTGAAATTTTGATAATAGATTTTTATTTGGAGTAGGATTTAAATTTCTGAAACTTAGATACATGTTGCATGTTTGATAAAACACTTATTGTTACTTTATCTAAAAAATAATTGATAAGAATAAATAAATTTTTGTCTTCTTTCTCAAAAAAAAAAAATGTTGTTGTCTTTATCAACTGAAACTTAGATGTATTTTACATGTTTTGTTAAAACATTTATTGTTACTTTATCTAAAAAAAAATTGATAAGAACAAATAAGTTGTGGTCTCTATCAAATGAAACTTAGATGTATTTTGCATACTTTGTTAAAACACTTATTATTACTTTATTTAAAAAAATTGATAAGAACAAATAATTAAGTTGTTGTCTCTATCAACTGAAACTTAGATACACGTTACATGTTTTGTTAAAACACTTATTCTTATTTTATCAAAAAAATCATGTTGCATGTTTTATTAAAACACTTATTGCTACTTTATCTAAAGAAATTGATAAGAACAAATAAGTTGTTGCCTCTATCAACTGAAACTTAGATGCATGTTGCATATTTTGTTATAACGCTTATTGTTATTTTATCTAAAGAAATTAATAAGAACAAATAAGTTGTTCTCTCTATCTAAAAAATTGTTTTTATCCAAAATATTGTTGTAATTTGGTAAAGCCACTTGGCGCAACTACGGCTTCTAAGCCCAATTTTTATTATATAGTATATGATATGATATGATGATATATGATATGATGTGATGTTGAAGAACTAGAAAACATAATAGTATAACATTACTCATAAATAATTATATTTTACCATTTTATAGGATAAAAAATAAATGTTAAAATACAATCAACACCCTTCCAATTTGGTCCCTGAACCATATGCTAAATACAATAATTTCATTTCTAAGAGCATATAGTTTAGGGACAAAATTGGTTTTTTTTTTTTTTTAAATATCATAGACATGTTTCAGGGGCGGAACCAAACTTCTCAAACATTAGATTTTTGCCCCTAAATTCACCTAAAATTTTACAAAAGACATATGGTTAATCCCCCCCCCCCCCCCCCCCAAACTCTTCATATTTCTTGTATGATTCAATTAAATTAGTTCAATTTTATATTTATTATAATTTTGGCCCTCCATTTATAAAATCTTAGTTCTGCCTAACTTGTTTGACATTAGTACGAACCTTAAGAGTCGCAACTGTATTCTACCCTAAAATAATTTATCCTCAAATGTTTCAATTGAAGTATCTTTTGGATTGATCAAGTGGTCTAAATCTTAAAAATTTATCAAAATTTAAATAAATAAAAAATTATTGAAAGAGTATGGATCCGAGGGAGGCCATCAATTCTATTTCTAAACCCATAAAAAGGTACTCAAAGCTAGGCCTATTCATGGATATACCGGCACCGACAGAACCGGTCTAACCACACCACCCCGCCCGGCTCAGGGCTCCGCCAAAGGTTTCCAACATGGTGGTTGGCGGTAGATCTTCATTACCGATGTTGGACCGGTGCAACCATCGGCGTCGAGATGTGCACACCGACAAAGACCGAACCGACCTGAGTGTGTTTTATATATATAAATATATATATATATATATATATATACACACACACATATATCATACCGTTCTGAAAAGAGCTGAAGAGAAGAGGCCGCCTAAGCCTAACGCTCTCATCCATGAACAAGTAAAAAAAAAATTGAATTCTTATCCATGATCATGAACAGGCCTAATGTTCTTATCAAAAAAAAAAAAAAAAAAATTGAATTAAAAAAGAAGTTGACGTGTGTGAGTAAGGCTACATTTCTCAGTCAAAAAATGTGTATTAGGAGGAATAGCCAAATAGTCTCATCACTGAGTGTGAGTGGTCTTGTCTAGTAACTCTAGTGTCTTCCCACTTGCATTTTTTGAAAAAAAAATATTTAAAAAATAAATAAAAAATGCCATATGGCCCTATGGGTTACAGTCTTGCCACTTGCGTTTTTTGAAAAAAAAAAAAAAAAATGCCACATGTATCAGTCACTAACTCACTGTCTTGCCACTTGCGTTTTTTGAAAAATAAAATAAAAAAATAAAAAATGATGTCGTATTTTCACTGTTTAAGTCACTGATGGAGTCATTTACTGTGCAAGATTTTTTTTTTTTTTTTTCTCTTTTCATCCCAGCCACACACATCTTTTCTCTTGAGTTGTCTCTTACTCAGACTCAGCTACTCTCATAATTTCATTTCTCCTCTTTAGTCTTTAGACTTTTGCTCCTCTCATGGTCTCACCTCTCAGACTTAGAACTCAGCCACTCATTAGTCATCAGCCACCTTCATTTTTCTTCATTTTTCTTCCCTCTCAATCTCAGAATCTCAAGCTCTCACCTAACCATTTTTCTCTTCTTTTTTGCTCTTAGCCACATAATGTTTCTTCCAAACCCTAATCCCACCAAACAATTAGTAGTGTTTCCCTCTCAATCTCAGATTTTCAAGCTTCCACCAACCATTTTTCTCTTCTCTTTTGCACTCAACCACATAAATTTTTTTCCATACTCATATAACCGAACGAACTGCACCGAGCCGCTAAGATTAACCACACCTTGTGTAGACCGATTTTTACCTTCCAAATGTGAGGTGCGGTCAAGCATAGTGTGAAACTGCACCCTATAGGTGTGGTGCAAAAACTCTCTCCAAAACCAACCAAACCGAACCGTGTACACCCCTACTCAAAACACGTTTTGGTAAATACCCTTGGTAAATATAACCACTACTCTTCTATTACTGAAAATTATCATCTATACTACTATGTAAGGGACTTCCCTATTTAGGATCCTCATTTTTTTTGTTCAAAAATGCCCCTACATCACTCTGTTTAAGTAGAGACAAAACTAAAGGACAATCTGGTAAAAATACAACCCTAACTTCCACTAAAACATTGTCTAAAAAATAGGGTCACTCTCTTGTAGATTTTCAAATTTCTTTATCTACTTATAAAGTAGATTCTCAAAATAAAAAAATTATATATATAATAAAAACATGGAATTATTTTTTTTGCTACAAAATAGGACTACTAAAAAATAAAAATAAAAAAGCCTCGTCACACACGCAAAGCACATATAATATGAAGCTAGTCATAATAAAGATGGTGTAAATTGATAATCAAATTACCGATAAAGCCGAAGATATCCATTATCAATATCTTTGAATTCATTTGCCTATAAACCAGCAACCTATAGTCTTTGGTAGAACTCTATCTGGGCATAAAATTTAGTTAGGCCAAGAAATTTATTAGTTCAAAATTCTGAGAAGTTTATAGGCTTATAGGATATCTTCTCGCTCAGCTAGGGCACTCACTAAGAAATATCTGGAATATTATTTAGTCACAAATATCCATGTTTTTACTTCAAGATTAGTTCGTTTAACAACCTTATCCTTTTTTAGCTTCCTTGAGATAATAAGAGCTTATTTGGTTTAGCAGTTTCCGCAACTCAATTCTCAGTTTCCATAACTCATAACTCAAAAATGGTGGGATCCATAGCAAAAAGGTTGTTTGGCCAAACGATAACTCTGTTTCCATAACTCAATTCTCTGATTTTTGAGTTATGATTTATGGAAACTGAAAACACATTTTGGCTGTTTTCAATTTCCATAACTCATAACTCAATGGTATTTTTGTAAATAAAACTACTTACCCGGTCCCACAGTCAGAACAAATCACGTGGTGCGCTCCTTTTCATACTCTCTCCAACGGCTCTTCAGTCATATCAGACTCCTCTCTTCACTTCAGTAAAGCAGAGCATCTCCATTCCAGTACTCCTAGAAGAAGCTCTCACTGGCCTGACCTCCTCACGCACTATTTCACCGCTCTGAGCTCAGCCAACCGCGCCGCCGTGTCATGGTAACACAATGCTTCTCTGTTTTTTTTTTTCCCCTTTTTTTTCGTTGTTTGATGTTTGGGTAAGCATTTTATTTGATTTATTGAAACCGTGGTTATGGGTTTGCTTCAATGGTTATGGGTTTGCAGTTTTTTTCTTTTTTTTTCTTTGTTTGATGTTTGGGTAAGCATTTTATTTGATTTATTGAAACCGTGGTTATGGGTTTGCAGTTTTTTCTTCTTTTTTTCTCTGTTTGATGTTGGGTAAGCATTTTAGTTGATTTATTGAAACCGTGGTTATGGGTTTGCTTCAATGGTTATGGGTTTGCAGTTTTTTTTTTTTTTTTTTTCTCTGTTTGATGTTTCGGTAAGCATTTTAGTTGATTTATTGAAACTGTGGTTATGGGTTTGCTTCAATGGTTATGGGTTTGCAGCTTTTTTTTTTTTTTTTTTTTTCTCTCTGTTTGATGTTTCGGTAAGCATTTTAGTTGATTTATTGAAACCGTGGTTATGGGTTTGCTTCAATGGTTATGGGTTTGCAGTTTTTTCTTTTTTTTTTCTTTGTTTGATGTTTGGGTAAGCATTTTAGTTGATTTATTGAAACCGTGGTTATGGGTTTGCTTCAATGGTTATGGATTTGCAGTTTTTTCTTTAATTAAGATTGAAAGGCTTGTTAGACCATGCTTTGGCTGGGCTCCAGCGTGTCTCTTCGGCTTGTCTTAGTCGGCAATTTTTTTTCTTCTTTTTTTATAAAGTTGATGGGAAAATATAGAGATATGTGGATATTTTTGGATGAGGTTTTGTACGAATTTGATGATGCTTTTCTCTTCTTCTATTTTTAATACAACTGTACACGTCGGAGACTTGGGTGTTGTTCATCGGTGATGATGGTACTGACGAGGCGAGGGAGGTTGAGACATTTTTCTGGGTTTGGGTTTCTGCTTTGGGAGAGAGACAGGGCTGAAGGGGAAGGGGAAATGAGAAAAAGAGAAATTTTGATGGGGATGAAAATGGTACGCGGGTAACAAAACAGAAGTGGTCTGACACAGTAACAGTTGTGGGGTCCATGAATAGTGTGAAAAATATTGAGTGATAGAAATTGGGTGATGAAGGCAAACGAATGTGAAAAATTGAGTGATGAGTGATGAGTGATGAGTGATGAGTTATGAGTGATGAGTGATGGAAATTGAGTGACGGAAATTGAGTGACCAAATTTTGTTGGCCAAACAGGCTCTAAAAATCCATTTAAAGATTCAAAACTAGGCTCTCGAGTGGATGGAATTGATGGAATTTTGAAACAAAATTTGGTAGAATTTGTGATAAATACAATTAGGTAGAGATGGAAAGGAAAAACCAATTCAACTTTGTAGTTTGTAGACTTGTACAACCATGCAAAAACTAACATACTCCAACACACAGAGGCCTATATATTTAGATATATAATAATTGGTTGGAACGCACGGTTCTTTATCGTTACCTATGGTAGCTTATTTGAGGAAATTTAAATAGAGAACAAAGGATAATTTTTGGATTAATACGAGATAATCTGGCCTCCTTAAAAGATAAGTTTGGATGATAAATTAAAACCAAATAACAAGAAAACTAAAACTCCTAAAAACTAGAACAAAATAACAACACAAACGTTAAAATACCACTACTGACATAACATTCAAATACCAAACTAACTTAACACAAATTAAGGCTTCAAAAAGCCTTAACACAAATTAAGGAAAACACCATTCCACAGCTACCAATCCTCTGAGATCCCATCTGCCAAGCAACAAACTTGTGCACGTAACATTGGTATAAATGGTACTCCTTGAATTAGTTTTTTCTCATATTAAAAAGCTAAACAATCAAATAGAGAGATGTTGTTTACCAAAACAAAGATGTTTAAAAAGCAAAACAATCAAATAGGCATGTTGAACGATCTTCCTGACTGTGTATATTAATGGACATCTTTGCAAGATTACCCGTTAAGTCACTCTTGCAATTCAAGTGTGTTTGCAGATCATGGTGTAATCTTATCAAAGATCCCATCTTCATTACCATGCATGTTAACCGATTTGCTGTAAGCAACACTGGGTACCCGTTTGTTTCAACTTTTGAAGCCCAAAAGTTGCGTTTTCAAAAAAGTCAGCCTAAAAATAGTGTTTGGTTAGTATAAAACGCAACTTTTTCAAAAAGTTGTGTTTTATATTTGTGAAGAGAACGCGCGTTTGATATTTGGAGCTCTGATGGTCCATTTTGTTAAAAGTTCGTGGGCGTTTGATATATCCGTTTGGAGTGAGTTGGCAATTACCAAATTGCCCTTCAATAAAGGATGCTCATTGTAAAATGTGCTCCCCCCTAGATCGAGGGTTTTACATGGAGTCACCACTTATTTAATTTAAAAGGAAAAATAAGAAAACCTTTAATGAAAAATATTTCTGTTGTATTAATGTATATGACAATTTACATCGAATTTTATAACAAAAATTTACAATGCTTTTTGTCCTAGATACAATCTAAGAAAAGTAAATTACATTACTTTATTTCCTAGTTACATTCTAAAAAAAAAGTAAAATTGTATATACAAGAGCATAGTCTAGAACCCTTGATCTTGGTTCGGAGGCTAATTTACGAGATGGGAAGGGATTAAGCATCCATCTCGCCCGGTAAAACCGGTCTCCTAGGTTAAGGTGGCCAATGTCATGTCATGTCAAACAAATATAAAGAATATGTCAGATAAACATGTAATTTGCAGGAATTGTAAAAAAATATGTGTTAGGGGAATTTGACATAAAGAGAAACAAAAAAAATAAATAAAACTTGTTAGATAACAATTTTAATGTAAAAAAATGAAGGTAATGGCATGTTCATCCAAGAGATCAATATAAATAAAGAATTCCAAGCCTAGACATGTTCATCTAAGCATGTGAAGGAAAAACAAAATTGTCATGTTATTTGTCGTCAACATAATTGCAAAGAGAAACAAATAAAAATAAAACCTTTAAGCATATTTGATCATCCAAGCAATTATGAAGAGAAGTAAAGGAAAAACCCTAGACATGTTTATCTAGACAAAATCGAAATACTTTGACATGTTTGTTCAAGCATTTAAAAAAGTAAAACAACTACCTAGACATGTTCATCTAAGTATTAAAGAGAAAGTTGTGTTTTAGCCTAGAAGTGCTCATCTAAGCATTCAAAAGAAAATTGTGTATTAGCCTAGAAGTGTTCATCTAAGCATTCAAGAGAAAGTTGTGCTATAACCTAGAAGTGTTCATCTAAGCATTCAAGAGAAAATCAATAAGACATATAGGCATGTTCATCCAAGCATAGCATAAAAGAAGTGAATAATGATTTGTAAGCATTTATTCTAGCATGTACAAAAAATTAAAGAACACAATTAACTACTTACCAGCATAAATTAAAAAAGGGGAAGTGATCACTTAAAGGGCTAGGGAGAAAGCAAGGAAGTACTAAACTACAACCAAAGTAAAAATAATGGTTGCTCAACAGCTTTTCTTTTTTGCTTTCTCACTAGCTCTCTAGAGGGAATTCGGGGTCCAGAAAATGGAAGAGGTCTTCTTCATTTATAGGGGAAGGGATGGCTTAGCTTTAAAGCTAAGTTATTAGCTTTCTTCTGAAGCTAAGGGAGGAGATAACCTGTTTAAATGAGCTGGAACGGATTTGGTGTTAATCCCCATTCAAATTTTGAAATGATGCTGCACGGCTGCTTCATATTTTAGCTCTAATTTTCCGCTCAAAATTCCAATTGATTCAAGATGGGTTTTTTTTTAAAGGAAATTCAATTATCTACAACTTTTATAGAAATAGAGAAATCCAAATTTCAACGTTTTTCTGGCCAAAAATGCGATTTACGTTGCTGCTGAAGATAATGACGTTTTTTGAGCATTTTCCTTTCTTTTTTTTTTGAATTTTTCATGGATCATATCTCCAATTTTTTTTTTTTTTTTTAAAAGATCAGATAAGATGCCATAAAGAAAAACATTTTTTATTATTTCTTTAAAAAAATGAAATAAAATGAAATCCAATCAAAAATCACACTTAATTAATTTTAAATTAGTTCTTGTGAGAACCAATCAAAATTAAGTGTTTAGAATATGATGTGATCAGGTCCATCGTATAGGCGAGCCATGATCATTGAAAATTGTTTATATGATAACTTTTGATCAGGTGGTCCGATCAAAACCCATGACATACCATTATGATCATTAAAACATCAAGATTTGCTTTGTATCACAAATCTAAAGATCTACCGGTTGGTTAAATGCAAGTTGTAAAATTGGGTGTCTACACTCATGTCTTCAGAGTCTCACGCATAGTGCCTCATTCCTCTCATCTCATCTCATCTCTCTGCTCTGTGCAAAGTCAGCTCCCTCACGCCTCTCACTCTTCTCTCTGCTCTGCCCTCTCCGTGGTAAAAGTCTCTCTTGCCTTTTGTCAAAAGGACCCAAAACTCTGCTAAAAAAAGCAATAATATCATGGTACAAGACTCATAAAACCACATTAAACTACACAAAAAAATAAGAGTTGAAGAAAAGCACACACCCTGTGAGGTTAGTTGAGAAAACAAGGAAGACCCAGTTCTTGATTCAGCTAAAGAAATAGACCCAGATGAAGAAAACTTATGGAAGTGAGTGAAAACTTAGATGGGTTTTCTTCTTGGGGTTGAGAGCTTAACACAGTGTCAGCTAAGAAAGCAGAGCAAACAAATAAAAAACACAGAGGTGGCTTTGTGGTTTTGGGTGGACAAAGAAGTGTTATTTTATTGTTCTAATAGGGTCAAAGAAAGTGGTTTGTGGCTGATAAGTGAGGCTAAGAATTAGCGGCTGAGAGATCTCCATCTAACAAAAAAAGGAAAAAAAAGAAGAAGGAAGTACAGATGAAAAGAAAAAAAAATAAGGAAAAAAATAAAATAAAGAATAAGAAATTAGAATTGAGAAATGCTATCACAATATTTTTACAATATTTTCACAATAAATCTTAAGTGGTAGGTTATTATTAGCTAATATTGGTGAGAAAAAAATAATTTTTTTAGAAAGAGAAAAAAATAATTTTAATAGTACGTTCAAATTAAAATCAGTATCAATTTTTATCACAATATTTTCACAATACTTTCACAATAAATCTTAAGTGGTAGGTTATTATTAGCTAATATTGGTGAGAAAAAAATAATTTTAATAATACGTTCAAATTAAAATCAGTATAAATTATCACAATACTTTCACAATAAATCTTAAGTGGTAGGTTATTATTAGCTAATATTGGTGAGAAAAAAATAATTTCACAATATTGATTTAAGTATGAAATAAACTTCCTTATATATACATTGTCCTTTTTGGTAATTTACCCTTCAAATTGCCACTTTTATAAGTGCTAGCCAAACATTCAGCTTTTTCAAAAAACATTTTTTAACAATTTTTATCAAACACTCAGCTTTTTGAAAAAACACTTTTTCATTATGCACTTTTTGAAAACTCAACTTTTTAAAAAAGCTCAACTTCAAAAAGCTGAACCAAACTCACCCTATATTGCTGTCACACGCCAAGGCTGTACTTTTGGTGGTAAGTGTTCAATATCCTTGTGACTTCTTATGAAACATTTAGTGAAGTCCATAAGATAACTATTGTTTCTAAGAGTCCGTTTGGATAAAACTTATTTTGCTGAAAACTGAAAACACTGTAGAAAATAATTTTTAAATGTATGAATAGTGTTGTGGAACCCATTTTTAATAAAAAGTTGCTAAATGGTACATTGGTGTGCACTGTACACTGACCGAAAGTCAAAAAACATGGCTAACCAAGAAAAAAAAAAAGAAAAAAAAAAAAGAGGCAAAACGCACAAATTGAAAACGCAGACACGCAAACGCTGTATCCAAACTGGGCTTAAGAGCATTATTATTGGTAGTGCTAAAAAACCATATTGCTATTTTTAGCACCACCGTCTACAAAATTGAGGCTGCATTGGTGGAGCCAAAGCCAAAAATTTGGCTTTTCACCTACAGTGACTCAAAGGTGCAAAAAAAAAAAAAATTATGTTGTGTTCACACTAGTAAGAATATTTTAATATTTTCTTTTCTTTTATCTTTTCTTCATTCTCTACCCCTCTGTGTCTCTCAATCTTCCTCTACTATCTCATTTTATCTCCTCTCTTCATCTTATAATTTTTTCTCTTTCTTCTCAAATTTTTTCTCTCTTTCTTCTCAAATTTTTCTACCCTATGTGAGGGTCTCTTCTTTTGCCGTGTGGGTGTGGGTGTGGTGGGTCATGCCATGGGTGTGGGTGTGGTAGGTCATTGGCGTGGGTCATACCGTGGGTGTGGGTGATCAAGTTCGTGGGTGTGGTTTTTGTGTGGTTTTTGGCTGATTTTGAGTGGTTTGCTGGGTGATAGAGTACATTTTTTTTACACCTAATATTATTTAAGTATCACCTATTTATTTTCAAACACCACTAAGAAGTTATTGGGCTTTCACAAAATATGTTTTGCCATATTATTATGTTAGCCACGAATATTTCATTATCTAAGTTGGTTCATGATTTAAATTATCACAAAAAGCCCAAAAAACTCATATCTTATCAAATTTTATTATTATTATTTAGTTAAGCCCAAAACCGGCCCTATGAGCCCAAAACACATATCACATTCTATTTAAAGCCCAAGAATACTTATGCTTGACAATATTTGAAAAGCCCCTGATTCAAGTTCATGGCAAAATAATTTTATCAATAGAATTCAAATTCATAATCAAAGCTCATGGTTTAAACCCATGGCAATTTTATCAATGGAATTCAAATCCATAATCAAAGCCCATGATTTAAACCCATGACAATTTTATCTATCAAAATCTCAATTCACATTGGCAACATCATCAAAAGCCCAGTTCTCGCTAGCAATATAAAAAAACCCAATTCTTATTGGCAACATCAAAAGCCCAACTCTCATTGGCAACATCAAAAGCCCAGTTCTCGCTAGCAACATCAACAGCTCAATTCTCATTGGCAATATTGAAAGCCCAACTTACATTGACACTATTAAAAACCCAAGCTAACTACTTGACACTATTTTATCAAAAGTCCAAGGTTATTAATACTTGGCAAAACACTATATCATAATTATTTCACTTAAAAGTCCAATGATGAACAATACTTTAGATTCTTAAACCTATTACTATAATATTACAAGCTCATGGAATATATGGCAATTATCTATTCTTAAAACCCATGGCAATCATCTTATAAAAGCCCATGGAAAGTTATGATTATTTATCTTAGACCCATGACATTTATATATTTCATATCATATTATAAACTCATGTTCATTATCTATCTTATATCACAACATTCATAATATTTATTTTCAAAACTCATGACAATTATTCACCTTACAAGAATATTATGATAAAAAAAATCATGAGAATATCACATTATTCCACTATAGTAGTTGTTACCATATTTTATTTGAAACCCATGGATATTGCCTCTATTTAAAACCCATGGTAAATATTATTCTCAAGAAATATTGGAAGTCATTATTTAAAAGACCCAAAGAAAATATCATTTACAAAATAATCCATGGCAAAAATTATGAGAAACCATTCAAATTGTTATTTAAATCCCATGGAAATTAATACTCAAAACCTATCATAAAAATTTATTAAAGCTCATGAACGCATTTCACTTTCACTAACAACTAAAGTCCATGTTAAATAAAAATCTTGGCAATATATGGTAGTTTTGTCTATTTTCTAGGGCTCACAATGAGAAAGCAAAAGGATAGGCCCAAGTGGAGAAAACCACCAAGTTAGAGGCCCACCAAAATACTCAACCCTCATGCCCAAGCCCAACATGAAATCTCAGCCAAAACAGTCCATGTGTGCAAACTGACCCAACTGGAGAACTCCATTCAGTTCTGCCTTCACTGGAGATTACCTTAAGAAGCAACTAAGTTCCCAAACCAAATTAGGAGTTGGCCACCTGTCCCACTGCCAACTCTGACGTGAACAACACTAGAGTCTGACATCTAAAAGCTAATAGGCAATAAATACCTTTCCTCTCCAAGTTTTGGTCACAACTCAAGGAAGCCATAATCAAGACCTCCAAGCTCATGAAATCCTTAACTAAATAGTTTATTTTCTTACTAAAAATGTATGTAATTGATTCATGAACCAAGCCCATGAATCCTAAGGGGGAAAATTTGGAAACATGTGGTTTAGAGGGTATAAAGGGATCTCCAACAGAACCTTCTGAAGTGGACTTAAATTTTGACACCTGGCTTGGGGTGTTGAATCCTACTTCCTAAGGTCCAAATCTCATTTGCAGCAATAGGATTTCTCCTTAATACTTGCCTTAATCCCATTGGTTGAACACAATCTTAGAATTCTTAGCATTTAATGCAAGATTATGTTGATTTTTACCTATGTGTGACATTGCCCAAAGAAGCAAAATAGCCCCAAAAGCAAATCTCCCATTTTAGGCCAAATCCTAGGATAATTATATCAGTTATTTTGCCCCTGAATCAGTCCTACGTTTTGGACTTTTGCTAATTAATACTCCTTTAAACTCCCTTATAAAAGCCTAAGCATACCAGCCCACAAAACACACACTAACCCCTCTAAAATTTTTGATTTTCTTGTCACTTTATTGTGGTTTAATCTCCCCAAGCTCATAAATCATTCCACTTAGCCCACACTCACTTAGCTTCAGACATTCCTTTTCTTTTTCTGCATATTCACAGTCCATAAATGCTTCCTAATTAGTCATAAACAACCCTTTATCCATTAAAGACTTAGTTTCAGCATTAACTCTATCATACCATCACAAGCTTACATACCCACTCACTCAAAACAGCTTATACTACCCTATTCATGCTCCATATATTTCCCAAGAATCTTAGTTCAGCATTTGCTGCACTGAGATGGAATCTCTCTCTCCCTTCATTCTATCATATTTTTTCTCTTTTACTTGTAATTATGAAGCCTTTAATCCTTGTTTATTGTTATTATGATGAAAGGCATAATATTTTGGATACTATAAAAGTTTTCCCTTATGTTGACTTAATAATAATAAGGAAAACATATGATTTTTACCATGTAAACACACTTATTAACCTGTCAAACGTCTACCGCTGGAGGTCTATCATATTCACTACTGGACCCTTTTTGCATCTTGTGTACTTGTTATAATGGACCCACTTTTATATTAACTAACTATGGAAGAAATGCATAATTTTTACTATACAAATACATTTATTGATTTTCCAAACATCTACCGTTGGACGTTTCTCTTACTTACTGCTAGACTATTATTTAAACACTTGTTGTAGTAGGCCATCCTTTGTGCTAGCTTATCTTTGCAGGAGGTATTTTTGGGGCATTATTATAATCTTTATTGGATGCAACCTAGACCTTGAGCAAAATGGGCCTTTCACACTTCACCAATAGCCTTTGGGTCATGTTCCAAGCCTAAAGTCGAGTTTCAGTCTTGACTCCCCTAACATCATGTGAGCGATGAAAAATGCCCCCAACACTGGGTTTGTGTTGTGGGTTTGGGTTTGGGTCATGCCGTGGGGTTGCTGGGTTTTTGACTGATGTGGGGCTGTTGGGTTTGGGGTTGCTGGGTTTGTGTTTGTGGTGATGGTGGCGTTGGTGGTGCCGTCATGAGTGCTTGAAGACAGTGAAGAACAAAGAAAAAATAATAAATTAATTAATTGTTTATTGTAGTGGATATATTATTTTATTGTATTATTTATATTATTTTATTGTATTGAAAACTAAAATAAAACCACTGATGTTGAGTGTTTTGTAAAGTGAGAAGATAAAATAGATAAAGTAGCTTTTTGCGGTGTCAAATAGCTAAATTTATGGCTCCACCAATGTGGATGCTCTGAGGAATATGATATGGAACCTTTCAGCATTGTAGGTTCATGCAATGGTGTAATATGTTTGAATAATTCTACAATGGTGATATGATTTTTTTATTTATTTATTTAATCCTATCACTAATGAATTCAAGGAGCTCCCAAAACCTGATGATCTAGTACACCAACATATAGAAAGAAGTTTTGAATTCATTGGTCTTGGATTTGGTTATGATCTGGAAAGTAATGACTACACATTGGTCAGAATTTCTTATTCTAAAGAATTGGAAGATCAATTTTATTCTAAAATTGATGTGTACTCATAGAGTACTAATTCTTGAAGAGGAAAGGAAAGTCTTATGCTTGGAACTCTTGTAATGAATTCTTTTTCAAAGGCATTCATTAATGGTGCTCTACATTGGGGGGGGTGTATCAAAGAAAAGGGGGAATAGTCGTTTTCTTATCATATCATTTGGTAAAAAATGAGGTAACTAAATACATAAAAGTACCTAAAATTGACTTGGGTGGAAGAGAATGTTATCCTTTTGATAGGAATGGATCACTTGCTATGGTTGCTAGTTCAACACATCATCAAAGGTTTGTTGGCGATACACTTGACATATGGGCGATGAATGAATATGGGGCTGAGAAGTCTTGGACCAAGCAATTAACTAATGTAACTTCAACTTTTCCTAGCAGATTGGTGGGATTTGGCAAGAATGAAGATCTTCTTATATTCTTCTTCAATTTGTACATCTAGAGCTCCTCCTTGCATCTTACTCAAATATGTACCTTTTGAACAATTTACAAGGGCTTTTAGCATCGATAATAATTTCGTACATGGCATAGAGGTGGTTAATCATATTGGGAGCCTAGTTACAATTGAAGGAACAAAAGTCCGCATCAAAAGAGAGTGCAAAATAGAGTGTAAAAACTCTTGGGTTGGGGGGGAGTTTATTGTTTTCTTTCTTCTTATATTCTTCTTCTTTCTTCGCTGCTATTATATTTACATATCATACTAATTTTCCTATGTTAATTCATAGTTGGTATCCAACAAAGTCCAAGCGAATAAAGAAGTTGAAGTTTACTACTTTAGATCAAGCTACCTTCCCTTTCTCTTTGATATTATATGTTTTTACATGAACTAGTTGTTTGGCTTGTGCTTTGCACGAGTTTTTCATTTGTGAATTTGTAAATACTAATCTTTTAGATAATTGCTACATTTTTTTAACAAATAATTTGTAAGAAAGATAAGTGTGGTGGTGCAGCCCACAACAACTTTGGTTTGTTGGGCCTGGACCCCCAATTAATTTGTATGTTGCTAAAGGGTATATAACCCACAATGGGAAATCCCCAGAGAAACTTGGCTGGAAGACGGTGGTATTAAACGGTTGTGAGATGGTTTGTTGCTAAAGATCTAGCTACTCGATGACGATTTCAGATAACCAAGGCACCTTTTAGGCGTCTAGAGCTAGGTCACCTTCCCCAGATGTTAGTTGATGTTTTTCTCTCTTTCTCTCTTGTTTCTCTCCTTGAAAAATGTTCCAACCCTTATCTAGCCCATGTTCTTCTTTTTTTATACCCTTTTGTTAGTAGACCCATAATGATAAGAGAATATTCTGCTAGCATGTGGGTCCCTCCACCCGTGATGCCTGGATGGTCCTTTGGGTCTAGGATGGTCCTTTGGGTCTAGGCTACTGTTCCAACGTGTCTAATCTTTATGTCAGGAATGAGGCCCATTGTTCTGTTGCTGATATGATTTCATTGTAACTTGAGCCCGACGTCGAATCTTGTGCTTGGCTAACAGACTCTCCCAAGGCATTACTTTCCTTCCTTGGGGGACAGATGAGGTTTGTTCGGCCACCATAAAGAATGTGACGACTTATGTGTAATTCAACTTGGGGCTCCTGCTTATGGGATGGGCCTGTGATTGGTGGTCCTCGGCCTATGTTTGGTATAAGCAAAACTTTGTGCTCACCACAATAAGTATTATCAAAGTGTTGAGTTTCATTGTATAATAGATTTCTATATAAAGATATACTAAAAAAATTTAAATTATCAAGGTGAAAAGTGATACCATTTCTCTTTTAAGAACTCAAAAGGTAAACTGGGAAAAATTTTCGTTCCTAATTAATATTTACTTACAAAATTTAGTTTATCATAAAAAATACATGGTAGATAATTGGCAATCAGTCTCCAATCTATGTAATATATATATATATATATATATATATATATATATATATATATATATATATATATATATATATATATATATTAATGGGTTAGGCTTAGAGAAAATCCAATTATATTCTACAATTGAAGTTCAATTTTGTGCCATGTGTCTTAAATTATTTATTTTTAGAGAGTTTTATTTCTTATTTTTGGAGCCAATTGTGAGACCACATTATAAATATTCATCCAAGTGAGTTATTGGGTACAAAAATCAAAGAGCCTAGAATTAATGAACTGTAAAAAAAAAAAAAAAAATGCTTCACAATATCAAAAATTAAAAATTCATAAAAAAAAATATATGGACAATTAATATTTTCTACCTAATAATATTCTTACTTGATTTTCTAAAGAGTTAAAAAAAATATAAGAATGACTATATATCAATAGTAATTAAATTATATAAATAGGAATTATACTATTCATTTTAATGTATATCTTTTAAATATACTCATGCATATGCATGGAGTTACAAACTCGTTCATTTAATAGAAAGATTACACACCAAGAAATTAAATTTATTAAGTTACCATACATAACAATCAACCAAAACAAAATTCCTTCAAAATACACATACTTAAGCATTTTGTCTCTTTCAAATAACAATAGCTTTTAATCTAATTAAAGCACAAAACTTTTTGAAAAATATATAATTACACTACACAATGTTATTGCAACTTCAAAGGCCAACATTGCTTAGCATAAAATCTTGTTTTATTTTGCTTTGAAAGAGTTTTGCAGTATATCACCTTCAATTTGTTTTCCGTTTAGTTTTTATAGCCGCATATTAGCCTATCAACAACTTATCACAATCCATGTGATTAATGTTTTATCATTCAAAAGAATGGAATCACTTTGTTTTTTAAGTGAACAAATTGTCTAAAATTAAAATGCATAAGTATATATCATTTTTTTTGTTGAGATTTTACAATTTTACATGCCATTTTTTAATATATATATTTATATTTATATTTATTTAAAATAGTAGTATATATATTTCTATATACAAACACAATTATAATAAACTAGTAAATTATCCATGCGATGCACAGATAATGTTGTAAAGTTTTATGTAAAATGATTTTGGAGAATGTTGTATATGTATTATAACAATTATATAGAACTTTATTAGTAATGAGTTCATCATAAAAAACAACAATTATAAATTGCACACACATATCTATTATAATTATTCAATTGAAGTAATGAGAAATTAAAAAAAAAAAAAAAAAACTTTGGAGGAATATTACAGAATAAAAGTTGATATAGAATGTGTCTTTCTCTTTATCATGAATTCTAAAACAAAATACACGTCTCAAACACCTACAGTCAATTACATCATTTACAAAACCTACAAATCCACAATGTCCGACCTTAGCATCAAAATTGTAATTGTCATTGTCACTCAATATAAAATGCAAAACCCCCTTATTTGGTTATAGCCAACTTATACAAGTTAGGATTAGATGAAACAATAATGTTAGAGTTAGGTAGGTGTCGTCGAAAGATAGAAAGTAAATGACATCGTTTTTGGCCTATGCGTATTTGACATGGAATGATATGAAGGGCTATGGGTAAGTATATATAAAGGAGTAGAAGTGAAAGAGATGAAAATGGTGAATTAAAACGCAAAGAGTTTTGTGTGTATGTGTAAGGGATAAAAAGTCTTGAAACATTCAACCAAATGATACAAAGAATATTTATTTTTTAATTAGAAAAGTCCTAAAACATTGAACCAAATGAAACAAAAAGTTAATATTTAATTTGTTCTTATCTCTAATGTGGCACTTGAGAATATTTCAATTCTCTTTGCATAGAATACGCCACTTAGAAAAATCTCATATTTTTTTACATGAAGTCTCTGCTTTTATATATATACAAGAGAATTAATTTTATGACGATGGTCGGTTTAGTTTGGACAAAGGAACAATAAGTTTCTGTAACATATAATACTGGTGTATCATTTCAGAGTTACCAATATCCATATATTTACGTAAATAACATATGTTTATAAACATGTAAATAAATATAAAATAAATACATAAACATATATTATGTATGTATATATATATGTATGTAAGTTTTATTTATTTACACGTTTATAAACATATAATTTAAGATAAGGCAAAATATTAGCTTAATTACAATAACCCAATTTATTAGTTTAAATAACATGTTTTATAAGTTTTTAACAATTTTAATTTTTTTTACTATACCGAGAACATCCAAAAATCTTTAGTACAAGATGATACATCCAGATATTTTATCCAGTACATTTAAGAAGAGAACAAATACCAATTTAATAGCTAATATTGTATTGGCTTCCTTACTTAGAAATCCTTAGAGAATCTGTTAGGTCTGTGTGTATTTATGGAGTCACCACTTATTTCATTATGGAAAAAACAGAAACCATTATGAATATACCTCTTTTTTGAACAATTGAATAGGTTATATGGTCGTTTAACTCCTCAGGTGCCTACTCGGTGAAATCGGGCTCAAGGTTTCTCGCTAATGAAGCCACTCCCTCTATCTTTGCAGGACAACCAGCACCAACATAAGGATATTTGGAAGAGAATTTGGAGTCTCCCTGTCCCAAATAAAGTCCGAAACTTCCTTTGGCGTGCATGTCGGATGCAATACCAGTCAAAAGGAACTTACGGAAGTGGAAAATTCTTATGGATGATGTATGCGAGCACTGCCTTTTAGCCCCTGAGATAGACAACTTATCATGCTTTATGGGAGTGCCCAAAAATCTTTGAAGTATGGGAAGCCATCCCGGGGTGCGAGTTTCGGCAAGTGCATAGCTTCTCTTCATTTCGGGAACTAATGGACTTTGGTTTTTCGGAGGATAAAAATATGGAGCTGATGGTCATGGTGATGTGGACAATTTGGTATCGGAGGAATCAGATCAGAACGAGGCACTTGGACTTCCCTGCTTCGCAAGTGGTCCCACAAGCTTCACAAGCCTTGTCTGACTTCAAACTACACAATATTTCGCTCCCATCGCTGCAAGGTGTCGTTGGGCAGGTACGGGCTCAATCTCAGTGGTCTCCACCTCCCATGGACTACTTCAAAGTTAATTTTGATGGGGCCACATTTCCTGAGTTGGGCAAGGCAGGGTTGGGTGTAGTAATCCGAAACTGGCAAGGGAATGTTATGGCGTCCCTCTCAGAACAAGCCCCACTTCCTTTCTCTCCCGATATCGTTGAAGCTATGGCTGCTGCTAGGGCGATTTCATTTGCTCAGGAGCTTGGCATCAGACCTTTCATCCTTGAAGGAGATTCGGATGTGGTGATCAAAACCTTTATGGCTACAGAAGATTCTCTCTCTTCATTCGGTCACATCATCTCTTTGGCTAAATCCACCTTAAATACCAACGAGTGTATTTCTTTCTCTCATACTTTTAGGAGTTCTAATAAGGTTGTTCATAACCTAGCTAGACATGTTAGACATGTCAGAGGTTTGTCTGTATGGATGGAGGATGTCCCTCCCCACCTTTATTCTGTTCTTTTCGCCGATTTTAGCTAATAATATTAGTTGTCTTCCTTCTTAAAAAAAAAAGAAAAAGGAATAGATATATCACTGGATCAAAAGAAAAATAAAATTACATGGCTTTAGTCCTTATTACATTCTATGAAATAAAAAAAATTATAAGACATTTCTTTTTTAGAATCATAAAAAATTATAAGACATTAGTCTTAACAATTGAGCCTATTATCTTCTTCTCTGTCACGATCCGACCGACGCAATTCATTTTCAAGAACTTATCAATCAGGAACAAGTTGAGTAGAATCTACTTACCAATTAGAAATCAAATCAACCAACTTACGTGTGTGTATAAATACAGCCGGCTTACGTGTGTGTACATATATATATATATATGTATAAATATTATATATTATATATATACATATACATATATATATATATATATATATAATTTTTTTATATTCTATACGATTAAACAACGATGTTTTAGACTTTTTTTTTTTTTTTTGAGAAGGAAGCTTTCATTTATTAAAAATCAAAACATGGCCGAATCAGCCATTACAAATTGGCGAATATCTGGTGGTACATCTTCCATCCAGACAGTTAAATTAGGCTTCTTAATAGCCCATCTTGCCAGTGCATGTGCAGCATTATTCCCTTCACGACGTACATGAGTAAAATTAAGGGAGTTAAAAGAGTTTTGTAAACTTTTAACATCCTGGATCAAATGACCATGCAGTGCCAGAGAAGGATTTGGTTCCATAAGCTCCTTGACAATGGTTTCTGAATCGCCCTCCAGTATTGCCGTAGTGATACCAATCTCCAACGCGAATTCAGTAGCTCTCCTTACTGCAAGGGCTTCTACTTGAGCCACGGTTGTAGGGAGTGGAATTTGTTGCGCCATTGATGCCATAACAGCTCCTTCATGATTCCTGATTATTACACCAAGACCGGCTTTGCCCTGCTGACTAAATACAGCCCCATCGTAGTTCACTTTATAAGCTCCTTGTTCGGGCGGCTTCCATCTGGTATGGTTTCTGTGCTGTGGTGTTCCTGTCACTGGATGAATACGTTGAAACTCTGTTTTTCTATCCTTTGATAAGGTTAGAATCTGGTTCAGAGGACAGGGTACTTCATTGAAGCGTAGCTGGTTTCGTCGATTCCAAACTGCCCAGCCCGTGAAAGCCAAGAGCTCTGCATCCCTTTTCTCTGAAAAAGCTTTCTGGAAAACGTCTTTGACGGAACTCCCATGCATCGTTGACAGCCACCTCCATTGTGGGTCTGCAAACCACATATCTTGCACCTCCGAACAAAAAAACAGAGCATGTAAGCAATCCTCATCCCCTGCCTTGCAAATATCACATTGCCCATCCTGTGCAATCTTTCTTCGCAGCAAGTTTTTCTTAACGGGCAGGGAGTCTTTGCTAGCTCGCCAAACAAAATTTTTAATTTTGCTCGGCACCTCTAAGCTCCACACCTTTTTCCAGAAGTCAGCATCTTGCCTTGTTCTCTGAAATTGGACAGAATTCTCCAACAAGAAACGGTATCCCGATTTCACAGAGTATGTACCAGAGGGGGTGAAAGGCCAAATCAGAGTATCCGGTTGGGTTATTGAGCTAAGTAGGATGCTTTTTATTATCTCGGCTTCCTGCACATTAAAGACATGGTCAATAATATTATTTCTCCAGCACCTGGTTCGTGGATTTATTAGGACCTCCACATTTGAATTCTCCTGGCCATAAAGAACCGGTGTAACTATTCTTGTAGATGGTTTTGATGGCAGCCAATTATCTCCCCAAATCCTCACCCTTTTCCCATCACCTATTCTCCAAAGTGCACCTTTTAAGATAACATCACGGCCCTTAAGGATGCTTTTCCAAGCATATGAAGCGGATGAGGAGTCTTTCGCTTCGAGAATAGTTCCCCTAGGAAAGAACCTTGCTTTGAAGACCCTATAGAATAAGGAGTTATCATCATGGAGTAATCTCCATGCTAACTTTGCAAGCATCGCTTCATTGAACATTGTTAAATCTTTGAAACCCATTCCTCCTTGGCCCTTGTCTTGACACAAATCCTCCCATTTCACCCAATGTACTTTCCTCCTCTCACCCCTTTGTCCCCACCAAAATTTTCGAATGAGGGTCTCGATCTCATGACATAAAGTGGTAGGGAGTTTAAAGCAACTCATTGTAAAGGTGGGTATGGCTTGGATCACCGATTTAATGAGTACTTCCCTTCCGGCTTGAGACAAGAGCTTCCCCTCCCACCCTTGAAGTCTCTTCCAAACCTTTTGCTTCAATCGATCAAAGCTTGCCCTTTTATTCTTGCCTACCAAAGCAGGTAAGCCCAAATATTCTTCATACTGCTTCAACTCATTTACCCCAAGTAGATCCATAATTTCCTTTTGCATCTCACTTGGAGTAGATTTGCTGAAAAACAAAGCCGTCTTCTCCCTATTTAATTTTTGCCCCGACACCCTCTCATAATTTGACAGGATCTCCAATACCTTCTGACAATCATGAGTATTGGACCTACAAAATAAAAGGCTGTCGTCTGCAAAAAATAAATGAGTTAGTTTGGGCCCGTTACGACAAATAGAAACACCCTGTATTTCACCTCTCCCAGCAGCCTGTTGGATCATTCTGTGAAGGCCCTCTGAACAAAGCAAAAAGAGGTAGGGCGAGAGTGGATCTCCTTGACGTATACCACGACTTGGCTTGATGTCTCCAAATGGTTCCCCATTGATCAATAGGGAATATGTAACTGAAGTGATGCACTCCAAGACTAGAGCCACCCACCTATCATTAAAGCCCATTTTGATCATCACATCTTTCAAAAAAGACCATTCCACCCTATCATAGGCCTTGCTCATATCAAGTTTGAGCGCCATGTAACCCGTATTTCCAGAGTTGTGATTCTTCATATAATGCAATGTCTCAAAAGCCACAAGGATATTGTCTGTAATCAGTCGACCTTTGATGAAAGCACTCTGATGCTCCGAGATTATTTGGGGCAAAACCCTCTTTAACCTGTTAGCAAGGACTTTTGAAAAAATCTTGTAAAGCACGTTACAAAGACTAATCGGTCTATATTCAGTAACACTTTCAGGATTTTTTGTTTTGGGAATTAAAGTTATGAAAGTATGATTGAGAGGCTTGGGCAAAGTACCCGAATTCAGAAAAATAAGCACATCATGGATTACATCACCTCTAACCAGCTCCCAAAAATTCTGATAAAAAAGAGGCGGCATCCCATCCGGACCCGGAGCCTTGAGTGGCGCCATCTGCTTCAATGCACTTTCTACTTCCCATGCTTGAAATTCTCCGGTCAAAGTCTCATTCATTTCCACTGTTACTATTTGTGGAATAGAGTCCAAGTCACCCACCGAAACTTCTGGATTGGATGAGGAAAACAGTTGCTGGTAGTATTCCAAGAAAATGGTTGAAATCTGATCTGGATGAGTGCACCACTCGTTTGTCTGATTTCTTATCCCCGTTATAAGATTCCGTCGTCTTCTCTGAGTTGCTCTGCAATGGAAAAAACGGGTATTGCGATCACCATCTTTAAGATACAAGGTGCGTGACCTTTGACGCCACATCCTTTCTTCTTTATCCATGAGTGAGTTTATTTCTTTCTTCAACTGTACGAGGTTGTTTGAGTAACCTCTCTGCAACGCCACTTTCTCAGCCCGGACCAATTCCTTTCTCTTTTTCTCCAGCTCATATCTAACATTCCCAAAGCAATCCTTACTCCACTTCATTAAGGCTTGCCCACACTTGTCCACTTTCTTGATCACTCTATTGGACCCTATTTCTTCATAGCTGACCTGCCAAACTCCCTCCACAGTTTCTCCACATCCCTTGTCGCCTAACCACATCTCTTCGAACTTGATACTAATTTTACCCTTTGTTTTTGCAACATTAAACCACCATGTTTTATAAGTTTATGTCCCATCTCCTCCTCTTGAAAAGAATGAAGATTAAGAAAAAGATAATCATAAATGAACTGATTGCTCCCATAACTGTATGCAGATAACAAATATACAAATCTATAATAATAATTAATAACTAAATCCTTGCTAAAATTTTATTTATTGAGTTACTTAGATATAATGATTTCTTTTATGATCTTAAAAAATAAAATTAGATTCACCAACCATATATTGTTAAAAAATTACATGCCTCAATTTAAGTTTATATAAGTATATGTATATACATAATGTGAACCTTGTATTTTTAAAACTTATGTGCTTCGATTGAAGTATATATAATATTATATGCTTATATGTACATAAGTATAAACATCTACTTATTTAAACTTGAGATTAGATTGTGTATGTTTGTAAATAAGTTTATAAAGGAAAATTATTAGGTATTCCCGGAATATCATAAATGCGTACTCCCTCCTCTCACATAAATGGTGGGTCCCATTATGAATTTAATTAGTGGGACCCACCATTCATGTGAGAGGAGGGAGTATGTATTTATGGTACTCCAAGAGTACACAATAATTTCCCGTTTATAAAGATAATTTTCAAGGAGATAGGTAGTTCCATTTTAATTTTTTCCTTTTTTGTGGCAAAATGATGTCGTTTTCTTAAATTAGTTACAAATTTTAGTTTAGAAGGCAAATGTTGAGCTTTTCGTAACAAAATCTTCTCAATTTCAAATTTAAGATCCTCTAGAGTTTTTAGAACACTCTACTAGATTGATTTCTTTTAATCATAACATTTTATTTTAAAATAAATTGTTGAGTACCATGTCATACTAACAAAAACCTTATAATAATGATGTCACATTAGCTATTAAAGAAAAGCAAATTGAAATGTCTAATTTTAAATTATTTAATTTATTTAAACTTTTCAAAGAAAATCATAACTGAACTCTCTTCCTCTGTTAGGTTGTGGAGCAAAAGAGAGGATGTGATGATCAAAGATAAGTATATTAAAACCATTGGATGCCTTTATGATAAATCTGGAACTTGATCTTGGGGCAGTTCAATTTAGCATGGACCATTTCTTATGTGTCGTACAAGAGAATTGTTTATTATTTATTATTGCTAGTAAGTTGTTCGTGCGATGCATGAATAATGTTGTGATTTTTTATGTAAGACAATTTTGTAGAATATTGTACATATATTATAAAGAAATTGTAAACTAATTTAATAATTAGAGCTAAGAAACTTATACAATTTGAGATATTAAAAATTAAATTAGTATCAGCGTATCATAAATATCAACCTACTCAAACTATATAATGAGTAAATGACAAAGTTTTCTTTATCACAACAATGAGTTAAAGATTAAAAATAGAGAGACAAACAATGTAGGAAAGAAAATGTAACAATGTAACAACAAATATTAATATTTTTTCCAATATTCCTCCATAAGCATGTTTTGTTATAGAATTATTTATTTTTATTTATTCTTCTGCTTTTGTTTTTAATGCTAAAATGGTGGGTATGCTAAAAGTCATGACGAAAAGAGAAAGGCATGGTGTAAAATTAGACAATTAATGAGATATTAATGAGATAACAGTAAAAATAAGTTAATGTGATCTTTTTGGTAATAGTAAAAAAAACTTAACGAAAAGAGGTAAAAAAAAATGGTTAAATACAAAATTAGAGTGCCACATGATAAGATCTCATGCACTTCCGCATAAAATCTCTAGTTTTATATATAATTAGTGTGTAACCCTGTGCGTAACATATGTAAGGGTACATTTATAAATATGCACAGGTGTGTATATATATGATTTATAATCTAATTAGATCTAGACTTTTCAGTTTTTATATCCAATAATTTACTTATCACAAAAATTAAAAAATTAGATGGGACACATGACGCAAAATTGAACTCTAATTAAAATTCAATTGGAATCTAATTGAATTTAGAATATTTGACTTTTGTACCTAATAATTTACTTGACACACAAATTTAAAAATTAGATGAGACACGTGGCACGAAATTAGACTTCAATTTAGAATTTAGTTAGATTTTCTCTTAGTTTTATCTATATATATATATAGAGAGAGAGAGAGAGAGAGAGAGAGAGAGAGAGAGAGAAAGAGAGAGAGAGAGAGAGAGAGAGAGAGAGAGAGTAGTTGATGTCTCATGCGATGTGTGGAAACTTTATACTTTTATTTTAAAATAATTTCTAACTATTCTTTATGGCCCTATAACACTCATCTTATGCTCAATTATAATATACATTTCATTAAGAGGAAGAAAATAAAAAGAACCAAAATTATGATGAATATTTATACTATTATTTAAGGGGCTTCTCTTGTTTAGGATTCTCATTTTTTTTTTTTGTTCAAAAATACCACTACACTACACCCCTATGTTTAAGTAGAGACAAAACTAAAAGACAATTTGGTAAAAATACAACTCTAATTCCCACTAAAACATTGCCTAAAAAATAAGGTCACTCTCCTATTGATTTTCAAATTGCTTTATTCACTTATAAATTAGATTCTCAAAATAAAAATCATATATATAAAATAAAAACACTTTTTTTTTTTTTGGCTACAAAATAGGACCACTAAGCCCAACGTTTCACTTTTTTTTTTTTTCTTCCCTTTAACAAGACTTAAACGTTTTTTTTTTTTTTTGGTTTCCTTTCATCTAAATTCTAATCTCACATTTAAAAAAAAAAAAATTTTGGTATTCATTTTTTTTTTTTCAAATTGAAATAAATGAAAAATTATGACACTAAAAAAGAAAAAAAAAAAACTTATTGCACGCACAAAGTGCGTGTGATGATACATAATTAAGAATATGAATATATATAGCCTAAATGAATTTCACAATTATATTATTATTTTGGCTAATTAAAGTGTACAATTATCTTTTATATTCTTTGAAAGAGAGTGGACAATTGAGAATATAATTTGTTGGCTTTAAGAGTCTTCTACATTAGAAATTAAAACAAGAAACAAATTGAGGGAATTTTTATTTCTATCATATAAGCTGTTTATTTATTTATTTTTAATATATTCCACCATATAAAAGAAGATGGTGTAGAAATAATCCATTTTTGTGCAAAAAAAATTATTAGTGATAGGAAGAGGAAAGAGCAAATTGATGTGACACTTAATAATAAGAGTCTTATCAAGAAGATTGTAGAGAGAGTTTTTTCAAAAAAGTGTGTCCTATTTTATGATGCCAGCCCATATTTTGGAAAATGTGGGAAAAAGTTAATAGGGCAGTGTCACGACCCAAATTCATGGAACATGAATTTAGATGCATGACTAACCTGCTAAAGTTATATAACTCCATAGATTGAATTAATCCAAAATAAATTAATACTTCAAAGAAACAATACTCTTAAAAACCTCTTGCAAAAATCTAAACTCCACAAATAGGAAATAATCTCCACTGTATAAAACATGAATTACAAAATAAAAGTAGCTAAAATTCTATAAGTCTTCAAGTAATACTGAAAATCGCCTACAACTCCATGCTTTACCTTGCACCTTACAAAGCGATCCAAAGGTTCTATATTCCCAACTACTCTTTAATCTGAAAAATAGTGATTGATGGGGTGAGCCACACATCCAGTAAGTAATTATACAGAATACACAACGGAATAGAGTTAAGCCAGACACGAGTATTTTGATTTTTCACAAAACTCATTCAGTGATATCAAAAATAATTATTCCAAAACATATAATGAATCACTTAATATAATTGTAATCACATCTTAAAATCATTAGAAAACACATACATATAATTGATCAGAGCACAGTGTCACATATACACATCACATATTCTCACATACAATCTTGTGAGCGGATACCAACATCTAACCCCTGCTGGTGAGGGATCAACACATATTCTCACATACAATCCTGTGAGTGGATTTACACATATCTGATATATCTGATCAATTCTAAAAACATTCATTTTGAGTCACATATCACAAAGCAAAGTTTATACAAAGTATAATAATTTACTTGATATTAACAATTTCTTTTCAAATACAGAGGCATATTAAAAATCACAATATCGAATAGAACATAAATCAAAAGATGCTTGACTCTCTTAGGGAATGAATAAGAACTGAAGAGTTTATATAAATATATTACAATTCTTGAGTAAGTTTGAAAACTCAATTTGCTAAAAGAAACATTTTAAATATCATTTGGAGAATAGGAATATGACTTTAAAATCGCTTGGTTTTACTAAATTTAAAGAACAAGAACCTTTTTAGAAAGCTTACATTGAAACTCAATTATTTACGAAAAAAATAGTTTAGTTTAGAAATCATCTTTTAAATGAGATTTGGACATTCAAAACTTATTTAAAATTCAAAGTATCTCTTTAAAAACATTATTTAATTGTTGAAATTTCTCTTTCAATGATGCAAAAATACTTTTGACAAACTTTAGTAAATATAAGTTTGAAATACAAAACTTTTGAAAACTTTTAACTTCTAAGAACCTAATGGACAAAACTTGTGCATATTATGCATAATTACTTACAGCACTTGAATCCCTCTGAAAGTCCAGCTGAAACAATCTCCAAAGGCCTCAAAACACTCTTAAATAAGACCTATATTCAATCATAGAAATTACTTACTATCCTCCACAAAATATAAAACTTATTGAATTATACAAACTGACTCACTAGAAAAAAAATAATGTGCTGAACTGATAATACTTTAACACTAAATTAAAGTTTCTCTAACCAATAATATTCCCTTGCATTAATTGAAACTCATATGGCCATGAGGAAAGCAGTAGCCAACATATCATTGACCTAAGATTTAATATAAAACCCCAATGAAAAATGAAAGAGCCATATACCTTAATAGATATTTGTAATCCATGGCTTGTTCTAGAGACACACAGTGGCCAACCTAGGATTTAATTATATAACTCCGATGAAAAACGTGAAGGCCATGATTATTAATAATATTTTGATCCAAGTCTATTTTCATGGGTACACACGGTGGCAGGATCATTGACTTCAAATATATTATATAAGTACATGTCTGTAGGAAGACATATGCCATAACCATAGATCCTTGAAATTCAATGGCTCAACTTTTGGACTATATATATATTTATATCCCAACGAAACCATCTTAAAGTCATCCTAACGTAAGCCATCCTCTAATATATATATAACCCAAGAAACACGATAAAGCTACCTAATATACAAACATCTTTCTGCCAAAACCATAAATATATCTCAAGGTTTATAACAGTATAGTAGTATTAAGATGGAGTTCTCACCTTGATTTCGTAGCCCAAATCTTATGCCCCTAAACAATTTTGCCTCTTCAATCGTATGTGCTCTAAACTCCAAGGAAAAACACCTCTTAGCCTCCTAGTGATGAAACCCTAATTTATCTTTTCCTCCACTTTACATTTTAATTTGATGTGGGCTTGGTGGGATAATAGGCTGGACTTTAAAATCCTCTTGAGCTTATCTCTTTAGTCTCCAAGAAGCCCATAAAACATTTTCATCCTTTTTATTTATTATTTTAATTGCCGCACCAAATTATATGCACTAAAATTTTAATTTTCTCACCTATTTGTAGCACCACAAAAATTGTCTACTCCCATCTTACTATGCACACACATATAGTATCTCAACTCTATATTAAAATTGACAAGGTACAATGATAATCATAAAATCAAAATTGGGGTATTACAGGCAGGGTCATACATGGGTCATAATATGTAAGGTAATAAGTGAGCTTTTGAGCTTTTCATAAGATTTGATTTGATTTTAATTTAATTTTGAACTATAGCCCATCTTTTAGATAACAGTTTTTTTTTTATAAAAAAATTAATGTGATCTTTTAGATAACAATAAAAAAACTTAATGAAAAGAGGTTAAAAATGTTAAATGAAATATTAGAGCGCCACATGGCAAGAGCTTGTGCACTCTCGTATGAGGTCTCTACTTTTATATATATATATATATATATATATATATATTGAATGAATATTGATGTCCAATTGTTGAAACATAAGATGATTATATATAAAATCATAATCATAATAAATGTTTATTAATAACTATCATAATTTAGTTATTAAAAAAAAACTTATCATTTCTCAAATTTCATATTTAGACCAAAAAAAAAAACAAAAAAAAAACTATTATGTTAATCTTGGCCGTATATTCCACGGGTCATTTGACTAGTTTACATATAATTTTTTATTAACTTCTAGTGTGTCCAACATTCAGAATTTAAATCTTTAATCCTTGTTAATAGAGGTGTGTAATGAACTCCCCAAAACCAACTCAACCAGCATGGTTGGGTTAGTTTTTAAGGGTTGGTGAGTTGGGTTGAGTTATGGTTTTTTTTCTTGTTTTTTTTTTTTTTTAATTTTTACAGTGAGTCGGGTTGAGTTCGGGTCATGAGATTTATAAATTCGTCTAACCCGACCCGACCCACGTATATTTAATATATTTTTAAATTATAAAAAATATATTATATAATTTTGTTATATACTCTTTTGCCCCTCTTCCTAAATAAAACCCAAATCCTAAATTCTTCTCATATAGTTTGTATTTGTTTAATGTTATGCTCATGATTATTTGGTTATAAATTTGCTCTTATATGTGTTGATGTTGTTCTAATGCTCAATTTAATAATAATAATAGTAATTAAAAAAAAAAAAAAACTGTCCAACCCAACCTAATCTATGTGGGTTGGGTTGGAATCTTGTGATAGGTTGAAAACTTTTTCCCCACTAAACTTCCAAGCACTTTGTACATGGGGAGGTGTCAATTCAGTTACAAAGCATTTGACAGACAAACTCAAGCTTCAAAATAACAAAATAACTTCGGGCAAGTTTTCAGTAATAATAAGAATAATAATTTTTATATAAAAAGGGAATATTTGCAAAAAGAAAAAAGAAAAAAGAAAAAAAGAATTGCCTTACAAAATGTGAAATAGTCAACGTGTAACAATATTTTCCCGTCAAAATTAACGGTCTTTTACACACCCTTTTGTTGTGTGAGAGAGTGAAAAGAAAAATGGGAGAAAATCTGTTGTCCTTGCCCTCCTATAAATTCTCTCCTACTCAAATCTGTTTCATCTCACTCCAAACTCCGAAGCTACGACGGGCACCACCGCCGCCGCCACAGAGCAGAGTCCACACAAAGACAATGGAAGTGGGAGGGTTAGATTCCAAAGGGCGCGAATTCAAGAACGCGGAGGAGATGTGGCGTGAACAGACGGGTGATCCCAGCAAGAAGTGCGATTGGTACAAGCATGGCGTGGGGTATTGGGAAGGCGTGGAGGCATCTGTCAATGGAGTTCTCGGTGGGTATGCCCAAGTCAATGAGCCCGATATTGAGGGTAGCGAAGCTTTCCTCAATACCATCTTGTCTGAACGCTTCCCTAATTCTGACCACTTCGCTGCTCTTGGTATCTCAACTCTCTCTCTCTCTCTGTCTGTCTGTTTTTTGTGTGTGTATTTGTGTTTCAAATTTGAAAACTTTTAATTCTTTGATGGGTGGAAAACTTATCTTATAAGATGGTCTTATAGGACATCCCTCTTATAACATGTGTGGTCCCAAATATTGCATGATTCATAAGATACCTTGTCTGGGGTCAGTTGCGTTTTATTGGCTAGAAGCTGGTCCAAAGAGCAGAGGAAAATAGAGTAGAGTTAGTGAGAAATTAGCCTAATATTTGGCCAACTCTACTCTACTCTCCCTTGCTCCTGCTCGCTCCCCCCTCAATCCAAAAAAGCCATTAGTTCATTGCACACTGTTATGAAGAATTTTGAAATAAATATATTATTACTTTTTGATTGGTAAGTTACCTTGTATCTACCCTTGTAATTGTGGAAGGAGGAGGTAACATTTAAGCTAGAACTCATTGGTTTGGATCTTGAAATATTATGATTGGAAATTAGCATGATGTAGGGAGAGAATGTAGGTATAGATGCTGGTGTGTGTGTGTGTATATATATTTGTGACAGTTACAATAGGATTTGAGACATTTGGTGTTCGCTCCGTGATGATTGTTCTTTATCATCAGCTAAAGACACCAATTGGTTTAACCTAGGTCCCTAATTCAATGACAAAAGACTTTATGTAAACACTTAGTATGTATCCGAAAAGCATGAGCTTGTGAGAAACGGTGAATCCATTATATATATAGTCTAATATGCTCTTTCACTTGTGGATCAGGACTCTATGTCAGGTTTAGACTCCCTCCAAATGAATGGGACCTAAAACATGGGATTTTTACATGGAGAGGAGAAATGATTCAAACTCCAAACTATTTTTCTAATACAATGTAATAAATTACCACTTATCCCAAAGCTTAAACTTACGAGAAAGGGTGAATGTTAAGAACAATTACTTAATGCATCTGAAAGTAGCTGGTTTGTCCTGCCCATATCCAGAAAGAAGGCATCCCAAGTGTTTTCTTTTGTTCTTTCTTCCAAAGAAGCAGGTCATACTCTTCTGAAGATGTGCAGAATTGTCATTGTGGTGCAAGATGAAGGGTTACTGAAGGTTTCTAACATGAATTAGGATCTGCATTTCCCAATTGCATGAAGTTTAAATTACACATATTTGACAATGACAATTCGGGATTAGCATGACAATTCATCTTGCACCAAGATAGGATCAAAGGATATATATCATACAGATTCTCAATATCAGTTTAAATTACACAAAATTTTGACACTTCTACTATTGCATATGACTACTGGATTAGCACTTCTATTGGAAATACCAATTTTAACCAGTAATTAAACTGCTGCAGATTGTGGTTCTGGCATTGGGAGAGTCACAAAAAATCTTCTCATAAGATATTTCAATGAGGTAAGGTATTATATCACCTATATATTATTTTCCCATTGTACCCTTTAAATTTTCCATATAAGCATTTTTACCCTTTAAAAGAAGAAACATCTTCACCATAGCTGATCTCTTCTCTAACTTGCGGAGGGCTTAACACGAGAACATCTGTTGGCCAAACCAGGGCATTGTTAACTGTGTACTTTATTTCCAGAGGATCACACAAAAGTCTTCTTTTGTGTCATTCTCTGATTTGATTCTTGGTGCTGCCATCACTCTTTGTAGATGTAAAGGTTCCCCTTAACTAGTAAGGCTTACAGTATTTTGGGGTTCTGGATCAGGGGAGATCATGAGTTTGCTCCCCCCAACGCCTTTTTCTCTTTCTCTTATTTCTAGAAAGGAAAGAATCTTGGTTGACTTGTGTATCTTTTTGATTTTGGCTCCACCTTGTGTCTTCTTAAACATTCATCTTAGGGTCCTTTTATTTATTCACTTTTAAATCAACAAAAATCAAGGTAAAGTAAAGCTTATCGTAGTTGAGTTAACCATATGCACCCAATGTTGAATATGGCTAATTCCTACCTTTTGTGCTTTTCCGTGGTTTTTCTTATATTTGACACAGGATATTATTACCTATATAACATGGACATTTCTATATTTCTAATTTTTAGCGTTTTGATATCAAGATCTCTGCCGAGCATGCTAATGGCTGTCTTTACTTAATTTTCGTGGAGGTTTCGATCAGATACTGGGGATCCTGCTTTGTCTGTCTTACTTACATGATGCTTATCAGTTTTATTAAACTTTAAGAGATTATTACCTGATGCAACCTGTACAAAATTTGGAACATTCAATTTAGTTCATTTATCATAACTGACAGCAAATACTTTCCCTGAAATCCAGGTTGATCTTCTTGAGCCTGTATCACATTTCTTAGACGCTGCCCGTGAAAATTTGGGTCATACGTCCTCAGATATGCACAAAGCCACTAATTTTTTTTGTATGCCTCTTCAGGTAATGAACTGACTACATATACATAAAAACAAAAGCATAAATACAATTCTTTTTTCAGAATTACCAATTATGATAAATCTATTTGAATTTAGAAATTGCGTACTTGATAATTGAAAACAATTGCGAAAAACATAATCTAATATGTCAGCCAATGAAAATTGATGTATTTTTATCCCCTTTTTTTTTCTTTTTCTTTTTAGTGTCCTTAGTTTACTCCCTGTGTACTTTGACCTTGGCCTATCTTTTTTCTTCTTTATTTTAATAAAATTATTTTCTTACTGATCCAAAAAAGAAGAAGCCAGGCAATGAATTATTTATGCTGCAGGCATCATTATTAATATATTTGTTTTATTCTTGAAGGTATTGTCAAACTTAGTAGCACCTATATTGTGAAGCATTTGGTTGTCATGTGGAATTAAAATGATTACTTTTTATGTTTGGGTTAATTACAATTGTTACCCTAAAGTGTGGAGCATTAGCAATGTGCACTATAAACTACAAAATTTTGTAATCAACATCTAAATTGAGATTAATTTTCAATGTCCACACCACTGATCAATAGAGTCAATTTAGAGTAGTAGGTGAAGTAGAAATACGAGCTTTGATACCAAAACTGATGTAGAACAATGAATTCAGACACAGGACAAAACCACGTATGTAACAATAAAATGGAAGATATGTGAATCAGTCTTTACTTTTTTTCTTGATTTTGCTTTTGTTTTTAAGCATCCTTTGGTTGCCAATGGTAATTTTAGCTACTAATTCTTTTAATGCAGTATTAAAGGAAATTACCTAAAATTTTTGTTTGATTTGATTTGTATAGCTTCTTGTATTCTTTTCTGTACAACATCGCCTTTCCACCCATCTCCCCCCCCCCTCCCCACCAAAAAACAAAAAAGATATTTTTTGCAAAATTGATGCCAATGAGCTCTAACTCAAATGGTTTATGCTTCTCTCAAAAGAATGGGTGGAGGGTGAGATCTTATTTATGGGTTCAAAACCTATTTGGTGTGTGTGTACCAATCCAAAAGAGGAAAAACTGATTAACATTTCTTGTCTTCATCGTAGGAATTCACTCCAGATGCTGGAAGATATGATGTTATATGGGTGCAGTGGTGTATTGGGCATCTCACAGATGATGACTTTGTATCATTCTTTAACAGAGCTAAGGTAATGTCATTCCCTAATATGGCACCTCCTTCCCCTGTGAAAAATTGCTATGAACAAGTTGAGTAAATTGCCTGGACTCATCAGAAGCCAAAACATTACAAACTTTTAGCTTCAGATAATTGGTTCTGTAAAAAGAATGAAATGAATTAAAAAATTGTTGACTAATCAACTGACTTAAAAAATTGAATTTTCTTTCTTTCTTTTAGCCTTAAGCTGTTCTCTTTCTTTGCTTCTAATCTTTCTCCTCTTGCTTGAATGATCTTGGGTTGGAGAATTTAATGTAGTAAGCGCCATGAAGATGACCTAATTGAACCTTGATAAATGTGAATTCTTTTTTCTGGAAACAATTTCCTTTGTGGCCATATTGCTGCATAAGGGACTAAACGCTAAGTTACACCTTTGGGTTACACTAAGTTTCCTGTAATTGTTGCTAGTATGGCCAATGGAAGAATCTTCAAACTGCTGAGGTAACCAAGAACCTTGATTTGCTATACCATTGAACTGATTACTGAAACAATATTCTCATGCTTTCTATGTTTTATTTATTTATTTTTTCTGAGTCTACTTGTTTCACTGACATAATGCACTGCATAGGATTCAACACAACATACATTTTTTCTCCCTCAACATATAACAAAAAGGAAAAGTATATTTCTGGTTCTGTTTTAGCAAAATGATAACCCACCAAATTTTTTAATGCTAATTCATGAAGTTGTACAACCTGTTCCCTCTTTGACTGCTTAGTAGTTATAAGTGGTGTATTAAAAGATTTTTCATCTCAGTTGTCTATATTATTGTGGTATTAAGTGCTTGAGCTTTCTCAGGTTTCATTTGTTAGCCGTTGACTGATGTTCAACACTTTGGTAGTAATACTAATGTTTTTGCCATTTGCTTTGTTGGATGTTAAATTTTTTTTGGTTTGTTTTTTCTTCCAACTTTTTGCATTTTCTTGGAGTTTGATATCTCAAAGATGTATATATGTTGCAACCCTGTAGCCTTACCAGATTGTTATTACATTGCTTGACTATGAACATTGAAATGAACATATGTATGTGCTCACTTTAACTAACTTATATGTTGCTTCTAGGCTGGCCTAAAACCTGGTGGATTTTTTGTCCTGAAGGAGAACATAGCCAGAACTGGTACCTTTCCTTTTCTTTATTGTTACTAGTTATGCTAATATTTTCGTTTGACATGTTTGCACCAACAATTAAGATTAGTTTTCAATGCAGTAACTTAGGTCCCTACAACCTTGAAGTGGATGCCATTTTCTTTCATCTGCACAGCTTTGATGGCTCTGAAAATAGGGAGATTGTCTTATGCCATTCAAGCAACTCGTAGGGGGTTACTTTATTACGTTTGTAATTAATTCCCAAATACATATCCAGATATGATAATTTGAAACATTTAAAAAATGTATTATGTACTTATCAAAAAAAAGAAAGAAAGTATTATATCAATGCCAAAACATAGCTTCAACTCATGCACTTTCCAGTAGATCTGAAAAAATACAAACTTAAAAATTAAAAACACATAACCAAATTTACTATAAGAGTCTGATTCAATTGTTTCTGTTAAAATTTTTTGCCAATAAGCTACAGCTCAATTGGCCCTTCTCCAGTAATATTGGGATTGAGGGTGCATTATGGGTTCAAAGGCTCAGTGGGTTCATGTTTAGCTTAACAATTAAAAAAAAATTTTAAAAATTAAAATTTTTATACTCTTGCAATAGTATAGAGTATTTGAGATATCAAAGTCCAAGTATATGTGCAAAGATATTCGGACTCAATGCGAGTATTATGTGACTTATCTATTGTATTGGATGTGCTTTTAAAATAATTGAAGTTATAAAATTCTAGAAGATGGACTTATGCATATAGAATAAAGGTGCATTGAGGTGCATGGGAGTATGAAGTGGGGAAAGGGAATTCTTTGAAAGGATATGAGGCAATGGTAGCATCTGATTGCAATGTTAAGATGAAAAAGATTGAAGAAGACTATCAAGTTTTAGTTCACTTGTAAAGAGACCAGTTTTATTGATTAATAAAATTTCTTTTGAAAATTTTCCAATGGTTTGATGCTAACTTCAGCCAACCCTAGGTATTTACTCTTAGATTTTCTATCCCGTTTGTTGCTGATTCCAAGTAACCTAAAGTGCTGATTCCTAGGTTATCTTTTTATTTTTTTATTTTTTTTCTTCAATTTTGTTGTTGCATCTGTTTTGGTTTTATCCTGCATTAGTTTTGGTATTAGAGCTCATTGTTCTGCATCAACAAATTTTTTGCAATGTCAAAATGAATACATTTGGGCTGATTTTACCTATTTGTAGGATTTGTGCTGGACAATGAAGATCGAAGCATCACCAGGTCTGATTCATACTTTAGGGAGCTCTTTCAGAAGTGTGGGTTGCATATTTACCAATCAAAGGTAAGCTTCAATTGGTGCATGTGCAAGCGTAAATGCTCTCTAATTCTCTACTTTTTGTTTCTTGACAATATTAAAAAAAGAAGAGACATATATGATATAGGCTGTGTTTGACACAACTAACAGCTTCTCAATATAATGAGTCGGCAACTTTATAATTGTTATGCCATTTGTGGGTGTGTCTGATTTATTTTAAATTATTCTTTACTTTGGTGACATCAGAACGTTAACCTATTACAATTTCATCCCTAACTTTGGAAACTTGAGGCATGGCCCAAGGGCAGACTGCATACTTTCTTATATTATACACAAGCCCTGAGATTAGTTTTGGTAGAATCTGAAAATAAATGTAAAATTAAGTAGTATAAAAAGGTTACATAACTAATGGTCCATATTTAAGGGTTTTGTTCTGGAGAATGTGTAGCTTGAATATTCAAAGAGTCATTTGTGTAGGTTGTTCAAGAATATTGTCAGTTGGTACTGTAGCTACTCAAAAATAGCTAAATTGAAATTCAGTGAATGATAGAATTCAATTCTTTACCTGGAAGGAAGAAAAAGAGATAGAAAGTCATTCCCCTGTCAGACATCCAATTTATCTAGTTTTTTCCTTTCTCTGGTCTTTTTACAAATCCTTTGCATGTGGGTAAATTGCTGGAAAAATTACAGTGGACTTAAGTGGTGCTATAGATGAGAAGTTCAAATTTCAGTTGGTGGATTGGGAACTTGCTTGTTGTCCTTCTAAGTTGAAGTGTTTAGAATAAGGAAGCTAAGTACCTATAACCAAGCTTTGCTAGCAAATGATCGTAGTATTTGGGGAGGAAAGATCTTTGGAGGCATATTATTGGGATGAAAATGGAGTTTCCTGGGTGAACGGATGACAGATATAGTGGGGAGCACTCACAATTGTAGTAATATGCTTCTGTTAATTCTTGGAGTACACAAAAGATAGGGGATCCATTCTAGGAATCTCATGTTTGGCAAAGTTTGCCAAGATTGAGAATCAGAGGTTGATTCACTGATGAGCCTATTATATTTCAATATCCTGATGGATGAGTGGGCTGATAGATAGTTAGGGAAGCCTAACATAATGCTATATATCTGAGTGGACTAATATATATGTATTTGGAATTTAATTTCAGGCTGTTTGATGTGAACTATTTGGTTGGAACGTAATCGTAGTTTTTTTGAAGATTCTGAGAAGACGTTGGTTGAGTTAAAAGACTTGTGCTAGCGTAGACTTTTTGATTGGTCTCGGTGCTGGGGTTTTACAGATTGCTCTTCTCTTCTACTGTTTATTTCTTCTATTAGACTAGGCTCTTGATTCTTCGCTTTTGTTTACTGTTTATGCTTTTCTGTGTTCATCATCATGAACACCCTGTATGTTTCTTTCTTATTTCATTAATAATAGTTCTCATATTACCTATCAAAAAAAAAAAAAAAGAAGATATTTGATCTCTTTATTGAGAGGATCAAGTGATATGCAATGTCCTTGGAAGAGCATCTGCTGTAGCATTAGCAATTCCTAAAAATGATTTCTTAGGAACTTTATTCGGGGTACATTAGGTGATGACCAAGAATGTTGTTGATGTGTATTTTGGTTGTAAAGGACAGTCTGGGCCACATAAGAGTAGTTTGGTGTAGAATACAATTCTTCTTTACCTCACGTGGATTATTTATTTATTATTGGAGAGAGAGAGAGAGATCTGGTTCCAAGGGATGTCTTAATGGAGATAATACAAGTTATGTTAAAATAGCAAAAATTGGGTGGCTTAAAGATGACATATAAGTTTATTTTTGGGGACTTGGGCTCTAGGGAGAGTTTGGATTCAGCTGTTTTCATAAACAATATTGAAGTATTCGAGATAGAGAGTTATGTAAAGATTGTTTTATCCTGCGTATTACTAAAGTGACCTCCAATATGTATCACCCAAATCTCCTTTGTCCAGTGGTGGCTTCAGGAATTTTTTTTAGGGTAGTTACTAAGAAACTTAAATTATACAAAATTTAATAAAGAGATAACTTGAATATAATAACGTTACCAAAAAAAAAAAAAAAAAAAATACAAAAAAAAATGAAGTATTACAAATTTTTTCTACTAACAAAGAGAAAAGGAAAAAAAATGTACTGGAAAGAGATAAAGTGGGAATTAGGAATGTTGAAATGAGAGTAATAAAGTAAGTGAATTGAAATGATAATAGAGAAGAGAAAGAAAAACGAATGATATTTGCTACAATTGTGAGTTGAGTCGATAAGATAAGAAGAGCAAATTTTTTTTTTTTTTTTTTTGATAAGTAAGAATGATATATATACGAAAGAGAAAAAAGTACAAGAAGAAGGGAGGGAAGGGAGCAAAGAGAAAGGGAGCAAAGAAAAGAAGTGAGGGAATCACTAGACGTGAGTCCTTAAGACCGAGACCAATCAAAAAGAGTTTCACTAAAAGAAGCAAGCATCTGAACACCGGAGCTATCCAAGTCCTCAAAAGTCCTCCTATTCCGTTCCTTCCAAGTACACCATAGGATGCACAACGGGGCTAAGTTCCAAATCTGAGACGAATGCTTCCCCAGCCAATTCCACCAATCAAAAAGCAAGTCTTGAATCAATTTAGGAATAACCCAAGACAAGCCAAAAGTTATAAAAACAAAGCTCCATAATCGGTACGCCATCTCACAATGAAGAAGTAAGTGGTCTACCGTCTCTCCACAATGACGGCACATAATGCACCAATCCACAAAATTTAGTCTCCTCAATCTCAAGTCATCTCCCGTAAGGATCTTATTCCAAGCTACACACCAAACAAAAAAAGAAACTCGCCTAGGGGCCTTACAGGGATGGCAATGGGGCGGGGCGGGGCCGAAGGATGGGATCTTCGCCCCCGCCCCGTATGGATTTTTCTTGCCCCATCCCCGCCCCGCCCCGCCCCGCATGACGGGAAAAATTTCTTGCCCCATCCCCGCCCCTTAAGGCCCCGCGAAGCCCCGCCCTACACCGTAAAACTTTATTTCTTGTTAATTTTCCCTACAACTATTACCATTTTTTCAAATAAAATGACTTGTTTCAATAATAAAAATATACTTGAAATTATAAATAAATTTATCCTATCAAATCAAACTAATTTTTAGCAAATACTAAATAATATTATTTAAATTTTTAACAAGATAATATCACAACAAAAATCTCATAGTATGACACAATAAAATAATCCAAACTCCTAATACATAACAAAATAAAAATTGCCTAGTTCTTCAAAAAGAATCTCCACTTAAATAAAATAAGATGATGATATTGTTTAAATAATAGGGTTTTAGGGTATAAAAAATTACCTTTTAATCCTTATTAATGCGGGGTGGGGAGGGGATGGGGCGGGGTGGGTCTAAAAAGTGTAAACCCATCCCCGCCCCGCCCCGTGGTGCGGGTCTAAAATCTTGCCCCATCCCCGCCCCACCACCTTTGCGGGGCGGGGAAAACCCGCACGGGGCGAAGCGGGAAGGGGCGGGTCAAACGGGGCGGGGCAAAATTGCCATCCCTAGGCCTTAGCTCTCCAAATAGCTTTCCAAGGAAAGACAGTTGAGGGAGAATCCCTTAATTTGTTATAATACGACTGGATGTCGAAAACCCCGTTAGACTTCAATTTCCATCTCATCTGGTCTCCAGCATCCATAGGAGGAATATTGGCTTCCAAAATACGAAGAAAATGCAGCCCTTCATCCATCTCGCAATCATTAAAATCTCTGATAAAACGAACATCCCAACTTCTTCTCTCCTCCACCCCCTGCCTTGGCAAAGAAGCTTCTACAGAAACCTTCTTATCAATGGCGATACCATACAACCTTGGAAATGCCAAATGAAAAGGTTGATCCCCATACCACCCATCCTGCCAAAACCTCACTCTATTCCCCAACCCAACAACAAATTGACAATTTTTGCTGAAATCCTCCCAACCCATGCGAATACCTCTCCACAAACCACACCCATGAACTCCCCTACCCAACTTAGAGGTCCATCCCCCCCCCCATTCTTCCCCATATTTTGAAGCTACCACCCTCCTCCATAACTGATCCTCTTCCTTCCCAAACCGCCACAACCATTTCCCCAATAAGGCCTTATTGAAGGTAGTGAGTTTCCTTATCCCCAAACCACCATTAGCTATAGGCGCACAAACTTTATCCCAACCTACCAGATGAATCTTGCTATCACCCCATAGAAAATCCCTTTGCATCTTTTCAATTTTATTAGCAAAATTATTGTGACTGCAAAGCCAAAAAGAACATAACCAAAGAGAGCATAATTTGAGCTAGTCTTGTTTTTGTTTGTGTTATTTTTGTTGTTATTTGGGCTTTTTTTTGTTGTTATTTAAGGGATTTTTTTGGGTTAAGGATTATGTTTGAGGGGCTAGAATTCTATATCTACAACATTTTTAAAACAAATCTTATGCAACAATTTGTTATTAGTGGGTTAAAAAGTGATGTCAATATTGTGCCCAAATTAGAATTAGTAACTGCTTTCCGGTTATCACATAAAATTTGTTGTGAAATTATTTTAAAAATATTGTGAATGTAGCATTATTCTTATTTTTATTAAACCCAAATTCTTGTAATTCTTAAGTCAGGGTGGTCAAAATATGTTAGCTTAGTGTATGTTTGTGTGTGTGTGTATATATATATATATATTTTAAAGTATATATATACATTTTTTGGCAAGTCATGGTGGTCCTGGGACCACCTTGGGTTACATATTGAGCCGCCCCTGCCTTTGTCCTACCTTATAGCTGGAGTTGCCTACTTCTATTTTGATAACAGCTTCTGCAGTCATCAAATTTTAAATTTAGTATTTGTGAGCTGGATGTCTAGGTGATGCCCATGAATGCAGTTGATGTGTATTTTGGTCTATAACCTAAAAAATCAAGTAAAATTGAAACATAAGCATGGGCTAGGACACTGATTGGAATTCAAATCCTGGAATTTGAATTCCTGCTGTAGGTGAGTTTGTGGATGCAAATGGAATGAGTTTGCCCCTTTTTTGGTATAAAGGTAGAGAATTGATGAGCGTAACCGGTTCTCTTTGATACAGTTATTCCTTGAAGTTTATTCCATGTATCAAATAATTCATTTTGATAACTGAGATTCTCTCTCTCTTGAAATTTGAAAGCTTGTTGTTCAAAAGCTTATCTTAAAATGAATTGCAGTGGCATGTAATAAAATCAATTTAATTTTCTAACTCATGATTTTCTTTTTAATCAGGATCAAAAGGGATTGCCTGAGGAACTATTTGCTGTGAAGATTTATGCATTAACTACTGATTCACCAAAGAGGGTTCATAGGACCAGATCTAAAGTAAAAGCAAATATGCCTAGAATCATTAAGTGAGGAAATTTGTGGTGAACTTCTGATTCCCAACCAGATAGAGATTTTATGTGGACAATGAGAGTGCTTGTCACTCTTTGAGGGCATGGGTTGAAGACCTAGGATGCATGTGTAACTTAACATCATGCAACTTTTTGGTGGTTGTGTTTGGACAAAAAAAATTAATATTTGCAAAAGAATGTATCAGAATGGGGATTATAATCCCATCATGTAAAATTCAATTAGATACTAATTTTTTTGTTTGGATATTATGTAATCAATCTATCTATCTATATTTATTTATTTATTATAAAAAAAGGTAGTACCTTTGCAGTTGACATCCTGAGGTAACTAGGAATCTCAAGTAAACTCATCCCATTAATTCTGCAACCTTGTGTGACTCTTAAAAAGCTGTACATAATAGCTAATAAGTAAAAAGCTAGCTTATAATCTATCATAATTAACTGATTGATGAAATTCTTGTTTAAATTGCTGTTAGCTGCTTCTTAACTCTGATTTCACTAATAAGTTTGACCGTCCACTTTGCCTCTTAAAGAATGCACAGGCTCTTGCATAAGAGCAATGTTTTTTCGTAGTTATATTTGCTCAAGTGTCACAAGTTTGTTAGCAGATAGTTACTATAACTTTTGAGTGGAGTTGTGGTGTGCCTTTGTGTTAGAACCCTTTTCCCTCTCCCTTGTATGTGTGTGTGTGTTTGTTTCTCAAAAAAAAAAAAACTATATGGTCTGAAATAACATTGGAGTAGTAAACATTAGTACTTTAAGTAATTAAACAATATGATTAAAAAAAAAAGCACTATATGGTCTGAAATAACATTGGAGTAGTAAACATCAGTACTTTAAATAAACAATATGATTTTATAAATCAAATACACCTAGCTTGAACTTGTCCCTTTCACTTAGATTTAAATCTAGAAATGGAAAGTTTATCTTGATTGTATGCGCTTGTGTCCTTTACCTCTATCTCCAGGTGATCTTTTATGAGTAGGAGATGCCAAAACATTCCAAGATTCATAAGCTCTAGTTATAATATCAGCAATCTGACTTAAGTGCGGATGATGACTACTCGACTGATCTGTGCACATTAAACCTAGGCGTATTAACTGTTTCGCTTGATCAAACGAATTTTCTGTCATTTTCATTCTCTCGTCAATCACCTCTCTCAGATTTCCAGGATAATGCTTTCTGATGTGATCAATAAAGCCAACCTCACCACTCTTGGACTCATCACTCAGCCTGCTGCTAACTAAAATCTCCAGTAAGAATACTCCAAACTTGTGAATCTCTGAAAGCAAATTAGATATCCAATTAACTAAAACAAAACAAACATAAGCAGTAGCAGAAGAAGGGTAAGAAGAGAGGAAAATATAAACAGACAATGAAAATTAATCCTAGATTTATTAAAATATAACTTACTCCTTGTACTACTGCTTTGATCTCCAACCTTAAACCTTGAAATCAATGGCTCTAGGTTGTCAGACAACAAAACACTGCTTGTCCTGAGATCATACCCTACTTCAGGCCATTCCTCATGCAGATAACACATCCCCTTCACCACTCCCATCAATATTTTCAACCTGTGCTTCCATGATGGAGCTGACCTTGATAACCATATTTCAACATTCTCACCCTCCATCCATTCTGTGACAATAGCCCTCAGTTTTCGTCTACTACAGGATCCCAAAACCTGAACTATGTTCTCGTGAGATAATTGAACAAGAACCTTGCATTCTTCTTCAAATCTCCGTTGGCTTTCTCTTGAAATGTCACCCCTATAGATCTCAATCCTCACTTGGGTACCATCTCTTAGTACTCCTCTGTACATATCAACTCCCTCGCCTTTTCCCACCAAATTCTCTCTTGAAAACCCATCAGTTGCTGCCTTAAGCATCGACAGTGTGAACTTGTTCTTTCTACGAAACACTCTAGGCAGAAAATCAGGCCTTACAAAACAAAGCCACCCTAAGCAAGCCACTGTCAGAATCACAAAAATGGGGAAACCAACCAATAAGATTATGGCTTTAATAGTAAACTTCTTCTGGTTTGGGAGAAGACCCGAATGAATAAAACTTGAAGCATTAAAGCGTTTGAAGAACTCGGTATCAGACATTGTACTTTCAGAGAAATAATTGTATGACAGATTAAGAAGTGAAAGGTTTGTAAGGGGAGAGAAGCTGTGTATTGGAACATCACCAGTAAGTTCATTGTGGCTCAAATCAAGAGCTTGGATTTGGGTGCATTGGAGGACATCAATTGGAAAACTACCCTTCATAGAGTTGTTGGACAAATCAATTGATAAGATGCTTAATGGGCAGTACTTCCAAAAGAAACTGAATGACAAGTAGAGTGGCGCGATCTTAGGACGGCTTCTAAGGTCTATCTTGGGGAATGTTTCTACACAGTTTGGGTTCCTTGACTCATTGCAGAGATGACTTGCAACAATGGTGGATTTGAAGATTTCGTTGAGGTCAGAGGAATTGCAGTATCTTAAGGATGGGTTGTGGATGCAATTAGTCCTTATTGTTGTGCTGAAATCTGGAGGTGGTTTTAAATTGTTGAGGTCTTCTACCACTGATGCTGAGTGCATAGCACGTGATAAGGTCAATATTATGGAGAAGAATAGAAGGAGAGTTTCTGAAATGGAAGCCATGAATGTAGTTCTGCTTGAATGTGTTTATGGGTTTGTCAAAGTTTCAGATTCTTACTCTATATGAAAAGTAAAAACTGTTAATAACTGGATGATGGTGGTTTAAAAAGTGTGGGCAGTGGGCTACTTTGGCGGGACAGTTAGTGAGTAGTCACTGACTATCCTGATAAAAAATAGTGTTATGATATCATCTTCAAAGACTCTTTCGTGTAACTATTTTTTTCCTCAGTTTTTTGTTTTTTAAAACAATTTTCCATTTTCTAACTCAAGAAACTTGTTTGATAACCTAAAGTAAGTAGAAATTGAAAATAGGCTTTTACCTGTTTTCTATTCCTAATTCTTAGAAAACACGAAGAAAATAATTTGGAAACCATAATTAATGAACTTGCGCCCTAGTTCTAACTAATTACCCCACTGGCAGCAAAACACGGAATCCCAAGAATATTTTTCCTTTCTTTCTCTCTTCTACGATGGGCTGTTTCTCAGCATTCCACATTTAAAATCTATGCTGTTTCTCTCACATGAATGTGCTTGCTGGTGGCATCATTGTAATCTTGTTTGCTTTCTTGCTCAAAAAAAGAAAAAAAGAAAAAAAAGAGCCTATGGTTTATCACTCTATCTGGTCTATGGCTATCTATGATTTATTTGACTTGTGGTTTATCATCTATCTAATATATATGAAGCTAGAGACTTATGGTTTATTTTATGGTAAAGTGGGAGCCCATGTTGCTTAACATGTGGTTTTGCAAATGCCATGTGTTAAGTTAGTAGTATATACTAAAATGTACTTCACCAAATTGACTAAGCCATTGAGCATCATAGGACATTTGCTAATTGCTGGCAAGTGGCTACCATACTCCTACCAAATAAATCATAGTTAATAGTTAATTTATTTGCGTGCCCTTTTTGTTTATTGAAAATATACAACCATTGTTAGCTTTGTCAATATGATATAGGCTCACTCTTCTATGTTATATGTCTCATAAAGACTGCACCACTTTTTGAATTTGGTAAACAAGAGAACACAGCCAATGATTATACATATAATCTCTTATGGACCTTCTCAAATGAATTGGTTTTGGCGTTGGATCTCTCTCTTCGGCCTTAAGCTTCCACCTAAACAATAATTTGCAGGAGAAAATACAACATCAAAGTTATTTTGTATCTTAACTATTTCCTTAAAAAAAAAAAAAGGTTGGGAGAAGATCCTCTCCGCAGGCTTTAATTCCCTCCAGTTTTTTAGCTAGATGTAAGATATGTGGCATTTAATTTTGATTTTGTGTGGTTTACATAGACTTGACAGAATTAGACCTGGACTCATTAACCTCCCTACATTTGAATGAAAAAATAGAGTAGAGTAAGAGAAATAACAACTTGTTTTGGTATGATAAGTTTCTAACATGAACCCAATTTTGATCCAATCAAACTCGCTCATCAAGCCTTTATTATCAAATTTTAAACTTAATTTTTTATTGAATCATTTTTAATTTTTTCTTGTGTACTAAAGTTAATTATATTAAATTTTCTATATTGTAAATGAATGTACCAATGACATTACTCATAATTTTGACAAACAATTTTCAAATATAAATGTTTTTAGTGTTTGAACCTAATGTACTTCACTTAATATATTGTACCCAAGTTTAAACTATTGGAAATATTATATGTAAATGGATAATTATAAAAGATTAGCATTAGTCAAAATGTTGAGTGACATGGAAACAAAATGACATGGTTCAAATGGAATTAGAAATGAAATTAATGTGGATTAGGCTAAGGGCAAAAGTTATGTACAAATCTTTAAGTGTTGCATCTTAGATTATTAAGTTCAATCATGTAGTTGAATTGATCAATGAATCATGTAATTGAATTGAATTGTTTTTGGAGTTTACAACACTACTTTATTATATTGGTCAATACAACAACGTAATTGAATTTGATTGAAAAATATAAGATAAAAGACCTAAAGAACAGTACCTATTTTAGTATTTAGCTGAAATTTTGAAGATGTGATTTTTTTTTTGAAGGTGTTATTTAGCTCATTAGTCAATGACAAAGGTATACGTGACCAAACTATTACATTAATATCAAATTTTGTTCTAACAAATCTCATTCATGCATACTTCGTTGCACGTGGACATGTATTATATCAAACTAGTATGTAACTCGTGCTTACACACGAGAATGGTAATTAAATTGAAGTGGTGTTATTGATGTTTACTTGGGTTATAAAACATATAGGATATTAGTTCAACCAGAACATTCAGAGGTACCAAAATAGTTTTTTCTTGCAATTTTCATAATATTGGTTATGTCAAGTTTCTCATTACACTACTATTATGTATATAATTTTGAAAATCACTGTTCGATACTACATATATAATATCTATTCACAACCACTGTCCGTGAAATTCTACTAAATATAACTCAAAACAAAAGAATAAATTGGTTCAATAGTATCTCCTAAATTGAATGAGAATAGTTGCATGAGATCGTTCAACTCAATTACAATATGTTACGTTTAAGATTCTGACATACAAAATAATAGAATAGAAATAGTATAAATACGTTCATTAGTTCAGAAAAAAAAATAATAGCAAAAATCTAAATAATTTAATTTGTACGGAAAGCTAATAAAAGCAAAATTCAATTTTGAATCTAATTAAATTTTCTCTAAGCATTGGTTATATATATAAACTCATTGTTTATTTATATTAAACTCATCGTTTAATAAAAGCATCGTTTCTTTAATGGTTTATTTATATTAAACTCATCGTTTTCTACATTGAATTAACTTCCTTGACACAAAAATTAAAAAACTTACATTAGATAAGACACGTGACGCAAAATTAAAGTTTAATTGAATTCCAATTTTTATATTGAATTAATTAACTTGGCAAAAAATTTAAAAACTTAGATTAAATGGGAGACATGATGCAAAATTAGACTCTAATTGAATTCCAATTTGAAATTTAATTAAATTTTTTTCTCAGCTTTACCTCTCTCTCTCTCTCTATATATATATATATATATAAATATAAATATCAAATTGTTGCAATTAATGCCATTCCATCAGAGATCTGAACAATGGATTTCATGTCTCCTTAGTCTTAGAAAATGTAGATTTTTTTTCTTAAATTTTATATCAAATTGTTGCAATTAATGCCATTCCATCAGAGATCTGAACAATGGATTTCATGTCTCCTTAGTCTTAGAAAATGTAGATTTTTTTTCTTAAATTTTATATCTGGTCCTCAATTTTTGACTTTTGTTTTAAAAGGTCCTTTTATTTATATATGTATATATATATATATATATATATATATATCAAATTTCTTGTTTATGACAGGGTTACCATTGTTCAAAATGATTTGGACATAAAGAGTTTTGCATTGGCACTCAACACTGAAAGAAGTGATCGATATTTATGATAGAGTTTCAAGAGAGGTTCCCTTAACTTGGGTTGTTTGTAACTACTAGGTATGTAAAACTTCCAAATAAAGTTGATTTTTTTTTTTTAAAATTTTTAAAAAGAAACATAAAAGTATTTTTTAATACGGAAAACAATTCTAAAATTTCCTTTTGGACACCTTTTTATTCTTTTTCCTTTTTCTTCCCCTTGATTTATTATTTCCTACATCTTGTATATCTAATTGCAATATGTGTGTGCGCGTCTTGAAAGTGATTGGAGGAGCTATTTGCTGCAATTGCAAACATCACGGAGAAGGAAATTTAGGGCCAGTTTTGTTATTTAAACAATACAATATTTTTTCACTTACGTATTTTTACAACACTTAAATAACATTACTAGAACAACATTATTATATGGTCCTTAATAGAGCTATTCTTATTATATAGTACAAACATTATTAACGTGGAAAGTCTATTACTATTATTAATAAATGTGATTGATTTGATTGAAAGTCTATTATTGTACTTTTCTTATTAACTTTCTTTTTGCTTGAGGCTAAATGATGAAATAATTTTGACGCTTTCTGTGCCTTCCCAACATTACTAGATTTTGTGTAATTCTTTTGTTTGTTTGTTTTGGCGGGGGGTGGTGTTAAAGGATATAGAAAAAGACGTTATTACTCTTCCGGTTAGGTACATGTGTTAGAATTACACACTTAAAACATGGGGTAAATATAAATGTTAAATAGAACATAATTATGTCAGAATGAATATAATTTTTTGTCTCATTTTTTTTTTTTTTTAAACAGTAATACTTATTAGAATACACATGAAAATAATAATATTTGATTTTATGTTCTACTAATATTCAATTTTATTATGTTCTATTAATTATAGTATATTGTGCCTGTATCTTTTTGTTTTTGTTTTTTGTTTTTGTTTGAGATAATATAGACAGAAGTCAAGGAATGGGGAAGGAGAGAGTGAGAAGACAAGACTTACAACACTACCTGTATCTTCTTTTTATGAAAAAAAATATGGAATGTATAATAAATTGTGATTAGTATAATATAAAGTAAAACACTTGTAATAAGACAAATAATTTTTATTCCGGATCAGGATTATTCAAATAAGAATATATTGAATAGGAGTGGCATTCAGATAAGTGTCCATGGTTGTGTTGAGTTGTCCCATTCCTTTAATAGAGAATTTTGTCATTTTGTGTGAATTCATCCTTCTCTAAAAGACCATTCACAAAACATGGTAGTCATTGACAATTTGACGTATCCCTTGTAATGAAAAGTTTAATTTATCGTTTTGAATCGGCATCTTCTTCTGAAAACCAAATGATTGATTAACTTATAATCCATCAAATCCCACATCCATGATTAATTGAACCATGGATGGACCTGACCTCCACCTTTGAAAGAAGTAGTACTTCTCAATGGTGTTCTAATTTTAAATACCGTGCCTTGGTTTGGATTTTGGTGATAAACACTTATATTTAAAAGTACAATTGGTTTAGTATTAAAAGTTCATTTTGCAACACTGGAAAGGAATGAAAAAAAGCAGTAATTCATTTCTTGGAAAAGAGAAATTTACAAGAAAGTGATTTACATATTACCACCTACTAGTAAAACTAGAAACTAGGAAGAAAAAAAGTACAACAAAAAATAAAAGGAAAACGCAAAACAAAAATAAAACTACACTAACAAGCAAATTAAGCAATGTGATCACTGTCAGCCATCGGTTTTGGTTTGCAGCAACTGATCAATGTCCTTGACGAAAAATGGCTTTAACTGGACTTCTTTATCATCAGCTAGAATTTGAAGAAATTCTTTTGGAACCAAGCACTTCTCCTCTGAGGACAACTTCTCTTGAATAATTGGTGATGCAATTAGAGCTTGGAGTTCTTCTCTTGAATAATTGGTGATTGGTTCTTCTTTTATTTCCTGCATGTACAAACCACACTAATTAACGGCTTTATATAAATGATTTTAGGCATAATTAGATTTCTTTTCATTAAAGAATACCAAAAAAAAAAAAAAAAAATTGAAATTAAAGAGTGCAAAGGAGAAACTAGTAACACCTACCTGATTTATTAATTATTTTCGGTTCAGTAGCTTAAAACTAGGAAAATCAGTAAGTTGAAGTGTTAAACCAACATTTCAGTTATTCTATCACAAAACTATTCTATGTAAATTTCAATTCTTGCCATGGAACTAATTAATTGTCACAAAAATTAGATGAAATTTAAAATAAAATAAAAATACATTAACCCCAAAAAACAAAAAAGAAAAAGAAAATAGAAAGTTAAAAGATTGGAGAGAAATGAAAAAGACCTGTACTGAGCCCATGAGTTGAAGAACTGAAGCTTGAGCCTGCAAGTACTTGACATAGTTGAAAGCAGCATGGAACATCTCAGCAGTGTTCAACCTATGCCCACCAGGAATCAACTTCCCAAGTTCCTGAGTCTTCTCTGTTATCTTCCTTCTCCTTTCACGTGCAGCAATACTTTGAGCAGACAAGCTCACTTTCATGGGTTTCTTCACACTACTCTGAGGACTACTAGTACTACTTCCACAACCATAGTTACCTGATGATACTAGAAATTGAGCCATAACTTCCGGCATGGACTCGGGTACCAAATTACCAGGATTTGGAACATACCCATCATAGAAACCAGGTGTGAAATTCGAGTGGTAATAATTTGAATTTCCACCACCATAAGTACTAGTTCTCTGGCGTTTTGGGTACTGGTAGGAGTAGGACTCATCCAGCAAAAACATTTCCGGTGAGTGGACGCCGGAGGTGATTAAGTTATCTGATGGGGAAGCAGAGAAGTATGGGAGTAGATTGGTGTAGCTGTCCACATGATACAAGGATGACTCATCGGGCTGCTCGAAATGTGAACCAAGCTGGTAATTTTCTTGTGCAAGAGCTAAATTGTAGTCAAAGCTGAGGAGGTCTGCTGCTAGCTCTGGTTGGAAACTGGTCATGTCCCAGTTGGAGCAAAAGCTTAAAGCCATGGAAATGAGAATCTAAGGAAAAAAAAAAAAACACAAAAAAATCATTAGAATGTGACCTGAAAGAAATATTGTATTATTGGAATATGAAGCAAACAAAGTAAGTGTAATTATTACCAAGCTCAAATACGGTTTTTCATTTTATGTACTTGTTAAATATAGTCTAATAACTACTACTTAAATACTGCAATAATTAGTAATTAGTCCTCAAAAGAATGAAACCATATATTTTTCTGTAGCAGAGAAAAAGATGAAGTGGAGCTACAAAAGCAGTTAGTAAAGTTAAAAATAAGAAACTGTAAAGCCCATGTGAGAGAGAGAGAGAGAGTGCAATAACAAAGACAACCTTTCTTTCAAATGATATATAAAACCAAAAGAAAGATAATAACAGACATAGACACACAAAGAGAGAGAGAGACAGGTAGAGAGAGAGAGAGAGAGAGAGAGAGACCTTAGAAGATACTGTCTTTGTTTGTGTGTGGTTTGTTGAATTGCAGGAGACCTAAAGTCACTGAGACTGTGAGTAACAAACCTTATCAAACTAACACACTCACACTCACTCACTGTTTGACGGCTTATACTATACTGTTGCCAACTTACTATAATGTAAACTGTAAAATACTCTATAGAAGAGAGAGAGAGAGAGAGAGAGACGTGGGGAGAGAAATGGGAGAGGAAGTTAAGGGTTATGCGGAGATAAAAGCGGTAATGATGGATAGGGTTTGGTTTGGTTCGGTTCAGAAAATGCTGCACTATTTGTAACCATCTCCTAATTCATAGTAACATATATACACGTGTGGTGTGGTGCTCAGCTCTCGCCCTTTTATTAGGGTTTCCCACATTCCATTACTTTTATTTATTTCCCAAGTAAAATTATAACCGTTACTAACCTGTTGGTTTTGCTAGCTACGTACTTATTGGCGGCTACTACGCTCGCTATGCTTTTCTTTTTACGTTCTCACTGCTCTAATTTTTAACCTGCCGTTACACTTACACTTGCACCCCATTTTTATTTTTCATTGTTTTATCAATCTTTTGGTGAATATTAGTATTACACCTGTTTTTAGTGTGTATATTCTTTTTTTTTTTTTCTTTCCCCTTTAATGAGGATATAGACATGAGACATCTATTATAGTTGTTGATAAGTTAACAAAGATTTCTTTTGCTGTTTTTTTTAAACCCCCTTTTATATATGCTTTTTCCTGATTTTTATTAAGGTTCTTAATTTTTAAATTTTTTATGAAAATTAGAAATCATCAATATGTCAAGGAGAAAAAAAAAAAAAAAAAAAACTACATGTCAGTAACAGTCTCAATTAGTTTCTTTCTGCTGAATAGTGATTGCTTGATTCTAGCTAATTCCTTACTTTATTAAATAAGCCCCTATGGCTTTTTAATACAATCCCTGATTCTAAAGGATACCAAACAATGCCACTTATTACTCCAAGGCTAATATTTCAAAGAGTTTAGCATTTGTTTGGCAGTTTTTTGCTTAAATATGTTTTTTTTTTTTTTTTTTTTTTTTTTTTGTTTCATCTTTTATTAAAAAAACAAATAAACTAAATTTTTTATTTCTTTTTGCCTCACCTTTTAGTAAATAAACTATCAAAAACTACGGAATGCTAAGTTCACTTTTAGACAAAAAAAATGTGCATATCAACCACATGTTTGTATCTTACTAATAGATCATTTTGTTTAATTATTAATATTCTCATATATCCTTTATCACACTAGCCAAAAAGTCGTTGATGTTTTTCATTATTATTATCCAAACGATTTGGACATTTATATTTATCACAAACATGTAATGATGTACGTACTTACTAGAATTAACAAAGTGCTTGTACAACTAATTTGTGAGTGTAATTGGGAATCTAGCTCACATCTCTAATTTGTTTTATGGAACAAAAATGATTTATGTATATGTCATGCTTAGCGTTTTCTACAGAGATATTTGTTATTATTGTGTTTTGGTAATTTGGAGCTAGCTAGTTAGCCAAGGAAAATCTTGAAGAGGTTGCTCTTTAATTTCATAATCTATTAGTGTGAAACTGTGAATATAATCCATTATCTTTTCCTTTTTGTAGGACAAGCTCTCTTCTATTATTGGGGGATTTGTTTTTCCCTTTCATTGATGGCCAACCAGCGTGTAAAAATTAAACATTCAGGTGGAGATCTCGTTGATATGCATCTATTGGTTTTCTCAAAGTACTAACCATTGAGTTTGTGTAAATAACACACGTGTTACTCAGTTTTTGTGAGCTGCGGCTTTCCATTAAAAGTCCATATCTCGTCCAAACTATAAAGAAAAAAAAAAGTAAAAATTAAAATTAAAACTTACCTCTAGGTGGTTTTGTCCAGTTATAATTAATGGTATAAAATTTCAAATATTGTTACATTTGATCTCCTAAAATTTTAATTGAAATGAAATCATTAGGATTATTTGCATTTTAACAAATTTCGTGCTTGGTGGACAAACTTTCAAATTATGACCTTACCCCCTTATTGTTTGCTCATTTTAGTTTCACATACTTTTCAATTGCTATATTTTGACCCTTTATTTTATTTATTTATTTTTTGTTTTTTGAGAAGAACCCTTTTAAGTATTGATTAAACTAAAATCATTAACGAGGCTTTGAACAAAATTCTAACAAATTCATTTTAGTCCAAACTTGGGGTCAAACGTAGTGATTAAATAAATTGTGTACGAATTATGATATGACTAAACCACAGGAGCAGTAAATTACAATTTTCCCAAAAGAGAAGAAAAGAAAAAGAAATGTTATATATAGGGGTGTCCATGCAAATCGAAGACCTGCCGGAACCAACCAACCCGGTCGAAACTGACCCGTCATGGTCGAACTGACACCTCTGACGGGTCGGTGACGAGTCTCAACCTTCAGAACTCGACTCTGACGGGTCGAGTGGCGGGTTTCATCCTCAAAAACCCGAGCCACCCGACCCGCACGACAAAAACTCAAAGAAGGCCGAAAATTACCTAGATCCGGCGACGATTTGGCGCTTCTTGGCTTCGATCCAGCCATGTTTGGCCTTCCTTTACTCAGATCCGCTCAAATCCGGCCAAGATCTACTCTCTTCCTCACTCAGATATGCTTAAATTTGGAGAATTTAGGCCAGATCTACTCAAACTCGGCCACAACTTCGATAAGCCCGACTCTAACTCTGCCAAATCTTATTAGATCTCAGCCAAATCTCAGCCAGATTTTCATAGATCTGAAGGAATATTGGCCAAATCTCGTTAGATTTGGCCAGATCTGAAGAGATCTGGCCAGATTTCGACGATATTGAAAAACCTGAAACCGACCAATTCACACCCAAAAACCGATACAACCCGACCCGGTTGATCTGAAACTTCATTCGGGTCAGTTGCAGGTTGAAATCTTCCCCACTCGATAATTTCGGGTCGAGTTCGGGTTGGGCATAAACCCGACCCATGGATAGCCCTAGTTATATATCTCGTAATTCTAACACGAAATATTTAGTTATAATTCTGTAGTTATTAACAAGAAGCGGCAAGCAAATTACATTATTTCAAACGAGCAGAAACATATCTATTTCCGATCCAGGACATTCATTTAGGTAATTAATCCAATTAATAATTTCTCTCGTTTCAAAACAAATATAAGAACTATTTTGAAACGAATATAAAATGAACAATCTTAAAACAATATAAAATGCTAAAGGCCAAATATGTAATTTAATTTTATAAATTAATCAGCCATATGATGGGTTCCTCTATTACGCTGTACATGTGATGCTGATAATGTTTATTTTCCATATTGTTAATGTGTATTTTTTGTTTCATGTAGTAAATCATTTAATTTAGAGAGGGAGAGAGAAAACTTGTTTTATAAGTGATTTCTTCAAACCCACTTGATGCAAATAAGAAGAAAAGGATTTTTTTTTTTTTTTTTTTTTCAAAATAACACAAATTTGCAAACAATTTCATTAGTTAGCACGATTTCAAAATTATTTAGCAAACTAACATTTCGAGTGGAAGAGACTCGATTTTGGTCTATACAAATTGAGTTTGTAAGGCTCGATTTTCAGCATTCTTCTTCCCACGAAGAACAAACCCAAACTACGAAGGCAGAAGAACAAACCCAATTTACGAAGGCAGAAAAGACAAACCAAAGATCAAACCTAGGCGGTGACGGTGAAGGCTCTAGGAGGCAGCGGCGAAGGCTCCAGGTCGCGGCGATGGGTTTGTTGATGTTTCTCTCTGGATCTTTGGGTGGGTTTCTTGATTCTTCTTGATGATGTTTCTCTCTAGGTCTTTGGGTTTCTTGATTGTTGATTGTTGATGTTTCTCTTTGTATTTTGTTGGGTTTGTTGACGAAGTGTTGTTGCCTTGTTGTGAGAGACGGAGAGAGTTAGGTGAGTGAAAAATCGTGATGTTTCTCTCTGATTCTTTGGATTTCATTGGGTTTGTTGTTGTTGATGGAGTGTTGTTGCATCTGGATTCTCTGGATTTCCTCGGGTTTGCTGGGTTTACTAAGAAATTGAGTTCTACAAAATCTATTTGTATAGGAAATAGAGTTTAGTGAGCACTCCAAAATCGAGTCTGTTGCACTCGAGATGTTAGTTTACTAAATAGTTTTGAAAATGTGCTAACTAATGAAATTATTTGCAAAATGATGTTGTAGGCTCCAAAGATGGGCTTGATGGGCTAAACTACTATTTGGGCTCACAATCTATTTATTTGGTGGGTCTGAGTATCCTACTTTGGGTTGTCCTAAGTGAAGGGACCCAATGCACACTCGATCCTCCCTTTTCTCTCAACGTTAACTCCCCTCTCTCTCTTTCTCTCTTCTTTCCCTCAGAATTGCATCCCCTTGCCATCCATTCATTTCTCCTATTTATAGCCTTTGTTAATGGGATCATCATCGTTATCCTCTCCCTTAGTGCAAAGAAGGGTCCAATGTCGTTGGACTTAAGTGGGTTTGCAGGTATGAGTGACCTTGGAAATGATTCCCACTTCAGTTAACGTGTTCGGCAGCGGAGCTTCTTACGGTTCTGCCGGGTACGTAATCTTCTCCCTTAGTGCAAAGAAAGGTCCAATGTTGATGGACCTAAGTGGGTTTGTAGGTACTAGTGACCTTGGAAATGATTCCCACTTCAGTTAACGTGTTCGGCAGCGAAGCTTCTTATGGTTCTGCCGGACATGTAGACGGTGATGTGTCCGGTCGAAGTGACCGAGCATGTGCCTAGTTACCGGGAATGCGATCTGCTCTCCAAGTGTCCTGGCGATACTCAGTCCACGCTGGTGGTTGTTCGTGAGTCTGAGCCCGGGCCAACGTCGATGTGAAGATTGTATCCTTGGCCCATATCATTGATTCATAGTCCAAGGCCCAATATGAATTCGGGCGCTTAGGTGCCGTACAGATGTTATTTTGAAAAAAAAAATCCCTTTCTTCTTATTTGCATCAAGTGGGTTTGAAGAAATCACTTATAAAACAAGTTCTCTCTCTCTCCCTCTCTAAATTAAATGATTTATTACATGAAACCAAAAATACATTAACAATATGGAAAATAAACATTATCAACATCACATGTACAGCGTAATAGAGGAACCCGAGACAAAATTGGCCTTTGCCCCTTTCTATCAAACAATCCAGCATTTTGCCCCATTTCTCAAACTAATTAGAGAAATGCCCCTATTTTGAAACTCGATTTTCTCAAAATTGAGTTTAAAAAAAAATAAAATTTGGAGTCCTATAGTGGCGTTTTAAGGAGCCTATAGTGACGTTTTAAGGACCTATAGTAACGTTTTGGAATTCGAGCTCCATGAACTCGAGTTCCATGCAAGTTTTTTTTATATTATTTTTTACCTATAACTCGAGTTCATGGAGCTCGAGTTCCAAAACGCCACTATGGGCTCCTTAAAACGCCACTATAGGGCTTAGCTCGATTTTGAGAAAATCGTGTTTCAAAATAGGGGCATTTCCTTATATAGTTTGGGAAATGGGGTAAAATGCTGGATTGTTTGATAGAAAGGGGCAAAGGCCAATTTTGTCTGAGGAACTCGTCAAATGGCTGATTATTTTATTAAATTAAATCACATATTTGGCCTTTAGCATTTTATATTGTTTTAAGATTTTTCATTTTATATTTGTTTTAAAATAGTTCTTATACTTCAAAATATTTTTAAAAAGTCTATACCAATATATAATTGATGAAAAATACTAATGTAGCATATGAAATTCATGAAACTAAGGTCATTTTGATGTTGTGGAGCCTATAACTTATTATAAATTCCATTTACCATATTAACAATTTCTATGAGCATGAAGGCAGCTATAATAAGAGCCTTAGCTAGATATAAAGGAGAAAATGGGCTTTTGTCATTTCTGTTTAAAATATCCAGCAAAATGTCTCATGTCTGAAACTAATTAGGAAAATGTCCCTGTTTTGAAATTCGATTTTCTAAAAATCGAGTTTCAAATGTATAACTCGATTTTTAGAATATCGAGTTATAGCGAACGTGGACTTTTTTTTTTTCCTGGAACTCGAGTTCCATGTAAAGTACTTGAGTTAATGGAACTCGAGTTCCACTTGAATTTTTTCAAGGAACTCAAGTTCCATGAACTCAAGTACTTCACATGGAACTCGAGTTCCAGAAATTTATTTATTTATTTTATTTTTCAGTTCGTTATAACTAGATTGTCCAAAAATTGAGATTTAAATTGAAACTTGATTTTAAAAAAATCGAGTTTCAAAATAGGGACATTTCCTTAAATAGTTTTAGATATGGGGCATTTTGCTAGATATTTTTTAAAAAAGGGCAAAAGCCCATTTTCACCTAGATATAAGATTAAAAACAAATCTTTAACCAAAGTAGTTTAGAAGAATTTTCTCTAATTCATTTATGACAATTCAGGTGCTATCCTTAATATTTTAATATAAAATTCAAAACTTCACTTAGCTATTAAATTGATTATATGATTAAAAGTATACGTAAAGAATCATACCATAGGTTGGAGAAATTCTATCTAGGACTTATTATAGCATCCACAACAATTGAGATTAAAAAAGAAAAGCAGAGAGAGAAGCCAAGGCTCATAACAAGTTGAATTCCACCTAGCACAGCCCTAAAAAGTTGACACAGTGTTTCTTAGGGTTTCACGAGGTTTTATATTTGAAACCTTTAATCAGTATCTTAGGATTAGTCTTGAGGAGAACTACACACATCCGAAAAAATAGTTAGTTGCTAAAAGAGTTTTGGACACTATCGTTTAACCTCCCTCTCTCTCTCTCTCTCTCAAAAAAAAAAAAAAAAAAAAAAAAATCCAAAGCAGCCTACAGCAGTCAGCAGTTGGGTTTGGACACTAAGTGACGCGTTTGTCCTGATTAGAACTCACGTTAAATCTAAACTTCTCTAATACAGAGTATGGTTAACCCAAACAACAAACATCTGCCATGGATCATGGCATTAGCCACTGCTGATAGCTCACATTTTCTTAGGATCTAATTGTGCGCAATCCATATGCCAACACAACAAAGCCAACTCCTGATAGCTCGCATATTCTTATCATAGGATCCATTTGCAATCCATATGTCAAGAAACACAACCTCTTAATTAGCACAAGAAAAAGTACTTCAAATTTACATATATAAGAGCATCCCTACGTGGAGAACCTCTAAAACTTGGTGCAAATAAATCAAATACTCCACAAGAAGAGTAACAAATTTACATTAGAGTTTCTCCATGTGAAGAACCTCTAACTTGGTGCAAACGAATCAGGTACTCCTCTAGTTTGACAGTTACTTAGGATCCCCTCCCAATTAAACCATCCAATTTCCTCTAATTTTAAAAAACCATGTAAACTACATAAAATCAAATAAATGCCACGTGTCTTACATCTGACTAGAAATTGAAGGGGATTGGAGGATTTAAATGGAAAGAAATCCTAACCCATTGATCAAATATATTACTAGAGTATTACTATATCATCAAAATATACAACTATGAATGAGTTAAAGAAAGAACTGAGTACCTAGAATATGTCAAACATGAAAATACTTGGTGCATTTGATGGTCCAAATGGCATCACTAACAATTACACCCATTTGGTGTCTTGAAGGTGATGTTCCATTCATTGCCACTCTTCTTTCTAATATGATGCATCCACTCAAGTCCATTTTGGAGAACAACCTTCTATCTAGCTAACTCCTCAAGCATATCATTTGGATGAGGGACTGAAAGTTAGTACTTTATTGTGATCTTATTAATGGCTTTAACTTTCACATATGTCCTTCATCAACCATCCTTTTTAGGTTTAAAGTTGGGTATAGTACAGGAGCTTTTACTCACATACCAAACCTTTGGCAACCAGCCTTTACATTTCAGCCCACTGTAGAGTAGAATTGGCAATCTAGTTCCTTTCGCGGGGACATCAATGGTCATATTAATATTAATTTCTATTAATTCAGGACTTATCTACTATCGTGCTAAATGCTTGTCTATAATTTTCCAGATACTTTCCATACTTAAGAAATGCAGATTATATGAACTAGTGTATCCCACCAAAAATGATAGAATAATTGATTAATAATTTTTTTCGATAGGTAATAAGAGTAATATTATTGATAAAAGAAAAAGAAAAATATAAGGCATTCGCGATGATGAACACACAAAAAAAAAAAAAGAAAAAGAAAAAAGAAGAAGAGAGAGATCAACTAAGAGAAAAAGGAACTCTATGATGGAAGAACAATCCAAGGAACCCCACCTAATTTTAAACATGTATGAAACTATTGATACTTGGATCACAATAAAGAATCTATATCCGAAGACAGTAAAAAGAATAGAAATTCATGGAACTTTTCATGAAATCTACTCCACCTAACAATCTAACGTACTTTATGAATAGGGCGAATGCAAGATCTAGTGTATGTATCTTACTGAGCAGATAAGTGCAGAATTAAGCCTGCTTACAGAGTTTAGACTTAATTTCAATCAACACTCCGATTAGAAAAATGAATCACTGTAAATAAACCAAGTTCCTCTTGTCTGTTCAAATCCGTAAAGGAAGTTTGTTTCTTCCATATTTAAAACATAGCAGTGATCGATAACCTTTCATGATTGGCTGAAAAGATGGCTGGCCACTTAATACTCTTTTCTTCAACGTGTCAAGTTGATCCATGTAAAATGCAGATAAAACCAATATTGAAATGTTATCTGTACACACTAAACATTGCTTCCACCCAGCACCACAACTTAAAATCTATGTTATTTTTACTTTACAGCCTTATCGTACACTTGCACAGTGAAGAAGCCTGTTTTTCATCTATAATACCTTGTATTAGCTATGTACCTTACATTACTTGGTTTACAATATTTGGCTGATGTAACTCTGCATCTTCAATTACCTTCTTCAGAGCAGCTGGTCCCATATGTTTGAGAACCTATGGCCACAAAGTAAACATCTTGATTACTTCTGGTTTGTATGGTTTTACACATAGACCAAACAAAACCTTAAAGGCAATGAAAAATAATAAATAAAAAAATTACTTGGAATGAAATTTCTTTCAAGTGAAGCAACAAACCAACTTCTAGTGCACAAGAGAGGAGGGGAAGAAAAATCTTTTGTAACAAAATTTTACCATACATATTTTGTGGAGTTATAATGTTTATTAAAGGCACAACTTAAAAGAGGGTGCAACAATAATAGCCTCAGAGAATAAAAAAGAGACAACAAAGACAACAAAGTAAGATTATCCCCTAGAGTTAAAAATCCAAAAATTTTCAGAGATAAGGAAAACAACTAGACAAAGCCATTCACTCATAAAAGTGATATTAGAAATAGAAGCTTTAACTTAGACAATGGATGCTCAATGTGATCATTGGAATTCTTTCTCGCCAGATGCATTACAAGTCATGAGGGAACAAATTCATATAACACTACTATGGTATCTCACCAGATAAATCCTGAGACAGGTGATCTCTTTCTGTTGCAATCTTGCAAGTCACTTACTCAATACTTGGTTAAAAATATTGGAAGCTTCCCAATCCCTGAAGGCCATGATATGTAGGATAAATTGGGAAATGTTTCCTACATGTTGTTGTAATGGGTTAAAGGTTAGGAAGATTTTGTGGAAATAGTATTTGGAAGGCTCATGTCCAGACTAAGGTAGCATTTTTCACATGGACTGATGCATTGGGTAAGATTCTTACATTGGACAACTTTCGCTGTTGTAGAATTATCATGGTTGATTGGCGTTACATGCGTAAGAATAGTGAGCAGGGTTTGACCATTTGTTGCTACATTGTGAATTTGCTAAGGGTTGTCTTGTTTTCTACCTGTTTGGGGTGATGGTTCTGCCAAGTAGGGTGATTGAGTTGTTGGAGTGTTCGGGTGAGGGCTTTGTCAAAGGTGGATCGGGTGTCCTTTTGCAGGCTGTGCCATTGTTTCCTATTTGAATAATTTGGAAGGAGCATAACAAGAAAGCTTTTGAAGATTTAGAACAGAGCACGACAGAGATCAATTTTTTTTGCATCCCCTGTTCGATTGGATGGTTCTTCTACCATGCCATTCTTATTCCTCTTTTTTAAATTTTATTGATTGCTATAATGTAGTTTGAGGTTGTCCTTCAGTACATATCTTGTGTATTGATAGGCATCCTCCTTTTTTGCAATAAATATTTTTCTTTACTTAAACAAAAAACACAGAAGAATTAGAATTAGGGTTTCCCGTGGAACATCTTCTCTTGCAGAATGCTATCCTGAATTATATAGGATTTGTCGAAACAAAGAGGCTAGTGTGGCTGATCTAATGAGGTACACCAATGGAGTCCTTCATTGGGATATATATTTTTGTAGGGATGTGCATAATCAGGAATTGGAAGCTTTCTAAAGCTTCATGGATACCATTTATGGCATACTTGTAAGGAGGATTGGGGAGGATAAGAGATGTTGGTTACCTAATAAGAGTAAGGGGTTTATGGTTAGTGTGTATTAACATCTTCTAGCTGTCCATAGTGAGCAATTTGTCCCTTGGAAGAGCATTTGGAAGCAGAAGATTCCTTCTAGAGTGGCTTTCTTTGTATGGACTATTGTCTTGGGGAAATGATTGACAATTGACAATTTAAGGAAAAGAAAGGTATGCATTTTGGACTGGTGTTATATGTGCAAGTGTAATAGTGAAACTATTGACCATCTATTCCTTCATTGTCCGGTTGCTATGGAGCTGTGGGATATGGTTTTTGGTTTATTTGGAGTTTGTTGGGTTATGCCAATGACAGTTGTCAAGCTTCTTGCATGCTGGCAAGGTCGATTTGGTCACCATCGTAATGGATATATATGGATCGTTGTTCCTCATTGTTTGATGTGGTGTATTTGGAAGGAAAGAAATAGTAGGTGCTTTAAAGACAGTGAACATTCTATGCCTGATCTCAAGCTATTATTTTTTAGAACCTTATTGGACTGGTTATCAGTGTGGAGAAAACAACCCTTTTCTTCAATTTTGGATTTACTTGATTTATGTAATTTTTGTATTTGATCTGTACACCCCTGTATATTCCCTGTGTACTTGGGTGTCTCTTTTTTAATATCAATAAATCTTTATTACTTATAAAAAAAAAAAAAAAACAATAATATACTCCTATGGAGATGGATTGTTTTGATGATTAAAATTTCTATTGAATTTCTCCAAATGGACTGATGCTGACTCCTAGAGTCCTCTTTTGCTTGGTGTTGCCTCCAAGAAACCTAAAATGCTAACACCTATGCTACCTATTTTGTATTCTTTAACTTTATTGTTGCATTGTTTTGGTTTGTCCTGCATCATAAAGAATCATTTCTTGAAATCCATTTGAGAAATATCTTTTCTTTAGACTAAATTTTGACAACTATCATAACTATTTCAACTTAGACATCTCAAATTTCAGTAACATTGGTCTGAACAAAAGTTCAAATGCTGGATATCAGTAACATCGTCCTAAACAAAATTTCTAGCGTGGATATGCCCAACCTTACCTGTATTTTGAAATACTTAAGAAACTCCAACAATATATAAAAATTACAGGAAAAAAGGAAACAAGTACCAAACCTCGTTAGCGTCTTTAAAATAGCAGGAGTCATCTTTCTTTGGCCAACGTACTTTCCAACATCTGCACCCACAACGAAAAGAAATAGGCACATAATTTGGAAGTGTATCTATATGACCTTCCTTTTCTAGGAAAAAGATAAAGCAATCACTATAGTCTATAAGCCTTGAGTCCAGCAGTCCTCACAACAAGACACTAGGCATAATTCAGATTGTTGACAACCCATCTAAAACCAATTAGTAGATGGGCCCACTAAATTAAAGTTTATATAATAGCTCATCAAGATCATAATATGTAGCTATGTACTTTTGACCATGTAACACTTAGCTTTCCCAAGCAAGTTTCCAGCCTCTACACTATAAAGTAGGAGTCAAGATGGTGAACTGATCTGATCACCCTAACTTCTAATAAATGTTAGGCAGATTCCACTAAGGATTTGGTTGCAAATCGCAATCATTAATTTGAAAGTTGAAGTTGCAAGCAATCAGATTGCAAGTTGAATTTGCAAGCAATCAGATTGCAAGTTGAATTTGCAAGCTACGCCACAGATCATAATGCATGCATTAATAAGTTCTCAAGCAGATTGTAGAATATCTCAAAGAGAAAATTTTGATTCAAATTCTCTTGCCTCTCTTTTCCAAGGTGGCATGCTAGCTCTTCAGCCAAAGCTTTGCCTGATGTGTCGCCATCAGTTGCCAAGATGATGCGAGAAACCTAACAGGTGAGAAAAGAAAAAGGTAAGAAAATTTGAAAGCTTCGCAACTGAACAAATTTTACATTTACAAGATAGGCACAACGTTTACAATACCTTATCCAGGTTCTCTTTGCAGTTCCAGAGATACTGAAATTGAAGATCAAATTTCACATGCATATGCATGCAAATAAAAAGAAAAAATAAAAATAAAAATATTGAAAATATATTTCAGACGCAAAAATTTTAAGATGACAGACATAAGTGTCATAAATATTTCAAGAAAGAAAGGCAACCTCAAGTGACTGTCAACCGCAATTCAACCAAAAAAAAATTTCTAAACAACATAGATTTACAATTTCCCAACAAGAAAAGCCTTTTACACTGCAGTTTTTCATGCATTTTCTTAGATAGCAGACACATAATTTAAAGATGAAAGTCATAAATGTCATGACTGATAAGTATGAAAAAAAATTGGGCAAAACTGGAATTAGACAATGTGCATTCCTTGAAGAAGTGAATGTCAACCACAATTTGAAAGAAACAGGAATTCTAGTGTTCAAGAAGAAAAAGAAAAAGAGTGGTATTTTATAGAAAATGAGGAGCTGGAAAATCAAGAATCTCAACCCTCAGACTATTCATTCCACTTATATGGGAGAGGTGGTTATAATAAGATAAGGAATATTATAATGGTGACAGTGGGTACAACCCATATAACACAATACTCTCTCTTTAACTCTCTAAAACTAAGCAACTTGGATTTACAATTTCACAGGAAGAAAATACTTTTACACAGTGCAGATCATTTTGCATTTTCTTGGTTGTCATAAAGATAAATTACCAATGAGTTTGCTTGACTACCATGACCTATAAAAAATAAAAGGCTCCTAGTCACCCCTTTGGACCATGTGTAATATAGGAGAGCAACAAATTATTCCTCATATGAAGACCAAGAGGCTTCATAGTGCAAAAAGATAATGGTGGGCCTGCTCCGAAGATTGAAGAAAAGCTAACTTCTCTCCTTTATGTTCTACGCCCAAGAGAAGAATGCACGCTCCCTGCCCTAATTGAGTTCCTTGGAGACTGTAAAATTGGTGATGCAAAATAAGTACAAAAACAACAACAACCACCATCCTTAGTCCAAAATTTTGGAGTTGGCTATGGATCCCCTACAGACTAGTTAGGGTTGATCACATGTAATCTTTTCCGTCATTCTATTTTATCCAAAATCATACACTCTATTACTTCCTTAATTGACACATACATCTTACTATTTCTATTATTGTTATTTTTAGTGTTTGTTTGGAATGGGCTGAAATTTTCAGCTTATTTGCAATTCTAGCTTATTTTTGCTACTATTTATGGGTCCTACTACACTTTTTGATACTATTCATAGGTCCTATTGTACTATTCAGCTTATTTTTCAACTTGTTTTTTACACTTTCAGCAAAAAGTTTTCAGATTCAGCTAAATAAGCTGTTCCCAAGCAGACCTTAACCTTTGTGACGCTAAAAAAGTATTTGATAAAATTTAAATTTATATATTCACATAATCTATTTACCTAAACAAATACAGAAGTTAAAAAATGCAGAAAACCCTATTTCTCTGGTCTCTAAAAACACTTTTATTTTATTTTATTTTTTCCATAACAACATTGTAAAAAAAAAAAAAAAAAAATTTAGAAATGTCAATCAGAGATCTGTCTTTTGGCCAAAATTTTCATGTATTTTAATAAGAATTCTGTAAGTGTCCTTACAGTATAGTGTACTTTGATTGATGACAACTTAGCAGCAAGCATAGTTGAGTCCAGGGTATAGGTGCCTCCAGAAAAGGCAGCAGAAAATTTATGAGTACTAAGATGCTTACAGGAACAGGGAAATGCAAAGCTCTTTAAAAACTTTGTTTAAAAGTGAGAGTAGGGCCAGTGCTAGAAATTAATAACTTTGATTTGTGATAACAAAATTGTGGTGGTATGTGACTTTCTTATCCTGGAGAAGCATCACTAGGGATACAATAATGACAAGGATTCCAATTGATGCTAGTGCAGGTAGGTTTCAGTTATACTTGTCCAGATGATTATATTCTAGAGCATGAAATAAAAATGCCTAATAGATCAAAAGTAACAAACATGGGCATTAAGATATTTGTCCAGATGATATGCACTAGTTCCATATCATTCAGGTGGGAAAAAGAGCCTAATTTCAAGCTTAACTAGTCCGTAGCATTTTATTATCAGCACAACAAATTGTATCTTGCAAAATTGAATTCTTGCATGGCTAAAAATAAAATTGATTCATTTATGATGAGGAACTAAATCCATATCTAGCCTAGTAATTTATCTGAGTTAGAACTAACTACAGTTAATGCTTATGGATGCTAGGTGAACATTGTTGATAAACATGATACCAAAGTCCTTCAAACCTAACAAATCTTTTGTTTTAACATTTTCTCCTGGACATTTGATATGAATATTTTTATAGTTATTTCCTTGTTGCAGATTGTTTACTTCATTAAATACTCAGCATCATCTAATTTTAACCTATGATGGATTAGAGAAATTTTGATTCTCCTTATAATACGCCAGCAGTTTCAGGTTTTATACACTATACTACATTCTGCAGTTTTTAAGTTTATGTAACTATTACTTTTCTAGTGGGTAGTCATCACACAAAAATTAAACGAACATAATAAGATTATTAAGGAACGAAAAAAGACAAAGTTTCCCGATAACAAAGGTTAAAAACTTAAAATGGCCCCAAAAAGCTTTTGTATTAGCACAAACCTTTTGAACAGATGGTAGTCCTTTAGTGGAAACCTTTGTTGGCGCACCATTAGGAACACTAACACAATTGCAGAGGCCAGCTTCCTCTAGTGAAAGCTTATCTATTTCACCTTCAACCTGTACCCAATATCAAAAAATAAGAAAAATCATGAGCGAGAGAGAATGTCAAAGAATATAATCTGTAGAATGGCAGCCCAAAGAGGTATCAAAGGAAATACAATGATGATTTCAGCCACATCATTTATATCATCAAGTCCATATAATATCTTCTCTGTACCCTTCTCCTGTAATTAGTACAAAAACAGTAAAGTAGAATTCAGTTCAGAATGAACCCAATTTCAATTCATTAATAAGTGCATAATGGCAAATGAAATAGAAATGGAACATTTACTTTGAAGGAGTCCATCGTCCAAGTCAAAATAATGCTAGAAGCTTAGAAATTAGTAAATATAATGAATAAACAAAAATACACAAATGCTAAATGTTCATGTTGGTCATAGCAATGCACTAAGCTCCATACATGGACAAATTATCTCCTTGACCAAATGGAATACTAAATCTACTTTTTATGATGGAGGCCTGCTTCCACTATAGACTTAATTGATATTTATTAGATCTTATTTCATATTTAGGATTTAATTTTTATATTCAGGATTTAATTTTTATATTCTTTAATGTAATTAGTTAAAAATATTTACTTTCCTACTTGATTTACAATTTTATTTCCTTTTCTTACTTGGTTCGAAAGTAAGTTCCTTTTGTCCTTGATGTAACTTGGGAAGCTTATTTAAAGGCCTCAAAAAGTATTGCTACGCCTTGCTTGATTAATAGAATTACTGTTGAAATTTTCTATAATAGCTTGGGTTTGATTCCAGGCAACCCTAGGTGTTGATTCTAACATTTTATTTTATTTTCCCTGTTTTATGCTAATTCCTAGCAACTGTAGGTTCTGGTTCCTAGGTTTTTTGTTTTTGTTCTATTTTCTGCCACAAATTTCTTTGAGAATTTTGTGCAGCATCATATGGGATTATGAACTCTTTAAGAATCCATTTGGCATTAAATTAAAATGTTTGATCAAATCATGAGGAATTTGAGCATACGCAACCTCTTCAATGCACCAAAGGCATTTAATGATTAGCAGAAGATACTAGAAATTCATAATTACGAGATGAAGAAATAGATTCATCATTCCATCCCAATTGATTCCAGATTGAGAAAAAATTGTTCAAAGTAAAACAGTTAGTGGACTTGGATGTTAACATTTCATTGCTATCTTCCACAAATTCTAATATAAAAGTCCAAGTCTTAGCAGTTAGCACACTACCTGCCAAAATCTTTTTCCAATAGTTCGGTACTTGCAACCAATAAGCAGTCCATTTTGTCTATAAGTAAAAGCAATGACATTCTGCATATTCAAACTTCAGTAGTGGTTAGAAACTATCAACTTCTCACAGTTTAAGTGCTTAATAATTAAAGCAAGCAAATGAGAGAGAGAGAGAGAGAGAGCTTTTTCAGCTTTTAAGATGAATCATTCATTGATAATGAAATAATATTGCTGTAGAAGAAAGAGAAGGGGTAGAGGGAAGAAATTTTCTATTTTTGTATGATTGAGAACATAAATAAAGTGGTTTCCTGCTATATTGAATAATCAAATTCATGCAACTAACACTAAAAGCTTATTATTTAGTATATATACACGTGTGTGCAGCCTACACAAATGTTTATACATAGATAATAGGTTAGGTAGTTACTGGTATAACTTTTATCAATGCTACACCACTTAATTTTTCTACTGGATGTGTTTTTTTGACTAATCCAACATTATATTACATTTATTTCCTTACTCTATGGTCTATGCTTGCAAAATTATTTAGATAATTAGAGATCAACTATCTCAATTATAAAACACATTTAAATTTTAAGTATTTTTGTACTTTAAAATTATAAGCAAGACATGAGGTTTTGGATGGGACAGTAAGTAACATCCAATTAATACTGATAAAAAAAAACAAAAACAAAAGAAAGTAACATCCAATTAATACGAACTTTGGTATGCATGTTAAAAACAAAATGAATATGTAATCCAGTGGTCATAATTTGATAAATGGGTAATAAGCATAAGGTCGATAATTTAGTCCAAATTGGTACAAAGATAGAATCTCTGGAAGGAATTCTGAGAGGGACCTAATCCAATTATGAACAATCCAGCCCTGCCCTAATCCACCAATTTGCCACCAGTAAATATAACTTGGACTTTCAAACTTCAGATCCCAATGTAACATGGTTCCTAGACTATCATCATACATTTAAGGTAAATGGTAAGTTTTAATATATAAAATTAAGGTACCTTCTGTGAAGATAATTGCATAACAGCATTTCTTTGCAATGTTTTTTCAGATATCATCCGCTCAGAAAAATATGCAATCAGCTGAAACAAAGAACAAGAGCTATTTAATGACATAAAATAAACCTCAGCAGTTGCACATTAATGGAATGATTATAAATTTATCATGGAAAAAATAGTAGAAAGTTATTAGAGAGATTTTATATTATACTTTCTCTCCATTTTAAAAACATGAACCCCCATCACCATGTCAATTTCCCAAAAGATTATAGTTAATTGCCATGTCATGGAATTATGCTCTACCAAAAGCCTAAAGCCATCAAAAGATGCTAGTTAATTGCCTAAAGAAAATCTTACTAAGGTTATTGTAATGACTGATCATAGTTATGACAGAGGCATCCTTTGCATTGAAGATTGAGATGCTTCTCAAATAGGATCTTAACTTTGCCAACAGCTGCACTCTTTCTCTTTCAAGCATGTCTACAAAGATGTTTAGCAAAAAAAGCATGTCTACAGAGATAGTGTAACAACTACCCCCCCCCCCCCCCCTCCCCCTCCCCCTCTATTTGTACAGATATACAATAGACTAATAGTTGTATTTTGTCTTGATGAAGCTAAGCAATGATTGAAGACTATAGTTCATGTTTAAAGATGTCAAATTGTCATGTCACAATACCATGATGTTAACAAAATATGTGAAAAACATCAGGCTAAATAATGAAAACAGTTCTTGATGGCATGAAGGAACCCTCAACTTGAGAAAAATGTTTGTCTATCTACAAACTGCAAGTTTACAACTATCATCCTTTCTACATTCAATGCATTCATGAGTGAAGAATTTTTAGAATTGTGACTGGAAGCATCTCAAACCATCACTCACTTAGTCAGCACCTAGGATATTATTCCAAAAGACCATCTTCAACCATCATTCACTTTTCTTTAAAGACATCTTAAATCAAAGAAAAAATTTCAAATAAGAAAAATATTTTCCCAACATACTAAGGACACGCATGCAGAAGTGTCCTCGGTGCCGATACGGACACATATCTAACACGAACACAATGGGGATTGTGGAGTGTCTATGCTTCTGAGATCTTCCTACATCAGTTCATATCTTAGGCCCTAGAGGTGATGAACTAGATCTTGATCTCTTAAATGTATTTTCATTTGGTAGTCACTTACTCAAAAAGTGTACAAGTGTTATTCCCATACATTACGTCATCATTTCGTTAGTCCTGATGTCACCTTCCTTGAAACTATCTTATATCTTCCTCTAGTAGTGGTAATAGTTCCCACTCCATGTCTTCCTGGATTGCCACCACTCTCTCCAAAGATGTTTACCCTCATCTACCAATTGCCACAACTATTTACAACAAACCTTGGTTAAAAGTACATGATTTTCACACTTAACCTCCCATTAGGAGAACAAATTCTATTCTAATCCACAGGATTGAACTTCATACCCTAACATTCCCCAAGAAAAATCCCCCTATACCTTCTCCAATCTATTTGCCACATGAGTGTGTATGGTAAAGAGTGATAAAAACTAAGTTGGCAAGCTAGATAAAGTAATTTTGATAAGAGTAAGCCTACCAGTCTTAGAAAAATACAATTTCTTCCACCTTGTTCAGTGACACTCCAATTTTTCTAGTAAGATAGTTTACAGGCAGACACATACTCTAGAGCAAGAAATACTCACAAACTCTAGAACACCATCAACTACTGCCACAAGAACAATCTCATTCTTGCTCAAGTTCACTTTTAGCCATACACAATCTCAAAAAAAAAAAAAAAAATAGAAGTAATGGAGTTGTTTTGCAGTTTTATTTATTTTTATTATTATTATTTTTTATAGATATAATTAAAAAAATTAAGGAGTTGTTCTGCAGTTGCATCGTGAAGAAGTATTCTACATCTACACAGAGTGAGAAATCATTGGAGTTCCTCTAGATCCATTCCTAAATTGAAAAGCAGATGAAAAACCACCCCCTATTACTCAAGTAAGCTTTCTACTAAGAATCTCCAGAACAAGAATAAACAACAAGGAGATAACAGATCCCCTTGCCTCAAGGCCCTCAACCCCTAGGATTGTTAATGGGAGGGATAACATTAGCCAACACTTAAGCAGTGCATTTCTACCCAGAAAAAAAAAAAATCCTCTATCTTTCTGCAAAAACCCAATCTATCTAACAGATATATTAGACATTTTCAATCAACATGATCATATGCTTTCTTAATAACTACATTACAAATCACTGGTAAGCCTACTGGCAAAACAGTTATAATGCAATGGATAGAAATAGTGAAAATATTCTCCAATACTTCCAAGATTGATTCCCCTTGTGCTTCAACAGTAAACCTAGTTGCTACAATGGCACTACATACAATGGCACTACACCCTTATCCAAAAATCTCTAAGGACATTAAATGTAAAGACCTCTACTATGATTCTTGATGAGCATGTATTCAAAGTAATGTGTAACTTCATAAAATAAAGAGTTGTTATGATTCAAACATATATGAAAAATCACAATCTAAGTACCTCGGAACCTAGCGGTTCTAATCCTAGACTTTCCTCAGATATTTGTCCAAAGGACTTGACTTTCTTGCCGAATCCATTATATGCTGCCCTGTCATCTGCAAATACCTAAAACCAAACAGCCAAATTGGCTAATATTTTCTCATTTTGAATAAGAAACAAAAATGTGTACGCAGGTGACATTTTTTTTTTTTTTTTTTTACCTGGCCTATCCATTGACATTCATTGTGGAAACACCTCCACATAGCAAAACCCCTAAAACATTCAGTGACAGAAGCAATTATAGCCTAGTTCCTCAACCCACTACTATATAAGCATTCAAATCAGCAAAGTAGTAGAAGCAGCTTCTTACCCATCTTGGATGATATGAAGAGATAAGGTCCTTATCATTGACTGCCCTCCTTTGCACTACATTTAAATGAAAGGCTTTAGAATATCAAATTTGAAAAGACCATATATAAGACTTTGGAAAGCGAAAACTTATCTACTAAAATAAAAAGCTTAAATTTTCTATGGGTACCTAAAGTTTAGCCCATGAGCGGTTTTAGTCCCTGAAGTTAAAACCATCACTTTTGGTCCCTCAGATGACGTGTCATCACTCCATAGAGACTAAAAGCGATCCTTTTAAATTTATAAGGTCTAAAAACGATCACTTTAAACTTCACATACTAAAATTGCTCATGTGCTCAAGTATTTTAACCAAAAAAAAAAAAAGAAGGAAAATATTGTGATTAAGAGATGCAATGATAGATTAACAAAACAGTAAAAAGGAGGAGAAACCTTGGGGCAAAAAAAGTGATGGAAGCGTCCAGGAATAAGAAAATCATGAGAGTTGATACCAAGAAGCTCCATTTTCTGCTTTAACACACTCACTTTAGCACCCAAAACGTTGCTTCCCACTCCTATTTGCTCTACATTAGCTTCAACAAACAGAACAACCCAAAATTATCACTTCACAAATAAATAAATTGCCATTTCAATTACAAAGAAAAAGCGGGAAAAAGAAATGCATTATATAAATTTGTAAAGAAAGGATGGCATTGACATACAGAGTATGCGTGTTGGGGTGTTTGGTTGGAGAGGCAAAGAAGAAGAAGAAGAAGGTGGCGGTGGTGGTGGAGTGGTTTGAGTATGAGAGAAAGAGCGAGGCCAAACACGGCCTAATGTTCTGCTGGTGGTCCTGGTGGTGGAAGAGAAGAGTGTGTGAAAGAGAGGACGACAAGGACAGTGGTGAATGACTGCCATGTTTTAGTTTCGTTTTTTGCTTTTGGTTTTGGATTTTCTTGAACTTAAAGGGTTGGGTTCAGTAAGACACTATGCTTGGTACTGCTACAGATGCTGGGAAAGAAAGAGAGCAAGCCCCTGTGAGTGTGAGTGTTTCATTCTTTTATCTCTTTCTTACCAACAGAGACAGAGAAAGGCGTAAGCATCGCTCGGGTGGAGGGTTTTTCAGATTAACGGGTCGAAAAACCCAACCCAATTAAAATGTTTTTTTTTTTTTTTTTTAAATGGTTAAATTGCAACCAATACCTATGAGGATATTTAAATTTTATATCTTAAAATTTTAAAATTTAAATTTTATCCCTTGAAGTTTGAGAGTATTTAAATTTTATATATTAAAGTTTTAGAATTTGTATTTTACCCCTTAAAATTTAAGGGTGTTTGGATTTTACGCTCCCAAATTCTAAAACTTTTGAGTGTAAAATCTAAATACTCAAAATTTCAAAGAGTAAAATTTCAAAAAGGTGTAAAATCTAAATGTCCCAAACTTTAAGGGTATAGTTTGTAATTTAACTTATTTTTTTTTAATTATTGTTGCACAAACCAACTCCTGCACACAATTGTGGTAAAAATGATGGGTTTTTTTTTTTATGTGTTCTTAAAATTTTTGTTGAGGTTGAAATGAATTTTAGTTGAATTTTTTTTTTTTAAAACACAATTTTAGTTGTGTGTACCATATATTCAATTTATAATTAATGCGGCTCTTTTTATTTTAAAAGTATTATTTTTTCTTAAATTAATGAAATGTTGAAGTGACATAAATCTTAGTCCTTAAGAGCACTCACAGCAGTGGTGCTATATAGATATAATGCTATTTTTTAGCTCCTCTATACCTAAAAACCATTACACAGCAGTGGAGCTAAATCTAAAAGATTTAGCTCCTCAGCTACAGTACACATCTAAAAATAGATGTGTACTGTAGCTCAAAGCTAAAAAAAAAAAATATTTTTTTATTACTCCTCTCTCTCCTCTCAGATTAAAATACTCCTATCCTTTTCTCTCTCTCCCTCTCTCCGGCTTCTCTTCCTTCTTCTTTCTTCCTCAAATTTTTTTTTTCTCTCCAGCTTACCGGCCTCCATCATCCCTCAGATCGCCGGCCTCCCTCCTCCCTCAGCTCGCCGGTCATTTTTTTCTCTCTAGCTCTCAGATCGCCGGAAAATTTTCTTTTCCTCTCTAGCTCGCCGGCCTCCCTCATCTCCCTCATCCCTCAACTCGCCGGCCAGCTCCCTCACCGCCGACCTGTTCCACCGACCCAGCTCGCCGACCCACGCCAAGCTCCATCGCCGATCACCCCAAGCCCCATCGCCCAGTCCGCGTCCCTCCGCCGGCCTCAACGTCACCGACCCAAGCCCCAAGCTGCCGATCCATGCCTCCGCCCAATCCTCCGATCAGACTCACGCCGCCCAGTCCTCCCCACTCCGCCGATCAACGCCTCCGCCCAGTCCTCCGATCAGACCCACGCCATCCTCTTTGCTGTGATTGAGTTTGTTTGTTTTTTTTTTTTTTTTTTTTTTTAATGTATTTTCATGTGGGTATGATGTTTGATTTTTGTTTTCTTCTATGGGTTTGATGGCTGTGGTGGTGGCGATGGTGGTTGTTGTGGCTATGGTTTGGTGGTACGGTGTTTGGTTTTTTTTTTTTTTGGGTTTGGTTGTGTCTGCTGGTGGTGGTGATAGTGGTGGTTGCGGGTGGCTGATGGTAGAGGTGGTTGTGGATGTTGTTGGGTTGTTTTTTTGGGTAGTCTGATATATTATTTTATTGTAGGTGGTATATTATTTTATTGTAGGAATATATTATTTTATTGTGATGTTTATATTATTTTATTACGTTGATAGCTAAAATAGATCCACTGCTGTAGTATATGTGTAGGTATAATAGATAAAGTAACTTTTGGTGGAGCTAAAAAGCTAAATTTTTAGCTCCACTGCTGTGAATGCTCTAAATAACTATACACGGTAAATACCCTAAAAGCTCTAGAACTTTATGGTTCTATGTCCGACAAGGGCACTCAAAGCAGAGCCAGGGCCCAGGGATAAAAGAGATGGGCCTTCTACTCAAGAAATATAAAAGACAACCAATGGGCCACAAAGTTAGCTTTTTGCAAAACATGGCTCACACGTCAAAACAAGAGAAGAATATGTTGGGCCTTCCCCTTCAGCCTTCAAAAATCTGACTGCCAGAGAGCAGTAACAGTTTCGGACCAAACAAATATCTGTCATTATCTGACTAGCTTCTTCCTTAACAACAGACAGCTAGAGTTACTTATAAAGCTCTCATTGACACGTCAAAATTTATCTTGATCGCTTTTTTTGAGAATGAGAATAACTTGATCGCTTGTGTGGTATACTTAGATTGTAATTATTGTCGAATAAGAAATTTGTGTTTTTATCCCTACTTATGCCAAAAAATCAATTAGTATCTTAATTTGAAGATATCATCAGGATCGAATGTAATAGATTAAAACTATCTTAAAAAAGATTGTGACCATTGTGTTATTAACAGTACTATCCTTTTATTTCTTCCTCCTTTTTTTTCAACTTTGATAATTAGGAGGAATTCGTGACTCTTTAAATAATGAAGGTTAACTACTAGAGAATTGCCCTTTATTTCTCCTTGTGGGGCAAGTATCGTGGTATTATTATTCTCACCACCCCTTTTGTTTTTTGCTAAGTTATTATTCCAATCACTCATGCACATAAATAAGGAAGTGACACATGGGCATCACATGGTTACCCTCTCTACTTTTGTTCTCAAATAGCCCAAATCTCATGCAAATCTCAATTCTAATTTGTTTGACAAACCGATTGTACAATTCACATATATTGTATCACATTTCAGCAATGATTCGATGAGTAAGCATCATTTACATTTATTGATAAAATAATTCTTTACATTATAACAACTATCAGCTAAAATTCACTTTGTCCTCTTATGCCTCTAATGATTGACAAAATTTAGAGTCTTACACCCTTTTAATAATATTTTATTATGATACTTGTGGGGCCCAATAATCTATGGGCCAGGCCCATTTGCTCGTGGAGAGTCCGAAGGCCCAGGCCGAGGAGAGCTATGGCCCAAACCCGATAACATAGAGCACAAGACTGTTTTTGGAATACAGCCGAGGACAGTTCAGTCCTCGGCAGATCCAAAATCCCATCGGAATAAAGGGGTAAAACTGGTATAGGAACAAATTTGTAGGGAGATCTAAAATATCTTGGGGGAAGTTATCCTTACTACCCTTCCAGATAAGACTCTGCACCTAACAGAGCCATACTCTGCAGCCTTATCAACCATCCCCAACAATTCTGGGATGGGACTGATGGGACAAATATCAGTCTTGTAAAGGTTGACCCTACACGTGGACGAAGGGCAGCGAATAGAGGCTAATATAAAAGGAAAAGTAAGTAAGCCAAATAGGGGGGCTCTCTCCATCCCACCTAGGGAAGAGACTCCAGGGGGGAAACACCAGAACGACTCCTGCTGATCAGAAAGAAAGCCACCATTGGGGAAACGGAGTAGGACCTTAATGATCCTCGGATCAAGTCCGAAGAGTCCAACCCCACGGGATGCGACGCCATAAGGCCTAAATGTTCAAACCCATCTCCCCTTTCTATATGAATTCCTCTAAAACCAAGACCGGAACATCGCCCCGTGCCCAACGGCTAGTTTTTCAAGCCCACTCTCTACAAATCATATTGTGAGGGATCTTTCACGTACGAGCCCAACATCCTTATTGGGCCTCAACAGAATCGTGTCCCTACAATTGGCGCCGTCTGTGGGAAGGCTTGCACGTTGGCGCAGGTGGCGGTGGAGTCAACTCTCTAGCAAGCGGAGGTTCGCGGAGTTTCCTCCGTCTCCGGCGACATGCAGTTGTTGCTTTGACATAAACTTCTGCTAGGGGCTGCGCCTCGCAGTGACGACGGCGCGGACAACTCGGGGGGCTTCTGGCCTCGAGCCGGCTTTCCCCGCCCTGGTCTAGGGGCTTACGTTCGAAAATAAATAAGCAAAAAACAAAAGGGAAATCCTACAAGCTTTGGACAGAACCAAGGCCTTGCATGGTCCTCGGACTCAAGCCTATGGGGAAACCAAGTACAAAAGGGAAATCCTACAAGTTTTGGACAGAACCAAGGCCTTGCATGGTCCTCGGACTCAAGCCTATGGGGAAACCAAGTACAAAAGGGAAATCCTACAAGTTTTGGACAGAACCAAGGCCTTGCATGGTCCTCGGACTCAAGCCTATGGGGAAACCAAGTACAAAAGGGAAATCCTACAAGCTTTGGACAGAACCAAGGCCTTGCATGGTCCTCGGACTCAAGCCTATGGGGAAACCAAGTACAAAAGGGAAATCCTACAAGCTTTGGACAGAACCAAGACCTTGCATGGTCCTCGGACTCAAGCCTATGGGGAAACCAAGTACAAAAGGGAAATCCTACAAGTTTTGGACAGAACCAAGGCCTTGCATGGTCCTCGGACTCAAGCCTATGGGGAAACCAAGTACAAAAAATAAAAATTACAAGTTTTGGACAGAACCAAGGCCTTGCATGGTCCTCGGACTCAAGCCTATGGGGAAACCAAGTACAAAAGGGAAATCCTACAAGCTTTGGACAGAACCAAGGCCTTGCATGGTCCTCGGACTCAAGCCTATGGGGAAACCAAGTACAAAAGGGAAATCCTACAAGCTTTGGACAGAACCAAGACCTTGCATGGTCCTCGGACTCAAGCCTATGGGGAAACCAAGTACAAAAGGGAAATCCTACAAGTTTTGGACAGAATCAAGGCCTTGCATGGTCCTCGGACTCAAGCCTATGGGGAAACCAAGTACTTGAAAGGAAAACTGATTGCATGAACCTTAAAATCCATCCGAGGAGAACTCCCCGTTAACAGTTGGGTTAATCCCTAAACTGCACGGATTTCCCAGTCTACCCTCGGATCCCCGATACCAAAGGGATTGATGTAATATGGTGCAATATATTACCCAAAAACACAATCGAAGTCCCTCTCTACTCGGCTACCCTCTCAGACGAATTATTCAGAGATCATCGTTCTCGGACATTTATCTTGCATGCATCGCTCAGTGCTCAGCCATTACTCCGGTTAGTTTCAAGAGTTTAATTTATTGAGAATTGCCATTGTGATACTTGATAACATCGATAAGTTTAAACTAGTAGGAATTGATTTTAAGGCATTGTTCTGCTCCAAGTATTATTAGAGACGAGCGTATATTTAATGTCCATGCACTAAGTAGTTGTTGCAGAAAAGAAAAATATTTAGAAAGAGACAAACTCATCTTTTACTAAGACAAAGAAATAGTACAGTGTACAATGAAAAGCTGAGAGAAGTTTATGCTGAAGCTAATTACATGAGTGAAAAGAAAAATACAAGAGAATGAAGGTAAAGCCGAAGAAGAAGCACAGATGAGAGGGTGGCTACTCCTTCAGAACTTTGTTCTTCCTCAATGCTTTTGCATGCCCATAACTCAGGCAGCAAAAGAACCCAGCTAGGGGCCTGCACCGCGGAAGGAAAGGTGCAGGGAGCCGGAAGTTGAGGAGCCTTCACCAAAAATTTGTCTGCAACAAGGCAGAGGCGCTGATGGCGGAGAATCTTTCTTCTGACACACCAAAATTCTGGCGTGAACAGAACCTGCTTCGGATTTTGACTAAAAGAGGGAGAAACACCCTTTCCCCTCTGTCGAACTGGAATATTCTCTTGAATTTATGCCGCCTTTGCCCGTACCTCACTATCTGGAGTCTCAGGAGGACACGGCGCCTTTGTGGCGGAGAGAGTTCCTTTGCCCCAACCCACGCCTCAAACATGATGTACTAGGAGAGGAGACTGAAGGATTTGTGTGAAGGTAAAGCAACTTTCTCTCCTATTTATTTAAAATATAAGGTGGTGGCATTTAATTCACGCAGCGTCCCAAGGAACGCTACAGACAAAATGTATCCGGCTCGATTTCCAATACCGTCTGCAATCCTGAGATTAAAGGAGCCTCGTGAAGGCGCACCTCGAACACTGGGACGCCAAAAAGTACCGCGTGACCCAAGACTACGGAAATACCCCCTAATTTATGGGCCCAGTAAATTCGCGGCCCAGGCTCGTTCAGCATAGGGGCCCAAGGACAGAACCAAGGCCTTGCATGGTCCTCGGACTCAAGCCTATGGGGAAACCAAGTACAAAAAAATAAAAATTACAAGTTTTGGACAGAACCAAGGCCTTGCATGGTCCTCGGACTCAAGCCTATGGGGAAACCAAGTACAAAAAAATAACAATTACAAGTTTTGGACAGAACCAAGGCCTTGCATGGTCCTCGGACTCAAGCCTATGGGGAAACCAAGTACAAAAAAATAAAAATTACAAGTTTTGGACAGAACCAAGGCCTTGCATGGTCCTCGGACTCAAGCCTATGGGGAAACCAAGTACAAAAAATAACAATTACAAGTTTTGGACAGAACCAAGGCCTTGCATGGTCCTCGGACTCAAGCCTATGGGGAAACCAAGTACAAAAAAATAAAAATTACAAGTTTTGGACAGAACCAAGGCCTTGCATGGTCCTCGGACTCAAGCCTATGGGGAAACCAAGTACAAAAAATAAAAATTACAAGTTTTGGACAGAACCAAGGCCTTGCATGGTCCTCGGACTCAAGCCTACGGGGAAACCAAGTACAAAAAATAAACCTTACAAGTTTTGGGTAGAACCAAGGCCTTGCATGGTCCTCGGACTCAAGCCTGTGGGGAAACCAACTGCTCGGATAGGGAAAGTCCTCGGCCCAGATACCGTAAAATGTTAAGGCCAATAAGAGTGTTAGAATGATGGCGGGACGCTCCGCTACTCGGCAGCCTACGGGGGCTGTTCATTTTTGCGGGTGATATGCCTTCGAATAATTACCTCCTACACCACGGAGAACATCCAGTTCTAATCTCGGCTTTGTTTCGGGCAAGTATCGCTATTTACAGGTACGCATTGCTATGTCAAACAGTTCTATTAAAGTTATGGTGACATCTTTGTATTAGCAAGTATTTTGGCTTTAGTTATCATTGATTCAAATGCTGTATTATTGTGCCGAGCAGCGTTTGCAAATAAAAAAAAAAGGGCATAAAGACAGAACATGCGAAATAAAGTAACAACAATTTTTATTAATACGAAAAGTTATTACAACGTACAAAGAGGGGCTCAAACAAGCCTATACAAAATGTGAACTGCCTAAGCAACGATAACATCCGCAATACAGATATGTAAACAGTCAGGCGTCTTTTAAACTCGTCTTCAAAGTCTCTCCAATCCTTGCCTCAATACTGCTCATATTACGATAAGAACCTTCTTTGGAAAGAGATGAAGGAGAAGGAAATAGTAAGGAAGAAATCAATGAAGAAGATGGAGGAGATGAATGAAGAAGATGGAGGACATGAGTAAAGAAGGAGGAGAAGAAGAGAGAAGAGATGAAAAGAAAGAAAAGGAGCAAAAGAGGGAGAAGAGAAAGCACCAGAATGGATCTGGTGCTGGGAAGACTAAGAGAGGGAGGCGGAGAGGGCCACCAGTGAACGAAGAGAGGAAGAAGCAGAGACACTTAGTCCCTGCCTCGGTCCTGACTCCTAACACGCTGGGGCCATATTAGGTGAGCTCATAAGAGAGCGGTTGGTTATGATGATGGGAGTTCTTGACTCAGTCACGCCGAAAGTTGGACGTGATGAATCCCTGCTTCGGATTTTGGCTGAAGGGAAGGTGAGATGAATCTTAAGTCTCCGCCACCCTTGCCCTGACCGAGCCATTTCGAGCTTTATTAGAACACGGTGCTTTGAGGAGGGGTATGACTCCTTCATCACTCGTTAGGGTAAGCGTATCACGATTTAGTGTATAAACTAGTGGGTAAAATAAACTTTAGGGGAGGCCAAGTATTTCAAATCTTAGAAGAATGAAAAGGGACTCTCTACAAAAACAATAATCTCCTACCTTCCCTCTTATACGGAGGATGGAGCGGGGGGCATTTAATAGGATCAGATCTCCAAAGGAATCTGCAAACACAGATGTGCCGGTTCCACTTCTCCACCTCATCAGAAACCGCCGAATTAAAGTAGTCTCGTAAATAGAGGTTATTAAAAACGTGCTTTGGATAACCAAACGTCAAGAACGCATCAGGGATAAAATCAAAAAACTATCTCGCAGACCGGTGCGTTTCCTGGGCAGTTGGAGAACCGTCAGCATTAATGGATGGCTAAATTAAAGGAGCAGTAATAAAGGCTCAGCATTGCCAAAACCCCCCTTTCCAACCGGGAGGTTGGACAGCCGGGTTTTGAGGGGCTATTGTGGGGCCCAATAATCTATGGGCCAGGCCCATTTGCTCGTGGAGAGTCCGAAGGCCCAGGCTGAGGAGAGCTATGGCCCAAGCCCGATAACATAGAGCACAAGACTGTTTTTGGAATACAGCCGAGGACAGTTTAGTCCTCGGCAGATCCAAAATCCCATCGGAATAAAGGGGTAAAACTGGTATAGGAACAAATTTGTAGGGAGATCTAAAATATCTTGGGGGAAGTTATCCTTACTACCCTTCTAGATAAGACTCTGCACCTGACAGAGCCATACTCTGCAGCCTTATCAACCATCCCCAACAATTCTGGGATGGGACTGATAGGACAAATATCAGTCTTGTAAAGGTTGACCCTACACGTGGACGAAGGGCAGCGAATAGAGGCTAATATAAAAGGAAAAGTAAGTAAGCCAAATAGGGGGGCTCTCTCCATCCCACCTAGGGAAGAGACTCCAGGGGGGAAACACCAGAACGACTCCTGCTGATCAGAAAGAAAGCCACCATTGGGGAAACGGAGTAGGACCTTAATGATCCTCGGATCAAGTCCGAGGAGTCCAACCCCACGGGATGCGACGCCATAAGGCCTAAATGTTCAAACCCATCTCCCCTTTCTATATGAATTCCTCTAAAACCAAGACCGGAACATCGCCCCGTGCCCAACGGCTAGTTTTTCAAGCCCACTCTCTACAAATCATATTGTGAGGGATCTTTCACGTACGAGCCCAACATCCTTATTGGGCCTCAACAGAATCGTGTCCCTACAATACTAAATAAGTATTGGCTGTGCTTCAGTACAAATCAAATAATAAAAATTTGATAAAAGGTAGTAATAAATTATTTTACACCATAAACATATATTCGCTTAAGAATCTACAATATGTATTTAAAGTCTTTAGACAAATCTACCACATGTAGCGGTGACTTGGACAACTAACCAGTGGCTTGTAGGACAAAGTCAAATAGGGTTCTACAACTACAAGCCTACAATACATGTTTTATTAATGATGCCATGCCAAACAAAAATAAAAGTACTGTAACAACTAAAGCCACAACTTGTTTGTAGGGTTAATTGTGAATGATAAAGTAAAAATAGTGGTCTATAATTTTGTCACTTACAACTCGTCACGTAGACAAGTTGTGACAAAGTTAATATCTGTTTGAGAACAATTTATTTTAATTTTTATTGAAATTTTTTTGCTATAAATGTGATAAGTATAATTGTACTTTAAAAAAAAAAAAAAAGAAGAAGAAAAATTGAAGTTTTAAAAAACTGTATATATAAATTAAAAAACAAAAAACTAGATTATAAGTTAGTCCCAAACACACAGCCAACAACAAGCTATTAGAAAATGAGAGGAAGTGTAAGCATGAAGTTTTGTTGGGCCTCATGAGGTGCACTAATAATTGGGACCTATAGAAATTGCCTATCTTCTTCTTATCATTAATTTTCTAAGTAGTTAAAGGCAAGTACATAACAATTAACAACATGCTTTCCCACTAGGAAGTCTTTGTTTTGTAACAAAAAGTCTCTTTGGCTACAACATGACAGTGCATTTCAGAGAAATTGGTCAAATTTGATCATTGCTAACATGTTTTTGTTTTCTTCCTTAAGTAAAGAGATGCATCAATAAAACTTATATCCATTCTTCTCAAGCGTTAGGGCTTGTTAGACTGGGCTGTCCACATGAATGACCACCCACTGACCCACCAACTCAAATGCTAACGGATATAAAAGGTTTAGAGGGTTTTGGAGGATGATTCTCAAATAAAAAAAGTGTATGCAAAGTTAAATTAGCAAAAATAGATATTATTAATTTGTTTTGAGAAGCAAAGTTATGAGATTTCTAATGGTGAAAACAAGCATTGTATTCCCATAAAAAAAAAAAAAAAAAAAAAAAAAAAAAAAAAAAAAAAAACAACAACAACAACAACCATAATATTATTTTATGTAGTTATTGGACACAGTTAAGGGTTATCGGAACACTACCTCTTTTATTTATATATATATATATATATTCTATTTAATTACTTCTTCTTTTTTTGAGAAACCTATTTAATTGCTTTTTTTTGAGGGGATAGTTAATTACTTATTAAAAGCAAATCATGAGAATAAATTATTCTAATTTTGCTAATACAATATAAACTTTTAATGATGAAGACAGATACGGAAAATGTAAGCTAATGACCTTTAGAAAGTTTTAAGATTAGCATCTAGCTGTTTCTCAAAAAAACAAAAGAAAAAAAGATTAGCATCTAGCTGTCTATAATAACAGTGACAAATTAACAATTTTTTTTAAGGAATGTTTTTTTAAATAAAAAGATAGTAACCTAAGAAAAATTAAATTAATAAAAGCTAAACACAGACAATTAGTAATTAATCATTAAGGACATAGCGACATTTGATTGGCCAAACTCAAACAGAATATTCCAACTTGTTATACCTTTCCTAACCTTGACGAATAGAAGAGGTTGGTGCAAGATAAAATAGCACAATTTGTACCATAACTCACTCACATGGTGAATTTAAGGGATAAGAGGTGTTTTCACATGGACATATGACCGAATTTAAGGGATAAGAGGTGTTTTCACATGGACATGTGACCGTGTTTAAGTGATAGAAGTATGTTTTTACCTGAATTTAAGGGATAAAAGGTGTTTTCACATGGACATGTGACCGTGTTTAAGTGATAAAAGTATGTTTTTACCTAACTAATGAGCGTGTATTATGCCATTTTATATAATATAACTGTATAATCCCTACTCCCAATATAACCCAAATATATTATCAAAGTTCATTGAGACTGAGCATCAGGAACACCTCTTTCTCTCTCTACTCAACAACAATCAACATCAGAGGTGGGCCCAAAACGATTCTCCCACGCCAAAATTTGCTGGCTTCCAGGCTGGCAAAACCCTCGGGAAAAAGAATCCCCAACGGCTCTCCTCGGTGGTTCCAGGTATGTGACCGTTGGTGGGGTCCTCTCTCTCCTTTTGAATTTTTCAAAAATATATATAACCGTTGGCACTTTCCTAACGCTTTAAGCAATCTCTCTCTCGCTCTCTCTCTCTCTCTCTCTCACACACACACACACACTAAAACATAGAAAAATTTAGAGCAAATTCATCAGGAGCTAATACAGCTCGCAAACTCAGGTGGGTTTTTTTTTTTTTCTTTCATTTTTTGTTTGGAATTCTGGGCTTGTCTTACATTTTTCTTTGCTATTGTTTTATGTTTCAGTTTGATACTATTAGCAACCATGACTGTTGAGGTTGTTAAGGCTGAGGAAACCCAGGTGGCTGAGGTTGTTGTTGGTGCTGTTGAAGAGACCAAGAAGGTTACCAATGAGAGTGAACAAGTTGTTGAAGTAGGTGAGAAAGTGAAGGAATTGGATGATGAATCCAAGCCCAAAATAATTGAGAAGAGCTCGTCTTATAAGGAAGAGAGCAACTTCCTCTCTGATCTAAAAGAGTTTGAGAGGAAGGCTTTGAATGATCTGAAAGCTAAACTCGAAGAAGCCATCCTCGGAAACAACATATACAAGAAAGAGGAGCCAAAAAAGACTGAGGAAGAAGCAAAAGAAGGTGAAGAGAAGGAGAAGGAAAAGGAAGAGGAAATTGTTGCTCAAGAATGCTCGGAAGAAAAAGTGGACACGGATATCTCAATTTGGGGAGTGCCCCTTTTGCCAAGTAAAGGCACAGAGGGTACTGACGTAGTCCTCTTGAAGTTCTTGAGGGCTAGGGAGTTTAAAGTCAATGATGCCTTTGTGATGCTCAAAAAAACCCTTCAATGGAGGAAGGAGGCCAACATCGATTCGATCTTGGACGAGGAAATTAGCCCGGATCTAAGCTCGGCAGCTTACATGAATGGAGTTGACAGTAAAGGCCATCCAGTTTGCTATAACATATTCGGGGTGTTTGAGAGCGAGGAGCTTTATCAAAAGGCATTTGGGAACGAGGAGAAGCGCAAGCAGTTCCTGAGATGGAGGTGCCAGTTGATGGAGAAGGGTATTCAAAAGCTTGATTTGAGTCCTGGCGGTGCCTCTTCCTTGATCCAAGTCAATGACCTCAAGAACTCCCCCGGACCCGTCAAGAAGGAGCTTCGGATGGCCACAAATCAAGCTATTCAGCTTCTGCAAGACAATTATCCCGAACTTGTTGCAAAAAATGTAAGTCCCATCTCATTTTAATGTGTTAATTTGACTTGTTTTATCGGTTAGGAAATGATAAATTCAACGAGACACGGTTCAAACTTAGACCGATTGTTCTGATACAATGATAAACTATCACTATCCTAAAAGCCTAATCTGTTTGTAAACGGTGATCTTTTTTATTTTATTTTTATCATTTAACCATATTTCTAATAGTTTGTGTGTACAATTCGGAGTAATTGATAATGATTTTGGATGCAGATATTCATAAATGTTCCTTTCTGGTACTATGCTCTCAATGCTCTTATATCTCCTTTCTTAACCCAAAGAAGCAAGAGCAAATTCGTTGTTGCTCGCCCAGCCAAGGTCACTGAAACCCTTCTCAAGTAAGCATTAATTACCTTCTTTCCTCGATTCATACTCAAAATTTTTGCCTACCATAATATTACAAGGTGACAAATTCGTTTTTATACGTGCAGGTACATCCCGGTAGAGGAGATCCCTGTTCACTATGGTGGCTTCAAGAGAGAGAGCGATTTTGAGTTCTACGGCAAAGAGGGTGGGTCGGTTTCAGAACTTATCATCAAGGCTGGATCGACCAATACCATTGAGATTCCAGCATTGGAGGTACCCCAATAGTTCTTCTTGAACATTGATGTTCATAGATTTATATTATTATTACTTGAGAACAACTTTACTTAACATTATCAATAAGTCTAAAAACACGACAAATTTCATGATGTTATGAGCTAATTAAAATACGATAAAAGTAATGTCAGTAATAATATAAGTGAAAGTTATATTCCATTAAAAAAGCTGTGAAATTTGTCGCGTATATATAGCTATTGTTGATATGATTTGATGGTGGCAGGTTGGAAGCACATTGGTCTGGGACTTGGCTGTCTTGGGTTGGGAAGTGAAGTACAAGGAGGAATTTGTTCCAACCGATGAGGGATCTTATACCATCATTGTTCAGAAAGGAAAGAAGATGGGTTCCCAGGAAGGACCTATTCGCAACACTTTCAGAACCAATGAACCTGGAAAACTTGTCCTTACAATAGAGAACTTGTCGAGCAGGAAGAAGAGAGTTCTGTATCGGCACACTGCCAATAAGAGCTGCTAGATTGTCTTGGAATGATTGTGTAGATGAGAGTGAGTGAAGACAGATTAAAAAAAGATGTGGGAGAATAACATTCATTGTTAAATTTGTTTATTGTTACATTCTTTTGAACTGGGTTTGAAATTTGGATGAGGGATATAGTGAGAGAGTTGATTCTTTGTGCGGAATTAATTTTTACCCTGTAATTTTATTTTTTCTATTTTGCTGTGGTGAGAGTCAAAGATATTGTTTTTATAAGAAATTTTTAAATACTGATGATATAGTTTTCTGAAGTTATTTATTTCTTAGTAGGATTTTTGTCAAAATTTTGACGCAGGCATGCATGTAAGGGAATCGGCCCAAGAACTGGCAACAACACCCATAACCGTAAATGGCCCATTAGATCAAAACGAAGCGAAATCCTTCACATTGTGAGGATTTTTTCTACGTCAAGCTCAAAGTTTATGTAATACATCCTCACTCATTCCCACATAATTTCATAGAATGTTTTGGAAATAATGCGTCTGGCTGCAAGCGTCTTTGTAGGCAAAAAACATTTGTGCAATAGGAAGGTTTTTTGGCAGACCAGATTTGGTCCCAAAATTGCTTCATCCTGTGAGGGTTGGAGGCAGATTGTGATTCCATTTTGTAAGCACATTTCACATGATTTCACAGCATATCCCTTTTTTGGATGTAAATTTTGAAAATATTAGTCGTTGGATTTCATGTTTCCTATGTTCTTAACATGCATATCAAATTTCATTTATTATTTGATTAATAAATTTATTTTTTAAACACAATTTTAGATCACTAAAACTTAAAATCTTAACATTTATTTGATGACATAATATAATAAGGATATAATAAGAACATGCAATCTTTGTTCGATTTGAACAATTAGAACGGTCAAAGAACTGAGAAATGAACTGATTCATATATATTTTTTTCCAAACCTTAACCAGATTATTTATCAGTTATTCCGGCTTTGACCGGTCTGGTTCTCAGTTCAACCGATTGAACAGGCTAGTATGGTCTGATTTTTAAAATAGTGTATTAGGCCACTGCCTTTTGGATTTGGCGGTAGGAATCAGTTGAATGAGACAATCTTGTAGGTTCTAGGATCCACCTGTCTTACTAAATTCTTGTCGTCTCCTCAATCCAATTCAAGAATGCAAGGAAATGCTTGGGCTTTAGTACTCAGTTGAGGCGTGCTTATAACTAAAAGCAGCCTTTGTTTAGAGAGCAACGTCTTTAAATCCAATTCATCTTCTATTCTTTGGTTTGCATATATTGTCCACATCCAATCTTTCACTCTTGACCACTTTCACCCCATCAAAATTGTCTTCCCATTGCCATTAATTCAAAACACAGGTTGACTAGAAACAACTCATAGGATCTCGTGTCCTGCCAAGGATAGCAGCTTTTCCTTTCATACCCTTTCCTTGATTTCATGACCCAAACTTAAATGAGAATAAGAAACAAGTGAGAAGTAAAACTAAGATAGTTTTCAAAAATTATTTATTAAATCAAGGGTATTTTGTAAATATATGTGGGGGCATGAATGCCCAAACTAGTTTACGCCTCAGGGTATGGGGCAAAAAGCTTGCCCCATCCTCACCCCCACCCATAGGGTTAAGCAGGATGAGGTAAAATCACCATCCCTTTATCCAAGGTGTCTTTGATCACTTTTTGTTAGTTAATGGGGGTATTTTGGTTGAAAAACAATGTGGTTTTCCTCATCTTGTTGATCTTTTGGCTCGATGTTTCTTCATTCGTCTCGAGTATTTGCATTATAATGTGACATTTGTTTATTGATACCCTGCAAAGAGAATGTTTTAACCAGCAAAAAGGAGATATGTTAGTTTTGGGGCCTTATACTTATTGCAATATCAAAAGATAGGATTAAATGATGCTGAGTTTTGGGTTTGAAACATAATTATGATTTGAGCTTGAAGGAGGCTAATCAAGAAATGACCATATATTAGTTTATGAAGCTGTGAAATATTAGTTTATAAATCAGCTCCATAAAACTATCAATCCAAAACCCTATTTGGATTTAGATTGATACTTACCGTCTTAAATCCATTTTTTTTCCTTAAAATTAACCTACGAGCTCTTAAGTTTAAAATGATCACTTTTACTTTTAGTCTCTCAAATAACATGGCCAAATTACCTCATCACTACAAATCTACAATAGACACATTAGGAACTAAAAATGATAACTTTAAATTTTGTTAGGAACTAAAATTGGTCATTTTAAGTTTTCTAGGGACTAAATTTCAAGAACTAAAAGTGCTCATGGGCTAAAATTAAGTAGGAGTTAATCAATCACTCAATTATTTTGCACTAGTAAGTTGCCCGTGCAATGCGATAATTTTGTGATATTTAATGTAAGACGGTTTTTAGAATGTTTTACATATATTATAAAGAAAAAGTAAACTAAATTAGAGTAAAGAAACATATGCATTTTGATATATTAAAAATTAGTTTAGTAGCTTCATTGCACATTGTAGCCTTCTCAAGGTAAGATTTAAAAAAAAAAAAAAAAAAAAAAATCCTGAAACCAAAAATAAATGCAAAAGAGTAACAAGATCATGAAAATTAAGTAATTTGTGTTGTGTTCACCGATTGCATATTATGAAATGAAAGTATGCCTAACTCTCCCACGCCTTTTAGTCATTGATAGTGCAACATTAAGAAATAATGTGGGCAATTGCGTATGCATGTGTCTTATAGATGATTTAAAACCATAGTAGAATATGACTTTACATTGTGCATCAAATATTCTCTCTACTTATATACAAAAAAAAAAAAAAAAAAACTATTAAACCAAATTACTAAAACCAAAATCATATTTGAGTCCCCAATTAAAAAGAATAGGAGAAAAAAAATTACCCGTAGAAATTTTGATGGCTTGATGGTGGTGGGAGGCCAATATGCCGAGGTGGCGGCCCCTCAAATTTCTCTTTCTCTTTCTTACAAATGTTTTGTCAATCTCAGTTCTTTTATTTTGGTAATAGTGAAATAGTGTGCTTCATTTAACAATCCACCACATTTTCGTGTCTCTCTATCTCTCATAGGGCATTATCTGGTTAATTATTACTATTAGTCCTTAATTTTTTTTTTTTTTGGCTTTTGTTTTTAATACTAAAATGGTGGGTATGCTAAAAGAAATGAAAAAAGAAGAAGAAATGTGTGGTGTAAGCTTAGACAATTAATGAGAGATTAATGAGATAATAGTATAAATAAGTTAATGTGAACTTTTGGGTAACAGTAAAAAAAATTTAATGAAAAGAGGTAAAAAAAGATTAAATGCAAAATTAGAGCACCACACACTACTTTTATATATATATATATATATATATATATATATTGATTGATTAATTGATTAGACTTTCTTATATGCATTTGACATGGAAAATGGATAGAGAGAAGTGAGTTTAACATCTTGACCATTTATTCAACATACGATCATGATTAAAGTTAATAGAATATATTAAGTAAAATGTCATTTTTAGAACCCTGGCCAATGAAAATTAAACTCCCCAACGGTAATTCTTGACCCTTTAAACCAAAAAATATATAGCCCTTATAAAAATATATATAGTCCAAATAATAATAACAAAAATGAGACCAAGCAACAAAAATTTACTAATAAAAAAGCCCAATTAACAAAATGTACCAACAATTAAAAAAAAAAAACCAATTGTTAGCCCTTAAAACCCCCCCCCCCCCCCCCCCCCCCCCCCCTTTTTTTTTTTTTTAAATTTATCAGATCTAGTCTTTTAGTTTCAACTTATTAATTTTTTTTTTTTTAAAAAAAAAAAACCTTAAAATTTACCAAAAATGGAGAGTGTGTGCATAGGTATGTCCATGCCTCCTTTGCATTAGACTCCAACGGCCATACACGACATGGTAGTGACTAAGTTTGAGTGGTGAACATTCTTTGAAAATTTAGACATTGAATATATAAACTTATTTACAATCTTTGAAGGTTAGGATATTAATGTACAAACCTTACAATCTTGAAAAATGTTTAATGATAAAAAAAGTGTATGTTGAAAAAACAAAATTGTGTAAGTTCTTTGAAAAATTATGTATCTTGAATATACATAATTCTGAATATTCTTTGAAAAATTGTGTACGTTGAATATACAAAATTGTGAATATTCTTTGAAAATTTGTGTATATTGAATAAACATAATTGTGTACAATTTTTGAAAATTGTAGAAATTAAATATATAAAATTGTTTATATTCTATGAAGGTTTGGATATTAAATGAACATATTTTAAACTCTCAGTAATTTGTAAAGAAAAATGTCCACACATAAAAAAAAATTATGTATACATTCTTGATTTACATTTAATATACAAAATTGTGTACACTTTTGGAAAAATTGTGTATACATTCTATAAAAAATTCTATACATTGAATATATAGAATTGATTAATCTTTGAATGTTTGAATATACAATATACAGGCCTTACACTCTCAATAATTTGTAAAGAAAAATGTCCATGCATAAAATAATTGTGCACATAAAATATATAAATTTTTTTACATTCTTTAAAAAAATTGTGTACTTGAAATATACAAAAAATTATGTACATCTATTGAAAAATTTTGTACGTCGAATATATAGAATTGTGTACATTCTTTGAAAATTTGTGTGCATTAAATTTACAGTATTGTGTATATTCTTTTAAGATTTTATGCATTTTATATACAAAGCTGTGTACATTATTTGAAAGTTTGACTATTAAATGTACATACCTTACACTTAATAATTTGTGAAGAAAAATGTCCAAATGCCAAAAAAAATTGTGTATGTTAATGTTTAGACATAAACATATGTAGAACTTCAAATCAATTTTCCTCATATGAGAAAGGAGAAAGTTGAAGAATCAAAATTTAATTTGGAAATAGTTTTTACTTGAAACTTATTCTCATATTTATTTTTATGTTATTGTTGCTTTATATAAATGTTATATTTAGAAAAATAATTCTAAATGCTACATACCTTTAACAGTTTTAGAGTTTTTATTTTTATTTTTTTTATTATATAAGGAAAGAACACTAGTTTTAATATATTGTGAGCAAAGAGTAATTTAGCCAATTAAATTAGCACTCTTTTTCGTAGCTAAAATTATAAGAGAAAAAAGAGAGTAATTAGATTCAATCATGACAATCCTAAAGCCTAATAATCTAATAGAAATTTAAGAGATTTTTAGTAATTATTTAGTTTTAAAAATGTTGGCCTATATATATCATAAATCTCCTCACTCTTAGAGAAGCAAACAAAACATTTACAAAAGAATTTATGATACAAAGTACTTGCATCACAAATTTCATTTATATAGTATGCAAAAAAATTAAAAATTAAAAAAAAAATGATATTTGGTTAGATTATATTAACATTAGTCAAAACCATCATTGCTACATTGAATATTCTTTTAATAAAAACAAATTTGAGAAAGATTAATGTAAATCCTATTCAAATCATCCAACATTATGCTCTAAGTTTGCTAACACTATAGTGGAAATTTTTCAAATTGTTTTATAATAGGTTGACTAAAAGTATTACTGACCATGTTTTAAAGAGAATCTTTGACCTTGATCCTACAAATTGGATATGCTTATTTTTAAACAAGTCACATGACTTATATATATATATATATATTAAATATCTAAGTAAAAATCCTTAATCTTAAACTATTATTATTATTATTATTATTATTATTATTATTATTATTATTTTGTTACTCAATTTCATATTTTATAGGTAATAATTTTTTTTTTTTTAAATGATAGTAAAATTGATTTAAGGTGTCTATCCATTCCATTGTAATGCTTATAGAGATGATAGAATGCTTAATGCATTTCAACGGCACTTTTATAGGGTCATTTGTGACGCCACGTATAATTTTGCTTGATACTTTAGTTTTATATCTGGATTCAATGATGTTGAACAATTAAACAAAGCTCGAAATGTAAGTTCACTAAATACATCCATTTATTTGAAAAATGACTCAAGTTAATGTAAAATATTAACTATCCTTTTTAGAAATGGACGCAAATATTATAACAAGTGATAAACTTTTACTCATAGAATTTAAAATTTTACATGTAACATCACACAATAAAACTATCAACCTACATTCAATTACTTGCAAAATTTTAATTATTTTAACAAACATAAATATAAACATAAACATAAACCTATACTTATAACACAAATAAAAGGTAATATATATTTATTCATTCGATGTACATTTTTTTACTATACTATACACATAAAAGAGAAATTGTAAAGACCCAAAATTTGAGCTACAAAATCTTTTTCAAAATCTAAAATTAAAAAAAAAAATCTAACAAAAGGGAAAACCAAATAAAAGGGGGCATAGTACAAATATTTATCTAATCCAACATGTAAATTAAAAAAAAAAAGTGAAATGAACATGGGTTATGGTGTTAGTGTTTCAAAATTCAAAAACTATTTAAGCCATTGAAATACCAATTGTTATATGTGTAGTTGGATGTTATGTTATGTTATTTTTTTTTTTCAAGTATTCTTATTATGAGTTTTTAACTTAGTTGTACCAAACCCCATCAACATTATGATTACTAAAAGGTAGGTAGGCTTATAAACTCACAATTAAAGAAAAAATCTATCATAATAAATTTCAAAAGTCTACACAAAAATTGGGCGATAAAAAAAGAAAAGAAAATACACACACACACACACACACACACACACACATATATATATATATATATAGACACACACACAAACTGTCTGTATCAATGCTATACATTTGCAAAGAATTTGATTATTATATATCATGAATTTATCTTTTACCTTGTTCCCACCTTTGGGTGAAGGTTTTAAAAAGTAGAACAAAGTAGATAGCGAAAATATGACAAATAATTTAGACAAAAATGTAAATAGAAAAATATGACATGGAAAATAGAAGGAAAAGTATATATGCTGATGTGAATCAATATTAAGAGTTTGAGCTTTGAAGTATGTACTTATAATTGTCATTACAAACTCATGGACTCACTATTTTCTGGTGATAGTTAGCCTACAGACTCTAGATAATGCGACCACCTTTAGGCTTTGAACTTGCTGGGGTGGCTAAATCTGACATGACCTGCGGACTTGATACTACTAACCCGTTTATAAATATGTCATGGGTTGAGGCTAAACAGGTTTGGGTCATATCCGGGTTGACATGGCTAACCCATTTAATAAACGGGTCGTGTTCGTGTTTAGCATATGAACTCGTCTGACTCGTTTAGCTTATAAAGTTATTAGTTGTTTTGATATTATTACTTAATTTATGGTTGTTTTTATATGTTTATTATTATATTTATATTTATAGTTGTAATTGTATTTTAATTTTATATACATGGGAATTGATAAAAATTATATAGGTTAGATATGATATATTAATTAAATAGATTATAAAACGGGTCATTTGTATTAACCTTTACATGACTTGTTAATTAAATGAGTTAAATGTGTCGGGTCGGGTTGACCTGTTTAATAAACAGGTGGTGTTCGGGTTGAGGATTCCTGATACGTTTAGTAAACAGGTCGGGTTCAGGTCAACCCATATAGCTAAATACTCATGACTTGACATGATACGAACCCGACCCACGAACACAAATTGCCTCCCCTACTTGCATCTAAAAGCAAGTTAAGAGACTGAACAAGTAGATTTGGTGGAAAAATAAACACACAATTCTATATTTTTAGCAATGGGTTGTGCTTTGAAATTTTAAAAGTACTTGTAAGCATATGAATTGTACCGAAGTATAGTTTGGCAAAAGCAAGATCAAACCCACAATAAACTTAAGAAAATTAATTAAACCTTGACTAAATAAATCATAAGTTTAATAAAAAAATTATATATAAAACTAGCAAAAAATTAAACTTAGCAAAGATATTATTAAAGTAGTAAAAAAATGTAAACAATCAAGACAAATAAAAAAAATAACGCTTTGGAATCCGTCTTACTAATTTATATTAGCATATATATATATATATATATATATATATATGATCATTAATTTTTCTCAATTTACCGCATGATAATCTAGAATTCAATATTGTTATCATGGAAGATATTCTCATTAAAATTCATAATTTAAAACCTAAAGCATGTTTTTCTTCGCTTTCTAAATATAAAATTAAATCATCAATTGTATCCTTGAGTCTGTGATAAACAAATCACAAGAGAAAACAAAAACAATTTTAATCATTTAAGAACAATCATTGTGGAAAAAATCAGATCTCATAAATAATACTAATAATCTTTAACAAGGTTTCATCTTCAACCTTAATTCAAAAATTTAGCTACTCATAATCATTGAAATAGTCATTGAAATAAAACAATGATTTTAAAAACCAGACTGGATTGGCTGGTCAGACTAGTTCAAACTTGAACCAGGCACTAATTTAGTCCAGTTATGCTTAAAAAGTAGAAAATAGATAAAAAGTGAAAATAACCGATAATTGGAGGCTCAACCGTGAAAATAGAAAACCGGGCTAGTTGAATTGGTTTTGTAGAATTTTTTCAAATGGATGCATTTTGCAGCAAAAAGACAAAAAGTTGCATTTTTTATTTCTTAAATCCAGCCTAAAAAACCATAAAGAATAATGATCCAAGATTGTGGGAAGGCAAAAACTCCACAGAGAGAGAGAGAGAGAGAGAGAGAGAGAGAGAGAGAGAGAGAGAGAGAGAGAGAGAGAGAGAGAGAGAGAGAGAGAGAGAGAGAGAGAGATTAAAATGTGATTCTGTGACCATTGATTTTTTTTAGGTGGATTATTTTGATAGCATCAACTTACTAAAATTTTGTATTTTGAAGTTTGCAGCAATGAGACTTGAGAGATTAAAATGTGATTCTGTGACCATTGATTTTTTTTAGGTGGATTATTTTGATAGCATCAACTTACTAAAATTTTGTATTTTGAAGTTTGCAGCAATGAGACTTGAGAGACCTAAAGAGTAAGACTATGAGAGGCTTCAAAGTTAAAACAAAAGAGGAGAGTATGGATAGATTCCAAGGTAATAACTAACAAGTTTAAAAGAAAAACGGAGGTTTGAAAATAAAGAGGGTAGGTGTTGTATTAATGAGATGCTTCTTTATTCTTTTTAATGTCTTGTCACCTCTTCCTAGAACCACCTTACAAGTACAACTTAGTGACTTACAACTCATTAGAGCATTAGTATTGGTGGAAGAATTTTGCTTAAATGCTAAATTTACTATCAAAATATAGCAAAAGAAAAGAAGGTCATGTTCCATGTTTTTGTCAACGAGATTATAGTATTTAATTTTTAAAGGGAAAACGAGATATTATAATAATAATAATAATAATAATAATAATAATAATAATATTATTATTATTATGTAGGTATTAAATATATAATAAAAATGAACATATATTATTTATTGTTAATTTGATACTTAATAGTTATAAACTTTTTATATATAGTTTGTGGATTTTGTTATTTTTATTTTCTAAATTTAATGCTTGAACACTAAACTCACATTTAAAAAAATTATTTTTAATTGAATATTATTAGCTATAAACTTAAAATTTTTTTTTTTTATTTTAAAATTATTAATTAATTATTTATAACATCATTGGTTTGACTATCGTTCGACCTTGGTCGAACCATAAAACCGAGAACCACCTTCTTTTCTGGTTCTTTAACCATTTCGGTTTTTAAAACCATTATAAAATACAATAAATAAATGTCGAACTTAAAAGTAAACAAAATAAAATGAATTTAAAGTAAACAAAATAAAATAAAATAGAGAAACAAATAGTCACTGTGCCATCATAAAGAAAAGGCGCAAGGAGGAATTCGTTCCAACCGATGAGGGATCTTATACCATCATTGTTCAGAAAGGCAAGAAGATAGGTTCCCAGGAAGCACATATTCGCAACACTTTCAGAACCAATGAACCTGGAAAACTTGTCCTCACAATAGAGAGCATGTCCAGCAGGAAGAACATGGTTCTGTATCGGTACACTGCCAATAGGAGCTGCTAGATTCTCTTTCAATTTGGGTCTATGTAATGGAATGATTGTAGGGTGAGTGAGTGAAGACAGATTAAAAAAGATGTGGGAGAGATATATTCATTGTTAAATTTGTTTATTGTTATTTGTTACATTCTTTTGGACTGTGAGAGTTGATTCTTTGTACGGAATTAAATTTTACCCTGTAATTAAATTTTATTTTCTATTTTGCTGTGGGGGGTTTCATTAATGGAGTTGATAGTTTTCTGAATTTTTTTTCTTAATAGGATTTTGTCAAAATTTTGACGCAGTCATTTAGCGAACTCACTTACAAATCCCATCCGCCCAAGAACAAGATACGGCTCACAAATGGCCCATTGGATCAAAATGCAGCGAAATCCTTCAATGTGGGGATTTCTATGTCAAAGGTTGTGAATTAATTTCATCCTCACTACCACAAATTTCATAGGTTGTTTAGGAAATAATGCGTTGTCTTTGTAGGCAATAATACATTGTGCAATGCTCACCATAGAAAGGCATTGATCTTTTTCAGTGTTTTGGTTTTAGGACCCCATTGTGAGGGTTTGAGAGTTGAGACACTCCTTGGTTTTAGGACCCCATTGTGATTCCATGCTCGTTTTGCAAGTACATTCCACAGCATATCGCCCTCATGACTTTCGCTTCGTGAGGCACGAAAATGTTATCTATTAATTCCATCTTTTGATTATTCATTTCTTACCGTCTTCTCATTAGGCATTCGCCATCTAAATCCAATTCAAGAACTCCCATATCTCCCAATATACTACGTAATGGATACAAAGCATCAGGCTAGCTTTAGCTTCTAGGATAAGAATTCAAGGAAATGCTTGGAGTTGGGGTTTTAGTACTCAGTTGAGGAGAGTAAATGAGTGTTTATAACTATTAAGCTGCCTTTTTTAGCGAGCTACGTTTGGTTAAAAGTCTTTACATCTTTAAATCCAATTAATCTTCTATTCTTTGGTTTGCAAATGATTTGTCCTAACACAACCAATCTTTCGTTCCTGACCACATTCACCCCACCAAAACTGTCATTCCATTGCCATTAGATCAAAACATAGGTTGACTAATAACTCAAAACAACTCATAGCATACGTTGGGAATGACTTAAGCTATAGATTTAGTTAGGATCTCATGTCCTGCCTAGGATAGCAGCTTTTCTTCCCATACCCTTTCCTTGATTTCATTTAATGCAAATTGCTTTGTTCTTCCCACCATTGAGGGTGAACCCAAGTACTTCACATGTTGTTTGATTCTGGGGATACCCAAGTAGGGATGTCAATGGGCTAGGGTGGGTAGAGCAAAGAATGGGTGCCTTCACCCTCACCCAACATGGTTGTTATCTTGCCCTAATTTAAAAAAAAAAAAAAAAAAAATCTGTTACAATAATATAAATAAACATTTTTTTTTTCTCTAGAAGAATATATATAAATTAACTTGAAATTACAACTAAATTGATCACATCAAATCAAATTAATTTGTATCGAGGAATGAATAATATAATCCAAAGTGTTTAAAAAGATAATATTGTTAGGCTCATATTTTCTATGTATTGGCTTATCCTTTAACAAAACACACTTGTAATTTGGTAGATCTAAGTTTGGTTTAATGTATCAAGAAGCATGTTGTTTAGAGATATCAAGTGGTATCATTAAAGACATCAAGATCAATTCAAGAAACAAGTGAAGAAAAGCTGTTTCATTAAGTCTCGACACAAGCTCGACACTAGCTACTATCAAGGATAAATGAAGAAATTTGACGCAAGCTTGATCTATCGAGAATTACGATTTCAGAATTCTTAAATTTGAAATTCTGCTCATGATGACTTGAATGATTAGGGTTTCCTTCTCTACAATCCTAGTCATATATAAGGCTTATTTTAAAAGTTATCATGTATGGAAACAGAGACCTAGAAATCATATATTCTGTGTGAAGCTATTGTGTTTGTACATCTTAGGGTTTTGTAACCAAGTGTTTTGTGATCTTCATTGTTTAAGAAGTGAAGAACTTTGTAGCCAACAATAATTAATCAAGTTACTGAAGTTAGTCACGTACTGGGAGCCGTGCAAAGGAGCTAGTCACAGATTGGAGATTTGTGCAAAGCAAAAAAGTTTGCTACAAGATTAAGTTCAATTGTTTATTGAAATGAAAATTCAACTGTAGGTTGGTATTTTGGGATAGGCTAGGATAGTGGTAAGATTCTTCATACTTATAACTGTTTGATTATTAATTAGTGGATTCTTGGGGGTGTGACCTTAAATTCACCCGGTGGGGTTTTTGCCTTGCGAGAGGTTTTCTCTATTTGTCAACAAATCACTGTTTTGTCAATTTCATTTCTGCTGCACTTATTTCATTTGGTGATTTGTTGGTGACTCCATGATTTGCATGTAATTTGACTTAATTAATCAACTTGGGTAATTGAATTAATTAACCAGGGTCAATCTATTTTAACCCAACAAGTGGTATCAGAGCAGGCATACTCTAATTATGTTTTAATCTTTATTGTGTGATCTATTGACCCCCGTTGTTATGGATTGTGGACAATCTTTAATTATATCTCCTCTTTTTGATGGTACCAATTACGCAAACTGGAAAGTACGCATGAGAGTTTTTTTGCAGTCTTTAGATGAAAATATGTGGCTGGCTATCGAAGTTGGATGGACCAAACCTATTGATCTACTGGCATCGTGGGATTATAACCAGATCAAAGTTGCAAATTGCAATAGTCAAGCATTGAATGTTGTGACTAATGAGGATTTGAAGAAGATCTCATCCACTGAAAGTTCTAATGAAGCATGGATAATCCTTCAAAACACTTATGAATGTACTAAAGCTGTAAAACATTCTAAGCTTCAACAGCTTACCACGAGCTTTGAAGAAATAAGAATGGATGATGATGAGGCGTTTGATGAATTCTATGCCAAGCTTAAGGACATAATGAATTCAGCCTTCAACTTAGGTGAAAAGATTCTAGAACCTAACATTGTAAGGAAAATCTTCAGATCACTTCCAGAGCGGTTCCATGCTAAGATCACTGTCATAGAAGAATCAAAGAACATTGATGCCATTCCTTTGACAAAGCTGATTGGAAATTTGTAAACCTATGAATTAGTTTTAGTGAGGATTGGCAAGAGGACTAAGAGCAAGAATATGGCTCTAAAAGTGAAAAATGATGAAGGAGATGAATTTTCTGAAGATGAGAACTCAAAGTTTAATTCCTACATTAACAGATAATTCAAGAAGTTTATTAAGAATGCGAATGTCAAGGCAAGTGACAAGAATCGCAAACAGTCTGGATTTTCTCAATTTAAGTCTTAAGATTGATTCAAGAGAGAATCCAAAGAAGTTGGACAAAGCAACAATGCTCTGGCTGGTCCAAAGTGTTATGGATGTCAAGGGTACAGACATATGAAGCTAGAATGTCCTACTTATCTCTAGTCAACTGGCAAGAACAAAGCCCTAGCTGCCAACTTTAGTGATACAGAACTAGAAGCAGATTTGGAGGATAGTGATCAAGAAGGAACATTCATGGTCTCCATAGCAACTATTGAATCCCCCAAGGAATTTGAAGAACTGGTTGATGAGGAAGAGGAACTGATGGAGTCAAAATTTGAGAAGATGGATGAAAAAGATGACATCCATACTACCTACTTGAACCTTTACAAAAATTCTGAGAAATGTGAAAAGCTTTATAAGTTAGCTACAAGGAAGCTAAGTGAAGTGGAGTTGGAATGAGAAGAACTCTCCACCAAAGGTGATGATGCAAATAAAACCATCAAAGCACTATGATTTAAGAACAACTTTCTGGCTGAGAAGACCAAGAAGTTGGATGCAGAACTGTTCCAAGTAAGGGGTCAACTGGAAAGAGCTTCAAGTGCCAAGTTGGATGAAATGCTCAATTTCCAAAAGGCTGCATTCAAAATTGGTCTCGGGTATGATCACTCTCTCTTTCCTTGTAGTACTTCTTCTAATACTTTACATAATGTCATTTTTGTTCCTCTTACTTCAAATGCTAAATCTGAGATAAATGAGCCTAAGAAAGAAATAGTTAGTGAGGATAAACTTGATAAGGGAAAATCCATTCTTAGAGCTCCTCCTAAAATTGTTAAGAAAGAGACTAAGCAAAATAATCATCATTCCACTAATAAGAAGTCCTAACCAAAGAAACCACATTTCTATCATCATTGTGGAGCATTAGGACACACTTGTCCAAATTGCTATAAGTGGCTTGCCACTCAACAAAGTAATAGTTTGTTATCCTTTGGAAACCAAAATCAATTCCGAAATTCTTTGGCTCCTCTTGGAGAACTTCTTAAGGCTGTTCTTTTTCTAACAAAATTCAATGGGTTTAATCCTCCTTCTTATCCACCTAAGCAGAGGTCTCAGAAAAAGAAATCTTCTCTTTCCTCCAAATCTCCTGTTTGAAAGGAAAAAGACTCTTCTAAGTGATTCTTTCACTTATCTTGCTTCTCTTGTATGCTTTTGTTGTTTTGAGTTAGTCTAGTTTTTATTGCTTTTTATTATGTTTGTTTGTTTGCTTTGTTTATTGCTTTCAATTAAAAAAAAAGAAAAAAAATTGAAAAAAATTGAAAAATACAAAAATAGTGTGTGTTTGTGTATATTGGTACTTGTGTACTTTTGGATGGCCATTGAAACAAGTTTTCTTAACTTTGAATTACTTGTAACTTAGATGAGCATCTTTATGCACAACTAAGCATTGCGAGCTTTGTGGCTCGTTATGTAATTTGTATGATTTGGTTAATCTTTTATCACTCATATCTATATCACTCTTTTTGACAGGAAGGACTAAAAAATCCCAAAAGAAATACATAAATAATCATCTCACCACTAAACTCATCAATCATGAAACATTTGTGTGCAATTCATAAAAGCTGTGCTCAATAAGGTGTAGCACTTGCACAAAAGAAAAAGATGTTTGGCTAACATAAATGGGTATTTTTTTTCTTCTCTCTTATATGCCCATGCATGATATGCATTTTTTTCACTTAAAAGAAAAAAATATGCAAAGAATTCTCAAATTTGAAATTTGGCCCATGATGACTTGAATGATTAGGGTTTCTCTCTCCACAACTCTAGTCATATATAAGGCTTATTTTAAAAGTCATCATATATGGAAATAGAGACATAGAACTCATATACTCTGTGTGAAGTTACTGTGTTTGTACACCTTAGAGTTCTGTAACCAAGTGCTTCTCGATCTTTATTGTTTATGAAGTGAAGAACTTTGCAGCCAACAACAATAAATCAAGTTGCTGGAGTTAGTCATGTATTGGGATTCGTGCAAAGGAGCTTGTCACAAATTAGAGATTTGTGCAAAGTAAAGAAGTTTGCTACAATATCAAGTTCAATTGGGTATTGAAGTGAAGGTTCAACTGTGGGTTGGTATTTTGGGATAGGCCAGGATAGTGGTAAGATTCCTCAAACTTGTAACTACTTGATTATTGATTAGTGGATTCTTGGGAGTAGTGACCTTAAATTCACCCAATGGGGTTTTTGCCTTGTGAGAGGTTTTTCCCATTCGTCAGCAAATCACTGTATCAATTTAATTTCCACTGCCACGATTTGTGTGTAATCTGACTTAATTAATCAATTTGGGTAATTGAATTAATTAACCGGGGTCAATCTGTTTTAACACAACAAATATCAGAACAAAAGTAAAAAGTATTAATATCCAAGCATTTAAATAATCTATATATCTAAAAGCTGAAGCGTAACATTTATTTTTGCTACGCTTCTATTGAGACATATCAGCAGCCACATCATCCACTTACTACCAACTCTCTCTCTCTCTCTCTCTCTCTCTCTCTCTCTCTCTCTCTCTCTCTTTTAACTCTTTCTTTTTATTAATTTTCTTATCTTAGTGTTACACATTCTCAAACCTTTTCCCCTCCCTTTTACCCTTTCATCTTCCCACTATTAACTACCATAATATCTCTCTTCCTCTATCCCTTTATCTTCCTTTATTTTTGGCTCTTCTTATTCTCATATTCTTATTATAAATTTCCAATTCTCTCTCACCTTCTGTGCATAGTTTTCTCACACACAAAATGTTATTTCTCTCTCTTTCTTTAAATTTTTTTTTTTCATTTTTTTTTCTCATTTTTTGGTGGTCTTGATTTCCTATTATGTGACTCCTATGGATTTGTTGTGCTAGAGAAATCATGGTCCACTCCCAATCCTTTGTGATCATGGTTCAATGTATCAATTTTTTTTTTCTTTTTTGTATTTATCATTAATATTTGTTTATAGCTCATTTGCATCAAGCCATATCATAGAATTCATGTTTGTGATTTCAGCTAATCTGATGTAGATATGGGAGTAAGGAATAAGTATACCACTAATGCTTGGGAAGCCTAAGTATACCACTGTTAATTGTCAATTATAGTTGTTGTTTGTGTTATCATTGTTATGTGTTGAACTGAAGTAATGAACCTATATACTTGGCCTAAATTGAACATGACAATGCCAAATTTTGAGATGCATATCCTTTTGAGTTATCAAATATGCCTAGACCATATGAGTTTCTAAGTTTCCATTTTTTTTTCTTTGGTTGAGATTATGAGTTCCATAATTATTTTCCTTCTTTTATATATATATTTAAATTTTTTACATCCTATAATGTGGTTGATGTGGTATGGCTAGACTCATGTTACACTATAAAGAAATGCAAGTATATTTTAAGTTATTGAATAATTAACTTTCTGTTGTAGGTTATTGAATTAATAAATCTCATGTTATCAACGTAAACTGTTTTCAAAACTTACTTTAAGTTGATGATTTTTATGTTTTTTAGAAAACCACTTTAGATTGATGTGGTTTAGTTTTGTATTTTTATGATGGTATTTTTTTCTTTGATTTAATAGATGTCATCTTATTACATTATAAAGGTAGTATATAAGAATATATCATTATTATATTATATAGCATGATTTGAATAATTTGATGTTTATTACTATATCTTATATTTTTCCTTTTTTTGTTCCTATCTTATTTTTATAAATTTTTTACTCTCTCTCTCTCTCTCTCTCTTGATTTTTTATTCTTTCTTGCAACTCTACTTTAGGTTGACGAATCATTGTATTTTTTAAAACTTTATTTTGGGTTAATACGTTTTAGTGTTATATTTTCGAGTTTTCTATATTATAAGTAATCTCTCTCCCTCTTATAGTTTTGGTTTAATTTTTGTTTGAGTTACTTAGTTATTTTGTAAGTGAGAATTTGAATTTATATATAAAAAAAGTCTTGGCCATGTATTTGAATGTGTCTATCAATTATTTGAGTAACATTAAGTGCAATTTTGTTATGATTTTTTATTATCATAATAATCTTCTTTAAGAGAATGAGGAATTTGAATGATTTATTCAAAACTTAAAAAGTTTAATTGCGCAAAAAAAGAAAAGAAAAAGAAAAACATAGTGCACTATAACATAATTTTGAATAATATGGACCATCTCATAAAGGAATAATATCAATCAAATGCAACCCAAAATAATAGAATAATATTTTGGTAGAGTTAGAAAGATGAAATAATTTTAGAAATTGTCTAATTTTTAGGGAGAACAAAATTATCTTCAACAAAATTTAGAAAACAAATTATATTTTATAACAAAATTATAAAATAATTATTTATTTCCACGCATCGCGTGGGTCTATGACTAGTTAGTAATAAAAGCCAAGGTATTAAAGCTAATAGTAGAATAAATTACAACATAATCCAAAAACTTAAAAACTGAGTGAGCATAGGAAATAAGTGAAAAGTGAAACCCTAAGATGTTTCTCCAAAAATATTAATTAAATTAGAGGTATTTTGTAAACATATGTGGGGCAAGAATTCCTAAACCCGTTAAAATATTGCCCCATTTCTACCCTACCACCTTTGTGGTGTGGAAATTACTGCGCGGTGTGAGGCGTGGTTAGGTGATGCGGGACAAGGTAAAATTGTCATCCCTATACTCAAGGTGTCTTTGATCACCATTTGTGTAGATAATGGGGGTATTTGGGCTAAAAAACAATGCCGTTTTCCTCTGGTTGATCTTTTGGCCGACATGTCTTTATAGGTCTTTAGTATTTGCACGATAATATGATATTTATCTAATGATCCCTTACAAAGAGAATGTTGTATTTGGCAAAAGGAGATTTTTTAGTTTTGGGCCTTAAACTTATTGCAATACCAAAAATAGGATTACATAGTAAGATACACAATATAGAAAAATAAAAAATTCAATTTATGATATGATTCATGTTTTGACAACTATGGTCTACACATTAAAAATTGTGTATATTGAATATACATTATTGTGTATGTTATTTCAAAAATTGTATAATTTTAATATTAAAAATAATGTATATTCTTGCATAAATTGTTTACATTGAATATAACAAATTTTGTATATTATTTGAAAAATTGTATAGATTGAATATATAGAATGTGTATTGTGGGCACAACAGTGAGAGTACGACTCGGCTGAGTGGACCATGGCGGAGAAAAATAAAGTCACTACCTAGATTAGGTTTATGAACCATATATATAGCGCCCTTGTGAAAGGACTAATTTTTATTAGAGCATGTGTTTGGAGTTTAGGTATGGGGATGGGAAGGTGTTAGGCACCCAACCCCACTCGACTAGTAGGTCGGCCTCCACTCATTGTGTTCCAAATCCTAATCCCATCAAAGGGTCCTCTATTATATTATTCTAAACTCACATACACTAACATGCATCTAACATCCAAATATAGCATATGTTCCACACTTATCCATAGCATAAAAACTCTATCATTCATCTAGCAAAATATATCCAAGGGTAGCAAGCATATCCAAGGCAGTAGCATTAACAAGGCATTTAATCAAGCATATTCAATCATCCAAACCTAGCATCATGATATACATCAATCAAGGAGACCAATCATTATATTCAAAGATGCATGTTCATATTCATATGCATGACTTACCTTCACTTACCTCACTGCACCATAACATGTCAGAACCTATGTATCAATGCATGTTCAAGTTCTCATGAATGTTCATGTGGTTCAACCAAGACATAAACTCTAATTATTAATTTATCAATCCAAGCATGTGAAACATGTTATTCTACTAACGCTAATGCTAAACATGTGAAAGCTAGACTCAACAAGACCTAAACATGTGATTAAAACTAAATAAAACAAACAAAAAGCAAGAACCCTAAATCTATTCTAGGCACGAGTATGCGTGCACATACATATGGTATGCGTGTGCATACATAGGGTATGCGTGCACATCCCAATTGTATGCGTATGCATACTTCAAGTATGCGTATGTGATGTGCATTGATAATAGCTTAATTTTGCATATTTATATCATTGTTAGAAAGCATAATCATATTTATTTTGAGTTAATTCATGCATTTTATATTTGGTTTTAGAATAATGCTAAATAATCAATTTTATGCTAAATAATCAATTTTGTGCTTAATTGAATCTTATTGCGTGAATTTGTTTTTTGTAGGAGAATGGAATTAAATAAGTGGATTTGTGCAAAGAAGAATGCTAATGGACTTTACTTTTACAAGGGCCATGATGAAGTTAAAGAAGGCCAACCCAATTAAACTTAAGTCCAATTGGAGTAAGGAATCAAAGGAAATTTGCATCAAATCCAAGTCCAATTCGGATTAGAATTCCAGACTGCACATCAGTTAGTATTTTTAGCATAACTTTCGGCTCAAAAGTCCAATTGAGATGATTCAAGTTGGACTGGAACGTTAACTTAAAGGGCTACACCTTTGTAGTTTTCCAAAAGTCTGAATTCAGATGTTAAATGGGCCAAAATCGTCGGTTAAGTGAAGCCTAAAAATCTGGGATTTTCTCCAAACGGGAATTCAACTTGTAATAGGATTCCTTGACATATTTAAAGGCTCTTTAGGGAAAAATTCAGGGAGGCTAGTGCTAGGGCTGAGGGCTGAGGGCTGAATGTAGAGAGAGCTGTGGCTGTGGCTATTTCTTTGGTTTTCTTCCATGACAGTTAGTTTTATTTTATTTGTCTAGTTTAATGTTTAGTATTTTATTTTTGTTTTTTCTTTCAATTACTATGAGTAGCTAAATTTATAATTAGGGTTGAGGATGAAACCTTGTTAAGAATTATTAGTAATATTTATGTGATTTGATTTTCCCCACAATAGTTGTTCTTTAATGATTTAAATTGTTCTTGCTTCATATCAATTGACTAAGATGAGATTCTAGATATGAGTTCAATCATGTTTTTCTCATGATTTAGGATTTATCTTAATTAATTGAATGCTTGGTTTATTAATTCTTGATTATAAAATTGGATATCACTTGTGATTTGTCTGTCAATGGATACAATTTATGATTTGATTTTTAGAATTGGATATATCTTGTGATTTGTTTGGCTACAGATACAATTGATGATTTGATTTTATACTTAAGAAGCGAAGAAGAACATGCTTTAGATTTTTAAACATAAGTTTTAATGATGATATTTTCCATGATAGTAAGATTGATTTCTAGATTATCATGCAGTGGTTGGGAAAAATTAATGATCATAAATATATGCTGATATGACTTACAAGGCGGATTCCAAAACCTTAATTCCTTTCTCTTGATTGTTTACATCTTTTTATTGCTTTATATCTTTTGCTTAGTTTAACTATTTGCTTAATTTTATTATTTGCTTAGTTTATTTAATTGCAAACAACCAAATTTTATTAAACTAGATTAGGATTAATTTGGTTAAGGTTTAATTAATTTTCCTACGTTCATTCAAGTCCCTGTGGGTTCGACCTCGTTCTTGTCAAACTATACTTCGGTATGGTTCGTACACTTGCGAGTACTTTAAAATTTCACAACAGTATGCATGCATAGAGCATGTGCACGCATACACGACTAGAAACACAGTTTTAAAGCAAGCAACAAAATGACAATCAAACAAAAACTAACATGCTTCTAATATATTAATCCAAATCTTCTTTTGAAACATGGTGAGACACAACAAAGTAAAACCAAATAAATCAAAAAATATTTCTAAGCATGAATAAGATATAAATCAATTAAGAACAACAAGAACACAACTTATAAAATATCCAAATTAAGGAAGAGCCATGAAGAGAGACTCACCTTGCTTATGAAGCACAACTTGGTTGATATTTAACTGGCCCCTCAGTGCCTACACAACAAGATTCAATTGAAAGAACAAGAATAATTGAAGAACACAATAGCTTTTAGGATAATCACAACTCAAGAACAAACTTATAATTGAAAAGGTTTTAAAAAACGATTTGGGAAAATAGTTTCTGCCTTAGAACTAACTAAAGAGAGGTTTTTAATTTGCAAAAAACATGCAAAGGTGCTGCCCTAGAGTTTTAGAAAAAAGAACTAGGGTTTTAGAGAAGATGAAGACTAAAAAATACTCTCTCTAGCTAGGGTTTTGATTGGAGACATAAGATGAGTATTTATAAGTTAAAATTAGGGTTTTCCGAGCTTTTTAATGGTATTTGGATGTACTCAAGGGTCTATGGGCTGACCCACATCAAAGCATGAGTTTTGGGCTTTTAAAATGAAGTTTTAAAACCCAGAAAATTGGACTGTTTAGTTGGCCCAACTTCAAACGGTCATAACTCACTCAATATAAGTCTAAACTTGGCAAAATTTATGCTTAAATTGAAGCCCAGGATGTTGAATTTCCAATGAAATAAACCTCACTCAAAACGTCTTTGTGGATCAAAAGTTATTGTCAAAATAGTGAGCAAAGTTCATTTTTAGCATCTTTTTCAAAGTAATTTGAGCACTTTTGAATTGTGATTACTTCCAAACTATCGAAATAATTTCAATTACCTTTTGTAGACATCTAAAGCTTATCATTGGGACCGGGGACTAAAGTTTATTAACCTGGTACAAAATGAGGTGTCCACATGTACATTTTTTGAAGTATTGATACTGAATAGGGTAAATTGCAAATTACTCCCCTAAAGTTTAAGGGTGTTTGGATTTTATATTTTGAAATTTCAGAATTTTGATTTTACTCCCTGAAATTTGGGGGTGTTTAGATTTTATACCTTGACATTTTAGAATTCAGATTTTACCCTATAAAATATAGGGGTGTTTTGATTTACTTCCTAAAGTTTGGGGATGTTTGGATTTTACACCCTAAAGTTTCAGAATTTAGAGGTGTAAAATCTAAACACCCCCAAACTTTAAGGGGTAAAATTCAAATTTTGAAACCTCAGGGTGTAAAAGCCAAACACCCCCAAATTTCAAGGTGTAAAATCCAAACACTCCCAAACTATAGGGGTGTAATTTGCAATTTACCCTATTAAATATACAGAGCTTACATTTTTAGTAATTTGTGAGGAAAAATATCCATACATAAAAAAAATTATATACATTGAATATACAAAATTGTATAAATTTTCTGAAAATTTGTGTACAATAAATATACAAAATTATATATATTCTTTAAAAATTGTGTACATTGAATATAAGGAGATGTCTAAATTCTTTAATGGTTTGGTTATTGAATATACAAATCTTACTTTCTCAATAATGGGTCTTGAGTATTTTCATGATAATGTGACATTTATCTAATGATCCCTTGAAAAGAGAATGTTATAACCAGCAAGAAGAAGATCATAGGTTAGTTTCAGGGCCTTATACTCATTGCAATACCATAAGATACTCATTAACCTATGATCTTCTTTTTGTTGGTTATAACATTCTCTTTTCAAGGGATCATTAGACAAATGTCACATTATCATGAAAATACTCATTGCAATGTGACATTTGTCTAATGATCACATGATAATGGTTTTGATTTTTTTTTTTGAAAAGGTTTTTGCAAACAATATATATATATATATATACACACATGTGAGTAATTATTTACATATAATTAGCATGTGAATATTAACTCCAACAAAATATATACAATCAAAACATGTAAGATATATATACATAAGTACCATGTGAGACAGAGCATAAAAGTATACTTCACAATAGCATGAGAGTACTTATTTGCTATATAGCTAGCATGTGAGTACATTCTTTCAAATAATGTGTACATGAAATATAAAGCATCGTGTACTCTTTTTTAAGGTTTGGAAAGTAAATGTATAGACATTACATTCTTAGTAATTTGTGAAAAAAAATGTCCACACATAAAAAATTTGTGTACATTTTAAATACATAATTGTGTACTTTTGTTTTTGAAAAATTGTGTACCTTGCATATACAAATTGTATAACATTCTTTCAAAAATTGTGTTATTGAATATATGAAATTTTGGACCTTCTTTGAAGGTGTGGATATTGAATGTACAAACCTTATACTCTTAGTTATTTGTAGAGAAAAATGTCAACACATCAAATAATTGTGTATATTGAAAATCCAAAATTATATACATTCTTTGAAGGTTTGAGCTATTGAATATATATACTTTACAACCTAAGTAATTTGTAAAGAAAAATATCCACACGCCAAAAAACTATTTATTTTGAATAAATTGAATTGTGTATATTATTTTAAAAATTGTGTAAATTAAATATATAGAATTTTGTACATTCTTTGATTTTTTTTTTTTTTTACATTGAAAATACAAAATAATGTATATTCTTTAAAAATGGTGTAGGTTGAATATATATAATTTTGTACTTTCTTTGAATTTTTGGATATTGAAAGTACAAACCTTACACTCTACTATGATGAAAATAATGCAAACCCAAGTGCAGATCATTCGCAAGTAATAATATCTCAGTGAGACCAAGACCGATTTACATGGAATGATTGACACTAATGTGAAAAATTATATTATTAAGCAAAAAATGCAAAAAATTGTTTGTTTGTTGTTGTGTTTTTTTTTTTTTTTTTTTTTTTTTTTTTTTTTTTTTTTCACCCAAAGATGGATCAAGATAATATTAAAATTAAAATTGAAAATAGCAAAATAAATTTGAGAGAAATTAGTGAATAAAATCACTAGGGATTCGAAGATCCACCTAATATTGTATCATATAAACTTGGATTATTTTAACTCAATTAGGGTAGAGAGCCAACTCGTCTAATCGGAAGATAAAACAGTTAAGTAGTCAAACAACGTGTAAAGTGGACATCTGTGTAAAACATTATAGTAAACTTACGAAGATAGCCCAGGAAGTTTCCATATCAAGAATTTTCTAATTTTAGCTTGAATGAATTTCTTTCATCCTATTTTTTTATTCTCACATGTTTTTTACTTATTTAATACTTCGAAAACCATGCCTCAATTAATCTTGACCTTTGGATTCTCTTGGTTGTATGTCTACTTGATTAGATGATTAGTTTTAATCTTCTATAAGGGAAAACTACACGTAATGAGTATAATTCAGAGAAGCCTTTCAAACTCACACATTTACACGTAATTACACATTTAATTGATGTGATATTGCATAGTAAAACTAAGATAATAATGTGATTTTAAACAATTATCACGCTTTAAAAAAAATTTGAAGAAAAAGGTCCACATACTTAAAAAAATTTATATTCGTTGAATAAATGAGATTCTGTACATTATTTGAAAAATTGTGTATGTTGAATAGGCAAAATTTCTACTTTATTTGAAAATTTGTGTACCTTGAATAGGTAGAATTGTGTACATTATTTGAAAAATTGTGTATATTGAATATACAGAATTGTGTACATTCTTTGAAAATATTTGTACTTTGAATATATAGAATTGTGTACGTTATTCTAAAAAAAATGCATACATTAAACATATAAAATAGTGTATATTCTTTAAAATTTTCGTACATTGTTTATACATTGTGTACATTCTTTCAAAAAATATTGTACGTGAATATACAAAATTGTGTATATTTTTTGAAAATTTGTTATATTGAATATACAGAATTATATACATTCCTTGAAAATTGTGTACGTGGAATATACAGAATTGTGTACATTTTTTGAAAGTTTGCATATTGATTGTACAAACCTCACACTCTTAATAATGTATGAAAAAGATGTTCACATATCAAAAAGTTGATTATGTTGAATACATAGAATTATATACGTTCTTTTAAAAATTGTGTATATAGAATATTTAGAATTATATAAATTGAATATAAAGAATTATGTATATTAAACATACACATTTTTTTTAATGTACATAATTATGAAGATAGAAAATTGTTTGCATTCTATGATTTTGTATGATGAATATACAAAATTGTATATATTTTTTGAAAAATTGTATATGTTTAGTATAAAGAATTTTGTACATTTTTTGAAAAAAATTGTACGTTGAATATATTGAAAAATTGTGTACTTTAAATCAAGGTAGTCAATACCGTACCAGTACCAGCCGTACCGGTCGGTATGTATCGTATCGGTATGTATACCGGTATCGAACATCAACGTTTCGTACCGGTTTAAATACTGGCCGTACCGGCCATACCGGCCAATTTTGGGCAATATCGGCCAGTATAGAAAAAAGTTTTATTTTTTTATTTTTTTATTTTTTTTTATTTTTTTAAGTTTTATAATTTTTGAATTTTTGTTAGGGCAGAATGGTATCTTATTTGCATTAACTTATTAGTATTATTTGTTTTCTTAGTATGCAATGGTAACTTTTAAGCTTTCTATTTTTTATATTGTGTTTTTTATTTTTTATTTGAAACTAAAGTCTAAAACCATTAATAATTAGTTCTGAATTGAGGAAATGTTTTATGGTAAACTTTTATATTTATTATAATACACACACACACACACACACACACACACACACACATATATATATATATATATATATATATATATTTATTTATTTATTCATAAATATAAAAAATAGCAGTAAACCTGAAACGGTACACCGATATTGACTGGTATCCGAAATATATCGTATCGCTAGCCAAACCGGTACAGCCTCCGGTACGGTATTGACTTCCTTGCTTTAAATATATTGAATTTTGTACTTTAAAAAAAAAAAAAATTATACACGTTGAATATATAGAATTGTGTACATTCTTTGATGGTTTAAATATTAAATGTATTGACCTTACACTTGTAGTAATTTGTGGAAAAAAATTCCTCCACATAAAAAATTATGTATGTTGAATATATAGAATTATGTACATTCTCTAAAAAATTGTGTACATTGAATATGAAAAATTATATACATTCTTTGAAAAATTGTGTACGTTGAAGATATAAAATTGTGTACATTTTCTAAAATTGTGTATATTTATACAGAATTGTGATAATTCTTTGAAAAATGTGTACTTAAAAAAAATTGTATGTCGAATATATTGAATTGTGTATATTCTTTAAAGGTTTGGATATTGAATGTACAAACTTTACACTCCCAGTAATTTGTGAAGAAAATTGTTCATACATTACCACTTCACCTGATCTACTCTCATGACGCCGGATCTAGCTCTTTCATATCTCAATAACACTATCATTATGATGCCTTCTAATCTGCTTTGATGCTCCTTGACTCTAGTATACTCCATCTCTGACTCTCTTGTTATGTATCTCTAAGACCCTCTCTCTCAAGGATGGAATTGTTCTTCACCCCCCCCCCCCCCCCTCTCAATATTTTTAATAAGAATACTAGTATATGTATTTTTTTTTTAATCTAAGAGCATGCGAATATGTTATTGAATTGAAAACCCTAATTATAAGAGCACGTGAGTATGTTATTGAATTCAAAACCCCAATTCTAAGAGCTTGTGAGCAAGTTATTGCATTTGAAAAACCCTAATAATGCAAAGACTAAGAACAACCTAGATCTAATGTGCTAATCAAACAAGAGCATGTGAAAAACCTAGAAACTAAACATACTTGAATCTAAAAAGCTAAGGCATAAAAATAAAGATGAGGGTTAGAAACCTTACCTGCATGCACAACACTCCAAAGCTCTTCAAGTTAGGTAGCACCTTAAGTGGGAGAAGAAATTTTAACTTTTTGAAGTTTTAGAGGGATTTCGGTTTTTTTTCCCCGTTTTCTTTAACTAATCGTGAATGGGGGTACTCATACTAAGAGTGGGGAAGCTAGGGTTGTGTCTCTAGGTAATGTGGGATTGGGGAAAATTAAATTTTCTGAGCAAAAACATAGGAATCAAGGTAAACTTGTGTGTAGGGTTGTACACGATGCAGTGCGGCTGGTTTTGGGGGGCTATTTTGCACTGTGCCTGTAGGGGCAGTTTCCCTGCATGTCTGACCGCACCTTAATTATGGAGGGGTGGAAACCGGCCTACCCAAGGTGTGGCGCACCATGTCGGTTCAGTGTGGTTAGCTCAGTTATTCCTCAATTTTCTCAGGAACCAAAAACAATAAAGTTAACACTCCAAACCACATCTTAATTATTAAAATACCCCAAATATTTTGAAAATTAAAAAAACAAACAAAAAAAAATTCACTATTTTTCTGTCAACTATTCCATTTCAAATCACAAAAAGTCATATAAAATCAAAAAACAAAACACAACCCATAATAGATTAAAAAAACAAAAGAACATAATGCACATACAAATTTGGTAGAAAGCATAGTAGGAATTGAGTATCAAAACATTCTCTAAAATATTTTAGAGATCTACATGGGGGCATTGGAGAATGATGGCTTCAAGGGGCGGAGGCGGAAGTGGAGGAGGAGGAGGAGAGACATGTTCTCATGCAAGATTTGAGAGAGAGGAAAGGGGGAGAGGCAGATGTGAGAGAGAGTGTCTGATCTAATTGAGAATTGAAATTTTTAACCTAAACTTAAATGAGTTAAAATGACGTCATTTCAACTTTTTTTATTATTTAAAATTTAATACCAAAAACGATGTAGTTTTGGATCTAATATTAATTTTAATATTGGATTCAAAACGGCGTTGTTTACTATCAGTTTTTTTTTATTTTTAAATTTATAAAGATGCTATACGACATCATTTTAACACATATTAAAAGACCTAGCTTCTTCTATTCTTATTCCTCCAAGCTTCACTCGCCTCTCTCTCTCTCTCTCTCTCTCTCTCTCTCTCTCTCTCTCTCTCTCTCTATATATATATATATATATATATATATATATATATATATATTATACTAAATCACACATACACGCACACACATCTATTGGTGTGGTGCGATTCTCGTCGGTGTGTAAAACTCACCACCGCTCAGCACACCTACCGATGTCGGTACTCGAAAAACTTTTCAGACCACTACTCCTAAAACCTGCGGTTGAGTCATGATGGGGGTGGATCGGTGCGGTGAGGGGTGGTTGCATGGGTATTGGGTAGTGGTTGATCATGCTTACTTGTGTGGGGTGTAAGCTGAACCAAAAAGGGAAGAGAATCTGGAGGTTTTGACCTAATTGCCTCTCAACACTTCGTTCCAAATCCTCCGGATCTTTTCTTGTTTTGCTTCTTCTATTTCCATTTTCAATTTGGATATGATTTCTTCCAAATTTTAACTTCCTTTCCTAATTTTATTGGTCCTCAAGGTCAGCAAATTAATTACAAATATTTCTAATTAATTATTCAATTAATTAGTCTTTACCTATTCAGTTGGGAAATAATAAATGCTTTATCTTGGATTAAATTCAGTGCATACAACCTTACCATAAATCCTACCCTTATCCAATAGGATTATGACAAATCATATAATTTAAAAATTGGACTAAAAATAGACTAATCATAATTAAGAGATCACAATCACCCATGGTCAGATTTTGATTAATGCAAGTACACCTTACCATTGAAACTTGTTTCTTTGATATCTTTTAATTCGGTGGTCTGATTCATGCTCATGAATTGTTGTTTTGATTTTCGTGACCTTAGGATTTGTTTTATGAAAAGTAGTTACAGTCTTTCCTTAGAGAAATGTAATGATGATGATGTGGAATGCAATGCAAGTTAGGTCAAATGGGAATTGCAAAATGGGGTGTCTACACAATTAAAAAGAAAATGGAAATTGTTTTAAGATAAGCTGATAAATATTGTTTGTGTGAGAATGCTTTTTTGGGATTGTTCATGTTCTTGACATCGAGGCATTGAGCCTAAAAAAGAGATATATTCCTTTTTTTTCTAATCATCGCATAGATATTCAAAATATTTAGGGCAAGGATATGATAGTGCATGTGGGGTAAGTGGAATGGATTACAAGCTTTAATTTTGAATGATTGTCCATATGCTTACTACATTCATTTTTTTGTACATCATTTACAATTTGAATTAGTTGGAGCATCAAAAGAAGTTGTCCATATTAATAGATTTTTCACTAAGTTGATTTTGATTATTGTACTTTATGCAAGCGTAATGAGCTATTGAAAGTTGCCAAAGCTTATGAAATTCCACATTTTATCGATATTGAAGAGCTTGAGACTAGAAGAGGACTTAATTAGATTGACACTTTATAATGACCTGGAGATACTAATCATTGGGTTCCCACTATAGAACGATTTTAACTTGATAAAAATGTTTAGTACAACATGTGAAGTTTTACTGAAAATCATGGATAGAGGTGATTCTTCACAACGAGTAGAAGTAGAGTTTGCTTATGAGGTATTAATTTCGTTTGAATTTGTCTTCATCTTGCATTTTGTAAATGAAACTATGGGATCACAGATAAACTTTTTCCAGCTTTGCAAAGCCAATCTTAAGACACTTTAAATGTCATGCATTTACTTTCATTTATTAAAAAATCTAGTCGCAGACCCACGCGATGTTTGGGAATAAATAATTGTTTTCAATTGTGGTATAATGTATAATTTGTTCGTTAAATTTTGTGGAAGATAATTTGTTCTTCCTAAAAATTAAACAATTACTAAAATTATTTTCCATTTATCCATCTTTAAAAACATATCATTTAAAAATTTTGGGTGTGTTTCATTGATATTATACCTTTTTGAGGAGGTCCATATTTTTCTAAATTATATTATGGTATGTTATATATATATATATATATTATTTTATTTTTACAACTAAACTCTTTAATTTTCAAATATATTATTCAAATTTCTCTTTATTTTAAATGAGATTATCATGATAAGCAAAACTTTTCACAAAATTACACCTGATATTACGTACTCAAATAGTTGACAGGAATATTCAAATACATAGCAAGATTGTATTTTGATATAAATTCAAATTATCACTTTCAAAATAACTAAGTATTATGTGAAATAAAAAAAAAAAGTTATAAAAGGGAGAGATAATTTTTGTGATGAAGAACTCAAAACACACACTACCAAATCATATTAACTCAAAATAGTTTTATAAAAAAAAATATAATGATTTATCAACCCAAAGTAAAGTTGCAAGAAAAAATAAATAATCGAGAGAGAGAGAATAATCACATTTTTCGGGAGAGACTTGAATTAAATAATTTTGTAGAAAATAAGATGAGAAGAAGAATAGTCAAAATAAAAGATGTATTCAAACCAAATTATCGAAGTCATGCTATGTAATAGAATAATATTATATTCTTATGTACTATCTTTATAATGCAATAAGATAACCTTTAACAATCAAAGAAAAGAAAAAGGATAACAAACACAAAACCAAATTGCATCAGTCCAAAGTAGAACTCTAAAAAACACAAAAATTCATTAACATAAAGCAGAGATACAAAAAATAAAAAATACACCAAAAAAAGAAAAAAAAAACACGAGAGAGAGAGAGAGAGAGAGAGAGAGAGAGAGAGAGAGATAAGTAACCTTTTTGTGGGGAAAATATGTATATAATGAGAGAGAATAACAAATTTATAGTAAGAGGATGAGGATAAGGGAAGCCAAAATAAAAGGAAGAGGAAGGGATAAAAGAAGAATGACATTAAGATTGAGAGTAGTGGAGAGATGAAAAAGTAAAAGAGAGGGAAAATATTGGAGGAAATGAAACATTAAGGTACAAAATTAATAAGAAGAACAAGAGTTAAAAAATAAGAGAGAAATGGTTGGAAATAAGTGGGCAATATGACCGTTAATGTGACTCAATAGAAGCTAGCAACAATACACACACACGCACACACACGCATGCACACGCATTATCCAAAAATTCAAAGATGACAAATGAGATGACTTGCTATTATAATATCATTTTGTGAGAAACATAATATAGACTTCCCTGATATGAATGCTTGTTATGTTGTGATATTTGGTTGAGCTTGTCATTAGCAAGAGGACTTTAGAAATGAGCATCTTTATAGGTTGAATAATTTTTAATGCTGGAATATCTTCTTAATTGTAAAAATTGAATCATCAGTTCAGTAAGCATGCCATGGAGTTACTTATGTTTAGTTTAGCTCTTGACCCTCAAGAGGCATATGAATTAATCTTTTCAAATTAGTAATATCTGTTCATTGGTAGACAAGTTTTATCCAAAAGACTTTACAAATGTTAAAAAAAATTTGAAAAAGGAACTTGATCTTTATTAGTATGATGTATTTACAAATGATAAAAAAATTTGAAAAAGGAACTTGATCTTTATTAGTATGATGTATTTCAAAATCTAGAGTTCAAGAATTTGAAAAGTATTTTTGAATTATGTCGATGGATGGTGAGAATCAGAAAATTAGAATACTACCCACTTGTTTGTAGAGTGGTCATATTCGTGCTTCCTCTTCCAGTTTACTGCACCTACGGAGTAAACATGCTTAGTTATGAATGTCATTAAAATTGACCTTCACAATAAAATGGAAAATGAGTTTTTGACCGATTCTATGATGTTATTCATTGAAATGGATATCTCTACGATAATTAGTACATATTCAATCATAGATAATTTAAAAGATCTAAAAAAATGTTGAGTTTGCTTTTCATAAATGATTGCATTGTAATGTATTAAGAAACTCATGATTTTATATTTTTATTTTTGTTGATGGTTTGTTAATACTAAGTAAATGTTTATTTGCAGTCAAACAATGATTTTTTTTTTTTTTTTTGTTTTGTTTTGTTTTTTGTTTATACCTTTGCCCCTAATTCAATGTCTTGGCTCTAGCCTTGTTCTCTCTTAAGGTTCCCCCTTTCTGGTCTTAGTGTTAGCGAAGGCTGCGAAGTGAATGTTAAAGTTCAAGTTGTGTTTGTTTTTATAGTAAAATTAAGGGTTTTTATTTGTTAGTGCTGATTAATAGTAAAGTTAAGTATGTTTTGACTTTTGATAATGTTGTGGACAGGGACAGAGCTAGAACTTTGAGTTACAGGGGGTGGTTTTACTATTGGCTGTGTGCGGTGATTTCAACCTCTGACTCTACTACTACTTAACTGTTGAGTTTTTTTGTTTTTTTTTTGTTTTTTGTTTTTTGTTTTTTGTTTTTGTTTTTTTTTTTGTTTTGTTTTGTTTTGTTTTGTTTTTTTGTTTTTTTGTTTTTTTTTTTGTGGGTAAGAACAAATGTATTTTTGTTTGGAATTTTTTAAAGGGTAGGGTTGTTTATTTTGGATAAAATTGGTTAATTGAGCTAATTTTTTTTTTTTAATTTTACTATTTGTAATTTTTGTTATTGAGTTTTTTTTTTTTTGTTTTAGATTTTAGATCTATAATTTTTTTTATGGTCAATAAAATGAGGAAAATGCTAAAGTTACAAGCTTTTTAAATTTTTTTTTATTATAAATTACTGATGTAATAAGTGGTTACTGGTAAGTAAAAAAATGATGTGAGTAATGGATTCATATGTGAACCAATAAGAATTAGCTACCAAAATAGTTTGTAATTTTTTTTTGTGAGTATAGCATTATTCTTAAAAAAATCAACAATATTGTTTAAGGGAAAAAAAATGTAATTTTATAGAACAAAATTGTTAAAATTAATACAAATATATAATAATATATTTTTTTAAAATTATTTGGGAGGTCCAATGGTGGGTCCGTCCCCAGTTGTGGATACTGGATACTAGTGCATTGTGGCCAAAGGCCTTGTAGCTGAATTGACACATTTTTATGTACAAAGTGCTTGGGGGTCTAGGGGGAAAGGGTTTGAGCTACGGGTTTAGTAGTATGTTGTAATTATTTCTAAAAAAAGAAAAAAAAAGAAAAAAGATAGTAGTGCATTGTGCATAGTGCTCATCGTTAGTGGCCAGTGTAGTGTTGTGCTAAATAATTAATAAAGCAGTTTTTTTTTTTTTTTGATAGGATAATAAAGATGTTTTTGGTTTGTCTTTTGGTTTACCGAATTGACAAAGACCATTGTAGAAACAAGTAATTAAGGCGAATTTATATTATTAGTTTATGACATTTATCTTGTGAGTGCAATTGGTCTCTTAAGTTTTAAATGAGTACTATTGGTTTCTCAAGTTTTAAAAATAAATGATATTTAAGTGTTTTTGTTAACTACCGTTAGTGTTGTTACTTATGTGACTTACAGAATAGTAACTAGTTTTTTTTTTTTTTTTTTTTATTGAATTGTGACTTGCTATTTGTTTAATGATGTGTCATTTTTCAAAAAAAGAAAACAAAAATTATTTTACACATCATAACCCATTAATACTATTAATTAATATAAAGTACTATTTTTTTTTTTTTTGACTGGTAAGCAAAGGGTAATAACAAATTAAAACTGAAATCCAAAAAAAAAAAAAAAAAAAAAACTCTCTCCCTAACGGCCATGGCTTCCATGGTCTTCCTTTGATTCATTGCTCACCTTGTTCTTGTTCCAGTACCTTCCTTTCAGTCACAGCCAAGCAAACATATGTAGTCCAAATGAGACACCAAGATAAGCCTTCTTCTTATGTCGCCCACCATGACTGGTACTCCTCTCAACTCCAATCTGCTTCTTCTCTTCTCTACACTTACACCGTCACTTACCATGGCTTTGCCGCTTCACTTGACTCAGACCAAGCTAACTCACACACCACTCGAACTCGCAATTCTTAGAACTCGACACTGAGTCCAATAGCCACAACACCCAAGTCCTCAACCAAGCCTTAAACGACATCATAATTGGAGTTTTAGACACCGGTGTGTGTCCCAAATGAAAAACTTCAACAATTCGGGTTTACCTAAGATTTCCACCTGATAGTAAGGTCAGTGTGAGTTTGGACCCAATTTCAAACCCACTCTATAGCAAAAATATTCATCGGAGATTTTGGATTTTATATTTTAATTTGGTATTACCTATTACTTATCGGTCAATTATTTTGGTATTAATAGGTTTATGATGTGTAAAATAATTTTTGTAATTTTTTTAATTAAAAAATGACTAGTTATTATAGCTACATAAATAACACCATTAATAGTAGTTAACAGAAGGATTAATTTTGCTATTTTTTAAAACTTAAAGGATCAATAATATTTACTTTAAATTTGAGAGAAAAATGGTGCTCGCAGGGTAAACTTAATGGATCAATATTGTAGTTTTGCCTATATTAATAATGTCGCACCCCACATTCTTGATTGCTCACTAGTTCATGATCAGTACATACAGAAACAATTTGTTAATGTCACGTAATGAGAACTAATAAATTTATAATTAGTGATTATTGATAGATCGTAAACTTGAACTATTTTAACATTAGCTAAAAACTTTGGTGTTTTTTGTTTGTCTATTTGTCCTCAAATTAATGGTTTTTTTTATTTGCTTTTAATTTGACTTTGGATTTTTTTTTCCTTGTATTCTATTTTACTTAGCTAGCAACAATAATTGGGGCTTAACAACAATAATTAGTATAAGCAATAATAATTATTCCAACTTTCGATGCTAGTTTGAATTTTCATGAACATTTTTTTTCATTCATACTTCGGCTCCCTCAATTAAAATTCTGTATCTATTTGTGGGTAGAGATTTATTTTGAAGAAGTAATGGATTTGCTACGTACAGCCTACAAAAGATCTTACAGAAACTATGTTTGTCATGAAGAGATCGTCATTATTTTTTTTGAGAATCCGTGTAGATCATCATTTGACTAAAAGCTTAGACAAAGAAAACTTTGAATACGAATGCAAGAATGCTTTAAAGCTACGTGTGTTAAGAGGAAAAAAAAATGAAGACAACTTTGAATAACTCGGAAAAATTAATGTATAATTCATATTTCTGTATAGTAGCAAGCCAAAAAAAAAAAAAAAAAAAAAATTAAAGAAAAAGAAAATGGTTGACTTATCTATTTTCTGAATTGAATTTTCGTCTAGATTTGGAGAAAAAGAGGCTCACGTAAGAAGAATAGTTTATAGCCGCCTCATTTATTGAACATTTACATATATGGGATGGCATTTCCAAACTGCTTACCGTTTTCTTGTCAACGGTCAGTGATTCTGCCATCACAATATATTTGAAAAAAAGAACAAAAGAAAAACAGTTTGTGTCGCCAGACTTTTCCTTTCCATATATATAAAAGCATCTAATCCATATATGGATGAGATTTCAAAACTACAAACCGTTGACTAGATAAAATCATACAATAACGTTGAAAAAAATAATGAGTTAGGGGCGACTTTACTATTGTCTGTATGCGACGGTTTCAGCTTTTGACTTTACTACTATATAGCTGCTGAGTTTTTTTTTTTTTTTTTTTTTTTTTTTTTTTTTTTGTGGGGGTAAAAACAAATTTTTTTATTAGAATTTTTTAAACAATAGGGTTATTTATTTTAAATAAAATTGGTTAATTAAACTTAGTTTTTTTTTTTTTTTTAGTTTTATTATTGGTAATTTTTGTTGTTGAGCTTTTATTTTTTGGGCTTGTATATTTTGTTTTAAATATTAGATCTATAAATTTTTTTATAATCACTAAAATGAGGAAAATATTAGAGTTACAAACTTTTTAATTATAAATTATTGATGTCATAAGTGGTTACTAGTAAGTAAAAAAATGATGTGAGTGGTGAGGCCATGTGCGAATCAATAAGATTTACTACCAAAACATTTTGTAAAAATGTTGTAAAAAAGTTTGTGAGTAGCATTACTCTCAAAAGAATTAATGATATTATTTAGGGAAAACAAAATGTAATTTTATAGAATAAAATTTTTAAATTAGTACACATATATAATAATATTTTTTAAAAAAAAATTTTAGGGGGGGCAATTGCCCCCTAGTCCAATGGTGGCTTCGTCCGAAGGCAAAATCAAGATCGGTTAATAGTTTTTTAATTTTTTAATTTTATATTGGTGATCAAGATCAGTTAATAGTTATACTAACACATATTACGTTTGTGAAGTCTGAACTATTAGGATCTCCCTTTAAACTCATGAATAACTAAATTTTCATTATAAATGGATTTTAATCCGACTTTCATGAAAGAAAATCTTCTGTCGTCAATGTGAATAAACCCAAATAATATTCTAAAACTTGTAAATTGATACACTAAAAAAAGAAATTGTAAATTGATCAAACAGGTCACAAAAACCATCCCAAATGTGATAAAAAAAAGATTGAGAAAGAAAAAAGGATGGTCAATGTTCTAGGAGGACTTGCAAGGAAATGGCTTGCTAGAAAAAAGCAAATTACATGTTCTGAAAGAAACCCAACAGTTGGCAAGTTGGGTTTTCCTTCTTGACGTTTTGATTTTATTTCATATTCAGAGGAGGACTTCAAATCTTCAAGTTGGAATGCTCTTCAAGCTACTAAAACGCTATAAATAAGGAAGCTCTCGTCCAGTTTTAATCACCAACAAGCAAAAATGAAGTTACCAGTTTCTTTATCTGTTTTTGCTCTTCTTTTCTCATTTTTGTCGGCAACTTCAGCTCATACTCATGGAAACTTTCTTCAGTGCCTAACCCTTCATTCCGGAAATGACAGTATTTCTGAAGTCATTTACACCTCATCCAACTCCTCGTATTCATTTGTCTTGGAATCCTCCATCAGAAACCCCAGATTCTCAACACCTTCCACCCCGAAACCCCTAGTCATTGTTACACCATTGGGTGTTTCACAAATTCAAGAAATCCTTAATTGTGCCCAAAAACATGGAATGCAAGTCAGAGTTAGAAGTGGTGGACATGATTACGAGGGTCTTTCTTATGTTTCTCCTGTACCATTTGTCATACTTGATATGATAAATCTTCGAAACATCTCTGTTGATGAAGAAAATAGCTTTGCCTGGGTTCAATCTGGTGCAACCCTGGGTGAACTATACTACGAGATTGCTGAGCAAAGCAAAACTCTTGGCTTTCCAGCTGGACTTTGCCCTACAATAGGTGTTGGTGGACACTTCAGTGGGGGAGGGTATGGCACAATTTTGAGAAAATATGGCCTTGCTGCTGATAATGTTATTGATGCACACTTGATTGATGTTAAGGGTAGATTCCTTGACAGAAAATCAATGGGAGAAGATCTGTTTTGGGCCATTCGAGGAGGAGGAGGGGCTAGCTTTGGAGTCATTGTTGCATGGAAAATCAAGTTGGTTCCTGTTCCATCAACCGTGACTGTGTTCACAGTCAATAAGAACTTGGAACAAAATGCAACCAAAATTCTGCATCGGTGGCAATATGTTGCAGACAAGTTTGATAAAGACCTATTCATTCGTGTAATCTTAACAGGCGCAAATTCCAGCCAAGAAGGGAAGAAGACGGTACAAGCTGCGTTTAATTCCTTGTACCTTGGAGGGAAAGATAAGCTCCTTCCATTGATGCAAGAGAGCTTTCCTGAGCTGGGTTTGGTGAGTGAAGATTGTAAAGAAATGAGTTGGATTCAATCTATCCTCTACTTTGCTGGATTCCCAAGTGGTCAATCCTTCGATGTTTTGCTAAATAGGACTCTGACAGTCATCTCTTATAAAGCAAAATCCGACTATGTGAAGAATCCCATTCCTGAATCTGGGTTGGAGGGGATTTGGCAAAGATTTTATGAAAAAGAGGCAGAGTTAGCTGGATTAATCCTGACTCCATATGGGGGAAAAATGAGTGAAATTTCGGAGTCTGCAATTCCTTTTCCACATAGAGCTGGCAATATCTACAAAATCCAATACTTGGTGTATTGGTCAGAAGAAGGGACTGCGGCAACTGAAAGTCATGTAAGTTGGATTCGAAGGCTTTACGCTTATATGGCTCCCTATGTTTCCAAGTCTCCAAGAGAGGCATATATAAATTATAGAGACCTTGACATAGGTACAAATAATGAAGGCAACACAAGTTATAGACAGGCAAGCATATGGGGTACTAAATATTTTAAGAACAACTTCAAAAGGCTGGTGCATGTGAAGACTGTATTTGATCCCACTAATTTCTTTAGGAATGAACAAAGCATCCCGCCTCTTTCATAGTAGTGGATGATGAAAACTAATTTGGGATACTTATTTTGCAAAGATTGTATTCTTTTTTTTTTTTTTTTTTTTTTGAATGGAAAATATTGTACTCAGAATAAAGTTTATTTCTCTCCTTTTGTTTTAGTCTCTCTATTAAACATAATTAAAGTCTTCCATGGGATATGTGAATCACAAATTAAAAATTGGGATTGTAAGTGAATTGGTTATTTTGCAAAGCTTGTACTCTTTTTTTTTTTTTTGAATGGCGCCAAAGATTGTACTCATAATAAAACTTATTCCTCTCCTTTTGTTTTAGTCCAATTAAACATAAATAAAGGCTTCCATGGAATATGTGAATCTCAAAATAATGATTGGGATTGTAAAAATCAATCCATAAATCTCTTACATCTTATAATAAATTTGTTCTACATGCATTGGTTTTTTAAATATATAACCTATCTAAATGGATTTAGAAATTTGGCTTGATTTAGGAGTTCGAATCCTTGCTGGATTTGGATGAGAAAGGAATTTTATTCTTTTTGGTTACTATTGTTTGAAGTTGGAATATAAAAACCAAACAATATTACTACTTAGAGCAATATCAGTCTTGTCTTTTACTTTATTTGGAATTCTGCTTGGAATAGGAGTAGAAATCTGTTTTTTTTATTTATTTATTTTTTATTTATTTATTAAAGCTCCAACTATATGCGTATCTTTATTGGAATTGGCCGACTATGTATTTTGCTTGGAATGATGTGCAAGTATTTGGCTTGTTTTCAAATTTTGTTCCGTGCAAAACAAAATTCCTTCTCAAAACAATTTGGAAACCGACTTAAGTGTCCTAAGTAAGTCTAAGTGCTGTTGCGAAAATTTAATTTGTGAAAAGGGCTTTCTCCCTTGGTGTTGCGGCTAATAAAATAAGAGAGGTTCTGTGGTTTGGTCTTTTGATATTTGTGAGCGGTGGCATTAGTATTTGTGAGATCTCTTGGTAGTGTTGTGGCTTTGTTGGTTTTTGCTTTGTATTTGGTATTTGTGAACCTTTGATTCATTGTTTTGTATGTTTAAGAGTGCTGTTTGGGATTTATGTTTATATTTATGTTATTGTTAGTTTATTTAAATGTTATCTTAGAAAACAATTCTAAAAGCTATATACATATAACCTTTTTAAAGGTTTTTATTTATTTATTTTTTATATAAAATTATTATATAATAAAAAACACACTAGTTATTAAGAACCTAGTTAAGCATTTCTTACATTTATATTCAATATATTTGACTCGTAAAAAGCATAATTAATTCAAATATTGATAGAATAAATTTTTAATAGTTTCTTATTTCTATTTGAAAAAAGAAACCTATTCTTTTTCATTTCTCATTAATAAATTCTTAATAAAAAAATTTCAGCACAAACTAAGTAAATATTTGTTCCTATAATTAAATAAAATAGGTTTAATATGTTACCTTTTCTATCAGCTCTTTGGGATTCTCTTCTAATGACCAAAGCCAAAAAAAAGGACTAAAGACAATATATATATATATATATATATATATATATATATATATATATATATATAAAAGGACTAAGAAGAGTAGTAGCAAAGAATAATATATATATATATATAAATTATTACAAACAATTAAAAACATGTACATTACTATTTTGTGAAGCCTACCATATATAATAAAGAACTAAAATGAAAACTCTCCTGATCACTTGACATTAATTTGAAGTAGTGCGCAGCTGGGCTCGATGCAATGATAAAATTATTAAAAATGATGATACTATCTTTTAATTTTGAAGCTGACTCCTCGCTTATGTATGGCGGGATGCTCATAATAAAGAGACCTATGCCAAAGCATATTGTTATTTGTCCAGTAGGTAGCATGGAACCGGTTCCATCAAAATGAAGAGAGACCCCAATATGTTAATGAAGTCTGTTGAAAGCTTACAACTTTAGCTAAAAATTTTGATTACACTTATATGGCTCTCTCTCTTCTTCTTCTTCTTCTTCTTCTTTTTATTTTTTATTTTTTATTTTTTAAGTTTGAATGGCGAAGAAAAAATATATTTTTTTTCTTTTTCTTTATAATTGGATTTGGCTGACTATATATTGTTTTGCTTGGAGTGGTGTGCAAGTATTTGACTTATTTTCAAATTTTGTTCCATGCAAAAAAAAAAATTCATTCTCCTTAAAAATTTTGGAAACCGACTTAAGTCTCCCAAATAAGTCTAAGTGCTGTTGCAGCAAATTTAATTTGTGAAAGAGGCTTTCTCCCTTGGTGCCGTGGTTAATAAAATAAGAGAGGTGATGTGGTTTATTTTTTGATATTTGTGAGTTTTGGCATTAGTATTAGTGAGATCTCTTGGTAGTGTTGTGGCTTTGTTGGTTTTTGTTTTGTATTTGGTATTTGTGAACCTTTGATTTATTGGTTTGTATTTTTGAGATAGTTATTTGAGTGTATTTGGGATTTGTGTTTATGTTAATGTTATTGTTAGCTTATTTAAATGTTATCTTAGAAAATAATTCTAAATGCTATATACATATAACCTTTTTAGAGGTTTTTATTTATTTATTTTTTATATAAAATTACTAACCTAGTTAAGCATCTCTTACATATATGTTCAATATATTTGACTTGTAAAAACCGTAATTATTTTTTAATTGTTTCTTATTTCTATTTGAAAAAACAACATATGTTTGTGAATATTAAATTAGACTGCATCTTGTACTTACTAATTTTCTTTTCTCTATTAAGGAATCATGACCATTTCGATGACCAAACAACTAGGTCACTTGACCTAGATAGTGATATCAATTTTATCTTTGATAATAGGGGCTTTGTCAAGTTTGTTGTCAAATTAAAAAAAGGTAGGAAAAAAAACATTTTAATTATAGACATTGGTGCCACTACAACAAAATGTATTTTTAGTGACGAAAATTAATAAGGAAATATTTTTCGTCATATTTTTAGCATGCTATCATAGTAGTAGCATTTTAATTATTGATATTGTTGCAGGAGCTACTCCTTCAATATTAAATGTGGAATTTTTAGGAACACTTAAAGAAATTAGGGGATGTCTGGTAGGTTTATTGTCACGCCCCAAACCCAGAAGAGTCCAAAGCATGAGAAAAGAACCATCAGGAGAGAGACTGTAGGAGATTTTTCTTTTCTTTTCCACAGGATAAGAATATATAACTATACTAAAATCTTCACATTACAAGTTAGAGCTCTATAACACATCTACGGACAATAACAAAAAAATAATGTGCCTCCACATAATACATAAATATATTACAAAACTCCAATTGGATTACACAAACTCACAATCTTACCAAGAATTAGGAACTTTAACATCGATTCAAGGCCTACCATGCCTAAGGCTAACAAACCTCAAGCGACCAACCTCTAATATACCCTAAAGGTTTTGTCTCTCCCCCATAGGCAGTAGGGAGAATGCGTCAAATAGGACCTTTTTTGCATGTGGTCTTCTGGCCTTATGGGCAGTAGTTTCACCCACACACAATCAAAGAACCTCTTCCCTTCATGGGTAGTAAGGAAGAACGCGTCATCTAAAGTGAAAGGGCACTGACCTAGATTTGGTTCCGTTGTCACAAAGACTATAGAACCAAATCGGGTGATCACCGGGAAATCACACATGGCATAAGGTTAAAATAACATAAAGTTCACAGGTTACATGCACTTTCAAATACATAGTTTATATCCAGGTAATTTCAAAAAAACCTTAAATAATCTAACTTCCACAAAGTTTGTAAGGTTTTCAACTTCATTCTTGTCAAAAAAAATTTCTATCAATTTCCCAACTAACAAGACAAGATAAGCATCTTTAAATTTTCTAGTAAACCATAAAATCCATGAATTCATTATCAAAGATTAAATAAAAAATGCTCATATTTTCCATGCCAACAATTCATGCATTTCCCCAAATGCAATACCAAATATGATGCACTTTCATTTTTAATCATATATAGTAGGGTCACAACACAACACTTTTTAAGAAAACATAGTTCTATAATTAATTTTCCAAAACGTGTTTGACCTAAAAAAAAAAATCGTTTATGCAAAATGGTTATTTTCCAAAAATTCCATTAAAAAGCTACTTACCATGCAACCCACAAAAAACCTAATTCTCAAAGTTCCAAAGGAGATTAGCTAGAACCTAAACAATATCAAGCAAACCTATCACAATAAGCATAAAGCTTGAAATTGCATCTAGCAACAAATTAGGAATTGGCAAATAAGCACTTAATTAGGCAAGCTTAGTATTTAACCTCATTAATAATATATTCCACTTCCAAAGTTTCTTAACAAATTAATTACCAGGTATGGACTCCAACTTTTTCTCATAAATCATTCAAGGTATTATCTCTAACATCAAAACTTCAACACTTAATAAGTAGTTCCCACAAGATTTACACCAAGAGACCCATGATACCAAAAATCATAATATTTCCCAAGACAAACAATTCGAATCTTTAACTAGCTTCAAATAATCAATAAAAATTATATTTACAATTTATTCCACATTAAAAAACCAAAAACCCCAAATCTTCACCACTTAGATAGCCACCATTGTAAAAACTATAAATCCACTCATCAAATAAATCCACCAAGACAAAACCCATACATATAAACACATGACTATCACTTCCAAAGCTCATAAATCACATGGGTATCATTATCAAACCTTAGATAAAGAAAGCCTCTAGCGAAAGCATATAAACCCACAAAAAAGATTAGAAGTTTTTACTTCAAATAAATGGGATGAAGATACTTAGAGGTTCCTAAGATTTTTCAATGACCTTGCTGGAAAAATGATGGTGGAGATGGTGATGTAGAGGTACACCAGTGGGAGAGTGTGAGGGATTGTTTGTGTGTTTGTGAGAAAAAGAAAGAAAACAAATGAGGAAGCAGAGGAATGGCTGGCCAAAGAGATAAAGTGATAATGTGAGAATGTGTGGTGGGGAATGTTGGGGTAGGTGGGGGGCACGTGGGATCCATAAAAATCTCTCAACATATATGCAAAGTATACATAGATCCAAAAACACACACACACACACACACACACAAAATAAGTCTAACTAATTTTATATTTCAAAAACAAGTTAAGACAGTTTAGTGAGCATATATTAACACATGTATTCCTTGTGATGGCTAAATCATATTGTACATGCACATATATCTAAAGTAGCAAATAATTTTTGCGTGTTGTGTGTAAAACAAAGGAAGAGTGCATAAGTGTCTATATTATGACGATTTGAGATATGAGAAAATCAAATACACTCACACATAATCATAACTACTTGATGGTGACTATCACTTTCGAGGTATATCTTATAACTCTCACATCTTCTAGAAACACGCTTGTAATCATATTTAAAAGTATTTTGATTCTTTTTGCTTTTGGCATAATTTTTTTTTGAGCATAGCATGCATAGGCATATAAGAGAGAAAAGAAATACCCAATTATGTAAGCCAAAATATCACAATTTTGCTATACCGAAGCACACAGATGTTATACATGATTGGCCGGTTCTAGTGGTGAGATGGTTATTTATGTCTTTCTCTTAGGATTTTCTAGTCCTTCCCATTAAAAAGAGTGATATGAGTATGAGATATAAGAGACAATCTTAATCGTGCTTATCACAAAAATGAGCCACAAAACTCACTTACTTAGTTGTGCATTGAGATGCTCATCTAAGTTACAAGAGATACAAAGTTAAAAAAAAAAAAACACACTGTTTTTGTAATTTTTTTTTTTTCAAATTTTCTCTTTTTGTTTTGAAAAACAAACAAAATAAAGACTAAACAACCAAACAAAAATAGATAAATCACATAAAAGTATGAAAGAAAGATGCAGATGCATGAAAGCATGATTCCAACAGCAGATATGAAATCAAGCAAAGAGAGTCCTATTTTAAAAAGAAAGAATTAAAGTAGAGGACAACAAAAAAGAAAATTAAGTCTTAGGGTCTTTTCTCACTCACATAGTGCGAGTCTTTGGCTGTGAAGATGAAGAGGCACGTGTCCTAGTATGTCTGCTAAAGGATATAGAAGAATTAGAATTCTCCTGAAATTGAGTTAAAAAGTTCAAAACTTTTAATAACTCTCCAAACAAAGGTGTAGTTCCTTAAGAGGAAACTTGTGACCGTTTAGACACTTACTTTTGAGGATACAACTTAAAGCAATTAGGACGAATGTGTCCAGAAATATCACAATGGTGACAAACATGAGTAGTTTTTGAACTACTATGGGGGTGTTTGGTTTGTGTTTTCAAACAACCATTTTCAGTTTTTAAACAACATTTCACGCATTTTCACACACTTTTTCATCCACACGTATTTCCACAAAAATTTTCAAACAACAATTTTCAGTTTTTAAACACATGTACCAAACGGGCCCTATACTTCCTAAAGTGAATTACTAGACATCCTCTCTATTTGAGTTCTAGCTTGACTAAGCTCAACCTCAAGATTTTTGACCTTCTCATCTAATGAGGTATTCTTCACAACAAGAGTTTTAACCAACCTTGTAGTCTCATCTAATTTGACTAATAGATCAGATTTTTCAATTTTTATCTCATTAAGTTCTTTTCTACAAAGATGTAAAGCCTTTTCAGATTTTATAAACTCAGTGCATAGCTTATCATAGGCTTCTTGAAGGTTCTTCATCTTGGGTACTTCATCATCAGAAGAATCCTCACTTTCACTAGCACTCTCCACAATCATCTTATTGATTGTGGCAACAAAAACCATAAAGTGACCATATTCATCCACATACTCATCAAAAGAGTCATTCTCAGTATCACTTCAGGTAGCAACCAACCCTTTATTTTTTGACTTCTTGGTCTTTTCCTTTATAAGGTAATTTGGGCACTCTATCTTCATATGACCAAAACCTTTACACTTATGGCACTGGATAAGGGGTTTCTCATTTTTACCCTTCCTAGAGGATTTAGATTTCCTAGGAGGTTTGTCCTTATCCTTTTTCCTATATTAAAGAAGCTTGATAATTTCATTAGCTATGAAGGTTAGATCCTCATCCTCATCCAAATCATCATCTTCATCTTTATCTTCATCTTCGCTTTCATCTTCATCTTTAGAGTTATTAATCTCTTCCTCTATACCCTTAAGAGCCATGTTCCTACTCTTTCCACCTTTTCCCATTTTACCTAATCCCATCTCATAGGTTTGAAGGATCCCTACAAGCTCAGTCAAAGGAATTTGATCAATGTCCTTCACTTCTTCAATGACAATGATCTTGGCATGGAATCTTTCAGGTAGCGACCTAAGGATTTTCCTAACAATTTTGGGTTTCATAATAAATTCTGCAAGATTGAAGGCAGAATTCACAAGATTCGCCAAGGAATTCACATGTCTCATCAAATGTCTCATCCTTCTCCATCCTTATTTCTTCAAAACTACTAGTGAGTCTTTAAAGCTACATAGTCTTTACTCCCTTGGTACCTTTATAGGTAGTCTCAAGAATGGTCTATGCTTTTTTGGCAACTTCTGTGGATGATATTTTCTTGAATTCCTCATTGGTCACCCCACTAAACAAAGCAATCAAGGCCCTATTTTTGAAATTTGCCGCTTTGATTATTGCTTCATCCCAATCCACCGGCACTTCCTTTGACTTAATCCAACTAACTTCAACAGCTTGCCATACTTTTTCACCTAGAGCCTGCAAAAAAACTTTTGTACGAACTTTCCAGTACACATAATTAGTGCCGTCAAATAAAGGAGGAATCAAAAAAGATTGTCCACGATCCATGACAACGGGGGTCAAGGATCATACTCAAGAAATTAATCCAATTAGAGTGAACCTGCTCTAATACCACTTGTTGGGAAATTTATACCTCGGTTGATAGAATTAACAAGTTTTAAACCCAAGTTGTTAATTAAATTTATTATGAATAAATCTTGTTAAAACAAACAAACATCAATATCATGTCAAAATCATGCACAGCGGAATAGTAAATAAGACAAGATATGCTGACCTAGGAAAACAAATGAAACAAACTAGTTTTACAGTAAAAAATCTAGGGGAAAACCTTCCCGTAAAGCAATCCATTATAATAAAGAGAGGTTTCAGATTTAGTACAAAACCTTTGTCCCTAGACTCTACAATCCCTGTAGATGAACTTACAGCAGAAACCTTCTACCACTTCAAAACCTCTGAACTCTTCAATATATGAACGCCACCCTTTTGCACGAATCCCAGTACATGATTAACCAATGATGCGCGGATCACAGTACGTGACTAATTCCAGCAATTTGAAGATGTTGTTGGCTGCAAAGTTCTTCATTTCATCAACAATGAAGATGAAGAAGTACCTGGTTACAAAACCCTAAATACAAAGATGCAGTAATTTTTTCAGAGAGAATAATGAACTAAGTCACTTTTTGCATGTGTGACGGCCTTTAAAATAAGCCTTATATATGCCTAGGGTTGTGAGAAAAGAAACCCTACACATACATGTCAGCATGAGTTGAAAATCATATCTGGAAATTCTGATTTCGTAGATCTCGACAGATTCAGCTTTTGTCGAGTTTCGTTCTTAAATCTCGATAGATACTGTTTCTGTCGAGGTATCTGTCGAGTTTCAATGAACAACTTTTCTTCACTTGTTTCTTGGTCCAATCTTCATGGCTTTCACACTTGACTTGAACAACATGTTTCTTGAAGTACTAAACCCATCCTAGATCTACCTAATTACAAGTAAAATGTATTTTGTCAAAGGATTAGCCAATTACATAAAATATGTCCTTAACAATTATCATTTTTCACATAATTCACTTTTTAATCAGATAGAATGGGTACAAATTGTGAAGAAAATCAAGGTTAACATTTTTCACATATTCACTTTTTAATTAGATATTGTGAATCCAAAAAGTTTTACGAATTGTTCAATTCTTTTTTTGCAATGTAAACAGGAAATCGTTTAGTTTTAGAGAGATTCAAGTGGTGATTGGTGATTGTGTCCTTTGCAAACATCTTAGCGCCTATTGACAGGTATTTCACAAAAATAAATTAAAAAAAATGATATTTTCAAAAATTGGTAGAGTATTTGTAATTGATTTTTTTTCTTATTTTTTTATAAAAATGGTATAGATGATTGGAGGAACTGGCAGAGAATTCATAGGGAAGCAAGTGAAGTTAGTGGATGTGAAACAACTGAAGATTTTGAATTTGATTGTGCGATGGGTAGTTAAATTTGATTATTGTTGTGGTGGAGGTGTTATAGCCTGGCTTTGTTTATTTGCCACGAGGGTTACTGTGTTGGTTGGGTTTGGAAATTTTGTTTCGTTTTGATATGACTTGTTTGCTGTGATTGAACACTGTAATGGTGTTTGGTCTCTCTCTCTCTCTCTCTCTCTCTCTCTCTCTCTCTCTCTCTCTCTCTCTCTCTCTCTCTCTCTCTCTCTCTCTCTCTCTCTCTCTCTCTCTCTCTCTCTTTGTGTGTGTGTGTGCATATTGTTGGTATAGTCGTTTGCTTTAACTAGAACCCACATGTTACTCCGATGGTTTAGAATCCAAATCCAATTTAGACTATGAAAAGTGAAAGTGCAATGCCTAAATAATGAGGAATTGATTTAGATCCCAAATTTTGATTAGGTTGAATTAATTAAGGCTAATTACCAATTAATGTGAAATTTACATAATTTACTAAATTAGACTAGCATTCTACTACCAATTGCATAGATAAACATAATTGAGCAATGCAATAAACTTAAAATTGATGTAGAACAGACAACACATGCCTTCTTGAAGTAGCAGGGGCGCATGGAGTTACAACGCAAGATCAAAGCAGGGTGCTAGTAGAGGCCATCGGTGCGACAGTGTCAGAATTGTATGAAATTTGGTAGGTTGAAGGGAAATGACATTCTAATTCAGACTCATGCTACCATGAGTGTCGCCTAAATTTAGGCAAATTCCTTTGTTAAGGCCTCGAAAACAGTTTTTTTGCTATTTATAGTAATATTTGTTTTTCCTTAATAACTTTTAATTTAAAAGTCAGAATAAAGTCTCGTTTGTTTTGGGACAACCCTTAAGGTTAGTAGTTTATGATTTTGCATTTAACTCAATTTTGCCATTTTTTGTAAATTCCGGTATTTTTTCACCTAATCATGTAATTAGTGCGAATTAGGGTTTTAGAAGTTTTTCTCAGTATTTATATGTTTTGTAGCTGTCAGAGGCAAATCAGATTATTATGAATAAATACATACTTTTGTCAAATTATTTCTCTGGTGAATTCCAGTTTTTTTCTCTATGTGGATTCAGGGAAACCCCTCATGGACTCGAGGTTTACTACCAAAAGCTAATAGTTTAGTTTTTGTTCCATGAAAAGAGAATTGTGTGTGCTTTCTTTAGGCTTTTGTGACATCAAAAAGGCAGTAACTAAAGAGAAGCAATCCGAGTAAACACTCGATGTGTTTACGAAGAGGAAAAGTGTTAAAAACTCTCCATAGCTGGACCGCTAAAATGATCACCTAAAAGAATAAATTGCGGTACATGAATATAAAAGAACCCTCAAAGCCTACGTCACCCACTGTACTCAAGCCTTCCAAACTTCTACTAGCAATGAACTTCTTCAAGTCTTGTCTTCCTCTAAAATCCGAATCCCACAACCAAGCTTAGTTACACCCTCAAGGCTCATTCATTGAAATTGGGCAAGCTTTAATGGTTTCCTTAACACCACCCAACTCTCACAACTCTAAAGGTAGGTGAAGCAAATGATGGTTTAAATCTCCTCTCAAAGTATGTAGTTATGTAGAGAGAGAGAAGTCAGAGAGTCTTTAATCCTTCAATAGAGAATTTTCTAGGTGTCTAAAATGGTGGAAAATGAGGCTTAAATAGATAGATCAAGGTATGAAACAATAGTGAAAACGTAACTGATTTCTCTCAAGTTTTTGTCATTTCAGAGGACACTTTGTCCTCAAAATGTTCAGCGAACTTGCTATCCCCAACTTTCAAAAGCCGATTTCGCATGACACTTCAATGACACATTGATTTTCGCTCCACCGAAAGTCTTCAGCATATACCTTTTAATCTTCAGCTTAAGACCTCTTGCACCCAATATAAAGTACAACTCATTTCAAGAATTGAAATTACATCCATATTTTTCATGGAATTAGCTAACAATTTAAAGATCCAATACGTGTCATGTGATGTAGTATGACAAATTAACATAGTATTTGAAAGAAGTGTTTACAATAGGAAAGATCTTTTGTTTTAGATTTTTAATTGGAGGCAACTTTTATTTTAAGCGAAACTTCACTATTGGTCCTTAAAGTTTACCCACTAAACACTTTTAGTCTCTGAAGTTTCAACTAAGTGCTATTGGTCCCTAAAGTTTCAAAACTAAACACAATTAGTCACTCCTTTAACTTCTATTAATTTTTTTGCATATGTGTCTAACAGAAAAATGAGTTGGCATATTTTTAATGATTAAAAATGCCTTATAAACAAGTACAAAGCCAACTCAGCAATTACTATTAAATGAAACACATTTCATGTTATTTTGTAACACGGTAACCCAACAATGTTAATTCTCACATGCTAGTCAGATCCAGTCACCGTTGCCAACATCCATACCTCAACTTCACATTATCTAATTATTGCACTTTCCATGAACTTGACTTGGACCTTCAAAATCAAAGATCCAAAAAAGAGAAAGCCAAGAAACTTTCATTTTGTTTGCAAATTGAATAAACCACGAAGTACAAGACATATAGGTAGATGCAAGAGGTGGAGACAAAGTTTCAGGTGATAACAAAAGGCGATGGTGAACACCAATTATGGGAATAATGGGGACCTCACCTCGTTTGACGTCCATATTAAAGGTCGCCAATAATATGCATCAGGTATAAATTGGATCAAATCTAGTTCCACTATGTTGAGGTCCAAAATTTGCAACAATAAGGTCAAGCCCACGGGGATAAAAGAGGACGTGGGCCTTGAAGAAGGGAGGCCTAGTTCCTTGAAAGAATGAGGACTAGTTCCTTGAACGAAGGAGGTCCAAATCCTTGAACGACAGAGGCCCAGTTCATTGAATGAAGGAGGGTCATGGGCCTAAGGTCCAAAGAAAATAAGAAAGGGAAGGAAATCCAAAGTGGTGCAGATGACCTAAGATTAGCCTAAGAACAGGTCCTCTGCACTCCTAAAGAAAAAGTTAAGGAAAAAATGTTGGATGATTTGTCAAAACCAAGTTTCTTGGAAAGGAGGAAAAAAATGAAAGAGAAAAATGATGCTCAGACGGGTCCTTGAAGTTTGAAATTCAACATGAAGAGTTCAAGGAACCTCAAGAGAAGAAAAGCATGTAATAAGAGGAAATGTGTTCAAAATACTTCCGAGTTCATCCATCCTCCAAGAAGCGGGTCCTTTGAGAGAAAGCCTGAAAATGCTAAGAAGGATGTAAATAGCCCAGATTGTAGTATGAGAACAAGTCATATGTATTCTTGAAGAAGGGAAAAGAAGGAAAAGGCCATGGGATGTCCTATCAAAATCAAGTTCCTAGGAGGCAAAGAAAAGTGAAAGGGATAAGTGATGCCTTAGGATCAAAACTTGGTGAAGGAACCAAGGGACCTTGGACAAGGCTTAGGACATGCAAAAAAAGAAAGGATGGTTAGAGGCTTTCTAAGCTCACCCATTGTAAGGAGGAATCTATCCCATTTCTGGGAAAAGATCAAACCAAGAGGAGTCAACATCAAAGTTCTAGGACCTTCGAAATGAGTGGAAACCCAACCGATGCACTTTCAGGGGGTGAGTTCCCAAAAGAACGAAATGAGAGAAGATGGGGGAAAGGAACAACCGCCAAGTTTCTAAACAAAGGAACTTATCTTTGTTACTAGTAGAGGAGCAAGGGAGACTTGTAAAGGCAAACTAGGCATCATCTTTCTAACCTATGGTCCAAGCCCATGGGATCTCAAATTTGTAGGAAGGGAGAAGTGGTTTGGTCGGTAGGGGGGGGTGATTTTTTGGTGAATGGAGGAACTTGTAGTTTTTCCTTTGGTTAATGTATTTTCTTGGAATGCATGAACCAATGGCTTAACTCAATTCCTCCGTGTGCATGGCATCTCCCTATAACTTCCTCTCAATTGTCCTTATCAGTCAAGTTATCATCCATTACATTGAATATCCCACCTACTCCTTTGACTTTCTAAGGCCTTTTCCATTTGTAGCTAAAGCCAAATACTCTTTTTGAATTATAATTGCGAAACTAAGCTAACCCTCTGCCCAATGAACTCATTCAAATTCCTGTCAGAGGACATGGTTTACCCAGTAGACTATAAACATCTTTGTTTAGAGGAACTAGACCAAGTCCACTATAAAAAGAACATCAAAGCATAACAAAAAAGGGGAGAAGAACAAAACAAGAGAGCCAAAGAGAAGGACTTCTTCCCATATCCTAGAGATCTTTCAAAATATCACTTAGCTTCTAAAGAAACTCATACAAAAAACATGCATAAATCAAATCTCACTCTCTCCTATCCAAACAAACTCTTTTTCTTGCTAGCATATTGTTACGTCTTTTACATTTCCTGATGTTAGAAGGATATCTTGGATCAGAACCATGATATGGTTAATTGTAATATTCAATCTAATAAGGTGGCTTCCCTTTTGGATTCAAATTCGAACTGTGGAGATAAGGGTGAACTTTCTAGTGAATTGAAACATAGAGATTGTAAGGTTGAATTTTATCAACCATCTTGTTGGTTTTATTCTGTGCCAAATTTGCTTGTAATTTAGCAGTTAGTAACCCTGTGTTTAGGTGGGAATCATGTAAGGGTAGTGTGTGAGAAAGTGTGAAGAAATGCTCAAGATTGTGCAGTGAAGCAGGGACTCACGACTAGATCTCGCGGGTGGCATGCGGCTTGCAAGCCGCCAGAAGATGCACATGAGTGAAGCATGTAGAGAAGCTGAACCGTCATGCCAGCTATAGCACTATAGGACAAAAAGTCTAGACTGGCCATTCAGTTAGCTCGCAGCTTGGACTCGTGACTCAGTCAAGTCGCGAGGCCAAGTCGCCAATCCACTCTGTTATGGAAAAACTGACTCTTCGCATTCCTTTTTCACTTTAGTATAAATACCCCTTATACCCACGAAATATTGAGAGCTTCCAGAGAGAATTTTGAGAGAAAAACCCTAGAGAAAAACAAGATAGACTCATCCACAATCTTTACATAGTGACTCTTCAAATTCCTCAACTCTCACTCTCTCCATTGTTACATCCTTGAGAGGTTCTTTAACAAAATCCTTTTCTCACCTTACCCATATCTGTGAGAAGGCTTTTTGGTGCTTTGGGAAGCAGTTCGGAAGGAACCGATTCATATTGGTTGATGCTATGGGTTATAGCGGAATCCGGTAAGTTAAAGAAGAAATAGGTTCGGCGTAACCTCGTTGGAGTAGGAGCTTGGAGGGCTTAGGTACATTGGGTAGATTAGGCTTGGAGGGTCTTCTGCAGTTCATGTATCCCAACTACATTCTTTAGTGGATTATTTACCGCTTGGAGGGCGGCGGAGAGGTTTTACGCCGAGGGCTTCGGTTTCCTCTTCGATAACACATCGTTGTGTTGTCTTTGTGTTTGCATCTCTCTTCCCTTAATCTTTGCCATTTAATTTCTACTGTGGATGTGATTTTATTTGGTTTAGATTGTTTATCAATTCTGTTATATGCTTATGTTCATATTCCGCACATTAATTGTTTGATAATAAGCTTGAATTGATAATTTGGAAATTGGGGGTCTAAACGTTCATAGTGTTTTATATACATTTTGAACATTCAGAGATAAAGCTGAAATTCATAATGTGGACTTCTTAGATTCTTCCTTAAACACTATTTTGGAGGAAAATATTTCAAATACAACTACTCCAACAAATAACAAGAAGGATATATGCTATAGGCAACAATTGATAGGTGAGAAGGTTAAGAAGTTGCCTATTAAAGGTAACTTGGAAAAGATTTCAAATATGGGTGATAAAAATTTAAATGGGGGGTATTCAAACATTGATGTTGAGATGGAGATAACGCCAAATATTTCTAAGGATTTTTCAGGCTATAACAAATCATCTCTTTGTTCATGGAAATGTATTATGTGTAATTCCAACAATCAATCATCTCCTGTTGTCCAATCAAACGGCCATCCACAATTCCTTCTTTGGTAGAGTCTCCTGCGCACAAAAAAAAGCTATTGATAGTGTTAGCTTGTGGCTTCCTCAACCCTTTGGTGGTGGTACTCTTCCACCCCTTTCTCCCATATGAATATTTTAAGCCTTAATTGCTAAGGGCTTGGGATCTCAGAGGCAGTACAAGAGCTCTACTATTTAGCGGGCGAAGAAGGTCCTTTGTTCTGTCTGAAACTCGATTAGATGTGGATGGTTTTTGCTAGATTACACTGGTGGGATTTAGTTTTCTTATACGCAACAATAGATGTGAAGTGTTAGCTTCATCATGTGTTCGGGTAGAGAAGAATTTTAATCCCCTGTGTACATCGGCTTTTGTGATGAGGATAGCTTTATAATTCTTTCAAAATACTAGTTTTTCAAAATGCAAGGGGAATGCAACTTTGCTAAACTTGTTGATCTTCAGAACTCTAATAGAATTAATTTGCTCACTTGAGGTTGTTTGGATCCTTGAAGATGTTACTTTGATTATAGATAGTTTTTGATTTTATTTATTTTGTTAGTATTCTTTTACGATGTAATTGTACTGTTCTAGCTCTGGCTAGTTTTGCAAAAGAGAAAGAAGAGGTCATTGTTCGGTTAGAAGAATGTCCATCTTTTCTCTTCCCCATTGTATAATTGTGATTTTATATAAATAAAGTCTGCTATCGTTTTTGCTAAAAAAAGAATATAATATGTTGATTATGTGGTTAACAGTTAACTAAAGTGTTATATTTTTATTAAAAAAAAAAAATTGAAGTGTTTTTTTTTTTTTTATTTAAAAATGTTTTCCTCTTTTTATGGATTTTATTTTTTTAATTTTTATTTTGAATATTAACAGAAATATTTATATGGATTCATCTAAAGTATGCATATAATTGTGGCGTTAATTAACGTTTTTTTTTTTTTTGTCAATTAAATTATTAATTATTAAAATAATTAATATACTTCTGCCGTTTATCCTAAAAAAAAAAAATTAATATACTTTAGATAAAACTATTAAAGTTTCAATTAATTCCAATTTATCCGCATCTAATATTTAAGATATATATTATTTTAAAAATAATTTAAATTTATAGGATCGGGTAAGCACACTCTCATCCAAATAGAAGTTGGATTCAGCGGCAAACAATCACATTCTCCAAATCCAAGTAGAGCTTGAATTCAGTGATCACATTCTCCAATTCCAAGTAGAACTTGAATTCAGTGATCGCATGGCACTATATTATAATTGCCTTTTAAGTTGATCTCGAGACGCACTTTGATCAGACATGGGTGAAGGCAGTAAAAGAAGAAGAATTTCAAGTACTAAAGACAAAGCAGGGAAGGCTGAAACTAAACGAAAGCACTCATCATGGTCATGGTCATGGTCGGACCTCCCTGATCAACTGTTGGGACTTATCCTAGGAAAGCTTTCCTTGGTAGACATCATTCACTGCTGCGCTGTTTGCTCTTCTTGGAGATCCACCGCACAATCCCATTGCACTCAAAGTACTAGTACTACTCCATGGCTCATGCTTCCCGGCGACGAAAAAGATGACTCGACTACTCGCTGCTTCTTTAATCTCGCAGAAAACAAGGTTTACAAGATGAAGAATGCGTTCGAGGGATTTGGCAAAGACGCTTGGTGTGTGGGCTCTTCTCACGGTTGGCTCGTAATTCTGGATGATGAAGCCATCCCACATCTCTTTAATCCCTTCTCTAGAGTTCGGATTCAACTTCCATCGATTCCCAATGAATTCCTCAGCCCAAACATTGATCGGGATTACTTCGTTCAATATTTGCGGAAGATTTTCATCGCCAAAGCTGTGCTGTTGGCAGACCCATCACGTTCCAACAATTTTGGGGTGGTGGTGATCTGTGGTTCTCTCTCAAGGCTTGCATTTTGTAAGAAAGGGGACACAACGTGGACCGAACTTGCTGTCAGATCTCTCAACACATACCAACAATATGTTGAATACAGTGACATTATATGCCATGATGATCAAGTTTACGTCTTGGCAAGTGATGCTTCAGTGGAAGTCTGGGATTTTCGGAGTGCTTTTCCGACCAAAATCATGAGCATTGATAAACCTTCCACTCTACAAAAAGTAGTTGGAAATAGTTTTTTCATACATAATCTTTCACCCAAGTTTTATTTAGTCAAGACATCCACTGATTTTTTGTTCATCAAACGGTTTATTGGAGACTTTGTTAATGCAGAAGGACTTGTTGTTGATGAGGATTACGTCCTATATAATTCCGAAATTTGCCCATATCGTACAAAGCTGTTTTATGTTTACAGGTTGAATTTCAGGCAGAACACATGGGAACAGGTTGAATCTTTGAATGATCAGGTTGTGTTTTTGGGCGGAAATCAGTCAATATCACTCTCCAGCCATGATCTTTTGGAGTGCATACCAGATTCGATTTATTTCACGGATGATAGATGGGATGAGATGGATGTGGACGACTCGTATGGTGGCCACGATATTGGATTTTTCAATTTAGATGATCAAAGTATTAAGCCATATTACCATTTAAATTTGGCGAGGATCGATCCACCACCCTTTTGGATTACTCCAAATCTATCTATGGTGAAAGACTAAGATGATGTTAGCTAGAATTGCCAAACTCTGTACAGGTTCTAAGGTATTAGACGATAAAAGACGAAGACTAAGATGCTGTTAGCTAGAATTGCCAACCCCAGGTAGTAGGAGATAAAGATGAGGTATTTAAAATCAATGAGTACAACAATTAGAATCAAATCTGCTGCAAGTTTATCTAATAGCTGTAGAAGTATTTGAATTTAAATTATGTGAACTGGCGTGATCTGAATTTTAAGAATGAGAGCATTTATCTATCTGAGATGGAAGCATAAATTCAAAGTGGTTAAACATGATGATAAAGCTAAGATCACAACCAACACCAGATTGCAGTCCATACAAAATGATTAGAGTTTATCATTATCTTTTCATATTTGTAATTATCACATTCTGTAAAACATCAGGTGTATATTGATATGTTTATAAATACAAGCATGGACAACTAACAATTCAAGCTGCCATTTCCGCAAATACTACTTTTTACAAAACTGACACGGAATTTTAATTGATGCGTGCAGCGTGCGAATGTGACAGCATCTTATTTAGCCACATAAACAATTTGCAAACCATAAGAGCATCCGTAGTAGCTGGTGTATAAATTATGCCATTTTACAATACCAAATGCTTACTTTATTATTTTACCACATCATTTTACAACATCTCATTTGTCAGATGTTTTATAATTTAATTCTATACATTAAAATAATATTTACTATACATTAAAATAATATATTATCCCCTCCCCCATTATCATCAACAATAGCAACATCAACAACCCACATGGCAGATCAATCGCCACAGCCCACAACCACCGGCCACCCCACAGATCAACCACCGACCACCAATATCAGCCACTGCTACCCCACAAAAAAAAAAAAAAAAACACTCAAACAAACACTACAATCAAAACCCGATCAACCAAAATCAGCCAACCCGATCAACTCAAACCCAAACCCGATCATCATCATCAACAACAACGGCACAACCACCTCCGCTGCAACAACGCCGACAGTCACCACCGGCACAAACTCACATCCACCAACACCACCTTATAAAAAAAAAAAAAAATAATAATAATAAAAAAAAAAAAACCACAACCAAAAAATTGTTGCGGCCACAACCACCAGAAAAACAACAGAACCCACAACCCACCCACCCACAACACCAGAAAAACACCAGAAAAATTGTTGCGGCCACAACCCATTCACCGATTTACCGATTTCGCACCACCGATTTCGCCGATTCGGAACCCATTCACCGATTTCGCACCGCCGATTTCGCCGATTTGGAACCCATTCACCGATGTCGCACCAACAATTCACCAATTCGGAACCCATTCACCGATTTCGCACAACAGAACCCACCACCACCGATTCGCCCATCACCAGCCGACCCACCCACCACTGAATCTAACCATCGCAACCCACCACCAGTGATCCGCCAATCACCATCTCAACCCACCCACTGTCGAACCGGGTATCAAATCACTGCAAAAAAAAAAAAAAAAAAAAAAAAAAAAAAAAAAAAAACCACAGCGACAGAGATCGGAGTGAAAGAAGAAAAGGGTGAGAAGAAAAAACTAAGGGTGATGTCTGAGAGAAAAACAACGAGATTGAGAAGAAAAAAGAGTGAAAGAAGAAAAAAATGGAGAGGCGTGATGTCTGAGGAAGAAAAGTGAAGAGAGAGGAGAGAGAAAAAGAATAAAAAATGATTAAAACTTATACCACACCATTCCGTACCGTTGCAAATTTGCAACGGTACTGTTCACATGTTGTAAAAATGATGGGATTTAGCACATCTGATATTTGGTGTTTTTTGAGTTTGGTGTGGTAAATGTGCCAAATATTTGGCATTTGACACATTTACCACACCTACTGTGGGTGCTCTAAGGGACTCATAATTTGGCAACGCATAAACAAGTGTAAGGCTGTTTTCAATTCAAAACCACAAATATTTTACAGTGAAATTGACGGAGCCTAAATATAAATTAGAGACATACATATCTAGTTTTTCTTAAATGGTTAAATATTCATAGATGCATTTTGAGCCTATCATTGAATTTAGACTTTACATGATATCACAGGGCATTTGAGAAAATTGGTCAAATTTGATATTTGTTAGCATATATATATATATATATATATATGCTAGAGAGAGATCGTGAGGGACAGAACTCGCTGAGAGAGATAGAGAAAAATCGCTGCTGCGAAGGCCAGCAGAGATCAGCCAAAACACGAGAAAGAGTCACCAGAAGGACAAAGTTGGTGGAGATAGGCGCTCACCATTCAACGCCACCTCATCCGTTCCACCGCCAAGTGCATGCAAACCGAATTGGGTCAGATCGGCTTCTAACTTCAAATTTTTTTTGGTTCTTTCTTATTCTAATTCAAATTTGTTGTTACAATTTGATTACTTTTATGTTTTGTGCTATGATTATATGTCTTCGATGAGACATTTGAGAGAGAAACAGATGTCCTTTGTTCTGGAGAAGAAACTGTGAGACCAAAAAGAAATCAAGAAGAAAGAAAAAGAATTGATATATACTTGTACGCCCACTTTTTTTTTTTTTCAAGATATAAATTCTATTCTAACTAAATTTAAGTGTATATGTGTATAAGTCTCTCTCTTGGAGACTTGAAATCCAGTCCTTGCCCCCTACACTCCATAAGCACTTATACTTAGCTCCCCACATTGTTGATTGCTTATTAGTTCATGATAAGTTATGTTAAGTTATGATTTTTCTCATAACATTAGTGTTGGCTTATTCTATGACAAAAAGTGTTGTAATTGCATAAATTTATTTCCTTGTATTTTTGTGGGATTTATTTGTAATGGGTTTAGTATTAAGTGATGAAGATTTGATCAAGACAACTAAAGGTCACATGAGAAGCACATGCAGGAAGGTGAAGAGTCAAGCCAGCTGTCCAAAGAGTACAATCTGTCAATTGGCTAACTCACGACTCAGGTCGCCACTTGCACCAGTCGTGAGTGAGCCGCAATATGCCTCTGTTTTGCTGAAACACATGATCTTTTGTATTTTCTTCACGCATACTATATATACTCTTATTACCCACAGAAATGGTAAGGAGCTTATTGAAAGAAAAATCCTAAGAAATGTTTCTACAACACACCCATTCTTAGAGAGAAATCTTTGTAGTATCTTTTCTTTCCCTCTCCCATTGTTATACACATTGAGAGGAGATTTGTATCCAAACACAACCCACACCCATTTAGAGTGTTGAGAGTATTTTTGGAGTTTTGGGAAGCATTGGAAGATGTCAAGGATGACAGATGCAATATGAAGCTTATTGCGGGATCTGGAAAGTTAGGAAAGACGTGGTTAGGCTTAACCTTGTTGGAGCAAAGTTTAGAGGGCTTAGGTGCATTGGGTAAATTAGGCTTGGAGGGTCTATTGCTATTTATGTATCCCAACTAATTTTATAGTGGATCATTTTACCGCTTAAAGGGTGGCGGAGAGGTTTTTCGTCGGATTCTTCAGTTTCCTCTTCGATAACACGTACCAGTGTTATCTTTGTGTTTGCTTCTCTCTTCCCTACTCTATTCCTTTTAATTGCTGCTATGTTTGTGATTAATTATGATTTAGAATGTTTTGCCAATTTGAGTATTGCTTATATTTATCATTCTGCACATCAATTGTTTGAATATAAGCTTTGTATTGGTAATTTTGTAATTGAGGGTCTAAACATTCACTAGTGTTTTACACACCAAGTGAACTTTCAAGTAACGTATAAAAACAATTAGTTAATGTCACGTAATGAGATTATGAGAACTAATAAATTTATAATTAGTGATTATTGATAGATCACGTAATGGGATTATGAGAACTCATAAATTTATAATTAGCGATTACTAATAGATTATAAACTTACTATTTTAACATTAGCATAAAACTTTAGTGTTTTTTGTTTGTCTAATTGTCCTCAAATTAATGGTTTTTTTTTTTTTTTTGGCTCAAAAGAAAATTAATAGTTTTTTTTTTTAATTTGCTTTTAATTTTTTAATTTTGACTCTGGATTTTTTTTTTCTTGTATACTATTTTTTTTTTGAGACAAAAAAAAGGGGACTCGCGTGTGGCAGTCATTGTCTCACGCCCTACGGTACAGTTGGGTAAGCCCATGGGTACCACCAGCTCGAACTAGAGCTCGGAAACTCCGAACCCACACACACCCCAGGCTCTATTGGTTTCTTGTATACTATTTTACTTAGCTAGCAACAATAATTGAGCTTAACAACAATAAATAGTCTAAGCAATAATAATTATTGCAACTTTCGATGCTGGTTTGAATTTTTATGAACAGTTTTTTCATTCATATACTTCGGCCCCTCAGTTAAAATTCTGGCTCTCTCTGTGGGTAGGGATTTATTTTGAAGAAGTAATGGATTTGCTACAAAAGATCTTACAGAAACTATATATGCCCTTTCTTTGTCATGTAGAGATCGTCATTTTTTTTTTGAGAATCCGTATAGATCATCATTTGACTAAAAGCTTAGACAAAGAAAACTTTAATACAAATGTAAGAAAGCTTTAAAGCTAGGTGTGTTAAGAGGAAAAAAAAATGACGACAACTTTGAATAACTCAGAAAAATTTATGTATAATTCATATTTCTGTATAGTACCAAGCCAAAAAAAAAATAAAAAATTAAAGAAAAAGAAAATGGTTGACTTATCTATTTTCTGACTTGAATTTTCTTTTAGATTTGGAGAAAAAGAGGCTCACGTAAGAAGAATAGTTTATAGCCGCCTCATTTCTTGAACATTTACATATATGGGATGTCATTTCCAAACTGCTTACCGTTTTCTTGTCAACGGTCAGTGGTTTTGAATTTTCGTTTCATATATGGAACAGTTCTAGAATAGATCAATTAATTCTTTTGCACACAAAATTTCCCTCAAAAAAATTTTCATCCCTACAAACTCACCTCATTCTGACACCCATCTGCCATCACAATATATTTGAAAAAAAAAAAAACAGCTTGTGTCTCCGGACTTTTCCTTTCCATACATATAAAAGCATCTAATCCATATATGGATGATATTTCAAAACTACAAACCGTTGACTAGATAAAATCATAAAATAACGTTGAAAAAGATAATGATATATATATATATATATATATATATATATATTCAAATCAACGGTGAGAACATGTAATTTTTTAAATTACATGATCAAAGATAGGGGTGTCAATTCGGGTTAGCGTGTCGGATTCGTGTCGTGTTAAGATAAGAGTATTCGGTTAAATGGCTCAATCCTAATCCGATCCATTTAATAATTATATCACAATCCTTCAACCCTAACCCGACTTATTAATAAGGCGGGTTGACCTGACCCAACCTATTTGATTCGCTTAATAAACGAGTCGTGTTGGGTTGACACGAATGTAACACAACTCATTTCAACCTGCATAATATTAAATATAACATCCATCTAGAAATAATTTTTTTTACACCCCAAAAGTAGTATATATACTTCAAGTCTTCAATCCACATTCAAAATAATATAGTTCAACAAAAATATAACATTCATCTAAAAATAAGTTCTTTACACTCCAAAATAAGTGCATACACTTCAACCCAAATTCAAAATAACATAGTTCAACAAAAATATAATATCCTTGGAACTCGCCAAATGCTAAGTATCAGTATTGAAAGAATTGGAGCAAATAATAGGCTAATCCTGACTATGACTACGATTATCATCCATAGATTATAGTTTATAAACTATCTCAATAAACCCACTTGCAAGATATGCAGCTTTGCTATTGTCTGTGTGCGGCTACTATATAGTTGCTAAGATATTTTATTTATTTATTTATTTTGGGTAAGAACAATTTTTTTTTTTTTTTAGAATTTTTTAAAGGGCAGGGTTGTTTATTTTAAATAAATTTGGTTAATTAAGTTTAGGTTTTTTTTTTTTTTTTTTTTTTTTTTTTTTTTTTTTTAAGTTTTACTATTGGTAATTTTTGTTGTTGAGTTATTTTTTTTTTTTTGGACTTGTATATTTTGTTTTAGATATTAGATTTATAAATTTTTTTATAGTCACTAAAATGAGGAAAATACTAGAGTTACAAACTTTTTAATAAATTATTGATGTGATAAGTGGTTACTAGTAAGTAAAATAATATTGTGAGTGGTGGTGTCATGTACAAACCAATAAGAATTTGCTACTAAAACAGTTTATAAAAATATTGAAAAAAAGTTTGTGAGTCTAACATTACTCTTAAAATAATCAATGATATTATTTAAGGAAAATAGAATGTAATTTTATAGAATAAAATTGTTAAATTGGTACACATATATATAGTAATTTTTTTATAAAAGAAAATTAGGGGGGGCCATTGCCCCTCTAGTTCAATGGTGGCTGCATCCCTAGTACATGAAGGCAAAATCAAGATCGGTTAATAGTTTTTTTAAATTTTTTATTTTATATTGGCGATCAAGATCAGTTAATAGTAATAGTAACACATATTACGTTTGTGAAGTGATCTCCCTTTAAACTCGTGAATAACTAAATTTTCATAATAAATGGATTTTAATCCGACTTTCATGAAAGAAAATTTCTGTCGTCAATGTGAATAAACCCAAATAATATTCTAAAACTTGTAAATTGATACACTAAAAAAAGAAATTGTAAATTGATCAAACAAGTCACAAAATCCATCCGAAATGTGATCATAAAAAAGATCGAGAAAGAAAAAAGGATGGTCAATGTTCTAGGGTCAGTTGCCATGCAAATTGGCTTTTCCTTCTTGACGTTTTGATTTTATTTCATATTCAGAGGAGGACTTCAAATCTTCAAGTTGGAATGCTCTTCAAGCTACTAAAACGCTATAAATAGGGAAGCTCTCGTCCAGTTTTAATCACCAACAAGCAAAAATGAAGTTACCAGTTTCTTTATTTGTTTTCGCTCTTCTTTTCTCATTTTTGTTGGCAACTTCAGCTCATACTCATGAAAACTTTCTTCAGTGCCTGACCCTTCATTCCGGAAATGACAGTATTTCTAAAGTCATTTACACCTCATCCAACTCATCGTATTCATCTGTCTTGGAATCCTCCATCAGAAACATGAGATTCTCAACACCTTCCACCCCGAAACCCCTAGTCATTGTTACACCATTGGGTGTTTCACAAATTCAAGAAATCCTTAGTTGTGCCCAAATACATGGAATGCAAGTCAGAGTTAGAAGTGGTGGACATGATTACGAGGGTCTTTCTTATGTTTCTCCTGTGCCGTTTGCCATACTTGATATGATAAATCTTCGAAACATCTCTGTTGATGTAGAAAATAGCTTTGCCTGGGTTCAATCTGGTGCAACCCTGGGTGAATTATACTACAAGATTGCTGAGCAAAGCAAAACTTTTGGCTTTCCAGCTGGAGTTTGCCCCACAATAGGTGTTGGTGGACACTTCAGTGGGGGAGGGTATGGCACAATTTTGAGAAAATATGGCCTTGCTGCTGATAATGTTATTGATGCACACTTGATTGATGTTAAGGGTAGATTCCTTGACAGAAAATCAATGGGAGAAGATCTGTTTTGGGCCATTCGAGGAGGAGGAGGGGCTAGCTTTGGAGTCATTGTTGCATGGAAAATCAAGTTGGTTCCTGTTCCATCAACTGTGACTGTGTTCACAGTCAATAAGAACTTGGAACAAAATGCAACCAAAATTCTGCATCGGTGGCAGTATGTTGCAGACAAGTTTGAGAAAGACCTATTCATTCGTGTTCTCTTAACAGGCGCAAATTCCAGCCAAGAAGGGAAGAAGACGGTACAAGCTGCGTTCAATTCCTTGTACCTTGGAGGGAAGGATAAGCTCCTTCCATTGATGCAAGAGAGCTTTCCTGAGCTGGGTTTGGTGAGTGAAGATTGTACAGAAATGAGTTGGATTCAATCTATCCTCTACTTTGCTGGATTCCCAAGTGGACAATCCCTAGATGTTTTGCTAAATAGGACTCTGACAGTTATCTCTTATAAAGCAAAATCAGACTATGTGGAGAATCCTATTCCTGAAGCTGGGTTGGAAGGGATTTGGCAAAGATTTTATGAGAAAGAGGCAGAGTCAGCTGTATTGATCCTAAGTCCATATGGGGGGAGAATGAGTGAAATTTCAGAGTCTGCAATTCCTTTCCCACATAGAGCTGGCAACATCTACAAAATTCAATACTTGGTGTATTGGGCAGAAGAAGGGACTGAGGCAACTGAAAGGCATGTGAATTGGATTAGAAGACTTTACGCTTATATGGCTCCCTATGTTTCCCAGTCTCCTAGAGAAGCATATATAAATTATAGAGACCTTGACATAGGTGCAAATAATGAAGGCAACACAAGTTATAGACAGGCAAGCATATGGGGTACTAAATATTTTAAGAACAACTTCAAAAGGCTGGTGCATGTGAAGAATGTATTTGATCCCACTAATTTCTTTAGGAATGAACAAAGCATCCCGCCTCTTTCACACTAGTGGATGAAGAGAAGTGATTTGGGATACTTATTTTGCAAAGCTTGTACTCATTTTTCTTTTTTTTTCTTTTTTGGTATGGCGCCAAAGATTGTACTCATAATAAAGCTTATTCCTCTCCTTTTGTTTTAGTCCAATTAAACATAAATAAAGGTTTCCATGGGATATGCGAATCTCAAAATAATGATTGGGATTGTAAAAATCAATCCATAAATCTCTTACATCTTATAATAAATTTATTCTAAATGCATTAGTTTTTTAAGTATGTAACCTATCTAAATGGATCTAGAAATCTGGCTTGAATTAGGAGTTTGAATCCTTGTTGGATTTGGAATACTTGTTCGATTTGGATGAGAAATGAATTTTATTCTTTTGGGTTATTGTTGTTTAAAGTTGGAATATAAAAACCAGACAATATTACTACTTAGAGCAATATAAGTCTTGTCTTCTACTTGATTTGGAATTCTACTTGGAATAGGAGTAGAAATTTGTTTTTTGTTTAAAGCTCCAAATATATGTGTATCTTTATTGGATTTGGCCAACTATATATTGTTTTGCTTGGAATGATGTGCAAGTATTTGGCTTGTTTTCAAATTTTGTTCTGTGCAAAACAAAATTCCTTCGCCTAAAACAATTTGGAAACCAACTTAAGTCTCCTAAATAAGTCTAAGTTTTTGTTGCAAAAAATTTAATTTGTGAAAGAGGCTTTCTCTCTCGGTGCTACGGCTAATAAAATAAGAGAGGTGCTGTGGTTTAGTTTTTTGATATTTGTGAGTAGTGGCATTAGTATTTGTGAGATCTCTTGTTAGTGTTTTGGCTTTGTATATGGCATTTGTGAACCTTTGATTCATTATTTTGTATGGTTGAGAGTGCTAGTTGGGTGTATTTAGATTTATGTTTAAGTTTATGTTATTGTTAGTTTATTTAAGTGTTATCTTAGAAAACAATTCTAAAAGCTATATACATATAAACTTTTTAGAGGTTATTTATTTATTTATTATATAATAAAAAACACACCAGTTATTAAGAACCTAGTTAAGCATCTCTTACATTTATATTCGATATATTTGACTTGTAGAAAGCATAATTAATTCAAATATTGGTAGAATAATTTTTTAATAGTTTCTTATTTCTATTTGAAAAAAAGAAACATATTCTTTTTCATTTCTTGTTAATAAATTCTTAATAAAAAAATTTCAACAAAAAAATAAATAAATATTTATTCCTATAATTAAATAAAATAGGTTCAATATGTTACCTATTCCATCAGCTCTTTGGGAATCTCTTCTAATGACCAAAGCCAAAAAGAATGGACCAAAGGCAATATTATTGTAAGAAGAGTAGCAGCAACCTAAAGAATATATATAAAATATATATATATATTTAATATATATATTTATTTTGCGAAGCCTACCATATATAATAAGGAACTAAAATGAGAACTCACCTGATCACTTGACATTAATTTAGTGAAATAATGTGTTGCTGGACCCAGTGTAATTATGAAACTGTTAAAAATGATGATATTGTCTTTTAGTTTTGAAGCTGACCCCTTGCTTACATATAGTGGGATGCTCATAATAAAGAAACTTGAGCCAAAGCATATTATTATCTGTCCAGTAGGTAGTATGGAATGAGTTCCATCAAAAAGGAGAGAGACCCCAATGCATTAATTAAGTCAGTTGAAAGCTTAAAACTTTAGCTTAAAATTCTAGTTACACTTATATGGCTCCCTCCTCCTCCTCCTTCTTCTTCTTCTTCTACTTCTTCTTCTTCTTCTTCTTCTTCTTCTTCTTCTTTTTTTTTTCCCTTAAAAAATTTGGAAACCAACTTAAGTCTTCCAAATAAGTCTAAGTGCTGTTGTAGCAAATTTAATTTGTGAAAGAGGCTTTCTCCCTTGGTGTTGTGGTTAATAAAATAAGAGAGGTGATGTGGTTTAGTTTTTTGATATTTGTGAGTTTTGACATTAGTATTTGTGAGATCTCTTGGTAGTGTTGTGGCTTTATTGTTTTTTGTTTTGTATTTGGTATTTGTAAACCTTTGATTTATTGGTTTGTATTTTTGAAAGAGCTATTTGGGTGTATTTAGGATTTATGTTTATGTTTAGCATTTTAATTATTGACATCATTGTAGGAGCTGCTCCCTCAATTTTAAATGTTGAATTTTCAGGAACACTTAGAGCAATTAGAGGATGTCTAATAGGTTTATGACCCTTGATCTTGTTTTTCAAGCTAAGCCATGCCACATTGATTTATGTGGATTTCATTTTTTTTTTTTTTTTTTTTTTAAGTGGGAAAGTGAGATATATGAATAAAAATCTTAATCTTAATTTTTTTTTATTTTTTTATTTGGACTTCATCTATTCTTTAAGTGGGGGAGTAGGAAATCTGAATAGAAATCCTTAATCTCAAATTTTTATCATTAGTCTATTTTATCATTTGTTAATCAATTACTTTATAGTTAATAAATGTTAATAATTTTTTTTTTTTTTCTGGAAAAACCGATAGTAGAATTGAATTAAGGTATCAATCCATTCCATTGAAGCACTTATAGTTATATTTTTCATTTTCCAGTTCTATTTATGTTTAACATACGTTCAAACATATATACAACTATAAATTAATTTTTTTTAGCTCTACTCCTAGTTTTTTTATCTATCATATGATAAAGCAGGAAGTTTAAGAATCAAAAGTTGCTGTAGGAATACTGTTTACCTTAAACAAATATTGTTACATATATACTTATTATAATACTTGAAACTCAAAATCTTTGGAAAGGTTCCTAGGCTAGGTGAATGCACCAACATGTACAAAAGTGTGACGTTCAACAATCCAAACTTGTAGAGACACCTTGAGTTATACCATATTGATCCTCTATCTACACGGAAAATACTTTCATTATGTGAATCTCAAAATAATGATTGGGATTAATTTGTTCTTGATGAATTTATTCTCTATACATTGGTTTAAGTATATAGGTAGTATTTAACCTATATAAATGGATCTACAAAACCATTTAAGTTCATTTGTTTGACTAAAAAGGTCAGTCCAGAAACTCCTCATGTTGTTTACCCAAGGCGTATTTGATTACTTTTGGTGTAGTTAATAGCATGTTGAGTCTGAAAACAATGCCAGGTTTAGTTATGTTGAGCTTTTGGCTTGGTTTGTCTTCATTGGCCTTGAGCACTTGTATGATAGTGTGACGTTCGTCTAATGATGCCTTGCAAAAGAGAACTTTGTCATTTGCGAAAAGAGATGTATTAGTTTTGGACTCCTATGCCTATTGCAATGCTAAAAGGCAAAAACTAGGATTAAACAGTGCAATTTTTGCATTTGGGACATACCTATGAATTGAGTATTAAGGGAAATGTCCAAATTAATATGAGTTTCTAAAGGGGCAAAATATGAGTTTGTAAATTAGGGAAATGTTTTGCTGCATACTTATATGCAGCACTTGCTGCATATAGGGGTATGCGGTAGAAAAAAGAAAGGGACATATGTTCAAAGGTCATGTGAGATGTACATGACTATGTGGAACTTAGATACTTGTCATTTTCTTTTTGCCGTCACATGCCCCTGTATGCAGGAAAAAAATTTCCCTATAAATTAATAGCATCCTATTGAGATGCTAGCTCAATAAATTACCAAGCCAAAAGCCAAGTTAGGTTTACTTATTTATCGGCTTAAATCCACTATCAATTATTAAAATTTAGCCTGCGAAAGATTAGTCTCTAAAATAAAAAACGTTCCATCTTCAATCTCTTAAATTAGATGACCAAATTAAAAATTAATATTTCATCACTCCATTAGAGACATTAGGAACTAAAAACGAACATTCTAAACTTCAAGAATTAAAAGTACTTAAGACTAAAATTTAGGGACCAACAATGTATTTTGGTCTCTTTATTTTTATCCAAATAGAAAACATGGGTTCAATCAAAGGTAACATGTCATGTCATGGTGAAAAATTCTGTATTTACTAGTTTGTTTGTTTGTTTGTTTGTTTGTTTTTTTTTTTTTTTTTTTTTTTTTTTTTTTTTTTAATTTAATGTTTTCTTAACGAATGCCATAAGGGCAAGGTAGTGATTAAAGTGTATTTTTATAAATTAAAAAAAAAAAAGTCAAACTGCACACATATATAAAATAAAAATACACATAAACACAACGAATTTGTACTTGTAGACGAATGAATTATTAGCAAGTGTATTTTGTTCTTTGAAAAAACTGTGCATTACAACTCATATTTGAGCATTTATTAATATTTAATCTATGCTCTTAGGACACTTGTTAACAAGATCCTTTGTTGCTCTCCCCATAAACTGCCTACTTTTCATGATTTGGAGGTTGACCCTAGAATTATGTATGTTAAAATCGAGATCATAGGATTCAGAATAGTAAGATCATACATTTCGTGAAAACTCACTTGTAATAATGATATATTCAGGAACTATCAATATAAACGTTTCTTCTTTAAAGAAAAATAAGATAGATAATTTAAATATATCAAACAAACTTTTAAAAAGATAAATGTATAAACTTTTAGGCACGACTTTTAAGTTTGAAAGTTAAGTAGAAGTTAAGGGTCTGTTTGGCAAGAGCATTAAATATTAGTTTTGTTTTTCAATCCAAAAAATGGTGAGTCCCACACTTGCATATATTTTTTGGCTGATGTTTTCTAAACACAGTTTTTAGAAAATTGTATCCTATTTTCCTTATTCAGAACATGATTTTGAAAACAGCTAAGAGGATGTTTTCAAGACACATAAAATGTTTTTAATGGCATAGTTGTAAATAAATTGAAAACAGTAGACTCCACAAATTTCTCCAAGAGAAATGATATGTCCACAACATTTTTACAACAAATTCTAAGTGGCAAGTTGTTATTGGTTGTTATTGTTGGGTTAAAAAAGTAATCTCAGTGCTAAATTCAAATTTAAACCAATAACAATTAACCACCTGTGATTTGTCGTGAAAATATTGTAAAAATGTTATGGATGTAGCACTTCTCTTTGTCCAAACTCTTCTGTCCCTTAAATTAAGGAGTTTATCTTTATCACAAAAAATTCTCACACTTCAAATTTGAAATTCATCATTATCAAATAAAAAAAATTGAAATTCATCAGTACATGAGCTCTATCCCCTTATCTTTATCCAATATATATGTGTGTGTGTGTGTGTAATGTAATCTAAAGATTCTACATGTTATTTTTTGTAATTTTTTCAAAAAAAAGTATGAAAAATAGAAATGGTCTCCCAAACATTTATTTTTTGTTTTTAGTATTTTGAAAATTGTTTTAAAAGTGAGAGCCAAACACATATAATGTAAAAATTATTATTTGAAATCTAGCTTCAATTTAAATTTTATGAAAATTGTTTCCATACTGTTTTGAAAGCAAAAACAAAAACCCTCCTACAAATCAAACCCTAACAAATCATTCAATCATATTTCATCCAACTCTCTTACGCGCATATGTTATTGAATGGGAGTTGTTCCTTTTATAAAGACAATATAATTTCAAAATTTCACAATAATTCTTAAATTAGTTTACTACCTCACACATGGGTCTTAAATAAAATTTAATTTCAAATTGTTCTCCTATGAATATAAATTAATAAATAAAATAAATTTTGTAATTTATAAAATTATGCTTCAAATAATAATATTACACTTCTAGATAGTGCAAAAATTAGGAAATATTATCTCATCGGTTCTTTCACAAGTCTTATAATATAAAAAATAAATTGTTATTGTAAATCTAATGAGATTGGGGGTGGCCAACTTAAGGCACATACACTGTTTCTCACTTGAGACGATTGACATTTTTTGTGGGACATTTCATCAACTAATATATCAAATTTTTTAGGAATGTCATTCTCGGGATACAACAGGCCGGCCACTCTTGCTTTGATATTATTAGTTTAAGATACGAAGTTCTAAAATACTCTCCTTTGTACCCAGATAACATTGTTATAGAAAAAAAAACTGTTATTTTATTTTTATTTTTTTATTCTCTTTCAGAGAATGAGAGTAAAAAATGCAAAGAATAAGATACATTAGACTTAGTGTGTGTCATTAATAGGTGGAGGAAGAGGAAGAGGAGGAGGAAGATGACCTATTTGTAGACTTAGTGAATTAATGAGTTGTACAAAAATTAAATAGGCCACTAAATATGAATAATTTGAATAAAAAATTGAGTTTAATAGCATTGTGTTTCTAAAATAAAACTCAATAAATGAGTAAATAATGGTCAAATTTTTACATGGAAATTATTACAAATATATATATTTTTATTTATAGAGTTTTAACCTATGACGTCCGCTTTTGATGATTGCACTCTTTATTATTAGATCAAAACCCTAATCATTTTCATTAAAATACTCACATATTGTGGTGGCCCATGTATGTGGTAGTAGACTTAGGGATGTTACATTTTTGTGAATTTTTGTTATTTCCCTTGAAGAGCAACGCTTCTAGGGATACACATTTTGTGACAACTTACAAATTAATTTCTGAACTTATTATTGGGATTACATGATTTACACATGAGAGTAGTGTTGACACCCCATTTTGCAATTTGCATTTAACCTCACATGGAGGGTAAAAGAGTAATTTCACCTTGAAAATAGACATCTTAATTGTGATGATTACATCCTTAATTTTGTTTCATTAAAATGATCTTGATGTTGTAAAAATCAAATTGATTGATCATAAGCCTTAATCGAACTATCAGATTGAAAGTTATCATCAAATCAAGTTTTAACGGCTGAGATGCACTATCACAAACTGAGTCCGACTATAAGTGATTATGAACAATTGATTCCAATTGGTTATAATTATAATCAATTTGAATTAATGATGTGTCATAATTTGATTGGCTAGGACTACAGCTTAAGGTAAAGTTGCACACACTTGATTAATTAGATAATCAAACATTGATTATTAAATGGGTAATTTGTGTAATTATCTTTTTTAATTGGGGTAAATTTGGGACTGATTAAATCTGAAATGAAAGTAATTGGAGCCTATTAATGTTAATTGGAAACTAATTTGGGGACTATTAATGTTAAATATGCTGAAACTATCCAATAAATGACCTCTGCTCACCATTTTGTTGATATCTCTCAGAATACTTTGAATTTGTGAGTAAGATTAATATTTCCAGAAACTAGACATCCAGGGCTTTAATTTGAGCTCAAGAATGAGGTAATTTCAATTAAAATTGAGAAAGATATAATTTTTCAAAATTAACTTTGAAAATTGTTATAGGAGCTACGGGAAAGACCAAAGTTTTAGACATTTGGCTTGCTTATCACTCCCACCAACCTCCAAATTAAATGCATCAGCTTTCTCTAAATACTGAAATAGGGTCTAGGTTCATGACTCTTTTTGATTCTTTGTCAACCCTCATTAAATGTCATTCCATTCATATTTTCTCCATTGCTACTAAATAAACCCCCCTTTCTTCAATTCCAAAGGACAGAAACACCCTCTCTTGAGCTTTAGTGAAATAGAGTAGTCTTGTCATATCATGGTTTTCTTGAGACTCAAGGTATTGAGTGTGACTGACTCTCAATCTCCTAGTTCTTCTTTTCCACTCCACCATTAGGACCTCCACCAAGAGCCTCTTCCTCCAACATGTGGAACTTGCATGTAGGTATAATCCCTTTCCCTAACTTGTTTTTTATGTTGCTATGATGAGAATTTAAGATTAAAGCATGCTCGTGATTATTTAAATTTTTTGAATATGTTTGCATGTTCTTGGTTGTTCATCACATGTTCATGCATGATATTAGTTTTGATCTTAAATCTATATCCAAAATATGAAAAACATGTTAGTTTTATAATTCTCTCAAATCCTTTAATCTAGAATACTATCATTCACATACATTCACTAGAATTTTTTTTTCAATCCAAATGCAATGATTAGTAAATAGAATTAGGGTTTATCACTTGCACACACATTAAACTGAACATGCAAATTGATTGATAGCATATATATTGGATGATATTATATGAATGTTGGCCACCATTCTCAACAAATATATATACATACATATATATATATATATATATATATACATATATATTGGCCACAATAATCTAGAAAACTGGTTTCACCAGGAAAAGTGAGTGCCTAACACCTTCTCATCTTGTAACGTAGTCTCCGAGTTTAGATTAAGGGTTAGTAGATCAAGTGTTTATCCATGCAATTTTCAATCTCTAGATTGTAACTAGGAAACAAAGTCACGTACTTTATCTTAGATTGTATTTAGGACCAAAGTCGTGTAATTTCCTATAATCAATGTAAATTCAGTTTCAAATTAATAAAATGACGAAATTTTCAATTATGGTTTTCTTATATTTTCCAATAATTAAATAAATAGTGACTCCATTGTAAAACCTTTAATCTAAAGGGAAAAATATAATAAGTCGAACCTTCATTTTGAGAGGTAATAACATGACTCCACCCATTCATGTGAGTTTGGATCAATTCCAAAATGGGTCGAGGGTGCGGTCTCTCCAGAGAGCACCATTGGCGTTTGGTAAAAAGCAATCTAATCATCACTTGACACATGTACAAGTTGTGTTAATGTGTGTGGTGTTTGTCAAAATCGCGATTTGCATCGTAGAATCGCACGATTTTATGATCCCACCTCACCAAAATGTTTAGGATCGTAAAAATGGTATGATCATACGTATGATCGTGTAGGATCGCATAGGATCGTAGAATCGTATGGGATCCTGCTGATCCTACTAAAAACATAAATTTTTGGTTTTTTATTTTTTATTTTTTTATGGTATAAATTTTTTGTTTTGATGAAGTTCTAAGGGTTTTTTTTTTTTCATGTTGTGATGGTATGACTTTTTATTTTTTATTTTTATAAAATTATGTTAACCTAAACAAATATTTTCTAGTTTCTAGTTCACCATGTAATCAAAATAAAGGAATGCTTCATCATTTCTAAATGAAGAATTTGATGTTGATTTTGTTGCTTTTTAAACTATAATGTTGTTAAATTTGTTTGATCAATATACTAATTTGTGTTCTAATATTACTAAAATATTTTTTTTATATATAATTTTATCAGTTATGCTTGTATTTGTATATTGATTGATTTTTTTTAGCATACTCTTTAATTGTTGTTAAGTGGTATAACTTGAATAGTTGAGTGTGAAATTGTATTTTGATGTCTTTTGCAGTTCTAGTATACAAATATATAATGTCTACATAGATGATGAAATGAATGATAATGATTAGGAATTTTCGACGGTGGTTATAAGAACCTTAGAATGGGAATAATTAAATGTTCACTTCACCTTAATATTCATCTTGCTTTTAGATTTCATATTGTAGTTAGCTAGTTTCCATTTGCTAACTTATTTTGGATTTCAAACTTGAAACTTAGAACTTGGAAAATATTTTTCATATGTTTTGATAAATATTTTGGTATTTGGTTGCTAATTAAACATTTATTGAACTTTTTAGATACATTTGATCAAAACTTAAATATATTTGTTTCGTTAGTATAAATTTAGCGATGTATGACATGCAAATTACATCATATAATGCAAATCTTTGTTTTTTTTTTTTTAATTTTTTTTTATGGATGCATTTATAATTTACGTGATTATTCAACATACAAAGTCATTATCAATGTGTTTTTTTGCTTTAAATCTGAAAATATGTAAGATCTTACGATTCACGATCCGATCCTACGATCTACAATTCCACCTACCTTCAACGATTTTACGTAGGATCCCAATTTTGACAACCTTGGTGTGGTGTGTATATCCATAGACTTTTTAAAGAGTTTTATGTCTTTTTTTTTTCTCAAAAAAAGAAAAAAAAAAAAAAAGAGTTTCACATCGGTTGATTCAACCGACTATGACAATTCTGAGTTAACACAAAATTTAATGTTAGATGCCATTTTTTTTTAATGGAAGATGACAATTAAGGTAGCTATATCTTTTCCTTGTGATATACGAGATCATCGTTAGACTAAAAGCTTAGAAAAGGAAATCTTTGAATACGAATGTAAGAAAAGCCGTATGTTAAAGAAAGGGAAAAAAAAATTGAACGTAACTTATTTTTTATTTTTTGAGAATGAAATTGAACGTTACTTTGAACAAGTCAGAAAAATTTATCCATAATTCATGTTTCTGTTTAAAAAAAGAAAAGAAAAAAGCAAATGGTTGTCTGATGCATTCGCTTGTTAGAATTTTCGTTTAGATTTGAAAGAAAAGAGGCTCACACAAGGAGAATAGTGCATCCTTTGAACATTAATAGCATATCTTCTATATATAGAATGGAATCTCAAAACCACTCATTATTTCTAGTCAAAGGTAACGGTCAATGTTTGTGAAATGTCATTCCTTATATGGAACAAGAGACATTATACACGTATAGAGCAGCATATGAACCATATATGGTATGATGTTTCAAAGATAAATGTTATGTCCATAGCACAGTTTGCAATAAATTCTAAGTAGTAGACCGTTACTTGTTATAATTTAGACATGCCACTAGTATCACTTTCTTAACAAAACGAAAAAAAAAAGTTTAATTTGCTTATTGTGAAAATGTTGTAGAAGTCTTGTGGGCCTAAAATCTCTCTTTCAAAACCACTAACAGATGACTAGACAAAATAAGCTTGAGAAGTTCTCTCTCCAATAAAAAGAACATAAGATTGAGAAAATTAATGATATACATATATGTTTTGAGAAAAACATGAAGGCAAAATCAAGAGAAATTTTTTTTTGAGAAACGCAAAATCAAGAGAAGTTAATACGTATTACCGTACGTTTTGAAGTCTGAACTATTAGTATAGACTAGGTTGGTTCAAAAGTTTTGTCCTTGCTACACTATTAGGATTTTCCTATGAACTCATCCAATTTTATAAGAGAAAATCTTGTGATGATCTGAATTAACAAATGAATTACTATGGTAAAATTTGTAAATTGATCAACTATAACAAAGAAACCATCACAGATGAGATCCCAGAAAACCAACGAAGAAAATTAACGGTTGTTTAGTGTCAGTTACCATGCAAAATACTAAGAACCTTATATAACATAAAGATACTACTTAATTTTTTTTTTTCAAGCAACCTCCTAAACTCTATAAATAATAAAGCTCTAATCCTGTTATAATCACTATGCACAAACAAAAATGAAGTTATCAGTGTCTTCGCTTGTTTTTGCTCTTCTTTTCTCATTTTTTATTGGAAACTTCAGCTTCTACTGATGAAAACTTTCTTCAGTGCCTGACCCTTCATTTCGGAAATGACAGTATTTCTAAACTAATTTACACCTCATCCAACTCTTCGTATTCAGCAGTCCTGAAATTCGACATCAGAAACACCAGATTCTCAACACCTTCCACCCCGAAACCTCAAGTTATTGTGACACCATTGTTGATTTCACACATTCAAGCAACACTAAATTGTTCCCTAAAACATGGATTACAAGTAAGGGTCAGAAGTGGTGGACATGATTACGAGGGTCTATCTTATGTTTCTCCTGTGCCATTTGTCCTTCTTGATCTGATAAATCTAAGGAACATCTCTGTTAATATAGAAAATAGCTTTGCCTGGGTTCAATCTGGTGCAACTGTGGGTGAAGTATGTAGGGAATTTAACCAAAATCCCAACCTGTGAGAAACAAAACAAATAGAGAAAACACACGCCAAAGAAAAATAATCACACGCACAAGACAATATTTACGTGGTTCGGCAATTTGCCTACGTCCACGGAGTTGCAGGGATTTCACTATTATCAGGGAAAAATACAGAGTACAACTTGCGGCTACTAGGTTATTAGGAATTATCTCTCACGGCTACACTTGATACAATATATATATATATATATATATATATATATATATATATATATATATATATTAAAGTCGGCAGAAGAGGTTTCCTATTACAAATAGGATTCGGTCAACTAAGGTGACTTAGACTGACTTGGGCTTGTGGCAATTCAAGCCACACACGGGCCCACTTCAACAAATCTCCACCTTGGCTTGAAATTGATCAAGCTACACTAGCAAACTCCTCCATCACCTCCACCTTAGCCCTTAAGGGCTCACAAGCTGCAAACATCAACCACAATCCTCCATAACACAATCCCTCATCCCTGCAACTCATCCTCCTGTCCTCAAGCTAGAAGACCAATTGAAGCTGCGCACAGCTTCAACTTCTCAATAGTGACACCCTTAGTCAACATGTCTGCTGGGTTCTTAGATCCACAAATCTTCTCAAGTATTACCAGTTTATCTTCAACAAGGTAACTGATAAAGTGGTATTTTGTTTGTATATGCTTCGACTTTGAATGAAAAGCCGAATTTTTGGCAAGAAAGATTGCACTCTGACTGTCACTGTGTAGAATGCCCATCTTCTGCTTCTTACCTAATTCATCTAAGAAACCATGTAGCCAAATCATCTCCTTTCCAGCTTCAGTTGTTGCAACATACTCAGCTTCTGTAGTAGACAAAGTAACAATCTTCTATAGATTTGAAGCCCATGATATAGCTGTACCACTCAGAGTAAAAACAAACCCAGTAGTACTCTTTCTACTATCAATATCACCAGCAAAATCAGCATCTACATAACCCTGCAGTTTCAAACTTGCACCTGTGAAGCAAAGACATGTATCTAATGAACCCTTCAGATATCTCAGAATCCATTTGACTGCCTCCCAATGCTGCTTTCCAGGCCTACTCATGAATCTGCTCACAACTCCCACTGCATGTGCAATGTCTGGCCTTGTACACACCATAGCATACATCAAGCTGCCAATAGCTGAGGCATAGGGCACCTTGCTCATGTGGTCCCTTTCTTCTTCTGTCTTCGGTGACTATTCTTTGCTTAGTTTGAAATGACTACCTAAGGGTGTGCTCACTGGTTTAGCTTCATTCATGTTGAACCTGCTGAGAACTTTCTTCACATACTCTGACTGTGAAAGCTTCAATGTACCATTAGCCTTGTCTCTAATGATTCTCATACCAAGGATTTGCTTTGCAGCTCCCAAATCCTTCATTGCAAACTGTTTGGACAATTGCTTCTTTAGATTATTAATCTCCTCAATGCTAGACCCTGCAATAAGCATATCATCCACATATAACAGTAATATGATGTAAGAATTGTCAGAAAACTTAACATAGCAACAGTGATCAGCTTCACATCTCTTGAACCCAATTCTATACATAAAACTGTCAAATTTTTTGTACCACTGTCTAGGAGCTTGTTTTAGGCTATACAATCTCTTTCTCAGTTTGCAGACTAGATTCTCTTGTCCTTGAGCAATGAACCCTTCTGGCTGAATCATGTAAAGGTCTTCCTCCAAGTCACCATGAAGGAATGCTGTCTTCACATCTAACTGCTCAAGATGTAAGTTTTCTGCAGCCACCATTCCCAGTACCAGTTTGATTGTTGACATCTTCACAACTGGAGAAAATATCTCTGTGTAGTCAATGCCTTCCTTCTGCTGGAATCCTTTAACAACTAATCTGGCCTTGTAACGTTTGCTACCATCATGTTCATTCTTTATTCTGTATACCCACTTGTTGTGCAAAACCTTTTTTCCTACTGGCAATTCAGTCAGTTCCCATGTTTGATTCCTCAACAAGGAATTCATCTCATCCTTCATGGCTAACTCCCACTTGCTTGAATTCTCATCTTGCAAGGCTTCATCATAACACTCTGGCTCACCACCATCAGTTAACAGGAGATAATTTAGAGTGGGTGAATAACGCTGTGGAGGTCTAATGTTCCTGGAAGATCTGCGGACTTCAGCTACAGGTGTACTCAGATCTACCTGTGAATTTACATTCTCCTTATCTTCTTCACCCCTTTTCTGGACAGTACCTTCAGTCAATTCATCTAAGTTGACAAACTCAAATTTCTTCTGATCTATCTCTGTAACATCTGACACTACAGTTGACCTGTCCTTGTACATAACCTGTTCATTAAATAACACATTTCTACTTCTGATGATTTTCCTGTTTTGTTCCTCCCAAAACCTATAGCCAAATTTCTCATCACCATAGCCAATGAAAAAACATATTTTAGACTTTGCATCAAGTTTACTACAAGCATCAGAATCAATATGAACATAAGAAACACAACCAAAAACTTTTAAGTGTGAAAACTTTACCTCTTTACCACTCCAAACCTCCTCAGGAAGTCTGAACTCCATGGGAACTGATGGTCCTCGGTTTATTAGGTAAGCTGCAGTGCTAACAGCATCAGCCCAAAAAGTTTTTGGTAGTCCAGCATGCAACCTCATACTCCTAGCACACTCATTGAGAGTTCTGTTCATGCGCTCAGCCACACCATTCTGCTGTGGTGTCCCAAGAATGGTCTTCTCCATCCTAATTCCCTGTGCAGCACAATACTCACTGAACCTTCCATTTATGTACTCTCCTCCATTATCTGACCTCAAACATTTTACTTTCAAACCTGTTTCTGTCTCAACCATGGCCTTCCACTTTTTAAAAGTTTCAAATACACCAGATTTATTTTTCAGAAAATAAACCCATACCTTTCTGCTTGAGTCATCAATGAAAGTGATGTAGTACCTTGAACCTCCAAGGGATGCAACCGGAGAAGGCCCCCACAAATCAGTGTGTATTAATTCCAATTTTTCAACCTTCGGTGTCCTGCCAGTTTTCAAGAAACTCACATTTTTCTGCTTTCCTAAGATGCAACTTTCACACATGTCAAAATCAATGGACTTCAATTCTGGTAGTTTTCCTTTTGACAGCAACATCTTCATCCCTTTCTCACTCATGTGACCAAGTCTGTGGTGCCATAGGCTTGTATCAGTGCTTACATCAGCAACTGCAATTGTGTCTCTTGGACTTGAGGTCATGTACAGAGTACCAGTCTTCTTTCCACGAGCCAATACCCTAGCTCCCTTTGTAACCTTCCAAGTACCACCAACAAATAGTATTGCATGTCCTTCATCATCAAGTTGTCCAACAAAAATCAGATTCCTCCTCAGGTCAGGAATATGTCGAACCTTCTCCAGTAACCAAACAGATCCATTGGGCAACAATATCCGGACGTCTCCCATACCTACAACATCCAAGGCTGAACCATCAGCCAAATACACCTTACCAAAATCACCTGCAACATAATTTTGTATGATTTCTCGGTGTGGAGTGGTATGAAACGAAGCTCCCGAATCCAAAACCTAATCATCAAGTGGACTGTCTACTGCAAGAAGTAATGCATCCTGTACCTCTTCTGTTACAACATTAGCAGAATCATCTCCGTTCTTCTTCTTAGGACTTTTGCATTGATTCCTAAAGTGACATGTTTTCCCACAGTTCCAGCATTGTACTTGTTGGCCTGATCTAGATTTACTTCTGTTTCGATTAGAATTTCTGGATTTTGATCTGCCCCGGTTTGAATTTCTGTCATTACCTCTGCCTCTTGTCTCAAGGTTTAGGGCAGAACCAGATTCTGAGGTTTCGCCTGCATCTCTTCGGCGAATCTCCTCAGCCAGAATTAAATCTCGTATATCATTGTACTTGAGCTTTTCCTTTCCTGTAGAATTGCTTACTGCCATCCTCATTGCCTCCCAACTGTTTGGCAAAGAAGCCAAGACGATCAGAGCACGAATCTCATCATCAAAATCAATTTCTACAGACGACAATTGATTTGTGATAGTATTAAATTCATTCAGATGTTGTGCTACTGATGCATTTTCTGCCATCTTCAAATTGAACAATTTCTTCATCAGATGCACCTTGTTGTTTGCGGACGGCTTTTCATACATACCGGACAAAGCCTTCATTAAATCTGCTGTGGTCTTCTCCTTTACAACATTGTGTGCAACAGACCTAGACATAGTTAACCTAATAACTCCCAATACCTGTCCGTCAAGAAGAGCCCATTCCTCAGCCTTCATAGCCTCAGGTTTTTCCCCTAGAAGCGGTAGATGCAACTTCCTCCCATAAAGGTAATCCTCGATTTGCATCCTCCAAAATCCAAAGTCTGTGCCATCGAACTTTTCTATTCCAGACGCCTTTCCTGCTTCCTCTGCCATTGCTCCCACTCAAACCTAACCCTAGGCTCTGATACCAGTTGTAGGGAATTTAACCAAAATCCCAACCTGTGAGAAACAAAACAAATAGAGAAAACACACGCCAAAGAAAAACAATCACACGCACAAGACAATATTTACGTGGTTCGACAATTTGCCTACGTCCACGGAGTTGTAGGGATTTCACTATTATCAAGAAAAAATACAGAGTACAACTTGCGGCTACTAGGTTATTAGGAATTATCTCTCACGGCTACACTTGATACAATATATATATATATATATATATTAAAGTCGGCAGAAGAGGTTTCCTATTACAAATAGGATTCGGTCAACTAAGGTGACTTAGACTGACTTGGGCTTGTGGCAATTGAAGCCACACACGGGCCCACTTCAACAAAGTATACTTTTGGATTGCCAACAAGAGTAGAACTCTTGGCTTTCCAGCTGGACTTTGCCGTACTATGGGTGTTGGTGGACAGTGGGGGAGGGTATGGCACAATGATGTGCAAATATGGCCTTGCTGCTGATAATGTTCTTGACGCACATTTGATTGATGTCAAGGGTAGATTCCTTGACAGAAAATCAATGGGAGAAGATCTTTTTTGGGCCATTCGAGGAGGAGGTGGTAACTTTGGAGTCATTGTTGCCTGGAAAATCCAGCTGGTTCCTGTTCCATTAAATGTGACTGTGTTCACAGTCAAAAGGGACTTGGAACAAAATGCAACCCAAATTCTTCATCGGTGGCAGTATGTTGCTGACAAGTTTGATACAGACCTCTTCATTCGGGTAGTCTTAAGAGGTGTAAATTCTAGCCAAGAAGGGAAAAGGACAGTGCAAGCTTCGTTCAATTCCTTGTACCTAGGAGGGAAGGATAAGCTCCTTCCATTGATGCAAGAGAGCTTCCCTGAGCTGGGTTTGGTGAGTGAAGATTGTACAGAAATGAGCTGGATTCAATCTGTGGTCTACTTTGCTGGATTCTCAAGTGAGCAATCTCCAGATATTTTGCTAACCAGGGGTCCATCAATTCTCTATTTTAAAGGAAAATCTGATTATATGAAGAATCCCATTCCTGAAATTGGGTTGGAAGGAATTTGGCAAAAATATTATGAAAAAGAGGTAGCTACAGCTATGTTGATCCTGACTCCTTATCGAGGGAGATTGAGTGAGCTTTCATAGTCTTCAATTCCTTTCCCGCATAGAGCTGGCAACATCTACAAAATCCAGCACCTGGTGTCTTGGTCAGAAGAGGAGAATGCGACACCTGAAAGGTACGTAAATTGGATAAGAAGGCTTTACGTTTACATGGCACCCTATGTGTCCCAGTCTCCAAGAGAAGCGTATCTAAATTACAGAGACCTTGACATAGGTACAAATAATGAAGGCAACACAAGTTATAGCCAGGCAAGCTATGGGGTGGATGTGGAGACTCTGGTTGATCCTGCTAATTTCTTCAAGAATGAGCAAAGCATCCCTCTCTCATAGTAATGGATGAAGAGATACTTATATTGCAAAGATTGTAATCAGTTATAAAGCTTATTTCTCTCCTTTTGTTTTAGTCCTTTTATTATATATAAATAAAGGGTTCATGGGTAATATGTGATCTCAAGTTAATGAATGGGATTGTAAATATCTTAAGTCATAAATTAATTCTAATTTATGTGTTAATTTCAATTTACTCACCAAAAGTTAGGATCAATTTAATGTACTTGCCCATAGTTTGAAAAATGTCACTTTATCTACTTATCAATTTTGTTAGCTTTTGTGTTACTTTTAGAGCTTGAAGGTGGATCTGATTATCACAAGCAAAGCTCCTAGGTAGTCTAGGTACAAATTGATGAAGAAAATCAAGGTTAACATTTTTCACATAATTCACTTTTTAATTAGATTTTGTGAATCCAAAAAGTTTTACAAATTGTTTTAATTCTTTTTTTGCAATGTAAACAGGAAATCATCTACTTTTAGAGGGATTCAAGTGGTGACTGGTGATTATGTCCTCTGTAAACATCTTAGCGCCTATTGACAGGTATTTCACAAATTAAAAAAAAAAAAAAATGATATTTTAAAAATTGGTGAAGAGTATTTGTAACTAATTTTTTTTTTCCCTTAATTTTTTTATAAAAATGGTATAGATGATTGGAGGAAGTGGCGGAGGATTTCATAGGGAAGCAAGTGAAGTTAGCGGATGTGAAACAACTGAAGATTTTGAATTTGATTGTGCGATGGGAAGTTGAATTTGATTATTGTTAGTTTGGCTTCGTTTATTTGCCACGAGGGTTACTGTGTTGGTTGGGTCTAGAAATTTTGTTTCGTTTTGATATGACTTGTTTGCTATGATTGAACACTGTAATGGTGTTTGCTCTCTCTCTCTCTCTCTCTCTCTCTCTCTCTCTCTCTCTGTGCATATTGTTGGTATATTTAGGCCTGTCCAAGACAAATCGAGTACCCGGCCCACCTGAGATTCCGACCGGCCCGATCCACCGCCCGCTCGATTCGAGTCCAGTGACAGGTCGGCGGCGGTTTCCGAGGAACCCAACCTGATTCCGGTGGGTCGGTTGGCGGGTCCTTGCATCTAAACCCGAGTTCATCATACCCGACCGATTCTACCACCAAAAAGAACGCCGATCTCCACCGTCTACACAATTTCTTAGTCGGAACTCGTTAGATCCGGTAAGATCTCGTTGAGATCCGGTAAGATCTCGTTGAGATCCGGCGTGATCTCGTCAAGATCCAGCGAGATCTCTTCGAGATCCGCCTAGATCTAGCGATATCTTGCCATAAAAGGCTAGTTTTTAGCTAGATTTGCCGAATTTCGACTAGATCTGAGCAATTTTCGGCCAGATCCGGTGAGTTTCGGCCAGATTCAATCCTAACCGAGACCCGACCACTTTCTGGCAACGAACTGTCCGATCCGACCCGACTCTTTGATCGATCGGTGACGAGTCTGGAAATTTTTAACTCGACTTGGTCAGGTTAGTCACGGGTTGGGCACAAACCCAACCCAGACCGACCCGTGGTCACCCCTAGGTATATTCGTTTGCTTTAACTAGAACCCATATGTAACTCTGATGGTTTAGAATCCAAATCCAATTTAGACTATGAAAAGTGAAAATACAATGCCTAAATAATGAGGAATTGATTTAGATCCCAAATTTTAATTAGGTTGAATTAATTAAGGCTAATTAACAATTAATGTGAAATTTACATAATTTACTAAATTAGCCTAGCATACTACTACCAATTGCATAAATAAACATAATTGAGCAATGCAATAAATGTAAAAGTGATGTAGAATAGATAACACATGCCTTCTTGAAGCAACAGGGGCGCAGGGAGTCACAACACAATATCAAAGGGGAGTGCCAGTAAAGGCCATCGGGGCAATAGTGTCAGAATTGCATGAAATTTGGCAGATTGAAGAAAAATGACATTCTAATTTAGACTCATGATAACATGAGTGTCGCCTAAATTTAGGAAAATTCCTTCGTTAGGGCTTCGAAAATAGTATTTTTGCTATTTATAGTAATATTTGTTTTTCCTTAATAACTTTTAGTTTAAAAGTCAGAATAAAGTCTCGTTTGTTTTGGGGCGACCCTTAGGTCAACATTTAATTCAATTTTGCCATTTTTGGTAAATTTCGGTATTTTATCACCTAATTGTGTAATTAGTGCGAATTAGGGTTTTAGACGTTTTTTTTTAGTATTTATATGTTTTGTAGCTATTAGAGGCAAATCAGATTATTATCAATAAACACAGACTTTTGTCAAATTATTTCTTTGGTGGATTCTTATTTTTTCTCCATGTGGATTCAGGGAAATCTCTCATGGATTAGAGGTTTACTACCAGAAGTTAATAGTTTAGTTTCTATTCCATGAAAAGAGCATCGTGTGTTCTTTTTTTAGGCTTCCGCGACATCAAAAAGGCAGTAACTAAAGAGAAGCAATCTGAGTAAACACTTGATGCGTTTACGAAGAGGAAAAGTGTTAAAAACTCTCCACATTTGGACCGCTAAAATGATCTACTAAAAGAATAAATTGCGGTACATGAATATAAAAGAACCCTCAAAGCCTAAGTCACTCACTGTACTCAAGCCTTCCAAACTTCTACTAGCAATGAACTTCATCAAGTCTTGTCTTCCTCTAGAATCCGAATCCCACAACCAAGCTCAGTTACACCCTCAAGGCTCATTCACTGAAATTGGGCAAGCTTTAATGGTTTCCTTAACACCGCCCAACTCTCACAACTCTAATGGTAGGTGAAGGAAATGATGGTTTAAATCTCCTCACAAAGTATGTAGTTACGTAGAGAGAGAGAAGTCAGAGAGAAATGAGTTTTTGCTCTAAGGTTTTCCTCAGCTCTTTAATCCTTCAATAGAGAATTTTCTAGGTGTCTAAAATGGTGGAAAATGAGGCTTAAATAGATAGATCAAGGTATGACACAATAGTGAAAACGTAACTGATTTCTCTCAATGTTTTGTCATTTCGGAGGACACTTTGTCCTCAAAATGTTCAGCGAACTTGCTATTCCCAACTTTCAAAAGCTGATTTCACATGACACTTCAATGACACATTGATTTTCGCTCCACTAAAAGTCTTGAACATATACCTTTTAATTTTCAGCTTGAGACCTCTTGCACCCAATATAAAGTACAACTCCTTTTAAGAATTGAAATTACATCCATATTTTTCATGGAATTAGCTAACAATTTAAATATCCAATAAGTGTCATGTGATGTAGTATGACAAATTAGCATAGTATTTGGTAGAAGTGTTTACCATAGGAAAGATCTTTTGTTTTAGATTTTTAACTGGAGGCAACTTTTATTTTAGGCGAAACTACACTATTGGTTCTTAAAGTTTACCCACTTAGCACTTTTAGTTTCTAAAGTTTCAACTGAGCGCTATTGGTCCCTAAAGTTTCAAAGCTAAACACAATTAGTCACTCCATTAACTTCTGTTAATTTTTTTGCATATGTGTCTAACAGAAAAATGAGTTGACATATTTTTAATGATTAAAAATGCCTTATAAACAAGTACAAAGCCAACTCAGCAATTACTATTAAACGAAACACATTTCATGTTATTTTTTAACATGGTAACCCAACAATATTAATTCTCACAGGATGGTTAGATCCAGTCACCGTTGCCAACATCCACACGTCAACTTCACATTATCTAATTATTGTGTTAGGACATATGTGATTCACTTGTTAGGAACATATGTCACTATTTTATGTAATTGGTTTATCCTTTGACAAAACGTACTTTACTTGTATTTGGGTAGATCTAGGATGTGTTTAATACTTCAAGAAACTATGTTTCAAGATCAAGTGTTGAAGACATGCAAGTCTGTCCAAGATTCAAGTTGAAGAAGTGCTGTTCATTAAAGCTCGACAGCTAGCTATCCATCGAGCTTAAGAAGCTGTTCCAGCCCCGTGGCTCAACAGCTGCTCGACTGCATCTCGACAGATAGGTATCTGTTGAGCTTTATGAAAAACAGAATTCCAGTCTTGTTTTGACTCTAATCCATGATTATGTGTTTGGGTTTTGTGACCAAGCATCTTCTTGATCTTCATTGTTGGGATGAACTAAAGAACTTTGCAGTCAACAACCTTCTCTAGTTGGTGATTGAAGTCGTGTACTGGGATCCACGTATTGGTTAGTCACATACTTGAGAGCCGTGCATCGAAAGGGGAAATTGTTAAAACAAGTCCAATTGGGTATTGGGGTAAGAGTTCAACTGTAGGTTGGTATAAGGTACTAGGATTCCTTTACTTGTAACCGCTTGTTTTAATAATAGTAGAATTTCGGGAGTGGTGACCTGAAAATCACCCGGTGGGGTTTTTACCGTCAGGTTTTCCCCATTCATAAATAAATCACCGCGTTATTTATTTTCTGCTGCATAATTAGTTTATTAGTGATTTGTTTGTGCTACCACGCGTTTGCATGATTAATTAACTTAATTAACTCACTTGACTAAATTAATTGGTTAATTTATCACAAGGGGTCAATTCGTTTTTGGCCTATCAAGTGGTATCAGAGTAGGCACACTCTGATTAGGTTTTAATCTTTGCTGTGTTGATCCATTGATCCCTGTTGTCATGGCTGTAACTGGCTTGAAGAGATCTTTGTTTTCAAATACATCTTGTTTTTCTAATCTCTATTTGTTTGAGTGTCTTAGAAAATACAAGTCTAAAAGTTATTTGAATTCTCTTATGATGACTATTGAAAAAGACCTCAGTTTGGCTAAGAAGAAACTAAACTGTCTTAGAATAAAAATGTGCAAAGGAGTTCGTCTGAGAAGAGTGAAAGTTAAAGGCTTAGCTTGAAAAAGGCAGATGAGAGAAAACACCATTCCCACTGATCTGTCATCTAAACATGAAGTGTGTTTTATGATGAAGTCCGCATTTAAAGTTATGGACACATGTTTGTGGTACCTCGACAACGGTTGCTCAAGACACATGACTGGAGACCGATCTCTATTCAAGTTTTTCGAGTCTAAGAAAGGTGGCAATGTCACTTTTGGTGATGGGAGCAAATCACAAATTAAAGGGAAGGGAATTATCTCTCTACCTGGACTACCTGACATTGCAAATTTTCTTTACGTAGAAGGTCTAAGGGTGAACTTGTTAAGCATAAGTCAGATATGTGATCAAGATTTCATGGTACTATTCTCAAAGGGAAAGTGTCTTGTCATGGATGAGTCTGGAAAGAAATTCATAAGTGGTGTTCGCACTTTAGACAACTGTTATGAATTGGTTCCTAATGCTGATATTGTGTGCAATAGAATTCGTTTGCCAAATAAAGATTTATGGCATCAACAGATGTGACATGCTAGTTACAAACATCTTTCTGTTGTATCTAAGCATGAATCAGTCTTGGGGATACCAAAACTTAGTAGAATGAGCAATGTGGTGTGTGGACCATGTCAGCTTGGGAAACAGATGAAAGCTAAGCATCCAGGCACTTAGACATTAGCTACATCTAGGCCACTAGAGCTTCTACATTTGGATCTTATGGGTCCAACTAGAACTGAGTCTCTTGGTGGTAAGAGATACATCATGGTTGTGGTAGACAACTTTACTAGGTACACTTGGGTCATTCTCCTACGATCCAAGTCTGATGCTCCTAAGCACATTGAAGCTTTGTGCACAAGACTGTAGAATGAAAAGAGTCTAAAGATTGATCGAATTTGAAGTGACCATGGTAAAGAATTCGAGAACTCGTATATGGAGTCCATCAGAATTCTCCTTGCCCTAACATGTCATTTGAAGTTAAAACTTCATCAGATGGATGTAAAGACTACTTTCTTGAATGGGCTACTTAAAGAAGATGTCTATATGGCTCAACCAAAAGGATTCATTGATCCACACTTTCCAAACCATGTATTGTATCTCAAGAAGGCACTTTATGGCTTAAAGCAAGCCCTTAGAGCTTGGTATGTTCGGCTTACACAATATTTGGTGTCACATGGGTTCACAAGAGGAAAAGCTGATCAGACTCTCTTCATCAAAAAGGAAGATGGCGAGTTGATAGTTGCTCAAGTCTATGTTGATGATATTATCTTTGGGTCGACTAAGGATGAACTTGCTCATGGCTTCTCAAAACTCATGTAAGCCAAGTTCGAGATGAGCATGATTGGAGAGCTGACTCACTTCCTTGGATTGCAGATTCGTCAATAAGATTCAGGTATATTCCTATCTCAATCTAAATATGCTAAGAATCTTGTGAAAATGTTTGGTTTGGAATCTGCTAGTTCTGTTAGAACCCCTATGAGCCCAAATGTTAAACTCACCGTGGACTTGTTAGGCAAAAGTGTAGATTCTTCTCTCTATAGAAGCATGATAGGTAGTCTTCTTTACCTTACTGCTAGTAGACCTGACATTAGTTACAGTGTTGGAGTGTGTGCTAGATATCAGGCTAATCCCAAAGAATCCCATATGATTGCTTTAAAAAGAATTATAAAGTATGTCAAAACCACTGCTGAGTTCGGTGTGTGGTACAACAATGACACAAATGATGTCTTAGCTGGTTATTCTGATGCTGATTGGGCTGGGAATGCTGATGATAGAAAGAGTACTTCGGGAGGTTGTTTTTATGTGGGTAACAATATTGTCTCTTGGGTAAGCAAAAAGCAAAACTCCATCTCGTTATCCACTGCAGAAGCTAAGTACATTGCTGTCGATAGCTATTGCACCATCTATTGTGACAATACCAGTGCCATCAACATCTCTAAGAATCCGGTTCAACATTCTCGAACCAAACACATAGAGATTCGACATCACTTTATTAGGGAGCTTGTCGAAGATGGTATTCTCACTCTCGAGTTTATTCACACTGATGATTAGAAGGCTGACTTGTTCACCAAACCTCCTGACAGCAAACGTTTTGAATTCATTCGTCAAAACATTGGTGTTATCTCCATGGATTGATCTCTTTCTTTCCTCCTTCTTCCTCATGCATTTGCATCTAGTTTTTATACTTTGCATTGTTTAACATGTTTTTGTTTGTTATTAGTTTTGATTATTTTGTTTTTAATATAAAAATAAAAAAATTGAAAAAAATCAGAAAAATACAAAAACAGTGCGTGTTTGTGTATATTGGTACTTGTGTACCTTGGATGGCCATTGAAACAAAGTTTTCTAATCTTTGTATCTTTTGTAGTTTAGATGAGCATCTCCATGCACAACTAAGCAAGTGAGCTTTGTGGCTCGTATTTGTGATGAGTAAGATTAAGTAATCTCTTATACTTAACACTCGTATCACTTTTTTTGACGGAAAGGACTAGAAAATCCTAAGAGAAAGGCATAAATAACCATCTCACCACTGTTGCCTGCCAATCATAATATGACACCTGTATGCTTCGGCATAGCAAAAGTGCAGTGTTAATGACATTTGTGTGTTTCGGCATACCAAAATTGGAATGTCAAATGCTTACCATCATTGGGTATTTCTTTTCTCTCTCTCTTAAATGCCCATGCATGATTTGCTTAAATAAAAATATGCAAAGAAAATGAAAAGAAAAAAGATAAAAAATCCTTTAAATATGATTGCAAGCGTGTATTCTAGGAGATGTGGGAGTTATAGGATGTACTTCGAAGGTGATAGTCCCCATCAAACAATTATGATTGTATGTGAGTTAAAGTGATTTTTTCATATCTCAAATCGTCATAACATGTATACACTTATGCAATCTTGCGATGTTTTTCACACACAACACGTAATATTCTTTGTTACTTTTGATACATGTGCAGGTACAATGTGATTTGGCCATCACAAGGTTTTACATGTGTTAATGTATGCTTACTAAACTGTCTTAACTTGTTTTTGAAATATAAAATTGGTTAGACTTGTTTAGTGTGTGTGTGTGTGTGTTTGGGATCATTGTGCTTAAAATTTTTGTTGAGAGATGATTTTGAGAGCTTAAAATATTGATTGGATCTTTGGTTGAATTGCATGTTTGATTGCATTCATATCTGTGTTTTTCCCTTCTTGAAAAACTGTTTCTAAGAAATCTCTACACCTCTTCGATACCTCCTCGACACCTGGCTATCTGTCGAGCTCTTAAGGTCTTTTCTTATCACAATCTCAATAGATCCTCAATAGTTAGTGGATCGAACGAGAAAGTTCCTGGACCCTCGATAGCTTCTCGACAGCTGGTGGATCGATCGAGCTTCTCTTCTTGTGTCTTTGCTTTGTATCTCGACACCTTCTCGATAGCTGTATCTGTCGACATTGTTTTTCTCGACACCTTCCTCGATAGATGGCTCGACACCTCTCGACACCTCTATCTGTCGAGATTTACTGAGGATCTATACATTCTTTCTTCGCGATCTGATTCTCATTTCTTCGATCTCTCTCGACCTGTCCGCACTTGTTCATCTCCCAAACACTATCTCTCTCACTCCAAACCTCTTCCCAAGTGATTTTTCAAGCTTTTTCAAGTTTTCCTTCATTTGGTAAGCTTCTAATCTCCTTCATTTACATGCATTCATGTTTTGAAACCTAGGTTTTGGGGTTTTTGAAAAATTTTGGGGTTTTTCAAAATTGATGAGTTATTGTTGAAATTTTGGGATGAGTTTTTACTTAAATGAGTTCAAAATCTCATGCATTGCATCATATTAGCATAATAATAGTATTATCATGCATTTAGATGTGTGCAAATTGATTGTGTGCTGGTATGATTGGATTGGGCTGAGCCCATGATGCAATTTCTTTTGCATATCACATGTTCATGCATTCCCCATGCATACGTACTCTCTTTTCAATATATACTTGTTATATTTGAATTGCTTTGGGACTTTTCTGATTGTCTCTCTTTCTCTCCCTCTCTTTCTGTTTACGTTAGTCGTGTCTATGGCACCTAAGCGTAAGTCAGCTCCGTCCCAGAACCCTTTGCGTTCTAGGGCATCATCTTCTTTTGATCCTACTCTTTCTCATATTCGGTTCCGTGATGAGGATGCCCGAAAGGACTTCTCAAAGAACTTTTTTTGACGAGGTGTTCATTCGGAACGCCGAGTCATTTTGGCGGACTTCGCTGACACTGACCTTCCCATTGTCATTCACAGTTGGGGATGGGAGTCACTGTGTGATGTCCTGGTCACTTGTCTGACCGTGCTGATCCAGGAGTTTTACTCCAACATGCATGATTTCGATTTTTCAGTACCTTTCTTTTCTACTCGCGTTCGAGGTACGTGTATTGTAGTCACACCACAGCTTGTTGCGGATGTGCTACATGTTCCGAGGGTAGAGCATCCTGACTACCCCAGTTGTGAGCATTTGCGGACTATGTCCAAAGACGAGATGATTTCTGCTTTCTGTGAGCGTTCCGCAGATTGGGGTGATCGTCAGTTCACACCATGTAGGCCTTTTGCTAAAGGTCCTAGATTCATGAACATGGTGATGACTTTTGTTTTGCACCCACTCTCTCACTATAACTCTATCACAGAGCCTCGTGCTCGATTTTTGCTTTCTTTGTTAAAGCACCTTACTATAGATTTTTCTTCACATTTTATTCTTTCTATCTTAGATGTGTATAGGGATATGGCTACCTGTGATAAGCTCATTTTCCCTTCGGCTATCACGCGGATTTTATGCCATTTTTCTGTTCCTTTTCCCTCTTCCGACCATTTTTTCTGTCATGTGTGCCATAGACTACACTACCGTTAAACGTAGCAAGGCGCAGTTTCGGTCTTGGCAGTCGGATTCAGCAGCTCCTCCCTCCCGTTCTGCTCCATCCACATCCGCTCCCTCCTCTTCTTCGGGTGATGTGACTCTAGGAGACATCATGGCGCAGCTATAGCGCATGGATGCTCGCCTTGATACACTCTCTATGAAGTTGTATCAGGTGAACGTTTGTGTTGGTCGTATTGCACGGCGACAGGCGACCATGTGTGGTTATGCTCCTAAGGCTTCTCCTCCACCACCTCCTCTAGTGGCTTCTGAGTTTGAGGATGAGGATGATGATGATGATGATGGTGATGACGATGATGCTTCGGATGATGATGATGGAGATGCTAGCTCTACCGATGAGATGTCTACTTGACACTCTTACCCTTTTTCACTCGTGACAAAAAGGGAGAGTAGTTTTGGATATGAGAGTAGTCATTCTTAGGGGGAGAGTTAGTATAGGACATTTTGTTAGGGGGAGTGTTGATATCTGAGGGATGTAGTGAGGATTACTTGTATCTTTTTCTTTTCTCTAATTTAGATACATTTGTTCTTGTACATGGGTCTTGTGGCCATTTTTGACATACATTGTACTTATCTTCTTTATATATATTGATGTATGTTTCTTTCACCTACTCTTACATGTGTTTTTTCTTTTCTTTCTTTATACACATGTTTCCTATTACTTGTATGCAATCTATTATTTCTGTTTCACACAAAGATGCCTTGATGAGTTTTGTTTAAAAGTGTTTCAGAAATACAGATTGTCAAAGTCTACTTGCCATAAACTCTCTTCTTGCAAAGTTTTTCAAGAGTTTGTGTTAGGATAGATTTTATTGTATTCAACAAGTGAATATGAGTTGAGTGATTTATGACTTCTCTCATATGTTCATTTGTTTGTTGTGGTTTTGTCACGGATTGCAAAAGGGGGAGATTGTTAGGACATATGTGATTCACTTGTTAGGAACATATGTCACCATTTTATGTAATTGGCTTATCCTTTGACAAAACGCACTTTACTTGTATTTGGGTAGATCTAGGATGTGTTTAATACTTCAAGAAATTGTGTTTCAAGATCAAGTGTTGAAGACATGCAAGTCTGTCCAAGATTTAAGCTGAAGAAGTGCTGTTCATTAAAGCTCGACAGCTAGCTATCCATCGAGCTTAAGAAGCTGTTCCAGCCCCATGTCTCGACAGCATCTCGACAGACAAGTATCTGTCGAGCTTTATGAAAAACAAAATTCCAGTCCTGTTTTGACTTTAATCCATGATTATGTGTTTGGGCTTTCTTTTCTTCTAACCCTATACATATAAAAGGATTATTTTAAGGGCCGTCAAAGTATACACAAGTTGCACAAGTGTTGAGCAAAGTTTATTCAAGCAATTTGTAATCGGAGACAAAGTTTTGCCCTAGTTCATCATTCTTGTGAAGAAGTTGTTGTGTATGTGCACTGTAGGGTTTTGTAACCAAGCATCTTCTTGATCTTTATCGTTGGGATGAACTGAAGAACTTTGCAGCTAACAATCTTTTCTAGTTGGTGATTGAAGTCGCGTACTGGGATCCGCGCATTGGTTAGTCACGTATTTGGGAGTTGTGCATCGAAAAGGGAAATTGTCACTACAAAACAAGTCCAATTGGGTATTGGGCTAAGGGTCAACTGTAGGTTGGTATAAGGTACTAGGATTCCTTTACTTATAACCGCTTGTTTTGATAATAGTGGAATTTCAGGAGTGGTGACCTGAAAATCACCTGGTAGGGTTTTTGCCGTCAGGTTTTCCCCATTTGTAAACAAATCACCGTGTTATTTATTTTCCGCTGCATAATTAGTTTATTGGTGATTTGTTTGTATTACCACGCGTTTGCATGATTAATTGACTTAATTAATTCACTTGGCTAAATTAATTGGTTAATTTATCATAAATGGTCAATTTGTTTTTGGCCTATCATATTGCACTTTCCATGATCTTGACTTGGACCGTCAAACTCAAAGATCCAAAAAAGAAAAGGCCAAGAAACTTTCATTTTGTTTGCAAATTGAATAAACCACGAAGTACAAGACATATAGGTAGATGCAAGAGGTGGAGACAAAGTTTCAGGTGATAACAAAAGGCGACGGTGAACACGAATTATGGGAATAATGGGGACCTCACCTTGTTTGACATCCATATTAAAGGTCCCCAATAATATGCATAAGGTATAAATTGGATCAAATCAAGTTGCACTATGTTGAGGTCCAAAATTGGCAACAATAAGGTCAAGCCCATAGGGATAAAGGAGGACGTGGGCCTTGAAGAAGGGATGCCCAGTTCCTTGAAAGAAGGAGGACTAGTTCCTTGAACGAAAGAGGCCTAGTTCATAGAGGCCCAGTTCATTGAATGAAGGAGGGTCATGGGCCTGGGGAGAACCCAAAGTGTTAGGCCATATGTGATTTGATGTTAGGAACATATGTTAACATTTTATGTAATTAACTAATCCTTTGACAAAACGCACTTTACTTGTAATTGGGTAGATCTAGGATATGTTTAATGCTTCAAGAAATAAGGTTTCAAGTTCAAGTATTAAAGCCATGCAAATCTGTTCAAGAATCAAGTCAAAAAGTGTAGGATTTTGAAGCTCGATAGCTAGCTTGATAGCTAGCATCTATTGAGGTTTAAAAGAAGCTGAAGCCCGTGGCTTGACAGCTAGCTCGATAGATGGCTATCTATTGAGGTTTATGAAATTCAATCCGTGGGTATATGTTTGGGCTTTCTTTTCTCACAACCTTAAACATATGTAAGGATTATTTTGAGGGCTGTAAAAGGTTACGCACAGTTGCACAAGAGCACAATTCCACAAGTGTGAAGAAGAGTGTGACTAGAAACCTAGTTTGCCCTAGTTCTTGAAGAAGCTGCTGTGTTTATGCACCATAGGGTTTGTGACCAAGCAACTTCATGATCTTCATCGTGTGATGAACAGAAGAACTTCGCAGCCAACATCCTTCTCAAGTTGGTGATCAAGTCGTGTACTGGGATCTGCGCAATTGGTTAGTCACTTATAGGGAGCCGTGCATTGAAAGGAGAGATTGTCACTACAGAACAAGTCCAATTGGGTATTGGGGTAAGGGTTCAACTATAGGTTAGTATAAAGTACTGAGATTTCTTTACTTGTAATTACTTGTTTTGATAATAGTGGATTCTCAGGAGTGGTGACCTTAAAATCACCCGATGGGGTTTTTGCCTTGTAAGTTTTCTCTATTCGTAAACAAATCACCGTGTCAATTTATTTTCCGCTGTATACTTTAGATAATTGATGATTTTTTTGTGCTACCACGCTCTTTGCATGTTAATTTGATTAATTAATAAACTTGGCTAATTAATCAATTAATTTATCACAAGAGGTAAATACATTTTTGGCCTATAAAAAAGGTCCAAAGAAAATAAGAAAGGGAAGGAAATCCAAAGAGGTGTAGATGACCTAAGATTAGCCTAAAGCAGGTCCTCTGCACCCCTAAAGAAAAAGTAAGGAAAAAATGTTGGATGATCCATCAAAACCAAGTTTCTTGGAAAGGAGGAAAAAAAATGAAAGAGATAAATGATGCTCAGACAGGTCCTTGAAGTTTGAAATTTAACGTGAAGAGTTCAAGGAACCTTGAGAGAAGAAAAGCATGTAATAAGAGGAAATATGTTCAAAATCCTTTTAAGTTCATCCATCCTCCAGGAAGCAGGTCCTTTGAGAGAAAGCCTGAAAATGCTAAGAATGATGTAGATAGCCTAGAAGGTAGTATGAGAATAAGTCATATGTATTCTTGAAGAAGGGTAAAGAAGGAAAAAGCCATTGGATGTCCTATCAAAATCAAGTTCCTAGGAGGCAGAGAAAAGTGAAAGGCCTCAAGATCAAAACTTGGTGAAGGAACCAAGGGACCTCAGATAAGGCTTAGGACATGCAGTAAGAGGAAGGATGGTTAGAGGCTTTCCAAGCTCACCCATAAAAAGGAGGAATCTATCCCATTTCTGGGAAACGATCAAACCAATAGGAGTCAACATTAAAGTTCTAGGACCTTTGAAATGTCCTTTTAAAGCCTTGGAAGAAGATCATGGAACGTTGACCTTAGAGGGGGACCTAAGAAGCTTCTATGAGTGGAAACCCAATCGATACACTTTCGGGGGGTGTGTTCCCAAAATAACGAAATGAGAGAAGATGGGGGGAAGGAATAGCCACCAAGGTTCTAAACAAAGGAACTTGTAAGGTTAAATTTATTCAATTATGTGTTGACTTTATTCTGTGCTAAATTTGCTTGTAATTTAGCAATTAGATACCCTATATTTAGGTAGGAATTATGTAAGGGTAGTGTGTGAGAGAGTGTGAAGAAAACTCAAGATGTGTGCAATTCAAAGGAGTCTCGCGACTGGATCTCGCAACTAGCAAATCACCAGAATGGCACACGTGTGAAGCATGCAGGGGGAGCTGAAGGGTCACGACAGTTGGAGCACTACAGGACAAAACTTCCAGTCTGGCCAGTAGTTAGCTCTCGACTCAAACTTGTGACTCGTTCCAGTCGTGAGGTTGAGTCGCCAGAATGCCCTATTTGGTTGAAATTGACTTTTCGCATTCCGCATTCCTCATACCCTATACCTACGAAATGTAGAGAGCTTCCAGAGAGAATTTTGAGAGAGAAACCCTAGAGAAAAAAAAGATTGACTCATCCACAATCTTCATCCTTTGATTCTCCAAATTCCTCTACTCTCACCCTCTCCATTGACATATCCTTGAGAGGCACATTTAGCCAAATCTTATCTCACCATACCCATATCATTGAGGAGGTATTTTGGTGCTTGGGAAGCAGTTTAGAAGGGACCAATTCATTTGGTTGATGCAATGGGCAATTGCGGGATCCAGTAAGCTAGAGAAGACAAGGTTCGGCATAACCCTGTTGGAGCAAGAAGCTTGAGGGGCTTAGATGCACTGGGTAGATTAAGCTTAGAGGGTCTTCTACTATTCATGTATCCCAACTTTATTCTTTAGTGGATTATTGACCGCTTAAAGGATGACGGAGAGGTTTTTCGCCGAGTACTTCAGTTTCCTCTTCGATAACACATCACTGTGTTATCTTTATGTTTGCATCTCTCTTCCTTTACTCTTTACCTTTTAATTACTGCTGTGATTGTATTTAATTATGGCTTAGAGTGTATTACCAATTTGGATATAGCTTATATTTCATATTCTGCACATATATTGTTTGATTATAAGCTTGTGTTGGTATTTTTGTATTTGGGGGTCTAAACGTTCATAGGTGTTTTACACACTATTTGAACTTTCAGAACTTATCTTTGTTACCAGTAAAGGAGCAAGGGAGACTTGTAAAGGCAGACTAGGCATCATCTTTCTAACCTATGGTCCAAGCCCAGGGGATCTCATATTGGTAGGAAGGGAGAAGTGGTTTGGTCGGTAGGGGAGTGCTTTTTTGGTGAATGGAGGAATTTATAGTTTTTCCCTTGATTAATGTATTTTCTTGGAATGCATGAACCAATGACTTAACTTAGTTCCTCTGTGTGCATGGTATCTCCCTATAACTTCCTCTCAATTGTCCTTATCAGTCAAGCTATCATCCATTACATTGAATATCCCACCTACTCCTTTGACTTTCTAAGGCATTTTTCATTTGTAGCTAAAGCCAAATATTCTTTTTGAAATATAATTTCCAAACTAAGCTAACCCTCTGCCCAATGAACTCATTCAAATTTCTGTCAAAGGACATGGTTTACCCAGCAGACTAAAGACATCTTTGTCTGGAGGAACTAGACCATGTCCACTATAAAAAAACACCAAAGCATAATAAAAAAGGGGAGAAGTACAAAACAAGAGAGCCAAAGAGAAGGACTTCTTCCCATATTCTTGAGATCTTTCAAAATATCACTTAGCCTCTAAAGAAACTTATACAAAAAACATGCACAAATCAAATCTCACTCTCTCCCATCCAAATAAACTCTCTTCTTGCTAGCATATTGTTAAGTCTTTTATATTTCCTGGTGTTTTAGTAGAAGGATATCTTGGATCAAAACCATGATATGGTTAATTGTAATATTCAATCTGATAAGGTGGCTTCCCTTTTGGATTCAAATTTGAATTGTGGAGATAAGGATGAACTTTCTAGTGAATTGAAACATAGAGATAAAGCTGAAATTCATAATGTGGACTTCTTAGATTCTTCCTTAAACACTATTTTGGAGGAAAGTATTTCAAATACAACTACTCCAACAAATAACAAGAAGGATATGTACTATAGGCAACAATTGATAGGTGAGACGGATAAGAAGTTGTCTATTAAAGGTAACTTGGAAAAGATTTCAAATATGGATGATAACAATTTAAATGAGGGGTATCCAAACGTTGATGTTGAGATGGAGATAACCCCAAATATATCTAAGGATTTTTCAGGCTACAACAAATCCTCTCTTTGTTCATGGAAACGTATTATGTGTAATTCCAACAATCAATCATCTCCTGTTGTCCAAAATAACTCTGTTCATCCAATCAAACGGCCATCCATAGTTCCTTCTTTGGTAGAGTCTCCTACTCACAAAAAAAAAGCTATTGATAGTGATAGCCTGTGGCTTCCTCAACCCTTCAGTGGTGGTACTCTTTCACCCCCTTCTCCCACATGAATATTTTAAGCCTTAATTGCTAAGGGCTTGGGATCCCAGAGGCAGTACAAGAGCTCTACTATTTAGCGGGCGAAGAATGTCCTTTGTTCTGTCTGAAACTCGATTGGATGTGGATGGTTTTTGCTAGATTAAAAAGGGCATTGGTTTTGCAAGATTACACTGGTGGGACTCGGTTTTCTTATATGCAACAATAGATGTGAAGTGTTAGCTGCATCATGTGTTCGGGTAGAGAAGAATTTTAATCCCGTGTACATTGGCTTTTGTGATGAGGATAGCTTTATATTTCTTTCAAAATACTAGTTTTTCAAAACGCAAGTGGAATGCAACTTTGCTAAACTTGTTGATCTTTTGAACTCTAATAGAATAAATTTGCTCACTTGAGGTTGTTTGGATCCTTGAAGATGTTACTTTGATTATAGATAGTTTTTGATTTTATTTATTTTGTTAATATTCTTTTACGATGTAATTGTATTGTTCTAGCTCTGGCTAGTACTGCAAAAGAGAAAGAAGAAGTCATTGTTCGGTTAGAAGAATGTCCATTTTTTCTTGTCCCCATTGTATAATTGTGATTTTATATAAATAAAGTTTGCTATCGTTTCTTCTAAAAAAAAGAATATAATATCTTGATTATATGGTTAACAGTTAACTAAAGTGTTATATTTAAAAAAAAAAAAAAAAATTTGAAGTGTTATTTTTTATTTAAAAATGTTTTTCTTTTTATGGAATTTTTTTATTTTCATTTTGAATAAAAACAGAAATATTTATATGGATTCATCTAAAGCATGCATATAATTGTGCCGTTAATTAACGTATTTTTTTTGTCAATTAAATTATTAATTATTAAAATAATTAATGTACTTTTGCCGTTTATCCTAAAAAAAATTGAAAGTTTCATAGGATTTACTTAGATGTTCAAGTTTATTATCTATGTCCCTTCCCATTTTGCACTTTTTGTTTTTGTTTTTTGTTTTTTGTTTTTTGTTTTTTGTTTTTTGTTTTGTTTTGTTTTTTTTTTTTGTTTTTTTGGGTGAATGATCTTAATCTATCTAGCAGATTGCATTGCACTGCTGTTGACTGCAAGTATTTTTTACATGGGCTGTCCGTGGACTCTGATTATCACAATTGGGTATTATCTTAAAAATACTCTCTTTCTTTTTGTATCATTGTGTGCAAGTTTGTATTTTTTTTTTAAAATAATTTCGGTTTGGTTATTAAGAAAGTGTAGGGATATAATACATATGATAAGTTTTGGATTTTTATTTAGTATGTTTGGGATTCAAGCATGTTTATATAGTTGTTTGGACTAAAGTTTAACAGGGATGGTGAAGGCTTAGTGTGCTAGGATGATGCCTTTGAGAAGAGGTGATGGATTCCTAAAAAAGATGAGAAGCTGACAGTTTACAACTTTACATTAAGTAACATGGCATTTGGAATTGGAGTTAGAATCCAAAACCTTATGGTAGGAAACATGTAAATCTTCAATTTCAATGAATAACTCAAGTCATAAAATTTTCATGGTTGTTTGCAGTTGTTTCTCTGAATAATTATTTGATTTAAAGTTTTCTTTCAATCTTTTCTTTTAGGTTTGGTAAGGTCTGGGAAGAGTCGTTCACTTATTGAAAAAAGGTCTGGGAAGAGTTGTAGACTTTTTTGGATGAATTATGTGGAAACTTTTGCAAATAAGAGGAAACTATACTCAAGCTTTATGAAGTTTTATTCATTTGAAAACTATTTTATCAAATTTAGTTTGTTACATTCCAATTAAGATGAATGGATAATTCAAAACAAGGAGTACACTTATTTTTTATTTGTTCCTTTTAAATGTTGTTACACACAGTATATTTATATATTGATTGCTGCATCATTATTATGTGATAAAAGTCTTTCCAAGTATTATTTGGCTACCACATCTATAAAACCCTAAAACTTAATACCACATGCAAAACATGTATAAACTTCAACATCAATGATGTACCAGTGGTGATTAAAGCTTGCAAGGTGTTCCATAATTATTATGAAGTTAGCAAAAAACTTGGTAAAATTGTTGATGTCTGTTTAGGTTTTGTGCAAATGTGATTTTTACTTGATATCGTTTGCTGAAAACGAATGGGAGGATTACCCTTGTTATTGCAGTGGTTCATCTTGAATTGGCTTGAGTTTTCACTTTTTATTTTATTTTTCAAATATTATTAAAACTATGATAGTTCATGTAAAATTAAAAAGCTTTAATGTATAAACTATACTTTCATAAGATTTTCTCGTGCATCGCACGGATTAGCAACTAGTTATGTTTAATAGAGGGACTCAAAAAGGAGAGAAATAAACTTTATTCTAAGTACAATATTTTCCATTCAAAAAAAAAAGAAAAAAGAGTACAATCTTTGCAAAATAAGTATCCCAAATTAGTTCTCTTCATCCACTACTATGAAAGAGGCGGGATGCTTTGTTCATTCCTAAAGAAATTAGTGGGATCAAATACAGTCTTCACATGCACCAGCCTTTTGAAGTTGTTCTTAAAATATTTAGTACCCCATATGCTTGCCTGTCTATAACTTGTGTTGCCTTCATTATTTGTACCTATGTCAAGGTCTCTATAATTTATATGTGCTTCTCTTGGAGACTTGGAAACATAGGGAGCCATATAAGCGTAAAGCCTTCGAATCCAACTTACATGACTTTCAGTTGCCGCAGTCCCTTCTTCTGACCAATACACCAAGTATTGGATTTTGTAGATATTGCCAGCTCTATGTGGAAAAGGAATCGCAGACTCCGAAATTTCACTCATTTTTCCCCCATATGGAGTCAGGATTAATACAGCTGACTCTGCCTCTTTTTCATAAAATCTTTGCCAAATCCCCTCCAACCCAGATTCAGGAATGGGATTCTTCACATAGTCGGATTTTGCTTTATAAGAGATAACTGTCAGAGTCCTATTTAGCAAAACATCTAAGGATTGACCACTTGGGAATCCAGAAAAGTAGAGGATAGATTGAATCCAACTCATTTCTTTACAATCTTTACTCACCAAACCCAGCTCAGGGAAGCTCTCTTGCATCAATGGAAGGAGCTTATACTTCCCTCCTAGGTACAATGAATTGAACGAAGCTTGTACCGTCCTGTTCCCTTTTTGGCTAGAACTTACACCTGTCAAGATTACACGAATGAAAAGGTCTGTTTCAAACTTGTCTGCAATATACTGCCACCGATGAAGAATTTTGGTTGCATTTTGTTCCAAGTTCTTATTGACTGTGAACACAGTCACAGTTGATGGAACAGGAACCAGCTTGATTTTCCATGCAACAAGGACTCCAAAGCTAGCCCCACCTCCTCCTCGGACGGCCCAAAACAGATCTTTTCCCATTGATTTTCTGTCAAGGAATCTACCCTTAACATCAATCAAATGTGCATCAATAACATTATCTGCAGCGAGGCCATATTTTCGCAATATTGTGCCATACCCTCCCCCACTGAAGTGTCCACCAGCACCTATTGTAGTGCAAACTCCAGCTGGAAATCCAAGAGTTTTACTTTGCTCAGCAATCTCATAGTATAATTCACCCAGGGTTGCACCAGATTGAACCCAGGCAAAGCTATATTCTACATCAACAGAGATGTTTCGAAGATTAATCATATCAAGTATGACAAAGGGTACAGGAGAAACATAAGAAAGACCCTCATAATCATGTCCACCACTCCTAACTCTTACTTGCATCCCATGTTTTTGCGAACAGCTAAGTGTTTCTTGAATTTGTGAAACACCCAATGGAGTAACAATGACTTGAGGTTTCGGGGTGGAAGGTGTTGAGAATCTGGTGTTTCTGATGGAGGATTTCAATACAGATGAATATGAGGAGTTGGAGGGGGTGTAAATGACTTTAGAAATACTGTCATTTCCGGAATGGAGGATCAGGCACTGAAGAAAGTTTTCATGAGTATGAGCTGAAGTTGCCAATAAAAATGAGAAAAGAAGAGCAAACACAAATAAAGAAACTGATAGCTTCATTTTTTTTCTTTTTTCTTTTTTCTGTGTGTGGAGATTAAAACTGGATTAGAGCTTCCTTATTTATAGTGTTTTAGTAGCGTGATGAGCATTCCAACTTAAAGATTTGAAGTAATCCTCTCAATAAAATAAAATTGAAGCGTCAAGTTGGAAAACCCAACTTGCCTGGCAGCTGACCCTAGAACTTTGACCATCCATTATTTTTCTTAAATTAAATTTTGGGTAAAATATCATTTTTATTCCTAAACTTTGATAGTAGTTTGTTTTTCATCCCAACTTTTAAAAGTTCTTTTTTCATTCCTAAATTTTACAAAACATTTTACTTTTCATCTTTCTGTCTATGGCCATTAATTTATGTCCTATGTGGCATAATAGAATGATAACATGATATCTGACTTGGACCAAATACTTTTATTTATAAAATTATAGACATATGGCAGAGTTATTGGCACACATGGATTAAATATTTTGTGATATGGCATCATTTCAAACTGATGAGGCATTTTAAAACAATAAAAAACAAATTCCAGCTCGTATTTATGTTAAGAATTTATTAGGATTTAAAATAAAAACTTAAAACACCAAAACATTAAAAAAAAAAAAAAAGTTCAAGCTGTCCATCTCTAATGACGTTCAACTAAAACTTCCCAGATCTTTCATTCATTTTTTGATGGTTTGATGGTTTTTTTTTTTTTTTTTTTTGTATGATTAAGTTTTGGATCTTTAGGGTGTTATATATTGTTAGGCGTGAATAGAGGAAGGTTTTTTTTTTTTTTTTTTCTTCTTCTATTCTTTTGAGAAAAATACTAGATCTTCTTGTAGTGTGGACTGGTGTGCAAGTGAGGGCAGATTTTTATGGACAAGGATGACAGTCTTTGTAATTCGTAAAGGCCACTATTTATTGGTTGCTAGGAAACCCACTACTTTGTTGTCATTGTCATCATCTCCTTCTTCTTTCTCTAGTGCTCTGCTTCTTTTTTCTCTAGTGCTTGTCATCATTGCAAAAAAGGATGACCGTTTGGATGGATTGAAATGAAACTGATGAGGACATGGGTGGGTGGTGGTTACCGGAGAATAGAGCTTGAATCAATGCCAATAGCAAGAGATTTGAGGAGAAGAATAGTCGGCTTAAATTAGGGATTTTGATATTTTTGGTGTTTTGATCTTCTTGTAGCGGACTGGTGTGCAAGTGAGGGCAGATTTTTATGGACAATGATGAAAGTTTTTGTAATTCGTAAAGGCGACTGTTTATTGGTTGCTAGGAAACCCACTACTTTGTTGTCATTGTCATCATCTCATTCTTCTTTCTCCAGTGCTCTGCTTCTTGTTTCTCTAGTGCTTGTCATCATTGCAAAAAAGGATGAATGTTTGGATGGATTGAAATGAAACTGATGAGGACATGGGTGGGTGGTGGTTACCGGAGAATAGAGCTTGAATCAGTGCCGACAACGAGAGATTGGAGGAGATGAATAGTCGGCTTAAATTAGGGATTTTGATATTTTTGGTGTTTTGAATTTTTATTTTAAATCTTGATAAATTCTTACATTAAAATCTGACCTATAATATTTTTTATTTTATTTTAATCCATGTGTGCCAATAACTCTTTGTCATGTGTCCATAATTTTATAAATAGAATAATTTGGTCTAAGTCAGATATCACATCATCACCTTGTTAGGCCACGTAGGACATTAACTAATGGACATAGACGGAAGGATGAAAAATAAAACGTTTTGTAAAGTTTAGGAACGAAAAATGAACTTTTGAAAGTTCAGGAACAAAAAACAAACTTTTATGAAAGTTTAGGGACAAAAATGATATTTTACCCTTAAATTTTTAGGATCACATTCAAGATGGTTTTTGTGATCTATTTGATCAATTAACCAATTTTACCATTATGAAAATTTATTTGCATCAACGGAAAAAAAAAAAAAAAAAAGTCTTCCTAAAAGAAAGTTAGATAAAAATCCATTTATTACGAAAGTTTGCCTCTATCTGCCTTCCATTCAATCTTAACCTTAATTGTTTTTTGATGAAATCTCACCCTTAATTTAGTTTAAAGGGAGATCCCAATTTATATCATATTATATCATATACTATATAATAAAATTTGGGTTTAAAATTCGTAATTGCGCAAAGTGGCTTCATCAAATTGCAGAAATTTTGTTAGATTTAAAAAATATATATATTCTCCTTATCTTCTTCTCATATAATTTCTAAATTGATAAAAAAAAAAATAATTCGATTAAAATCCAAATTCATTATTTATTTATCTATAATTTCTAAGTTACTAAAAATCTTAATATTATAATCCAAATTCTTCAGTGTTTAATTTCTTATAATAAAAAAGTATGTTTAATAAGAGTCCTATCATACTTGTGTATTATAAAACCGAAACTTTTAACTTTTTGTTGACTTCTTGAGAGTTTTCCACATCATTCTTTTTTCTTTTTCTTTATTCTTTTTTTTTTTTTAAATTTTGAATACTTATTTTCAATACCCATTCTCCTCACGATACTTTTTCTCAACCTAACTCCTCTTCAATACAATACAATCTTCTTTGCAACAAAAAAAAGAAGTATTTTCTATCAAATGATACCACGTCATCTATATCAAAATTCAATAAACAAGAGATATATGTATAAAAATAACTACCCACTAACACATGTCTTTCATTTGTTAGTGAGTTAGTTATTTTTTTCTAACATGTCTCACATTTATTGAATTTTGATACCACTGATATGATATCATTTGATATCAAATACCTTCTACTTTGTAACACCCCAAGTTCCAAAAAAGAAAAAAAAAATGTTAGATTTTTGGCTCCCTCATCCCCACCTACCCAAATTGTTCCCCAACACATATCATCTCACCCTCTCACTCTCTTGGCCGGTCAACTAAGTGGTCCTCTCCACTATTTTCTTTTTCTTTTTCTCACAAACACAACACTACTCTCTACCTCTCTCTTTCACTCTCTCACCGGTGCTCATCTCACTACCACCTCCACCATTTTTCTAGCAAGGCTTATCGGAAAATTCCATAGGAAAAAAAGTTAAGGCTCACTCATCTCTATTATTTGAGGTAAAAACTCCTAATCATTTGATGGATTTTATACTTTTGCTTGAGGTTCTTTCAATCTAAGCTTTGGAAGTGATATTCATGTGTTTACATGTATGAGTTTTTGATTTGGTGGACTTATTTGATGAGTGAGCTCATGGTTTTACAAATGGTGTCTATCTAAGGTTTATTTATGATGGAAATTCAGGGGTTTTGAGTTTTATCATGTGATAGTTGGTAAATCAATTTTTTTTCCATTGCTATTGGGTTGATTTGGAGCTAGTTGAAGATATATATTGTTTGTCTTTGTTAGGACATATGTGAATCATGTTAGGAACATATGTCAATATTTTATGTAATTGGCTAACCCTTTGACAAAACGCACTTTACTTGTAATTAGGTAGATCTAGGATGTGTTTAATACTTCAAAGAACAAGGTTTCAAGTTCAAGTATTAAACCCATGCAAGTCTGTCCAAGAAATAAGCGAAGAAGTGCTTGATTTTAAATCTCGATAGCTAGAAGTGGTGGACATGATTATGCGTCATCCAAAGTAGTGGGAAGATGAAAATGTAAAAGGAATTGAGAAATGTTGGAAAATTAATAATTAAAATTGTTAGGATTTGAGTTTGTAGTGTTGGCAAACGATGACAAAAACCAAGTCTCATTGAGTTAGAATGGTGTACTTTCAAGTCCAAGACAAAATAACTCGAGTTCAAGGTGAAAAAAGTGAGATACAATCTGGTCCTCTCGATTGCTATTCGATTGCTCTCTATTGTTGTTCAATTTCTATTCGATTGCTCTCGATCGATCGATAGTCGCATATCAGCAAATGTAAAAAGCCCAAAACTTGACCGTTTCAAGACCAAATCGCGATTTGTTTTTTTCAGTATTTGAAAGGACATTATAAGCTGACCCTAGATGGGGTTTTTAGAGAGAGAAGAGTGCATCTTGTGCCTCCAATTTTAGATCTAGGGTTTTTGTACCCAAAGCTCTCTAAAGTCTTCTACCGGCAATATTCCTTGAAGAATCTCAAGATCCGGTGTTGTAGAAGTTGCTGCATACAAGATCAACTACTGATAGTGATCTGAAACCTTTGAGCTGGATCTCAAAGTCAGAAGTGTGGGTGCTTGTGTGGCGCAAATCCAAGAGAGAAGGAGTCCGTGGATTCGGAACTTGCACGTGGTCGTGTCAATAAGTTACTATTGGAGGTAACAATAGACCTAGGGTTAAATCTGATTGTAAAAACTTCAATTTTCTATAGTGAATTTGTTTTACTGTGATGATAGCTAGGTCAAATCATCCACAGATTTTTACCTAGAAATTGTTGGTTTCATTGGTTTTCTTAGGTCATCATATCATTGTGTTCTTTATTTTCTGCTGCTGTGCATGATATGATTTGTCCTTGTTTAACCTAAATCGCATAATTAACCTAAGTAATCACTTGGGTAATATATTAAGTTAAACAATCCGTTTTAAAGGGTTTAAACAAACAAACAAAAATAATGGTTAAAAGATATTTTAATTTTTAAATAATGGAGTTTTTAAGTCACTTTAAATGAGTAAATGTTAAAATAATATATATAGAAAAATTGGAAATAAAAAAGATAATGACATGGTTGCTGAAGTGACTCAACTGAATCGTAACATTCCAACAAATGCTACGCTTCAGTTTTTAGATATAATATATAAGTAGATAAATAAAAATAAAAATAAAAAACACTAAATTTTTAAGCTATTGCTAAAAATATATGATTACAAATTTCTAATAGACCGACAATCACTATTATAAATTTATTTTTTTTTATTATCAGACATCAACCAACTGTATTTAATATTTATCTAGAATTTGGCCATGGACTAGTGAGCACTGAGCAGTCAACCATGTGGACTGTTGCATTTTTATTTGTGTCTACAGTAGTCTTTTGCTAGAGTTGAGGCTCGAGAGCAACAAATTTTGGCATGGGAGAATTGTTATGGGCCCAAGGCTACGTTGACTATTGAGGGGAGTAAGAGAGAGGTGCGATGCTATATACATGCTTAGCGATCTTCAGACAAATGTTTGGGTTTTATTGGACACAAGTAGGAAATATTCTGTCCAAGTTGGGCCAATCAAATATCACCTCTTCTTCAGCCCAATATGATAAATTACATCTTATTTTCTTTTTCTTCTCTTCTCTTCTCTTAAAAAAAAAAAAAAAAAAAAAATCTTATTTTCTTTGTTCATTTTTCTTTTTTTTGGGAAAGAATTACACCTAATTTTCTGTGTGTAGCATTTTATTTTAAATTGTTAGTACTATCTGTCTATCTTTCTATCTTAAGAAAAAAAAAAAGTCAATAATTTGTCATGGTTAGGGTATCCCTAATTGTAAAACCAAAATACTCTCTACAATAGAGAGTGAAACCAAAAAATAAGTTTCCAATGATCTCCCTAAATCTCAAAATTTTTTTTTCTCAAGAACAATAGCTCACCAAGTCTAATGGGTTACTGTACATTAGCAATTGAATTATTTTTATTAAAAAATTCCAGTAGCTAGTATTATATCAATTCATTTTCTTTCTTCTAGATTTCTTTTTGGTCTCGCGATTTCTTCTCTAGAACAAAGGAAATTTGTTTCTCTCTCTCAAATGTCTCAACAAAGACATATAAGAAAAGAACCAAAAAAATAATATTAATAATTAAAGTCAGAAGCCCTTTTGATCCAATTCTGTTTGCATGCACTTGGTGGTGGGGAGGAGGACAAGCGATGTTGGAACGGATGAGGCAGCGTTAAATGGTGAGCTCCGATCTCCACTGACTTTGTCCTTCTTGTGACTCTTTCTCGAGTTTTGGTTGATCTCCACTTGCCTTTGCAGCGGCGATCTTTCTTTATAAAAAAAATCGATGAAAAATATGATTGTTAAAATATTTGAAAATGATTTTAAAAATATAGCTGTTAGAAATTTAAAAAATATAGTTGTTGGGATTGAATAGAGAAAGATTGAAAAAAGAATATAGAAATGATAAAAAGAGAATGAAGAAATAAGATAGAGAGTCTGTTGGAAAGTGAATTTGAAAAAGTAAGTAGATAAAAAGTAATGTCACTGTTCACTTTCTAAACAGTACAAAATTTTGGAAAATCTGCTGGAGATGCTCTTATTATAGAATAGCTAGAAAAGCAAATCATGCTAATGAATTATTCTTAGTTGCTACTACAATATAAACGCTTGAGATTAATAGGTACAAGTTGTATTTATGCATCTCTTTTTACTTAAAGGGAAAAAAGAAATATCTTAACAAATATCAAATTTGACCAATTTCTCTCAAATGCACTGTGATATCGTATAAAGTCTAAACTCAATGATAGGCTCAAAATGCATCTACGGATACTCAACCATTTAAGAAAAACTAGATATGTATGTCTCTAATTTATATTTACTATTTAGCCTCTGTCTATTTCACTATAAAATATTTGTGGTTTTGAATTGGAAACAGCCTTACACTTGTTTATGTGTTACCAAATTATGATTGGTAGGAGGATTTTTTTTTTTTTTCAAAACAATATAAAAAAAATTTCAAAAAATTGAACTTCAAACTAGTTTTCAGATAATAATTTTTGTATTTTACATGTTTGGCTTCCACTTTTAAGAACAATTTTCAAAATACTAAAAACAAAAAATAATTGTTTTGGAGACTATTTCTATTTCTGAGATTTAAAAAAAAAAAATATTCACAAAAAGTAACGTGTAGAATCTGTAAATTACATTTTTTGTTTATGGATAATCATAGGAGAATAGAGTTCATCATTTTTTTTTTAAATGATAAGTTTCAAATTTGAAGGGTGGGAAATTATTTTTGTGATAAAAATAATCTCCTTAATTTAAGAGATAAAAGAGTTTCAACAAATATGTGATGTCCACTGTTTTCAATTTATTTAGAACTGTGTCATTAAAAACATTTTCTGTATTCTGAAAACACCCCATAACCGTTTTCAAAATTCTGTTCTAAACCAGGAAAATAGGATACAGTTTTTTTTAAAATTGTATTTAGAAAATATTAGCCAAACAATTAGTTCAAGTGTGGGACCCACTATTTTATAGATTACAAAACCAAAAACTTTATTTAAATACTCTTACCAAACAAGCCCTTATGGTTTGCAAATTGTTTGTGGCTAAATAAGATGCTGTCACACTCCCACGCATCAATTAAAATTCCGTGTCAGTTTTGTAAAAAGTAGTGTTTGCTAAAAATGGCAGCTTGAATTGTTAATTGTCCATGCTTGTACTTATAAACATATCAATATACACCTGATGTTTATTTTTACAGAATGTGATAATTACAAATGAGAACAGAATGTGATAATTACAAATATGAAGAGATAATGATAAACTCTAATCTTTTTGTATGGACTACAATCTGGTGTTGGTTGTGATCTTAGCTTTATCATCATGTTTAACCGCTTTGAATTTATGCTTCCATCTCAGTGTATTCACTAACAGAGAAACACGTATGTGTAAAATTAGATAAATGCTCTCATTCTTAAAATTCAGATCACGTCAGTTCACATAATTTAAATTCAAATACTTCTACAGCTATTAGATAAACTTGCAGCAGATTTGATTCTAATTGTTGTACTCTTTGAATTTAAATACCTCATCTTTATCTTCTACGGGGTTGGCAATTCTAGCTAACAGCATCTTAGTCTTCGTCTTTTATCTTTTATCTTTTATCTTCTACTACCTTAGAACCTGTACAGAGGTTGGCAATTCTAGCTAACATCATCTTAGTCTTTCACCATAGATAGATTTGGAGTAATCCAAAAGGATGGTGGATCGATCCTCGCCAAATTTAAATGGTAATATGGCTTAATACTTTGATCATCTAAATTGAAAAATCCAATATCGTGGCCACCATACGAGTCGTCCACATCCATCTCATCCCATCTATCATCCGTGAAATAAATCGAATCTGGTATGCACTCCAAAAGTTCATGGCTGGAGAGTGATATTGACTGATTTCCGCCCAAAAACACAACCTGATCGTTCAAAGATTCAACCTGTTCCCATGTGTTCTGCCTGAAATTCAACCTGTAAACATAAAACAGCTTTGTACGATATGGGCAAATTTCGGAATTATATAGGACGTAGTCCTCATCAACAGCAAGTCCTTCTGCATTAACAAAGTCTCCAATAAACCGTTTGATGAACAAAAAATCAGTGGATGTCTTGACTAAATAAAACTTGGTGAAAGATTATGTATGAAAAAACTATTTCCAACTACTTTCTGTAGTGTGGATGGTTTATCAATGCTCATGATTTTGGTCGGAAAAGCACTCCGAAAATCCCAGACTTCCACTGAAGCATCACTTGCCAAGACGTAAACTTGATCATCATGGCATATAATGTCACTGTATTCAACATCTTGTTGGTATGTGTTGAGAGATCTGACAGCAAGTTCGGTCCACGTTGTGTCTCCTTTCTTACAAAATGCAAGCCTTGAGAGAGAACCACAGATCACCACCACCCCAAAATTGTTGGAACGTGATGGGTCTGCCAACAGCACCACAAATCCCGATCAATGTTTGGGCTGAGGAATTCATTGGGAATCGATGGAAGTTGAATCCGAACTCTAGAGAAGAGATTAAAGAGATGTGGGATGGCTTCATCATCCAGAATTACGAGCCAACCGTGAGAAGAGCCCACACACCAAGCGTCTTCGCCAAATCCTTCGAACGCATTCTTCATCTTGTAAACCTTGTTTTCTGCGAGATTAAAGAAGCAAAGAGTAGTCGAGTCATCTTTTTCGTCGCCAGGAAGCATGAGCCATGGAGTAGTACTAGTACTTTGAGTGCAATGGGATTATGCGGTGGATCTCCAAGAAGAGCAAACAGCGCAGCAGTGAATGATGTCTACCAAGGAAAGCTTTCCTAGGATAAATCCCAACAGTTGATCAGGGAGGTCTGACCTTGACCATGACCATGATGAGTACTTTGGTTTAGTTTCAGCCGTCCCTGCTTTGTCTTCAGTACTTGAAATTCTTCTTCTTTTACTGCCTTCACCCATGTCTGATCCAAGTGCGTCTCGAGATCAACTTAAAGGCAATTATAATATAGTGCCATGCGATCACTGAATTCAAGCTCTACTTGGATTTGGAGAATGTGATTGTTTTGCCGCTAAATCCAACTTCTATTTGGATGAGAGTGTGCTTACCCGATCCTATAAATTTAAATTATTTTTAAAATAATATATATCTTAAAAATTAGATGCGGATAAATTGGAATTAATTGAAACTTTAATAGTTTTATCTAAAGTATAGTGAACTCTTATGAATATTTTATTTGTGAGTTTGAATGGTACTTCTAATTAATTTGAAAGTATCCTTTGTTTGGCAAAACTTGGACCCATAGACTAAGCAAGGCTCATAGGATGCATGGGACCAATCAAACAGAGTTTGAATCTATACTTTCATTATGCAATAATGTGATTGTCTTCAACTTTTGGACGAAGTGGCAATAAGAGTTACACCCTTTTGTGAACAAATTTGTCTGGTTTATGTAGATTTTTGGGGGAGGGGGTGGGGGACTGAAGCATGATTTTATTTTGAGTCTTTTCTGCTTTATCACAGGTTCTACAAGAAGTATTGAGGTGCTTCTATGTTCCTGAAAGTTTATTTAGCAAGGTTTGCATAATCATAGACAATGTGAGCCGTGCAAAGTGCAAGTTTTTTTGAGATGTGATTGCTCTTTTGGAAAACCAGATAGTATTAATATTCTTGGTCTTTTTAAAATGATAATGTTTTTGTTAATTTTTTTTTATTATGCTGTGAGGATATCAAGATTATATAGAGTAGGGGGTGGGACTATATCCTAGCAATATAGTATTTTTTTAGAGTAAACTTCCTGTTTTACAAAGATTTGAAGCACTCATTCTTGGACTTACATGACTATATATGAGCCTCACCACGTACAATCCAAAATCACTTCCAAGTGAGAAACGGGTATTGTATAAGTTCTTTTTCATTAATGTACTTATATCTCTAAATAAATATTGAAGTAAATCTAGTAAATTTGTCTTCCAACTTTTCTCCTCTTCCTAAAGTAAATGTAGAGCTAGGATTTGCTTTACAAAGTCTTTTATTTGTGTTTAGAATATATTGTTCACTATAATATCAACTAGTTAAATAACATGTTTAAGTATTTTAATTTGCAATGAATTCACTATAATATAAATTAGCATTATTGATTAACAAAAAGTCCTATAATTGTGCTATGCGTTGGTAGAAAGTATGTGATATAAGATGAAATTAATTGATTTAGGAGCCATATATGGTTTTTCAGTGAACGAGTGTGTGGTGAGGATGAGGTTGTATGTATTGTATCTATAAGTTGTACACTAATAGACTAGACAGGACTCCATTCTCATGTGCATCTTTTCTCAAGTCTTCAGCTTTCTCAGCTTATGTCATTAATCACTATCCTATCATATGATATCTATACAGTGTCTTGTCATTGTAAAGTCTTATTTGCTTTTTACAGTTGAGTGGTGACATATATAGAAGAGCAAATTACAGTAGTACTGTTGGGAAGATACAGGATCTCAATCCCTGTTGGTGAAATAATTAAGGTACTCTCTCTCTCTCTCTCTCTCTCTCTCTCTCTCTCTCTCTCTCTCTCTCTCTCTCTCTCTCTCTCTCTCTCTCTCTCTAGTTGTGGTGGGTTGTTGAATTGGGGCAAGCAGGTGGCTTGTATGGAGTAATAAGGTGGTTTTAGCTGATATTGGAAATGTTGGCTGTTTTGTGTAATATTGGATGATTCTTGTTGTGTTGTTTTTATTTGATTAATTCATTTAGGCTATTGCTAGTAATGATGTTATAGTTACCAAATGTATTGATAACTTCTCTATGCGTTTAAATTCATTATTTTGTTAGGAACATAGCTGAAAATGAATGATTAAAGATGATTTGTTTCTTAAATTAAAGTGAAATTGTGTAAATAAAATGTGTGTTAACTCTTACTTTGTGCTTTCATGAAATGACATTATAGGTATTTCTTGTAAACCACTTTATAACAATGGATAGGATTTGGATGAAACTCATGAATAAAAGGTCACGAGAATATTTAGATGGAGTCCAATAGTTGTTGAATTTTGCATCTAACCATGCACACCCGGATGGAACGATTTCACGTCTGTGTAAACAATGTGTGCATACAAATTCGTGGCCTATAGATGTCGTACGGGCTCACTTAGTGTCAAAAGGGATTTGTAGGGGTTATAACCCTTGGGTTTTTAATGGGGAATCATCATCTGCACAAACTTCTTCTGAAATTCCTAATAGTCATGTCCAAGAAAACCCGATAGAGTATGCCAATCTTCGTGACATGTTCCCCAAACAAGATATGGCGTCTGGGCCAATGGAAGAAGTCCCTATTGTGCAACAACCCACAGAAGGTCCTGCAGAAGGTCCTAATGAAGATGCACTTCAATTTATGAAATTGCTTGAAGATGCTAATCAACCTTGTTATGAAGGTTGTAAGTATTTTAGCAAATTGTCAGTCATTGTGTATTTGTACTACATGAAGTGTCTTAATGGTTGGACCAACAAATCATTTACCATGTTGCTGCAATTTTTGCTTGATTTTCTTCCTTCAAATGCTAAGTTGCCAAAAGATTTTTATGAGGCTAGGAAGATTATTAGGATTTGAGCTTGAGCTATGAGAAGATTCATGCTTGTCCTAAAGATTTATTTTATATTGGAAGGAGAATGCCAATCTTGAAGCTTGTCCGAACTGTAACTGTTCAAGATGGGAAAGTAACGAGTCTAAAGGTCAACAAAGTACTAAAGCTTCCTCCAAGAAAAAAGAAGAAGAAGAAACCTGCAAAGATCTTACGATAGTTCCCCTTAAAGCCAAGATTGCAACAACTATTTATGTGTAACGTCCTGTCAATTAAAAAAAGAAGAAGAAGAAGAAGAAGAAGAAGAAGAAGAAGAGAGAAGTCAAGATCAGATTTTTGGTTTCCCACGTGCCCCACCTAACCCCACTACCCACCACACAATCACTCCATCTTATCTCCTCTTTGGCTAGCTCACTCTCTGCCTTGCTTTCTTTTCATTTTTTTTTTTTTTTGTTTCTCTCATACGCTCCTCGCTCCTCTCTACTCTCATCCTCTCCACCGGCACTTCCACACCACCACCACCACCATTTCCACCATCATTTTCCGACAAGATCAACAGAAAATTCTTGGGAACCCATAAACACCTTCACATCCTTTTTTTGAGGTAAAAATTTCTCATCTTTTTGGTGGGTTTTGCACTTTTGCTTGAGGTTATTTTTATCTAAACTTTAATAATGATACCCATGTGATTTATGAGCATTGGAAGTGATATTTATGTGTTTTTATGTATGGGTTTTGTATTGGTGGAATTATTTGATGAGTGGGTATATAATTTGTGCTATTGATGACTACTTAAGGTTTATGTATGGTGGAAAATTTAGGGGTTTTAAGTTATAACATGTGAAGGTTGGTAAATTTAATTTTTCCATTGCTATTGTGTTTATTTGGAGTTGGTTGAAGTTCTAAATTTCTTGTCTTGAAGGATATATTGATTTTGCTTTCATGGGTCTCTTAATGATGTACTGTAAATTTTATGGAAGCTAGTCATAATGTTGGAGATGATATTAAATGGGTTAACTTTATAAATTGGAGTTTATGCCTTGTGAATCAATTTGTTGAGAAACTTTGGAAGTGGAATATATTATTATTGATGAGGTTAAATACTAGGCTTGCCTAATTAAGTGATTATTTGGCAATTCCTAAATTGTGGCTGGATGCAATTTCAAGCTCTATGCTTATTGTGATAGGTTTACTTGATATTGTTTAGGTTCTAGCTAATCTCCTTGGAGCTTGGAGAATTAGGATTTTGCGGTTGCGAGGTAAGTAGTTTTTTTAATGGGATTTTTGAAAAATAAACATATTGCATATATGATGTTTTTGGGTTAGACACACTTTTGGAAACTACCTATGGAAATTATATTTTCCTAAAACTATTGTGTCATAACATTAATATATATATATATATATATATATATATATATATATATATATTTATATATATATATATATTTATATGATTATATATGAAAATGCATCATATTTGGTATTGCATTTGGGAAAATGCATGAATTGTTGATATGGAAAAATGAGCATCTTTTATTTAATCTTTGATAAGGAAATCTTGGATGTTATGGTATATTAGAAAATTTAAAGATGCTTATCTTGTCTTGTTATGTGGGAAATTGTTAGAAAATCTTTTGACAAGAATCAAGTTGAAAACCTTACAAACTTTGTGGAAGTTAAATTATTTAAGGTTTTTCTGAAACTAGCTGGTTATAACTATGTATTTGAAAGAAAGTGTATACCTGTGAGTTTTATGTGGTTTTGACACCATGTCATGTGTGATTTCCCAGTGATCACCCGATTTGATTTCCGTAGTCTTTGTGACAATGGAATCAAATCCAAGTCAGTGCCCTTTCACTTTGGATGACGTGTTCTTCCCTGCTGTCCATGGGGGGAAGAGGTTCCTTGATTGTGTGTGGGTGAGGCTGCTGCCCATGGGGCCAAGAGACCACATGCAAGAGAGGTTCTATTTGATGCGCTCTCTCTGCTGCCCATTGGGGGAGAGAAAATGTCACACCCCAAACCCCAAAGGGTCCAAAGCATGAGAAAGACATCTCAAAGTACCTGTAGATTTCTTTCTTTCTTTCCTTTTTGACAATCTAATCCACCAAAAATTATATCAAGTACTAATATCAAGAATTATCATAATAATTCCATTGAATATACTTTCAAAGTAAGTCAGAGCTCTAAGCAATAATTACAAAAACCATTGGCCACAAAAGAATAAAGGTCAGAATAATTAATTACATATCATCAACTTGTCCCATTAATGGGAATAAAGTCACAACCACTATAATACACAAAAGAATGAGTCAAGCCTACTCTAAGATGTACAACATCTAATATCTCCATTACAAAAGTTCAGCCTCTACCAGTAGTTAGTCTAACTACCATTAGCCACCAAAAAGCTGTCTAAAAGATTGTTGTCTACTCTGAAAAGTTTATAAAATAATGGAATGAGACAGAGCCCAGTAAGTAGCATAATTAATGGGGGTGGAGGAAATGCAAGTTTCATCTTCAATAATAATAATATGACAAGAATGATTTAATAATGAAATACAAAATTTCTCAAAGTAAATACCTTGAAACTATACATTATAATCTGTGAGCATCAACAATATAATTTCCAAAGTCATAATATCTAGCATAAAATAAATTATCACAAATCTACCATACTACCACATAGACCGATCAGGGGATCCATCCATTCACAACTGGCATGATATTGTCCTCTCTAGTATGCAGACTCTTGGCCCCATGGACAGCAGCCTTACCCATACCCTCAAGGTTTTTCTCTTCCCCCATGGGCAGCAGAGAGAGCGAGTCAAATAGTACCTCTCTTGCATGTGGTCTCTTGGCCCCATGGGCAACAGCCTCACCCACACACAATTAAGGAACCTCTTCCCCCCATGGGCAGCAGGGAAGAACGCATCATCCAAAGTGAAAGGGCACTGATCTGGATTTGATTCCATTGTCACAAAGACTACGAAAACCAAATCGAGGGTGATCACCGAGAAATCACACATGGCATGGTTTCAAAACCACATAAAGCTCACAGTATACATTTCCTTTCAAATATATAGTTTATAACCAGATAGTTTTAGAAAAACCTTAAATAATCTAACTTCCACAAAGTTTGTAAGGTTTTCAACTTTATTCTTGTCAAAAGATTTTCTAACAATTTCCCACATAACAAGACAAGATAAGCATCTTTAAATTTTCTAATATACCATAAAATCTAAGATTTTCTTATCAAAGATTAAATAAAAGATGCTCATTTTTCCATATCAACAATTCATGCATTTCCCCAAATGCAATACCAAATATGATGCATTTTTCATATATAGTAATATATAGTAGGGTCACAACACAATACTTTTAAGAAAGCATATATCCATATATATCATTTTCCAAAATGTGTTTGACCCAAAAACAACATTTATAAGACATGGTTATTTTCCAAAAATCCCATCAAAAAGCTACTTACCTCGCAACCGCAAAATCCCTAATTCTCCAAGCTCCAAGGAGATTAACTAGAACCTATACAATATCAAGTAAACCTATCACAATAAGTATAGAGCTTGAAATTGCATCTAGTCACAATTTAGGAATTGCCAAATAATCACTTAATTAGGCAAGCCTAGCATCTAACCTCATCAATAATAATATATTCCACTTCCATAGTTTCTCAACAAATTGATCCACAAGGCATAAACTCCAATTATAAAGTTAACCCATTTAATATCATCTCCAACATTTCCATAAAATTTACACCACATCATTAAGAGACCCATGAAAGCAAAAACAATATATCCTCCAAGACAAGAAATTTAGAACTTCAACTAACTCCAAATAAACCCAATGGCAATGGAAAAATTAAATTTACCAACCATCACATGTTATAACTTAAAACCCCTAAGTTTTCCACCATACATAAACCTTAAGTAGTCATCAATAGCACAAAATATATACCCACACATCAAATAATTCCATCAATACTAAACCCATACATAAAAACACATAAATATCACTTCCAATGCTCATAAATCACATGGGTATCATTATTAAAGCTTAGATAAAAATAACCTCAAACAAAAGTGCAAAACCCACCAAAAAGATGAGAAATTTTTACCTCAAAAAAAGGATATGAAGGTATTTATGGGTTCCCAAAAATTTTCCGGTGATCTTGCCGGAAAAATGATGGTGAAAATGGTGATATGGAGGTGCCGACAAGAGAGTTTGAAGGAGAGAAGAGAAGCTGCCAGATGGGGAAATGAAAAAGAAGAAAAAGAAGGAAATAAGAAGAAAGGAGCCGGTCAAAGAGATAAAGGAGAATTGAAAAAGGAGTGATGGGTAGTGGGGTTAGGTGGGGCTTGGCACGTGGGAAACCAAAAATTTGACCTCACATTTTTTTTTTTTTAAACTGACGGGACGTTACAGAAAAACCTTAAGGGTATGGGTGATGCTACTGTCCATGGGGCCAAGAGTCTGCATACCAAAGAGGACAATATCATGCCAGTTGTGAATTGGTGGATCCCCTGACCGGTCTATGTGGTAGTGTGGTATATTTGTGATAATTTACCTTATGTTAGTTATTATGGCTTTGGAAATTATATTGTTGGTGCTCACAGATTATAGTATATAGTTTCAAGATATTTACCTTGAGAAATTTTGTGTTTCATTATTTAATCATTCTTGTTATATTATTATTTTTGAAGATGAAACTTGCATTTCCCCCACCCCCATTAAATATGCTACTTGCTGGGCTCTATCTCATCCCATTATTTTATAAATGTTTCAGAGTAGGCAACAATCTTTTGAGACAGCTTTTTGGTGGCTAATAGTAGTTAGACTAACTAGTGATGGAGGCTAAACTTTTGTAATGGAGATATTAGATGTTGTACATCTTAGAATAGGCTTGACTCATTCTTTTGTATATTATAGTGGTTGTGACTTTATTCCCACTGATGGGACCAGCTGTTAATATGTAATTATTTATTCAGACCTCTATTCTTTTGTGGCCATTGGTCCTTGTAATTATTGCTTAGAGCTCTGATTTACTCTGAGAGTATATTCAATGGAATTATTATGATAATTCTTGATATTGATACTTGATATGATTTTTGTGGATTGAATTGTCAAAAAGGAAGAAAAAAAAATCTACAGGTACCTTGAGATGTATTTCTTATGCTTTGGACTCTTTGGGGTTTGGGGCGTGACATTATGTCTCCTGAAACAGCCAATCATATGAAGTGACATGCCAAAGGTCGTGTGAATGATGGGTTACTAAGGCATCCTGTTGATTCTGAAGCTTGGAAATCATTTGACTTTAAGTACATAGAGTTCTCATCCGAGCCTTGTAATGTGAGGCTTGGATTAGCAGCCAATGGATTCAACCCATATGTAAATATGAGTAGTACTCATAGTACATGGCTTGTCATTTTGATCCCATACAATCTCCCTCCATGGATGTGCATGGAAAGGTCTTCTTTCATGCTGTCATTATTGATTCTCGGTTTAATCTCGCTCGGGAACGATATAGATGTGTACTTACAACCCCTAGTAGAAGAACTAAAGGAGTTATGGGATGTTGGAGTAAGAACGTTTGATGTGTCTTCCAAAATATCATTCCAAATGCATGTTACATTATTGTGAACCATAAATGATTTTCCTACATATAGCGATATCTCAGGTTGGAGTACCAAAGGTGTTTTTGCATGTCCCCCTTGTAACTATGATAGTCAGTCTTGTAGGTTGAAATATGGAAGAAAATTTAGTTACATTGAACATAGGCGATTTTTGGATAGTGATCATAAATTCCGTAAGCAAAAACAATCATTTGATGGGCATGTTGATATGAGATCAGCTCCTATTACGGTATCGAGAGGGGAATCATGTTACAAACAGATGTTGTAGTCGATCATGTGTTTAGAAAGAAAACAGTTAATTTGCCCAATAAAAGAAAAAGAGGGGGAGGAAGTCTTAACTGTGTGGAAGAAGAGAAATATATTTTTCACCTTACCTTATTGGGAGGACCATGTGTTGCGTCACAATCTTGACGTGATGCATATTGAAAAGAATGTAATCTATAATATAATCGACACATTGTTGAACTTGGATGGCAAGACAAAAGATAACTTGAAGGCACGTTAAGACTTAAAGGATATGGGTATAAGAAGTGAACTTCACTTGAAAAATGTTGGGAATGATAAGACACGTATCCCATATGCCTGCTACCATATGAATGCTAGTGAAAAGGATGATTTTCTGCAAGTTTTTAAGGATGTAAGAGTGCCAGATGGGTATTCTTCAAACATTTCACGTTGCGTTAAACTCAAAAAATGCAAGATTAGTGGGATGAAGAGCTATGATAATCACATCTTAATGCAACAACTTTTTCCAATAGCAATACGCGGATCATTGCCCCCCGAAGTGAGTAGGCCTTTAATTGGCTTATCTTGTTTCTTTAGAGAGATATGTTACAAAGTACTAAATGTGGATGAACTTGGGGCTCTTGAGAAGAGAATTGTAATGACATTGTGTGAGTTGGAAAGGATATTCACTCCCTCTTTCTTTACAATGATGGTACATCTAGTCATGCATTTGGCTAGTGAAGCCAAAGTTGCTAGCCCAGTTCATTATCGTTGGATGTATCCCATAGAGAGGTAACATGTATAATAATTTTGTCTATCTAATTAATTGTTTTTCACACCAATTTCCCGTTGTTGATCTTGGGTTTTCCAATAGGTACTTGTTAAGACTTAAGTCTTACGTTCATAATAAAACTTATCCAGAAGGCTCCATTGCAATAAGGTATATAGTAGAGGAATGCTTAGCATTCTGCTCACGCTATTTTAAATCTGTTGAAACTGCATTCAATCGGCCTGTAAGGAATGTCAAGGAATTCATGGGTGTGGTGGTGAGCATTACACTAGATTCAAATTCATGGATCCAAGCACATCGTTATGTGCTATTCAATTGTGAAGAAACCACCCCATTTCACGAGTAAGTAATATGTCATTGCGTATCCTTTCATGGCATTCAAGTACAATATTCTAACTTAACACTAACATGTTTGTCTACATAGTGCACACATAGCGAAGATCAAGGTTGATTTCTCTTTTCATGTAACCGATGATGTTATTCAAAAGCAGCACATGGAGAAATTCTGCGGCTGGTTTAGGAACTATGTAAGTAAAGCATATATATAAAACTTGGTTGTTTATAATAAGTGATGTCAATGTCTATATATAAAACTTGGTTGTAACACTTTAGATAGCATACTTATAATAAATTTCATTGTCTATATTAGGTGATGTTAATGGATGCATCTGAGAAAAAGAAACTCTTTGATAAAGTCATACGACTTGCTCGATATCCAGATAATAAAGCAAAACAGTTCAAGCGTTATGTTATAAATGGTGTGAAGTTTTGCACCAAAGACTCTGAGGCAATTAGGAAAACTCAAAATAGTGGAGTTTGTGTTGTTACTGAAGGTGGTGCTACTTATTATGGTGTATTAATTGATATTATTGAGTTGAATTACTCTGACAAGTATCGATATGTACTATTCAAATGTCAATGGGTTGACGTTATTAGTGGGAGAGGATGCAAAAAAGATGAATTTGGATTTTCTCTTTTCAATTTTTCACAATTGATACACACGGGTGGTCGATTGATTGACGAGCCTTATGTATTAGCATTTCAAGCTTCACAAGTGTTTTACGTGGAAGATGTGAGACATAAAGATTGGGCGGTGATGGTTAAAAGAAAACCTAGGGAGGTGTTTGATGTTGGTATCAATGCTTCACATGATGATGATGATGATGATGATGATGATAATGATGAAGTGGGTACCTACCTTGAGAATGTCCCTTGCAATATAACTACTGATGATACATGTGATGATACAAATGACAACCATGCTTGGGCTCGGGATAATGAAGAAGGAACCATTTATGATACACTGTTGATCAGTGAGGATGAATTGCTTGAACAAGACTTTATCGATGATGAAAAGCTTAGGGATCATGTTTATGAGTCTAATGATGATGGGTCTAGTGATGATGAGTCTTAGAGTTTCAAAACCTCTCTTTGATTAGTTTCTTCTCCTTAAAATTGTTTGAAATTATCTCCCTAGTACTAAACTTTTGAAGCTAGCCAATGCACTGACTTTTGTCCAATGCACTGACTCTTGTCCAACAAAGGTTGTCACTCTTGCTTCTTTTTTTGAAATTTTTTTTATGCTTTTAATATTAAGGTTTATGATGATGTTACAATTTTTTTATGGGATGTTTTAGATATGAAGAGAAAAAGAGTGATTTTAGAAAAAAAAAAAAAAAAGTAAAAAGAAAATATCCCATCTAGTTGCTGAATTGGTTTGAATTATTTTGTGTCACATTACCATTAACTCCAATTTAGAATTCTAGATTTCACCCATATCTTCACCTACTTGTAAGTCATGATTTGAGATATAATTTTGCATATGAACAAAATAGGGATGGGTTTGTTATTGGAGATGGAGCTAGGGTATTGCTCTTAGAAGACCTAGAACATGCTAAGATATATCCGTAAAATTAATTTCTCTAGTTTCCCCAAACGCTCTTGATATTTATATGTTGAGTTTAGTAGCTTAAACTCTTTTATTTTTCCTTTTTGGGTTACTTTTCTTATTTCTTATATGACAGAGAAGAGGTGCAAAAATATATACAGAGTTTCTAGGTGGAAGCTACACTTGTGATGCCTATCACTTGACTGAGCATCATTCTGATGGTAGGTAGTTAGGTCATTCAGATTACTTTGATAATTCTGGTACTTGTGTATTAGCCTCATCTTTTCCTTTTGACTGTTTCTATATATTTTCCCCTCTCTTGTAGTTTTTTGCTGTCAAATAAGCTATCCATCAAAATTAAATATAGCTATTCTTCTATGAGACATAGCAAGCAATATGGATTACTTAAATATCAAATTTATCTAGTTCTTATTATCAAATTTACAATATGAGATTACTTAGTTTGAGTTCTAATTCTTGCAGCTAAGAGTGAACTCTACAAAATCCATGACTAGTCACCTACTAGATGCCTCAAGTGTTGTGGAAGCTGTTGCAATAGTTAAGGTAATTAGTTTCTGCTTTGTTTCTTGCACATTGCTAAGGTAATTCGTTTCTGCTTTGTTTAATTGTTTCTTGCACATTGCTGAAAAACATTCATATGAGATTTGAAAAGATAGAGGCCAATCCAAATCTTTTAGATGGCTTTGGCCTTACAGTCATTAACTGTAGTCTATAAGGAGAGCCTATGTGGCTTGAGGTGCTTGCATCGAACAGAGGGTTGTACTGAAGAGGAAGTTCCATGTTTCTTCCCTTTTTTGTTCTTCTTTTTTTTAGTTATTTATTTATTTATTTTTGCTCAGATTATTGATGAGATATTGATCTCACTGTATTATTATTTTTGCCAGGTTGAAGCAAAAAGTTGCAGAATGAGTGACCACTACTAAGTATACTATTACCAGCAGGCGTGGAGTTGGGACTACTGGTTCTTCTTGCAAAAGTGTTGAAGGATTTGTTTAAATACTTTGGAACTTTGATAATGGTTATAGACAATGTTATATGTATTTGATAATATATTTTTATGTTAATATTACGTTAGTTTGGAGACATTTGTGGTGTTGTTGATTAGTTGCATTTGTGGTATTGTGTTAGTAGAGTTAAAACTATTACAGGTTCTTTGTAACAGGTTTGTAAAAAAAAAATAGTGGTTTTAATACTTGTTGGAAAAAAAAAAAGAAACCTATAGCGGTGGTCAAAAAACGCTGCTAAAGGTGCATATATTATGATTTAAATGAAGCCATATAGCGGCTTTTTTTCCCCTCTGCTAAAAGGTTTACACATATAGCGGCGTTTTTCCCTGCCGCTAAAAGTGCAATGAGTCCGTTTTAATTGGTTCTTTATAGCGGCGCCTTTTGCCTACCGCTAAAGGTGTACACCAATAGTGGTGGGCATAACCCACCGCTAAAAGTCAGTTTACACCAATTCTGACAACATATGGCAGCGGTGCAAGGTTGGCAGGAGGAACTGCTGCAATAGCCCTTACTGCAATAGGCCAAATGGTCCTTTAGTGGCGGTTTTTTAGGCTTTTGCGGTGGTTTTGGCCCGCTGCAATAGTCCTGTTTTTTTTGTAGTGGTTTTTTGATATTTGTGAATGGTGGCATTAGTATTTGTGAGATCTCTTGGTAGTGTCTTGGCTTTGTATTTGGTATTTGTGAACCTTTAATTCATTGTTTTGTATGGTTGAGAGTGCTAGTTGGGTGTATTTGGATTTATGTTTATGTTTATGTTATTGTTAGTTTATTTAAGTGTTATCTTAGAAAACAATTGTAAATGCTATATACATATAACCATTTTAGAGGTTATTTATTTATTTATTATATAAAATTACTATATAATAAAAAGCACACTAGATATTAAGAACCTAGTTAAGCATCTCTTACATTTATATTCGGTATATTTGACTTGTAAAAAGCATAATTATTTCAAATATTGATAGAATAATTTTTTAATAGTTTCTTATATCTATTTGAAATTTATAAAAAAAAAAAGAAAAAGGTTGTTTTCAGTTTCTAATTTTCAAAAGTCAATGAAAATACGCATTTAATTTAATGAATCTATCTCATTTAATGAGTTAGCATTAAAGTTCAAATCTTAGTAATAACATATTTTAGTATTTTTTATTTTTTTCTTCAAAAAACTATTTTTTTTTTCAACTAACCAAACATGTTTTGCATTTCAAAAATACAAGAAAATTGTTTTTTCTTTATATTCCCAAAAACAAGTTTTTGAAAATAGAAAATAAAAACTGTTACCAAACATAACCTAAGCTTTTTCAAAAAGTCAAGAAAAAATCATTTTCAAAATACCCAATTTCTCAAAAAAAAAAAAAAAATGAAAACTCTTTTCTAGAAGTCCTCATCTTTTTAAAGGTCCTATACCCCTTTCGAAAATTCCTTTCTTTTTTCTTTTTTTTTCAAAAATATTGACATAATGACCCCCTTTTAAAAAAAAAAAAATTAAAAAAATTTCCCCCATGTGTCGAAAAGTTTTCAAAAAAAAAAAAAAAAAAATCCCTTTCAAACACCATGGCAAATTTTTTTTTTTTTCAAAAGAGAAGCCTTTTCAAAAACAAACTCATACTACGTTGTGAAGATACCTCTTTCAAAAAAATTCTTTTTCAAAAAAAAGTATGGCCATACCCATTTTTCAAAAAAAAAAAAAAAGAGAACTTTTTAAAATAATAAAAAAGAAAACAGTGTCAAGTTTTTAAAATTACTGTTATAATGCCCATCTTAAAAATAAAAACCTCCTCAATACCATGTTTTTCCAAAAAAAAAAAAAAAAAAAATCAAAACTCTTTTTATCCCCATTTTCCAAAAAGGGGTGATACATTTTTCAAAAATGCATGCATCATTTTGCATTTCCTTTTTTTTTTCTTTTCTTTTTTTAAAAATTCCATGGCATGACCATTTTTCAACCATCTTTTTTAAAAGCATACATTTCCTTATTTAAATGCATTTCAAGTATTATAATAAGTACATATGTAACAATATTTGTTTAAGGTAAACAATATTCCCACAGCAAATTTTGATTCTTAAACTTCATTTTTTCTCATATGATAGATAAAAAATTATAAATTGAGTTGAGAAAAATTAATTTACCTATATGTTTGAACTTATGCTTAAACATACATACAAAGAGAAAATAAAAAACGTAACTATAAGTGCTTCAATGGAATGGATTGATACCTTAATTCAATTCTACTTTTTTTTTTTTTTCAAAAAAAAAATTTATTAACATATATTAACTATAAAGTATCAAATTGATTAACAAAGTATAAAATAGAATAATGATAACGATTTGAGATTAAGGATTTTTATTCAGATTTCTTACTTACTCCACTTAGAGAAAAGATGAAATCAAAATAAATTTTTTTTGAGATTAATATTTTTATTCATATACCTTACTTTCTCTGCTTAAGAGAACAAAAAAAAAAAGAAAAAAAAAGAAAAAAAAAAGAAAAAAAAAAAAAAGATGATGAAATCCACATAAATCAATGTGGCATGGCTTGGCTTTAAAAACAATTCCAAGGGTCATAAACCGACATTTCCAAAATACCTCGGGATTCATTATTAGGGAAGAAGCTACTACAACGATATTTCTACAAAAGGAAAGAAGCTATTACTACAATAACACTGATGTCTACAATTAAAATGCTGTTTTTCCTACCTTTTATTTTAATTTGACAACAAAACTTGACAAAGCCCCTTTTATCAAAGATAAAAATTGATATCACCATCTAACTCAAGTGACCTATTTTTTTGGTCATTGAAATAGTCATGAATCCTTAATAGAGAAAATAATTTTTTTTTTTTTTGATAATTACATGAAATATTCATTTAACTGAAAACAGAGGTACAACTGAGAGAGCATACAACAACTGGGAGGAAAAACAACAACAACTACACCCCACTCTCCCCAATGAACCCGAGAGCCCAGCACTTAACTTGTGTTTGCATATTAAAGTTTTGAGTTTTCTTTTTAAAAGCCCTCTCTGTGGGCATAAAGGGGAATTGGTGGGCTCATTGAAAGGAGAGGGATTATTTGTGGGAAACGGGCTGGGTGAAAATTAGGCCTCATATGCCAACAATGGAGAGCCCAAAACTGGGGTCTTGACAATTACATTCTTACCCTTCACAGAAGACCCTTGGGAATCACGGGAGTGCACAGTTGAGGAGGGCATTGGGCTCAAGGTATTGTTGGAGCTTGTGTGATTTGACAGAGCTATTGAGTGCACATGCTCCGGACCCAACCACGCCTGACTAGCAACCACCGGAATCTGAACACCAGTGACTTCCTTCAATCTTTCCTCCTCCGACCCACCATAGCTAGCAACTCTATGATTCTCAAAAACCTCCATGAAACCATTGCTTTTTCTAGTCCAGCCCCCAAAATACCTGAGACAATCGGTCTCACCAAGACCCAGAACACCACAAATAAAACAAAAGAGAAGAAGTCGCTCCATTTGAAACCCAGACTTGAACCTAACCTGGAAAGCCATTATTCCCATATCTACAAACGTTTGATCAGAACCCATCATCCAAGCAGTTCTATGAGAGAACTTGAAGGCTTGCGCGCACACCACGTGAAGTCCGATCGCGTGGTTGAGATGGAGAAAACTTCAAACACTTCTGCAAAGAGTTGTAGATGCTTAAAACCCCCAGTGAAAGAGGGAGAGAAGACTTGTACTAGGCAAGAGGGAAAAAGCTCCTACTGAGGGAGAGAGAGAAACTTTCTCTCTCCTACAAGCCGTAGGAGAGAGAAAGAGCAAATAGAGAAAATAAAATTAGCAAATACAAGATATAGTCTAATTTAATATTCACAAACATATATGTTTTTTTCAAATGGAAATTAGAAACTATTAAAAAATTATTCAATCAATATTTGAATTAATTACATTTTTACAAGTCAAATATATTGAATATATATGTAAGAGATGCTTAACTTGGTTCTTAATAACTAGTTTTTTATTTATTTAATTTCCTTTTATAATAATTATAAATAAAACTCTAGAAAGGTTATAGGTATATAGCATTTAGAATTATTTTCTAAGATAACATTTAAATAAACTAAGAATAACATAAACATAAACATAAATCCTAAATACACCTTAATATCTCTCTCACAGATACAAACCAATGAACCTAAGGTTCACAAATACCAATTACAAAGCAAAAACCAACAAAGCCACAACACTACCTAGATGAAATTATACTCGTTAAGCTTTTGAATCCTCATAATTTTCCATTTTAAATCCTCATTTTATTTATTTATTTATCTTTATTATAAAACATTTTGCTAATTAAAAGTTTAAAACTACTGGAATTAAAATTTATTAGATGCACTTAATATGTCCTATTAAAACTTTAAGTCACTACTTTGATTTAAAAATAAAAATTCAATTAGAACTCAATAATTCCACATTTGATATCTCCGATTCCAAGTAAAACTTTAAAAAATACTTGAATTAAATAAAAAAATTTCTCCAATTAAAATTCTAAAAGAAAAGATCTTTCTTATGGTAAACACTTCTACCAAATATTATGCAAATTTCTCATACTACATCACATGACACTTACTGGATCTGTAAATTGTTAGCTAATTCCATGACAAATATGGATGTAAATTCTTAAATTTGTTTTTGATGTATTTCAATTCTTGAAATGAGGTGTTCTTTATATTGGGGTCAAGAGCTCTCAAGCCGAAGATTAAAAGATATATGCTAAAAACTTTCGGTGGAGCGAAAATCAATGTGTTATTGAAGTGTCATGCGATATCAGCTTTTGAAAGTTGGGGATAGCAAGTTCGCTGAACATTTTGAGGACAAGGTGTCCTCCAAAAATGACAAAACTTGAAAGAAATCAGTTACGTTTTCACTATTGTGTCATACCTTGACCTATCTATTTAAGCCTCATTGTCCACCATAAAATTCTCTATTGAAGGGTTAGAGAGCTGAGGAAAACTTAAGAGCAAAAACTCATTTTTCTCTAACTTCTCTCTCTACATAAGTACTACATACTTTTAGAAGAGATTTAAACCATCATTTCCCTCACCTACCTTTAGAGTTGTGAGAGTTGGGCGGTGTTAAGGAAACCACTAGAGCTTGCCCAATTGCAGTCAATGAGCCTTGAGGGTGCAACCGAGCTTGGTTATGGGATCTGGGATTCTATTGGAAGACAAGACTCCAAGAATTTCATTACTAGTAGAAGCTTGGAAGGCTTGAGTACAATGGGTGACTTATGCACTGAGGGTTCTTTTATATTCATGTACTGCAATTTATTCTTTTAGTAGATAATTCGGTGGTCTAGCTGTGGAGAGATTTTAACACTTTTCCTCTTCTTAAACTTAGAGAGTTTTTACTCTGATTGCTTCTCTTTAGTTATTGCCCTTTACATTTATTGCATTGCTCAATTATGTAAATTTCACATTAATTGTTAATTAGCCTTAATTAATTCAACCTAATTAAAATTTGGGGTCTAAATCATTTTTTTTTTCTCCAGAGAATTTCAACTTATGGCATCCGCTCCTGATAATAGCTCTTTATTATCAGACCAAGACATCAATTAGTTTTTGATGTAGGCTGGGATTGAATTCCAGATCTTTTATTCAATTATCAGAAACTTTACCAATTGAGCAAACTAAAATTTACGGGTCTAAATCAATTCCTAATTATTTAGACATTGCACTTCCACTATTCATAATCTAAATTGGATTTGGATTCTAAATCGTTGATCAAGTCGGAGTTACATATGGGTTCCAGTAAAAGCATTGTATATACCAATAACCCATTACAAGAGAGAGAGAGAGATCTCGGCAAATAGAAGAGATCTAACACCATTACAGTGTTCAATGACAGCATCCAAGTCATATCAAAATGAAACCAAAATTTCCGGACCCAACCAACACAGTAACCCACGTGGCAAATAAACGAAGCCAGGCTATAACACCTCCGCCACAACAACAATCAAATTTAACTACCCATCTCGCAATCAAATTCAAAATCTTCAGTTGTTTCACATCCGCTAACTTCACTTGCTTCTCTATGAAATCCTCCGCCACTTCCTCCAAACATCTATATGCCGATTAAAAAAATATATATATATCAATTACAAATATTCTACAAATTTTAAAAATATCATTTTTTTTTTTTAAAAATTTGATTTTGTGAAATACTTGTCAATAGGCGCTAAGATGTTCCGAGAGGACATAATCACCAGTCACCACTTGAATCCCTCTTGTGAAAAATGATAACCTTGATTTTCTTAAGCAATTTGTACCCAGACTACCTAGGAGCTTTGCTTGTGATAATCAAATACACCTTCAAGCTCTAAAAGTAACATAAAAGGCTATTAAAACTGAATTTAGGTAGATATATTTACATTTTTCAAACTACAGGTGGATACATTAAATTGACCCAAACTTCTAGTGAGTAAAGTGAAATTAACACATAAATTAGGATTAATTTATCACTTAAGATATTTACAATCCCATTCATTAACTTCGGATTCACATATTATCCATGAAACCTTTATTTATACTTAATAAAAGGAGAAACAAATGGAGAGAAATAAGCTTTATAACTGAGTACAATCTTTGCAATATAAGGGGGTGTTTGGTAGTGTATTTTCAATATGAGTTTTCAGTATTTAAACAATATTACACGTATTTTCACACATTTTCATCCACACGTATTTCAAAAAAATACAAACAAGAATAACATTACCAAACAGGCCCTAAGAATCCCTAATCACCTCTCTTCATCCATTACTATGAAAGAGGAGGGATGCTTTGCTCATTCCTAAAGAAATTAGCAGAATCAACCAGAGTCTTCACATCCACCAACCTCTTGAAGTTGTTTTTAAAATATTTAGTACCCCATATGCTTGCCTGGCTATAATTTGTGTTGCCTTCATTATTTGTACCGAGGTCTCTATAATTTAGATACGCTTCTCTTGGAGATTGGGAAACATAGGGAGCCATGTAATCGTAAAGCCTTCTTATCCAATTTACATACTTTTCAGATGCCGCATTCTCCTCTTCTGACCAAGACACCAGGTGCTGGATTTTGTAGATGTTGCCAGCTCTGTGTGGAAAAGGAATTGAAGACTCTGAAATCTCACTCATTCTCCCTCCATAAGGAGTCAGGATCAACATAGCTGAGGCAGCCTCTTTTTCATAAAATCTTTGCCAAATTCCTTCCAACCCAATTTCAGGAATGGGATTCTTCACATAGTCAGATTTTCCTTTAAAATAGAGAATTGATGGACCCCTGGTTAGCAAAATATCTGGGGATTGCTCACTTGAGAATCCAGCAAAGTAGACCATAGATTGAATCCAGCTTATTTCTGTACAATCTTCACTCACCAAACCCAGCTCAGGGAAGCTCTCTTGCATCAATGGAAGGAGCTTATCCTTCCCTCCTAGGTACAAGGAATTGAACGAAGCTTGCACTGTCCTGTTCCCGTCTTGGCTAGAATTTACACCTGTTAAGACTACCCGAATGAAGAGGTCTGTATCAAACTTGTCTGCAACATACTGCCACCGATGAAGAATTTTGGTTGCATTTTGTTCCAAGTTCCTTTTGACTGTGAACACAGTCACATTTGATGGAACGGGAACCAGCTGGATTTTCCAGGCAACAATGACTCCAAAACTACCACCTCCTCCTCCTTGAATGGCCCAAAAAAGATCTTCTCCCATTGATTTTCTGTCAAGGAATCTACCATTGACATCAATCAAATGTGCATCAAGAACATTATCAGCAGCAAGGCCATATTTGCGCATCATTGTGCCATACCCTCCCCCACTGAAGTGTCCACCAACACCCATAGTACGGCAAAGTCCAGCTGGAAAGCCAAGAGTTCTACTCTTATTGGCAATCCAATAGTATACTTCACCCACAGTTGCACCAGATTGAACCCAGGCAAAGCTATTTTCTATATCAACAGAGATGTTCCTAAGATTTATCAGATCAAGAAGGACAAATGGAACAGGAGAAACATAAGATAGACCCTCGTAATCATGTCCACCACTTCTGACCCTTACTTGCAATCCATGTTTTAGGGAACAATTAAGTGTTGCTTGAATGTGAGAAATCAACAATGGTGTCACAATAACTTGAGGTTTCGGGGTGGAAGGTGTTGAGAATCTAGTGTTTCTGATGTCGAATTTCAGGACTGCTGAATATGAAGAGTTGGATGAGGTGTAACTTAGTTTAGAAATACTGTCATTTCCAGAATGAAGGGTCAGGCACTGAAGAAAGTTTTCATCAATAGAAGCTGAAGTTTCCAATAAAAATGAGAAAAGAAGAGCAAAAACATGCGAAGACACTGATAACTTCATTTTTGTTTGTTCATAGAGATTATAACTTAGAGCTTCCTTATTTATAGAGTTTAGGAGGTCGCTTGAAAAAAAAAATTTATGTAGTGTTGGATATTTTTACAAAAATATCATATTTTATTTTAATATTCATTTATGTGAATTGAGGAAATCAATTATCCCTTAATGTTAGATACGTTGATTGCTAAATTTTGAAATTCAAATATAATTCAAAATTTGAATAGCTATTGTTAATGGTTTTAGTTGGGAAATTTTTTGAAAATTAATGTGATTTTTAATACCATATATTGCCAGCTTTTAGTATACTTTCCTTTATAAACTTTTGCTTTAAGACGTTTCTTTTAATATATTTAATAGTAACGTTATAGATGGAAAGTATCAGAAAATTATTCAACCATATATTTATATAATTTTCCATTGATGGTTTATAGCATTACAACTTGCTTTCTATTCTTGGTTGTAATTATTGTGTATAGTCAAAGTTTCAAAGGAAAACATCAATTGATACCTGAAGATTAGCCACCTTATGGGCTATTAATCTTCAATAGCATTTGAATCCATTTAATTGTTTTCAATGTATAGATTTTGGCAAAGACAAGTTCATGTCCGGTTTTTATATTATATTATACTAGCATTTAACCCACGCAATGCGCGGGATCATTTTATGAATTAGAAAATAATCAACTTAATATAACAATACATTAAAATTCAAAATTTGTCAAGGGCATGTTGTATAGCCCCTCATTTGTCCTACTTGCAGGAATGCTATCTATAAAATACAATATCACTCCATTTAAAATCAACTCCAATTATCTTTTATAGAATTTAAAATATATATGAGAAATGATATGTCTACAACATTTTTACAACAAATCTTAAGTGGCAAGTTGTTACTAGTTGTTATTGTTGGGGCAAAAAAGTAATCTTAGCATTAGTTTGAAATTTGAACCAATAACAACTAGCCACCTGTGATTTGTTGTAAAAATGTTGTAGACGTAGCATCTCTCAATATATATATATATATATATATATATATATATATATATATCATTGAAAGTTCAAAAACGTGTAAAAACACCTTTGAACGTTTAGACCCCCAATTTACAACTTAACCAATTCAAGCAATATGACAAACAACAAGTGTGCGGAAACTTAACATAAGCTATAATATGATATTGGTTAAAAACTATCTAAGCCATAACAAAATAAAATCCACAGCAGATAATAAAAAGGCAAAGATAGAGAGGAAGGAAGATGCAAACACAAAGACAACACGCGATGTGTTATCGAAGAGGAAACCGAAGCCCTCGGCGTAAAACCTCTCCGCCGCCCTCCAAGCGGTCAATAATCCACTAGAAAATGTAGTTGGGATACAAGGACAGCAATAGACCCTCCAAGCCTAATCTACCCAGTGCACCTAAGCCCTCCAAGCTTCTTGCTCCAACGAGGTTGCGCCGAACCTTTTTCTTTTCTAGCTTTCCGGATTCCGCTACTAGACCATAGCATCAACCAATGAAGATTGGTTCCTTCCTAACTGCTTCCCAGAAATCCAAACAACTGTCTCACAGTGATGATGATGGTGAGAACCAGGTCTGGTATAATGCCTCTCAAGGATTTGACAATGGAGAGGAAGAGAGTTGAGGAATTTGGAGAGACTCTAAGGTATAGATTGTGGGTGAATCAATCTTGTTTTTCTTTAGGGTTTCTCTCTCAAAATTCTCTCTGGAAGCTCTCTATCAATCGTGGGTAAAAGGGGTATTTATAGTGGAGTGGGAGAGGAATGTGAAACGTCAGGTTTTACAAAACAGGGGTGGCTCGCGGCTTGACCTCGCGGCTTGACCAAGTCGCGAGATCCAGTCGCGAGATAACCGTATGGCCAGTTGTCCTGTTTTGTCCTGTAGTGCTCCAGCTGGCATGACTGTTCACCTTCCAGCATGCTTGGCACGTGTGCTGCGTCTGGCGGCTTGCAGCCGCGAGTCACCCGCGAGTCCCAGCCGTGAGTCTCTGTTTTCTTGCACACTCTTGAGCAAACTTCACTCTATCTCACTCACTACCCTTACATCAAACCCACCTAAATACAGGGTTACTAAATGCTGAATTACAAGCAAATTTGGCACAGAATAAAGCCAATTAGGTGGTTGAATAAATTCAACCTTACAATCTCCCCCTTTGGCTATTCCGTGACAAAACCCTAAAACAGACTCTAGACTTAACATGTGAGTTGGGAACAGTTGAACATAACTCACTCACACCTAACTCTAGAAACTGTGAAGCACTTGAATCATATGAACATAATACTCCTGAAACACAACAATACACCATGATCATTGTAAGCAGAAAATTATAAAATGCATATGAGACAGGCAATATGTGATCAAGCAAAGATGGAGTTAAGAAACAAGCCATGGCTTGATCAACCAAGTGAACACCACAAGGTAGTGATCACAGTGCTCATTCACACTTGGAATGAACACAAGGACATACAAGTTAACAAGCACAAGGCAAGACACTTGTATGTTCAACACTCAACCAATGCATAACACACAAGGTATATGCATCTAGGAACAATCCTACAAGGGCACAAGAGTGACAGTACAAATATCAAAATGCAGAACATTTAGATCAAAGTACTGATTTCAACATAGCATAAAGGCTGCAATTAGCAAGGTACAAACCATAAAGCCTACAAACTATGCATAAAACATAAACCCTAAAAGCTTACAAAAGCACATGGGTACAGAAAACAAAACATCCTGAATAACATCATCAAAATATGTTAAAGTTTAAACCAAGAGTATAGATAAGAGTTAGAAACAACATACACCAATACACAGTGTATCAAACACATAAAAACACTAAGAGTACTCAAAACATAAACATATATAACCAAAGTCTTTGAAATTGACAACTCCCCCTTAGGTAGACACTCCCCCTCTGATCATGCCTATCACTCCCCCTTTTTGTCATGGAATAGGCTATTCATCCTCTTCCAGCTTTCTCTGAATTTGATCCAACTGAGTTTGAAGAGAAGTAAACTTCATATCCCACCGAGTGCTTTGATGGTGTAGAGAAGCTGTGAGTCCAGACATCTTTGTATTCAGCTCGTGGACAGAGGATACAATGTGATCAAGTTTCTCATCTATGGAGAGAGTGCTGAAATGAGATCCACTGTGAGAAGCAGAAGTTTCTGGTTTGGCTCTCTTCCGACTATGTCCAATGCTTGCATTGAATGTGCGCATGTTAATTGGTCTTGGTTTTGCGATAGGAGATTCTTCTGCCGTTGGATAAATTCCCTTGAGCTTCAAGATCCGTGTAATGAGACTGCAGAAGGGAACGCATATCCGAGACTCATTTCGAAGAACCGTTTTGCGCAAAACATGAAAGATATGCGCACAGATGTCTATTTCCACATCAGAGATTAGATCATGAAGAAACAAAGCACGTCCGAGGTTCATATACCCAATGCTTGATAAGGGGTACAAATTGTGAAACATCACAATTGTAAGTACTCTCAGTTTTGGAGACAGAGAGGAAACACTGATGGATTTCCTATTGGGTGAGAATTCCAAATCTTGACCAAGACTTTCTTTGAGAAGCTCCTCATCAGGACATACATCATCATAAACCAGTGAATGTCGGATAATTGGTCTGTTGATGTGAAGTATTTCTGCCAGATATGCAGGAGAGACAGAAAAGCTCTTTTTCCGAACCCAGCACTTAAGTTCATCTCCTTCCACAATTGCGTTGGCATAAAATTCTTTTACCAAATCTTCATACGCGTCATCCAGATCAGAGAGAAGGTAATTCCAATCCTTGTGAGCAAACCATATCGGAATGTCAGTGTCATGAAGGGAGGGCTGATCCACAGCTCTTTCTAGTAATGGTGTGGCATGTAGAAAGTAATTTGCATAAGACTGATAGGCTGCATATGATCTGAACTTGTTGGGATCGAAACTCTTTGATGAAGAGCGAGTCCCTTTTGATTGAGGAGGGTAATCATCAACATCAATTACTGGTTCCTTCCCTTTGGAACTACCTCCTTTCACAGCAGCTTTCTTGAATGGAGACATAACTAGTCTGCATTATGAATAAGAGGAATGACACAACACAATCCAACAAACTTTATTAGCAGTGGGTTAGCTGAAATTTAGGGACAACGAAGAAACCCTAATAGCTGGATGAAAAAATCCAGAAAATATCAATGAGGGACACGAATGGCCCAAATTGAACTACACAGTAGAGGGAGTCAAAATAAAACCACACAATCATCTGAAACAGGACCCACATTCAACAACACATCAACAGGATACTGCACAGGATCAATTAGAAACACCACATCAACAGCAGAGCAGACACAAATAGCTAACCCTAGCTAAGCACAAGATGATGAACAAGACCAACAGTAAAAATAGCTCAAAATAGACACAAAAATTTCCATAAACTAAGCATGGACAAAGAGTGATAGCAGAGCGAAAAACCCATCTCAAAAACAGAAAGAAATACGAATAAACCAGAGGGAAAACTATAATAACAAGAAGAACTGAGTTCAAGACAGAAAATTCCATACCTGTTACTTGATGGTTTTGAGCTGAAAAGAGGCAACCAATGGAGATTGAAAATGGAGGTATGGTGTGAATGGGTAAGAGCAGATGAGAAAGACAATGCACAGTTCACAAAAAGATCGAGGGAAAAACAAAAAGTTTAAACACAACTATCCCTGTTTTCCAAAACACACGATTTTCGCGACTTGGTTAAGTTGCCACACAGTCGCCAGATCAAGCCGCCAAAACACTTAAGGACAAAAATTTGAAAAATTTTTCTAAGTGTTTTTCGCGACTGGAAGGTCTACCCGCGAATGAGTCGCGAGCTGAGCCGCGAAAATCTCTGAATAACCTCGCGACTGGACCTTTCACTCGCGAACAAGTCGCCAAAAATGACCAGCGAAGATGCGACTGAGGCTCGCGACTTGACATACCCGCGACTGAGCCGCCAAAACAGGGCAAAACTGGAGTTTTGAAAATTTCAGATTTTTCAACCAAAATACTTTCCAAAAACACCTAAAACACTCAAAAATCTTTTTGTGCTTGATTTAACAAAGATTGAGCATGTGAAAACACATTTTATCAAGTACAATCACACAAATGAATATGGCATTTATTGAACATAAACTTGTGTGTTGTGTGTGAATATCAACAATGAGATAGTCCTTAGTCTAATGTGAAGCTTCAATGATCAATTCAACCAAGACATACACAATTAGCACTAGATTATGTGACCCATCTCAATTATAGAAGTATGTATATATGACCTCCCACAAAAACTTGATAATATGACTTGGAGCTTTACATTTGACTCCACTATTAATCAACATTTGATCTTTTTGATCTTTTGAGGCAATCACCTCTCATTGTGAGAGTGATAGTTGACATTTCCTTTTGATGAACAAGCCTTTGGCTTTTTGAATAAAACATTTCTCTTTAATTTTTGGTCGCTTTCCCTTTTTCCTAGTCGAATACTAGTATGTGCGACAGGCTTTTGCAGCTCAATATCTCGTTTCATTTGGAGATTTACATTTGGTGAGCTCTTTTTAGCAAAAACAAAAATAAAGAGTGGGAAGATATATAGACACAAGTCTATGCAAGTCTCAAGATCAACAACACCATTCACTAATCATTCATGACAAGTTTGAAGATCTATTTACAACAATCACAAAGATTTTAAAATTTCTCCCACATAGATATGAGTGCATGAAGACAAGCAATGCTCGAAAATGCACAAAACCATTTGCACAAAGGTACAAGGCAAAACAAGTTTTGAGACAAAAACTCAACAAAGTCAATCAAGCTTTTAGATTTTCTAATTTTTATGTGTATTTTTGGATTTTTGACATAAAAGAAGAAAATGATTGAACAAACAAAGAAAGAAGCAACCGTATTCACAAATGGACAAACAAACAAAAATGTTGCACAAAGAGTTAACAGAGAAGTGTGTGCCCCAACACAAACAAACTTATCATATTATAAATATGTGAAGCACACAACACACAAGAGAGTCAAGGAATTGTACCAACACCAATGGTCTTACGGAGTGATTCAAACCGTGGACCATCAAGAGGCTTGGTGAAGATGTCCGCCTTTTGATTATCGGTGTGTATGAACTTAAGACACACAACTCTTTCCTCTACCAAATCCCGAATGAAATGGTAACGTATCTCTATGTGCTTAGATTTTGAATGCTGGACAGGATTCTTGGAAAGATTGATGGCACTGGTGTTGTCACAGAAGACACACATCGTTTCTTGAGGAATTCCATAGTCATGAAGTAATTTCTTCATCCAAAGAAGCTGAGTGCAGCAACTTCCAGCAGCGATGTATTCAGCTTCTGCAGTAGATAGAGACACTGAATTCTGCTTCTTGCTCATCCATGAGACAAGATTGTTACCAAGGTAGAAACAGCCGCCTGAAGTACTTTTCCGATCGTCTACACTGCCAGCCCAGTCAGCATCTGAATACCCAGCAAGACAAGCATTTGAGTCTTTTGAATACCACAGACCATAGTTTGCAGTACCATTCACATATCGAATGATTCGTTTAGCAGCAGTCAGATGAGATTCCTTTGGATTAGCTTGGTACCTGGCACAAACGCCAACACTGAAAGCAATGTCTGGTCTACTGGCTGTAAGATAGAGCAAACTCCCTATGATGCTCCTATACAATGTAGGACTTACTTCGACTCCAGACAAATCAACATTCAGTTTAGTGGATGAGCTCATGGGAGTGGAGGCATGTTTTTTTTGAGTCTAGTCCAAACTTCTTGACAATGTTTCTGGCATACTTCTCCTGAGATACAAATATACCCTCCTTCAGTTGTTTGACTTGAAGGCCCAAGAAAAATGTGAGTTCCCCCACCATACTCATCTCAAACTCCTTCTTCATCTCCTTAGAAAATTCAGTAGCACGATCTTCGATAGTTGCCCCAAACACTATGTCATCAACATAGACTTGTGCCACAAGGAGATAATCTTCATCATTTTTGACAAACAGAGTTCGGTCGGCATATCCTCTTTTGAAACCTCTATCTAGAAGATAATGTGTAAGACGATCATACCAGGCTCTAGGCGCTTGTTTTAAGCCATAAAGGGCTTTCTTCAATCTTAATACATGATCTGGAAAATGAGGATCCTCAAATCCTTTTGGTTGCTCAACAAATACTTCTTCATTTAGATATCCATTCAGAAACGCGCACTTTACATCCATTTGATAAAGTTTGAAATTCAAAGTGCACGCAATGGACATTAGGATTCGAATGGATTCGAGTCTTGCCACCGGAGCGAAAGATTCATCAAAATCTACTCCTTCTACTTGAGTGTATCCTTGAGCTACTAATCGAGATTTGTTTCGAATTATCTCTCCCTCTTCATCAGTTTTGTTTTTAAAAATCCATTTTGTGCCTATAACATGAACGTTCTCAGGCCTTGGAGCAAGTTCCCACACATCATTCCTCACAAACTGATTCAGCTCTTCATGCATTGACTCAACCCAATTCTCATCTCGAAGAGCCTCTTCAACCCTTTTTGGTTCAAACTGTGCGAGATAGCAGTGATAAGTTACATGATTGGCTAGCAGAATGTTTCCTTTCCTGAGGCGAAGACCTTCATCAAGAGATCCTATGATGTTACTTTCAGGATGATTCTTGATGACTCTTGAAGATGGCCTTTTTGAAGTGGAAACTTCATCACTTCGAGAGATAGGAGGATGAACTTCCGGAGGAGTAAGAGGACTTGATGTTCTAGACATCGATCTCGTTTCCATTCTTGGGTTGATGGGAGTCGATTCTGCTTCTGGTATAGGTTCTTCACCTTCTATATCCAAAGCTTCTACCTCAACATCGGGCTCTTTGGAGCTCGGCCCTTCTACATCATCAATCATTTCCACCTTAGATAGGGCATCATCAATCTTGACATTTATGGACTCCATCACAGTCTTTGTTCTCTTGTTAAACACTCTATACGCTCGACTTGTGGTAGAGTACCCAAGAAAAATACCCTCATCACTTCTCGCATCAAACTTCCCAAGATTTTCCCGATCATTTAAGATATAGCATTTACTTCCAAACACCCGGAAATACTTCACTTTAGGCTTCTTCCCATTCCATATCTCGTAGGCAGTCTTCTTTGTTCCAGCTCGAAAGAAAATCCTATTGCCAATGTGACACGAGGTGTTGACAGCTTCTCCCCAAAATTTTTGAGGTATTTGCTTGTTAAGCAACATGACTCTTGCCATCTCCTGAATCACACGATTTTTTCTCTCTACCACTCCATTTTGTTGTGGAGTTTTGGGAGCTGAAAATTCTCTCTTAATTCCATTCTTCTCACAGAAGGACTCGAATCTTGCATTCTCAAATTCCCTCCCATGATCACTTCTAATTTTGGCAATCGGAATCCCCTTTTCGTTTTGTAGTTTCTTGCACAGAATCTCCAACCTCTCACATGCTTCTGATTTTTCTCTAAGGAATTCAACCCAAGTGTATCTTGAGTAGTCGTCCACAATCACCATAATGTATCTCTTCCCCCCTAGGCTTTCAGTTCTGGTAGGCCCCATTAGATCAACATGGAGTAACTCCAAGCACCGAGAAGTGGCGATCACATTCACCTTGTGATGACTTGCCTTAGTTTGCTTCCCCATTTGACATGCACCACAAACGGTATTCTTCACTTTTCCAAACTTAGGGAGTCCCTCGACTGCTTCAAGTTTGGCGACTTTTGCTACTTGTTTGAAGTTGGTATGCCCAAATCTGTGATGCCACAGCTCCAACATATCCACACGAGCACTTCTACACGATAGGGTTGCCGTGGGAACTATTCCATAACAGTTATCTGTAGTCCGACTTCCTTCCAAAACCTGAATCCCCTCTTCATTGATGATCAAGCATCCCTTCTTGGAGAATTGTACCAGGAAATCATAATCACAAATTTGAGTGATGCTCAGCAAATTCGCCTTCAGCCCTTTTATATACAGCACATCTTTCAACAGCGGCAAACCAGGTATCTCAATGGTTCCTTTGCCTAGGACTTGAGCATGACTTCCATCACCAAAAGTCACATAGTCACCAACCTTTTCTTTGATTGTCTTAAACAGTGACTTATCCCCTGTCATATGGCGAGAACACCCACTGTCAAGATACCACAAACACGCATTAAACACCTTCAAAGAGGTATGCACAAATAGGTTCACGTGTGACAAACATTCTTGACCGTCAAACACAAACTCATTATCAGTTTTCATGCTTCTTTCATATTGATTTTTCATTTTCAGATTCTCAATCATCTCACACAACATTCTATTCTTTCTTTTATACTTCTTAATCAATGATTTAGATTCAGATATGCTACTGTTTAAGACATGATTCTGATTTTCAAGATATTCCAGCATGTGAACAAATACTCTAGCATATTTCTTAGTTTTTAACAACTCTATGAGATCATTAGTAAAACACCTTTCAGACATATGCATAGAGTCATTTTCACAAACACTTAAGCTATAATTCAGCATGTTATTTTCCATAACACAGGGGTCTAGGATCACACTTAGGTAATAAAACCACAACAAGTGTACCCGCTCTGATACCAATTGAAAGTTCAAAAACGTGTAAAAACACCTTTGAACGTTTAGACCCCCAATTTACAACTTAACCAATTCAAGCAATATGACAAACAACAAGTGTGCGGAAACTTAACATAAGCTATAATATGATATTGGTTAAAAACTATCTAAGCCATAACAAAATAAAATCCACAGCAGATAATAAAAAGGCAAAGATAGAGAGGAAGGAAGGTGCAAACACAAAGACAACACGCGATGTGTTATCGAAGAGGAAACCGAAGCCCTCGGCGTAAAACCTCTCCGCCGCCCTCCAAGCGGTCAATAATCCACTAGAAAATGTAGTTGGGATACAAGGACAGCAATAGACCCTCCAAGCCTAATCTACCCAGTGCACCTAAGCCCTCCAAGCTTCTTGCTCCAACGAGGTTGCGCCGAACCTTTTTCTTTTCTAGCTTCCCGGATTCCGCTACTAGACCATAGCATCAACCAATGAAGATTGGTTCCTTCCTAACTGCTTCCCAGAAATCCAAACAACTGTCTCACAGTGATGATGATGGTGAGAACCAGGTCTGGTATAATGCCTCTCAAGGATTTGACAATGGAGAGGAAGAGAGTTGGGGAATTTGGAGAGACTCTAAGGTATAGATTGTGGGTGAATCAATCTTGTTTTTCTTTAGGGTTTCTCTCTCAAAATTCTCTCTGGAAGCTCTCTATCAATCGTGGGTAAAAGGGGTATTTATAGTGGAGTGGGAGAGGAATGTGAAACGTCAGGTTTTACAAAACAGGGGTGGCTCGCGGCTTGACCTCGCGGCTTGACCAAGTCGCGAGATCCAGTCGCGAGATAACCGTATGGCCAGTTGTCCTGTTTTGTCCTGTAGTGCTCCAGCTGGCATGACTGTTCACCTTCCAGCATGCTTGGCACGTGTGCTGCGTTTGGCGGCTTGCAGCCGCGAGTCACCCGCGAGTCCCAGCCGCGAGTCTCTGTTTTCTTGCACACTCTTGAGCAAACTTCACTCTATCTCACTCACTACCCTTACATCAAACCCACCTAAATACAGGGTTACTAAATGCTGAATTACAAGCAAATTTGGCACGGAATAAAGCCAATTAGGTGGTTGAATAAATTCAACCTTACAATATCATATGTTACAATGGTGTCCATCTAGAAACAAAATATCAAGCACATAGTGAGCATCATATGTCATTGAAAACACACAAGCACCAACCCAGAGCAAATTAACCAAAAATTAAAGCCCTTTTATGTAGGGGTGATTTTTATTTTTTTTTAATAATAAGTTTTGGGTTTATAGAGATAAAACATAGCCTTAACTCATTGCACATACTTTGAAAACATTCTGTTTTTTCACTCTTCAATTTCCAATTTCCATGTTAATATGTCAAGCTTACCACATCAATGAGCCAAGCTCATCTAAAGTAAAACAACTTTAAATTGTTAACTGCATGCTAGGTCCAAACGCAATGGACAGAGTTAGAACTTAGAATTAGTGGAGTCAACGCCAAAAGTGAACTCTAGAACAAATGTAAACTACCTATGCAAATTGAATCGAGATGTAACTAAGCAAATGAATTAATAGGTGGTTTGAAACTGAAGCATGAGCAACAATTAACTTTAAAAACCAACCCCAAATAGCAAGCCCACCCAAATACTGAATGCACAATTCAATATACTTGTATAAAACTAAAAATACAAAAATAAAAATCTATATACTTACCTAACACCAGCATCACCAATAATATCAATTGGCATACCAATCAAAATGTGCATAACCAAGAATTCTAGCCATAACAACTGGGACAATGCACTTCATCTTCATTTCAGGCCTCATCATACCCATCAACACCACACCAATACCATTATTGATTGTCCCATAAGTAGCTCTCATACCTAAAAGCCCAAAAATCTAACCCAAAACAGACTAAAAAATAACACAATCCCTTCCAAAAACAAAGCAACTACTTCTTTTTTCTCTCCCTAACTCTTGCATTTTTGTGGTTCTATTAGTCTAACTTAAACAACCTAAGATTGAAAATTGCATTAAGATTGAAAATAGTATGACACAAAACATAGAAATTAAAAGAGATCAAAATACTTGTAGCAAGTAAGCTATTTAATAGAATTTGCAAATTACAAATTTCTCAAATGAGCATTAAAACCAAATTATGCTCAAGTAGAAATTGTCAATCAAAAGAATAATGCCTACTACAAAAGAGCTTACCATATATATAGGATGGCAAGATGCAAAGAAATAAGTTTCAAAGAACAAAATGCCCACTGTTCCTAATTTCCTGTTTCTTTGCCAAGTTTGCATTCTATTACATATTCGAATATATATTTTTTACATTTTCAAATATATATATATATATATTAAAAAATCAAACTTACCATTAAATTATGATATTCATTGTAACGCAATTACATGCCTCAATCACTGTGATTTGTGTACTCTTTGACCTTTACATCACAATCCCAGGAAAAATAATTAAAAAAAGAAGCCCTCAAAGAACTTGTAAACAACGAAATAAAAAGAACATAGGAACCAAATTATAAAGAGGAGCAACATGTGATAAATAATACCTAGTATGAATTTCAAATTAAATACATAGATAACTATCACAATCAAATTTATAAATGATTGAATTATAGTATATTTATGAACTGCATCAATAACTAATAAGCTGAATTTTTGGAAAAAAAAAAAAAAAAAAACTGGTTCAATGAATGAAGCAACTTAAATTATTGATAATGAGGAGATATTTGATAGAATTTTAATAACAGTAATTAATTAGAAATAGATAAAAATAAATAGGTTTAGAAAGTATAATTACAACTATAATTTCCAAAACAATATGCTTCTTACAAATATATTTCTTTCAAGTATATTATAAGCAACTAAAGTGGTTGGTAACATCCCCTGTGATGGATACAAAATATTAGCCAAAAAAAGAAAGTTAAGAAGAGAATGATGAGAATATCCTTGGAAGAAATTTGGTGGAGAAGGCAACTTCGTTGTTGTCAGCTTCATGTTCTTTATCTTAAAACTTCTTCATCTGAGAAGAAATAGATCAAACGAAGCTATAGTTTAGATCAAATGAAGCTAATTTATCCAAATAGAGAAAAATAAAATGAGGCTAAATTAAAACTTCAAATATTCAAGAAGTTTAGACATCAAATTTAGCACCAACTTTGACAAGACAATTACAATTATAAAAATTATACCCTAACCTCAAGAAAATTTCCTCAGGAGCAAAATAGTTGTAGAACCCAAATGATATGTTTCCCATATTATATTCAACAAATTCCAAGTGGGAAAAATTCATCTAAAAAGCGTGATGCACTTCTAAGAAACTTGACAAAAATTAAGATTGTATCCATCAACTTCTAAAACAAATTTATACAATACTGGATAGAAACCACTTAAAAGAAACTATAAAGAGCTTCTTTTTTTTCTCTCTTTAATATTGAAGAATGATGTACAATATGATCAAATTAAGGCTCTGTTTGCATCCATATAAGATATTATATAACTCAACCAAAATATAAGCGTTTAAAGCCTATAGGGATTCTCTACAAAATAATTTATTTTACTGGTCTCATAGAATGCAATAGGAATAATGATTTTGTAGCCATAAGCAGAGGTGCATAAATCATAATTGCTCATCCATCCCCCATAAAATTCATTAATTTATACATACATGGGTAAATGCTACAGTGTATATAAACATGTTAACCACGGTGAACATGAATGTGAAACATATGTCAAAGTAATAACATGAAGTAACATCTTTTTAACTACTAAAAAGAATTGCATTTAAATTTTCAATTAGAATTGCTTAAAATACTAATGGCATTTGCTAATTAGTTGCATGCTACATCAATAAAAAATTTCAATTAACATAACATTTATCCTCGACTCCACAAATTATAGATGACTTCAATAAAACAAAACTTAGTTGAAGTTAAATAGGGGCACCACTAATTGTCCTTGAACGAAACAAATTGAAGTTATATGATACATCAAAACAATTTTCTATTAACGTAACATTTATCTTCAACTCCACAAATTGCAAATAATTTCAATAAAAAAAGAAGAAGAAGGAAGTACCAACTCACTTTTAGTTAAATAGTGGCAGCACTAAATGTAACTAAACAAAATAGAAAAGAAGAAATTGTTGGACTTAGGAAAGTACTAATTGCATATGTTGCTTGCAATTAGCTTTCACTGTTTCAATGTTTTAAAGCATAAAACTCCAACATAGGTGATTTATCTGTATGAAAAAAGAAAAAAGAAAATAAAAAAGGCATATCACTGACATAATCCTTATGGAAAAAAGGACTAAAACTTTGCACAATAACTAAAAAGAAAAAAAAAAATTAAAGTAACAAAAAAAAATATTGAACAAAACTGAACCCAATAAATTAGCAGTCCTTTTTTGCTTAGTTTTTTCTACAAACAAAACTAAGTTCGAGTGCTTTCAAAGAAACTAACTATCACTACTTGATATAAAAAGAAATCAGAAACCTTGATATCAAAGACATGTACCTCACCATCTTTGTCTGAGACCCCAACATCGCCATTCACATCCAGTGGAGTGATATTCCTCTACTTGTGAACTGCAAACACAGACATCAAAACACATCAAATTGTGCCCACGACTAAAATGATAGTACCTATACAAAATAAATTTGACATTAAGTCCTTAACATCGACACAATAAGCAACAAAATAATAATAAATCAGAGAGCGTTAAAAAGATCCATGCATTCTACTTTTACTACTTCCATTACTACTTAGAACCAACTTAGCTTCTTCCTCAGTTAGATTTTGTTCCACGTGGAGATTTATATAACAGTAAAGTAAAATCACAAAAGTTTAAGGGTAATTTCATCCTATTATTCATTTCTATTAGGGGCTGGCAAAATGAAATAGGAGGTAAGTTATCAAAAAAAAATTCTAAAAAAAGAAGAAAAAGAAAAGCAAAACACCTAGGCATTTTAACAAACACTCTGTGTTCAGATACCCTAAACAAAACAACTTCTAACCAAAATCCCTCAAACCCAAATCTAACCCATCTTTTTAAACTAATTAAACAAAACTACTCCTAATCGAAAAACCTAGATCATAGCAACATCCCTCAAAGAGATCCACATTAATGCTTCTAAAATACCTAGATAAGGAAGAAGCCCAATTGCCCTGTTCGTGTGGCTTATATTTTTTTTCTAGAATAATCTATTGCTCTATTTTTAACCGGACACCATAAATAGATACCCACACATCAATTTATCCAAATACCCAAAAAAAAAACAAATCTAACTCAAATACCTTAATCAGAAATATAACCCAGAAATTTAAATAAATAAAAAAATCCAGCCAAATTATAAGAACTTGATCATAATTAATGCACAAACTGAAAAGTAAAGAGAAAACTAACTGGTAGAGAAATTGAAAGACGTTCTCTGATTGCAAACTATGGATACATGGGCAATGGAAGTTTTTGATTTCTTTTTTTTTTTTTTTTTTCCTTTTAATCAGGTTGATTGGGATTGAGGCTTTACTTCCAACCGCTTGATGTTTTAAGTAGGGTTTTCCCGGCGGTATATGGGTGGAGGCTGGGCTGATGGAAAGAGAACTCAATGGCTAGGGTTTTTACTTTTAAGAAAGACAGAGAGAACGACTGAATTTGTTGAAAGAGAAGGAGAATCGGAACGGAAGAGGCTGTGTGTTTGCAGTTCTGGTGGTCGGAGTATGGTGAGGGAACGGCGGAGGCAGGAAGCTCTCTGGCTTACGATTACAAACTTTGTTCTCTCTTTCTTCGTATAGCAAGCCTTTGCTTTCATTGTATTTTGGCAGGTTAGATTTCCTTTTATATTGAGTGGTATTAAACAGTGTATTAGTGAAACTCAAACGGTGTAATTTATTGCTTTTTCACTTAAATGTGGCAGCATTTTAAGTGGCCATTTTTCCTAACGTGGCAGCACCTCCTTAAAGGCTTCTGCTATTTAAATAATACCAATAATAAACACGTCTATAAGACATTTATCAAATAGGTATGATGTACATAGTACAAATCCTTTTTTTGTTGTTGTGATGATTGCAAACTCTCCAACATAAGCACTAACTTACTGGTTATCTAAAACCATATAATATTAAAACTGGTATTATAGTATTATACTATAGAAGGCATCGTTAATGGAAGCCTAACACAAATAACAAAATCTAAAACAATCCAACCAAGAAATTCAAACCTAAATCATATTCAATCCCCAGATTTATAAAATGAAAGCTAAAAAAAACCAAAAACTTTACCCGTTACGGGTATACGGCCTATCTCTCTGTGCCTGCGGTTCCGATAAACCTTAACCGAACAATAAACCTAAATAAATAAGATTGAAAAAGAAAAAACAAATATCAGCACAACACTCAGTCCTACACTTATCTGATCCCAAGGATTTCATTAAGATAAGTTACAGGAAACTATTTTTAATTTCGTTTCTTTACGGTGAAAAACCAAAACTAAAATCTTTTTTTTTTTTTGTAATTTCAGTAAGTTATATATATATATATATATATATATATATATATATATATATATATAAAATAAAAATAAAAAACCTATCCTATCAAAGAATTTAAAACAAAAAATCAAATATCATACATAAATCTTAACAAAAAAAAAAAAAAAATCATACCTAAATCTAAAAAGGGAGAAAGAATATACCGGCGACAATTCCAATAATCTGATGGCAGTGCGTATGGCCTTACGTTATTGATGGTCCATAGATTTTTCTTCTATGGCGAGGCTACTGACGGTGGTAGGAAGTCGGACTGACGCTGGTGGCAGCGACATTCACGAACACTATCTCTGTATCCCTTTCAATCATTCTGTGTTTTACAAAACCCAAAAAAAAAAAAAAAAAAAAAAAAAAAAAAAAAAATCTAATCTAAACCTACCCAAGAGGAAAACTCAATTAAAAGTAAAATTTCATACCCAAATCTAAAAAAATTTACCGGTGTTGATGGGCCATAGATTTTTCTTTCTACGTGCTTGTGGTTTTGGTGGTCTGATTCTTCCTCTTTCTCCGTGTTGCAGCGAAGAATTGCATGTTAGAGTAAGTCAGAATTTTGATCGGGAAATACGGTTTGGGTTTTTGGGTTTGTGTTTTTTTTTTTTTTTTTTTTTTTTTTGGATAAGCGGCTTGGTGTTTTTATAATGAGTCTCTCCAAACGATGTCTGAAAGTGAGTCTCTCTGACGCACCAAGCGAGATTTCAAAGAATTAATTCTACAAGTGTCAGTTTTTAAAGGGGCTTTTTTTCCTAACGTGGCAGCACCTCTTTAAAGGCTTCTGCTATTATATATAGTAGATGATATATATATATATAGAGAGAGAGAGAGAGAGAGAGAGAGAAACTATTGATATATATTGATTTCAATAACTTTATGACCATTTAAATGTTATCAAACGCTTTGATTCTATGGCTAGGGACAAGTTACATATCCGGCTATTATATATAGAAAGAAATAAAAGTTTCATGATCATCTCTTTTTTTTTTCTTTTTTTTTGAATTACAAAGCTACAGACTTTTAAAAACAATTTTTATTATTGTTCTAAACACTTACCATCTATTGCTTCTTACTATTCACAAAAATATTTTATCTTTTACTAAATTTTCTGGGAAAAGAAAGTTTTTTTTTTTTTTTTGGAGAAACTGGGAAAAGAAAGTACTATAGAGAATTTATATCCTATGAGAAAGTACTATAGAGAACTTATATCCTATGAGAAGTGTAGGCTCGCAAGGATAATCAGCAAAGGTGGCTGGGCTGTTGTATGCTGGGGACAATGTGCAAAAGCATTTTGTCTAACTATATCGGATATACCATAGATGGCATGATTTGTCTCAAGATAGTGACTTGGTCCATGCCTCATCTCCACCACCTCTTTTGGTAAAATTATATATTGTGTAATTTCTAAGGAAAAGTTAGGTAATATCTCTTTTTTATTTCCAACAAGTAGTTTCCTTATGTTATAAGGTTCTTAGTATTTTGCATGGTAACTGACACTAAAACTTCGACCAACCATTATTTTTCTTCGTTACTTTTCTGGGATCTCATCTGTGATGGTTTCTTTGTTATAGTTGATCAATTTACAAATTTTACAATAGTAATTCATTTGTTAATTCAGATCATCACAAGATTTTCTCTTATAAAATTGGATGAGATCATAGGAAAATCCTAATAGTGTAGCAAGGACACGACCTTTGAACTAACCTAGTCTATACTAATAGTACAAACTTCAAAACGGTAATACGTATTAACTTCTCTTGATTTTGCATTTCAAAAAAAAAAACCTCCTGATTTTGTCTACATGTTTTTCTCAAAACATGCATGTATATCATTATTTTTCTCAATCTTATGTTCCTTTTATTGGAGAGAGAACTTCTCAGGCTTATTTTGTCTAGTCATCTGTAAGTGGTTTTGAAATAGAGTGATTCTAGGCCCACAAGACTTTTACAACATTTTCACAATAGGCAAATTAAAATTTTTTTTCGTTTTGTTAAGAAAATGATACTAGTGGTATGTCTAAATTATAACAAATAACGGCTGCTACGTAAAATTTGTTACAAACTGTGCTATGCACATAGCATTTATCTCTGAAATATCATACCATATGAAAGTTCAATTAGTGTGTAAAACACTAATAAATGTTTAGACCCCCAATTTTAACAATACCAACACAAGCTTATACACAAACAATATATGTGCGGAATGATGTATATAAACTATAACTAAATAGGTAAAACACTCTAAACCATAATTAATCACAAACACAGTAGCAATTAAAAGGTAAAGAGTAAGGGAAGAGAGATGCAAATACAAAGATAACACCGGCATGTGTTATCAAAGAGGAAACCGAAGAACTCGGCAACAAACCTTTTCACCACCCTCCAAGCGGTCAAATGATCCACTAAAGAATAAAGTTGGGATACATAAATAGTAGAAGACCTTCCAAGCCTAATCTACCCAATGCACCTAAGCCCTCCAAGCTTGTTGCTCCAACAGGGTTACACCTAACCTTTTTTTCTTTAGCTTCCCGGATCCCGCAATAAGCTCATTGCATCAACCAAGTAAATTAGTCATCTCTGAACTGCTTCCCAAGCACCAAAATACCTCCTCACTGATATGGGTATGGTGAGATAAGGATTTGGCAAAATGTACCTCTCAAGGATATGTTAATGGAGAGGGTAAGAGTAGAGGAATTTGAAGAATCAAATGATGAAGATTGTGGATGAGTCAATCCTATTTTTCTCTAGGGTTTCTCTCTCAAAATTCTCTCTGGAAGCTCTCACATTTCATGGGTATAAGGGTATTTATAGTAGTGTATGTGAGGAATGTGAAAAGTCAGTTTTCATCTAAACAGGATATTTTGGAGATTCAGCCTCGCAAGTGGAACAGGTCGTGAGTTTGAATCGTAAGCTCACTGCCTGGCCAAACTATACATTTTGTCCTATAGTGCTCCAATTGTCATGATCCTTCAGTTCCCTGCATGCTTTACACATGTGCCACTTTGGCGACTTGCCAGTCGCGAGATCCAGTCGCGAGACTCCTTTGATTGCACACATCTTGAGTTTTCTTCACACTCTCTTACACACAACCCTTACATAATTCCCACCTAAATATAGGGTATCTAATTGCTAAAATACAAGCAAATTTGGTATGGAATAAAGCCAAAACTTGATTGAATAAATTCAACCTTACAATCTCGCCCTTTGGCTATTCCATGACAAAACCCTAAAACAGACTCTAGACTTAAAATGTGAGTTGGGAATAGTTACCAAAACTCACTCACACCTAACTCTAGAAACCATGAAGCTCTCGAACCAAACAGACAAGTTTTCCTGAAAACAATAACACAAGATGATCATTATAAGCAGAAATCTTGAAATATATATGGAACATGCACAATGCGATCAAGCAATAACAACTATAGCAATAAAGCATGGCTTGACCCAACATGAACAATCACTATAAATAGTGATCACAATGATCATTCACACAAGGAATGAACATCTGGACATGCAAGCAAATAAACTCAATGCAAAATATCATTTACATGTCCAACACACAACCGATACAAAAACACAAAAGAAGTTGCATCAAGGATACAAGATCCAACAAGGGCATAAGTGTGGAGTACTAAAGAAATTGCATAATGTAAGGACTCAAAATGTGATGATCCCAAATGATATGGGCTTCGCACGTAAAAAGGCCCTTGCAATAAAATTTATAGAGTGTGGGTTTGAAAGGCTAGGCCTTGATCACTAGACGGTGGTTGGTCGTGGTGTTCATGATAGCAGCGCATTTAGTAAGACCTTTCTTCCAGCATGGCCTATGCGGATCCGGTCCTTTGGCCTTGTCCGAGGGGATTGGTTTTTTCATAATTCTCCCTTGTTTAGGATTCAGGGGGGTGGGAGACCGTTTGTCCCCCCCTTCTCTAGTTGCTTGTCTTTCCTTTTTATACTAGCCTTTTTCCTTCCTTCTTATGTCCACGTATAGGTTCAACTTTCTAGGGCTGATACTTGTCCCATCAGCCCATACTCAAAGTGGTTGGGGGTGGTTGTAAAAGCTGAAAAGCATTGCTCTGTCAGGCGCAGAGTACTTCATTGCAATAATGGTTGCTTTTCCCTTGTCCTTTGTCGCTATCCTATTCAAGGGTCTTTTCTGCGTTAATGCGGAGGAGTTTAGCATTTCCATGAACTGTTCCTATACCGTATTTGCCCTTTCCCTTAGGAGGGCCTCGGGAATGCCGAGGACAGAATCATCCTCGGCTACATTTCAATACTACTTGGACTTCCATTACATATCCTTGGCTATATCCCTCCTTGGCTCGGGCCTTGGGTCCCAATGTAAAAATGGGCCAGGGCCACAAAATATTGGGCCCCACAATAGCCCCTCAAAATCCTGCTGTCTGACCTCTTGGTCGGAGAGAAGGGTTTTGATGATGCCAAGACTTTATTATAGTTTGTTTAGCTTTGCCCTTCATTAATGTTGGCGTCTCTTCATCTGCTTAGGAAACGCGCCGGGTTAAGAGACGTTCTTCTAGATTTACACACGATGCGCTCCCACCTTTTCAGGGTACGAGGCACGTCCTTAATAAATTTCCTTTGCAAGGACAATCAAATCTGACAGTTATAGATGACATCGGGGAGTTGAACAGACGCTATATCCTTTGTAGCTCTTCTTGGAAATTTGTACGGATTAAATGTCACTAGACTTACTTTCCATATAAGAAGCCAGATGAGAGGGTATTCCTTTGCATAAAGACCCTTTAACCTTTCTGAAGCCTTAAACCTCAAGTTGCGCTCAAAGTTTTCCTTATCAGCACAGTCAAATCTTATAGTGTGATATGTCTGAGGTGGAAACGGGGGTGAAGAGACCACATCCTTTCCAAAAGCACCGTGTCCCTCCGAAGCTTAAGATGGCTCGGTCAGGGCAGGGTTGGCAGAGACTCAAGATATTTCTCATCCTCTTTCTGCCAAAATCCGAAGCAGGAACTAATCACATCAAGTTTTTGGTGCGATCGAGCTGGGGTTGCTCATTATCAGTACCACCCGCTCTCCTATGAGCATAGCTAATATGGCACCAGCGGGTTAGGAGTTAGGGTTGATGTAGGGACTAAGTCTCCCTGCTTCTTCCTCTCTTCCTTCACTGGTGCCTCCTTTTGCCTCCCTTTCTTCTTCTTTCCCATCACCAGATCCATCTTGGTGCTTTTCCTTCTTCCTCTTCTTCTCCTCTTCCACCGAGGGAGGTCTTCCTCTCAATATGGGTGCTATTGGGGCAGAATTTGGAAAGACCTCGGAGTAAAGCTTAAAAAGACTTTTAGTTGTTGTTTGTTTTGTTGTTTTTTTTTTTATTGTTTTTGCAATTCGTTTTTTGTATAGGCTTGTTTAAGCCCCTCATTGTACGCTGTACTGCTTCTTTACATCAATAAAAGTTGATATTGTTTTACTCTATGTATTCTTTCTTTTCTGCAGTGGTTATGCCATAAATAGATGTGCAATCATATAATTTTCTTTCATGTTCTGAACGATGCTTAGAGCAGAAACTCATATTAAGAAAAAGATATTATTCTGAGCTTATTGAAACTATTCGGCACAATAATGTCGACATGAAAAAGCAATATCTAGGGCAGAAACCCTTATTAAGAAAGAGATATTATTCTGAGTTTATTGAAACTACTCGGCACAATAATGCCGACATGAAAAAGGGTTGCATACCTCCAAACTAACCGAGAGGACAGCTGAATGCTCGGTGCCGTGCAAGAGGTAATCATTCGAGGATGTGTAACCTGAAAGGAACAGCCCATGCGAGTCACCAAGTGCCAGGGTGCTTCGCCACCTTCCAAACGACCTTCATAGTCCTGGTTCTTTCTAGCGTCCGGTCTGAGGACTGAGGTGCGATCGTACCAAACTTAAACGTTCGTTTTCACCAGTTCCCTTAAAACTGAGGATCTGAGGACAGGTTGAGACCTTCATTCCGTTTAGGACGTAATCCAATTTTTAGCAGATAATCATCCTGTAGGGCTGAGCAGTCTAGAATTCTCCTTAAATGGTTGGTTTTTCCATAGGTTTGAGTCCGAGGACCATACAATACCTTGGTTCTGCCCAAAACCTATCTTTTCTTTTTTGATGTACTTGGTTTCCCCATAGGTTTGAGTCCGAGGACTATGCAAGACCTGGGTTCTGTCCAAAACTGAGATTTTCATTCTCCTGTACTTGGTTTCCCCATAGGTTTGAGTCCGAGGACTATGCAAGACCTAGGTTCTGTCCAAAACTTAGATTTTCAATCTCATGTACTTGGTTTCCCCATATGTTTGAGTCCGAGGACTATGCAACACCTTGGTTCTGTCCAAAACTGAGATTTTCATTCTCCTGTACTTGGTTTCCCCATAGGTTTGAGTTCGAGGACCATACAATACCTTGGTTCTGCCCAAAACCTATCTTTTCTTTTTTGATGTACTTGGTTTCCCCATAGGTTTGAGTCCGAGGACTATGCAAGACCTTGGTTCTGTCCAAAACTGAGATTTTCATTCTCCTGTACTTGGTTTCCCCATAGGTTTGAGTTCGAGGACTATGCAAGACCTAGGTTCTGTCCAAAACTTAGATTTTCAATCTCCTGTACTTGGTTTCCCCATAGGTTTGAGTCCGAGGACTATGCAACACCTTGGTTCTGTCCAAAACTGAGATTTTCATTCTCCTGTACTTGGTTTCCCCATAGGTTTGAGTCCGAGGACTATGCAAGACCTTGGTTCTGTCCAAAACTTAGATTTTCAATCTCATGTACTTGGTTTCCCCATAGGTTTGAGCCCGAGGACTATGCAATACCTAGGTTCTGTCCAAAACTTAGATTTTCAATCTCATGTACTTGGTTTCCCCATAGGTTTGAGCCCGAGAACCATGCAACACCTTGGTTCTGTCCAAAACTGAGATTTTCATGTAGTTGGGGGATATTAGCCCCTTGGCCCAGGTGTAGGACATTGGTTTGGGGGGATTCACACCTCGGCCAAGCCCCTAGTGAAAAACGCAGCCCCTAGTGGAACTTTAGGTTAGGGCGTTACACCGGGCTGTTGGAGATGATGGGGGGACTTTCTCGACCCACCGCCTGTGCCAACACACAAGCCTTCCCACAGACGGCGCCAATTGTAAGGACTTAAAATGTGACGATCCCAAATGATATGGGCTTCGCACGTAAAAAGGCCCTTGCAATAAAATTTATAGAGTGTGGGTTTGAAAGGCTAGGCCTTGATCACTAGACGGTGGTTGGTCGTGGTGTTCATGATAGCAGCGCGTTTAGTAAGACCTTTCCTCCGGCATGGCCTATGCGGATCCGGTCCTTTGGCCTTGTCCGAGGGGATTGGTTTTCTCATAATTCTCCCTTGTTTAGGATTCAGTGGGGTGGGAGACCGTTTGTCCCCCCCTTCTCTAGTTGCCTGTCTTTCCTTTTTATACTAGCCTTTTTCCTTCCTTCTTATGTCCACGTATAGGTTCAACTTTCTAGGGCTGATACTTGTCCCATCAGCCCATACTCAAAGTGGTTGGGGGTGGTTGTAAAAGCTGAAAAGCATTGCTCTGTCAGGCGCAGAGTACTTCATTGCAATAATGGTTGCTTTTCCCTTGTCCTTTGTCGCTATCCTATTCAAGGGTCATTTCCGCGTTAATGCGGAGGAGTTTAGCATTTCCATGAACTGTTCCTATACCGTATTTGCCCTTTCCCTCAGGAGGGCCTCGGGAATGCCGAGGACAGAATCATCCTCGGCTACATTTCAATACTACTTGGACTTCCATTACATATCCTTGGCTATATCCCTCCTCGGCTCGGGCCTTGGTTCCCAATGTAAAAATGAGCCAGGGCCACAAAATATTGGGCCCCACACATAACATTAACTAAAAGTACTAGGCTAAAAAAAAGGTACATAATTAAGTATGGTTTAAATAACTAAAGCATTCAAGCATTCATAACACACCATGTCCAAATATTTTAAACGCCAAGTACTAAAGTTATAGAGTACTTAAAAACCAAACCAAGTTACTAAAATAAGTGCTATGAAAACCCATAAAAGAACTAACTCCAAACATAAACCATAAAAACTATAAAAACTTATAAATGTTTCTCCCCCTCAAGGTAAGGCTCCCCTCAAGAGCTACCATCTACTCCCCCTTTTTGACCGAAATGGCCAAAGGGCTAAGGCTAGTTAGTGAAGCTATCAAACTTGGCTGTAAGCAAGTTGATTTGTTCTTGAATGGTGGTCAGCCTTTCAGAGTGCTCATTTTGGACTTCTCTCAAACCATCAATCCTCTCAAGAATAATCTGAAATGCATCAAGAGGGATTGCTGAGGATGATGAGGCTCTGCTCCTTGCTCTTCCACCAACTCTTTGAGATGAAGATGGTTGTCCTTCTGCTTCAGTCTCGGTTTCCATAGATTGTTCCTATGCAGGATCAACCTCTTTCTCATCACCCGAAAGTTGAACTTTGCTCCTAATGATTGTTAGAACATTGATAGCAGGAGGTGTAGGCAAGAGGCTGATGTCTTGGGGAGTCTCCACACCTTTTTCATGAATGATCCTCATGATTAGACTAGGGAGGATAAGCTTAGGTCTTGAGGTTGCCCTTGTTTCATCAGCAAGAATGGAGAATAGATGGGCACTGATATCAATGTAGGTTTTCTCCTGAACTTCCATGAGGAAGATGGCTCTTGCATTGTTGATGGTGGTCATCTTCCTTACTGGATATAGGTTGAACATCATGACGTAGATAAGACATCTCAAATCTGGTGGGAAAGCAATTGTGTTGAGGCATCTCCCCTCTCTAATGCCACCAATGTGGGATTGAGCCATCTCTATGAAGAGCACTCTGTCTTTGAAAGTGAGTGAAGTCATGTTCTACATCTTCAAATCCAAGGATCTCATCAATGTCTTCCACTTCAATGGTGAATTCATGGCCTCTTACCCAACAGTCTATAACTTCATCTCGTAAGATGACATTAGCGTAGAATTCCCGAATCAGTGGATCACACACCCCTGGCAAATCACTAAGAAGCCTGTCCCAACCTCTTTCTGCAAAGCAACTCAATATAAAGTAGTCTTTGAGGTCAGCAAGATCCACAAGCTGCTCTTGAATAATCGGAGATTTCATAAAGTGCTAGGTGTATCACTCAAAATATTGGGTGGAGCGAAAAAGAGACACATCCATGCGTTTCCTCTTATCAGCACACTGAGCAGAGGTTTTTCTTGGAGCCTTCTGCAAAACAGAGCAACAAAGACCACAAAACAGAGCACAAAGTATGAAAACAAACTTGATTAGTAACAAGTTAGTCCCAAAACATAATTTTTTGAACCAAACACCAAACAGAATTTAAAGCATAATTCAAAAACCATATTGACATAAGAGAGCATATAGTATCAATAAAATGATATAAGCATGGCAATAAACACTCAAACATGTCAAAGTGAGTGTGTGTGTGCATCCAATGCAAAAGTGTGCAAACTAGGGCAAAGTGTAGAAACACATAATCATATGATGTTTCAAAATCAAAGAAACATGATTATCCCTACAACCATTGTATTCCATGGAATCCACAGAAATACAAGAAAACGTCTATGAGATATTTTATCATGGACATGATATGCACAACTGTAAGGTTGAATTTATTCAACCATCTAATTGGCTTCATTCCGTGCCAAATTTGCTTGTAATTCAGCATTTAGTAACCCTGTATTTAGGTGGGTTTGATGTAAGGGTAGTGAGTGAGATAGAGTGAAGATTGCTCAAGAGTGTGCAAGAAAACAGAGACTCGTGGCTGGGACTCGCGGGTGACTCGCGGCTGCAAGTCGCCAGACGCAGCACACGTGCCAAGCATGCTGGAAGGTGAACAGTCATGCAAGCTGGAGCACTACAGGACAAAACAGGACAACTGGCCATACGGTTATCTCGCGACTAGATCTCGCGACTTAGTCAAGCCGCGAGCCACCCCTGTTTTGTAAAACCTGACGTTTCACATTCCTCTCCCACTGCAGTATAAATACCCCTTTTACCCACGATTGTGTGAGAGTTTCCAGAGAGAATTTTGAGAGAGAAACCCTAAAGAAAAACAAGTTGATTCACCCACAATCTATACATTAGAGTCTCTTCAAATTCCTCAACTCTCTTCCTCTCCATTGCCAAATCCTTGAGAGGCCTTTTTACCATAACCTTGTTCTCACCATATCCATTACTGTGAGAGGGTTGTTTGGTGTTCTGGGAAGCAGTTAGGAAGGAACCAATATTCATTGGTTGATGCTATGGTCTAGTAGCGGAATCCGGGAAGATAGAAAAGAAATAGGTTCGGCGCAACCTCGTTGGAGCAAGAAGCTTGGAGGGCTTAGGTGCACTGGGTAGATTAGGCTTGGAGGCTCTATTGCTGTCCATGTATCCCAACTGTATTTTCTAGTGGATTGTTTATCGCTTGGAGGGCGGCGGAGAGGTTTTACGCCGAGGGCTTCGGTTTCCTCTTCGATAATACATCGCGTGTTGTCTTTGTGTTTGCATCTTCCTTCCTCTCTATCTTTGCCTTTTTATTATCTGCTGTGGATTATATTTTGTTTTGGCTTAGATAGTTTTTACCTATTCCATATTATAGCATATGTTAAGTTTCCGCACACTAGTTGTTTGACATATTGCTTGAATTGGATAAGTTGTAATTTGGGGGTCTAAACGTTCAAAGGTGTTTATACACGTTTTTGAACTTTCAACAACATAACACAAACATGGTATAATGCACAAAAATAAGAAACAAACATGAAAAACATGTATACTAGGCATTATACTACCAAAACCAACAAAACCCATACATCAAACTCAACAAAACATCAACAAACCATATTCTAACATCATATTTTCAAATCTCAACAAAAACACAAAATCCAAGAAATCTAGGGCTAGAAACATGAAATTCTTTGAGATTAAGAGAAAACCCATACCTTTTCTTGAAGATTGGTGAAGGATTGATGAAGAAAATGGAGGTTTTGTAAGTGAAAATGGTTGTTTTGGAAGAGGGAGAGGTGGACAAGACAATGAAATAGCACGTGATGTGAGGGAAAATTGAAAAGTTTTTGAAAACTGTCTTGGCTATAACCCTATTTGTGCAAAATACGGGTTTTTCGCGACTGGAGTGAGTCGCGAGCAAGTCCTCAAGTCAAGTTGCGAAAATCTCGTGTGACAAATTTTGAAAAATTTGTCTAAGTGTTTTTCGAGACTGGAAGGTCCATTCGTGAGTAAGTCACCAAGGGAGTCGTGAAGCATTCTGAGTAAAATCGTGATTGGAGCTTCCACTTGCGAACCAGTCGCCAAACTGAGTCGCGAAAATGCTAAAAACCCAGAAAACTTGAAATTTTTCTAAGTCTTTTTCGTGACTGGGGGCTTGACTCGTCAGAGAGTCGCGAGAACTTCTGAGTAAGCTCGCGGCTGGGGTCTCGCGACTATCTTGACCCGCGAGAGTGAGTCGCCAAAACAGAGTTGCACAGTTTTTGAAATTTTTCAAAACAAAAACACTTTCCAAAAACATTTAAAATACTCAAAAATCTTTTTGTGTTTGATCAACATATGATTGAGTAAGTGCAACACATTTAATCAAGTACAATCACACAAATGAATAAGGCCTTCATTGAACATAGATATGTGTGATGTGTGGGGGTACCAAAGATGAGATAGTCCTTAGTCTAATGTGAAGCTTCAATGATCAATTCAACCAAGACATACACAATTAGCACTAGGAAGAGTGACCAATCTCAATTATAGAAGTATGCATATATGACCTCCCACAAAACTTGAATACATAATTTTGAAGCTTTTCATTTGGCTTCATACATTTCATAACATTTGATCATTTTGGAACTATACATCTCATTTTGAGATCGATGTCTGAAATTTTTGATATTTCAATTTGATTAGTAAGCCTTTGGCTTTTGGGCACCATACATTTTCATAAAAGTCACTTTCTCTTTTTCCTAGTCAAATACTAGTATGTGCGACGACTTTTGCAGCTCATTATCTCTTTTCATTTTGAGATTTACATTGGTTGAGCTCTTAAGCAAAAAAATAAAAGAGTAGGAAGATATATAGGCACAAGTCTATGCAAGTCTCTAGATCAACAAAACCATTGACTAATCATTCATGACAAGTTTGAAGATCTATTTACAACAGTCACATAGATGTCAAGATTTTTCCCACAATGATATGAGTGCATAGAGAACAAGCTACACTCGTAAATGTACAAAGCCATTTGTACGAAGGTACAAGGCAAAACATGCGTGTGACAAAACACAATAATGCCGATCAAACTTTTTGGATTTTCTAGTTTTTATGTGTTTTTGGATTTTTGACACAAAAGAAAGTAAAGATTGATCAAAAAGAAAAACATTCAAAGCTCTTAAAAACAAACAAAAATTTGTCAAAACATGCTAGAAATATTACTAGGAAAACAACCAAACAAAGTCGCAATCATATAGAAAGAATTGATGCATGGATATGTTCTAATGCTTATGCATGTGCACCCTTTTTCACCCACACGCCACGTGTGTTTGGGTGATATCCTTAGAGGATTGGGTACTTGAGTTACGATTCTCAAACCTTAGTGTGAAGTTTGCCAAACAGGAGGTGATGGTGTCTATCATCTTCATCACATCACCAATGTTAGACTTAACTTCTCGCCCTTTTGATTGCTTGAGGTTCCCTTTGCCATTTCTTTGTCCTCTTGGCCTATGAGAGTTGCCATTCTTTAATGCCTGAAGCTTGTGGCAATTAGGTCTAATGTGTCCTCAGATTCCACAATGATGGCAAAAGTGTTGAGTTTGTGGTCCTCTTTGTGACTTCAGAAGAGATTTTCCTTTCGCCTTAAGTTTAGCCACTACTGGGTTTGGAGGCTTTGTTAAAGACTGTTGAGCAATCACTTTTGGCTTCTTCTCAAACTTCCCTTTCTCAACAGTTGGAGTTGCTGCCACTGGTTCCTTTGCTTTAACAAACTTCATCTCCTTAGACATATTGGCACTTGAACTACTCTCTCCAGTGTATCCTAAGCCGCTTTTGTCAATAAAGGGCTTTTGATGTGCAAACACTTCGTCAAGCTTTTTAGAGGTAACCCGCTCCACTTTGGCATTAGCTTGTGTTGGGTTCTAAGACTTTAGGTTTAAATGTATTAAAACTTCAATTTCTAATGTTGGCAAACCATGATCAAAACGTTTTAGTCTTTGTTTTAGAGTAGCTGCAGGATTTATTGTGTAAATCTGCCTGGCTCGATCCATCGAAGCTCGTGCAGATTGTTTTTCTGTAGATTTTTCTAACTCAGCTCAAGCCCGTTTGACGTGTAGGGTTTTATGTTTTGTCTTAAGTATAAAAGGTAAAACCCTAGCCATGTTTTTTAGTTGCTCCTTATGCTGTGTGTGTGAATCTTTTGTGAGATCAAGAGGTGTTTGCCTTCACACATACTTAGAGTTTTCAAGATTCAAGATTATGTCAAGAACTTGGTGATCAATTCAGTTGCTGCTTTAAGAGCTTAAAGATACACAAGCTGGGGTGCTTGTACTTGCTGGGAATCCAAGAAAGAAGTAGTTCGTGGACTCGGAGCTTTCACGTGGTCGTGGTAGTAAGTTTCCTACACTCTAAACACTCTAAACAATTTATCACTAAAAAAGCAGCAATTAAAAGGTAAAGAGTAAGGGAAGAGAGATGCAAACACAAAGATAACACCGACACGTGTTATTGAAGAGGAAACCGAAGAACTCAGCGAAAAACCTCTCCGCCGCCCTCCAAGCGGTCAAATGATCCATGAAAGAATAAAGATGGGATACATGAATAGCAGAAAACCCTCCAAGCCTAATCTACCCAATGCACCTAAGCCCTCCAAGCTTCTTATTCCAATAGGGTTACGCCTAACCTTGTCTTCTTTAGCTTCCCAGATCTTGCAATAAGCCCATTGCATCAACCAAGTAAATTGGTCATCTTTGAACTGCTTCCTAAGCACCAAAATACCTCCTCACTGATATGGGTATGGTGCAAAATGTACCTCTCAAGGATATGTTAATGGAAAGGGTAAGAGTAGAGGAATTTGGAGAATCAAATGATGAAGATTATGGATGAGTCAATCTTATTTTTCTCTAGGGTTTCTCTCTCAAAATTCTCTTTGAAAGCTCTCTGTATGTCGTGAGTATAAGGGTATTTATAGTAGTGTATATGAGGAATGTGAAAAGTCAGTTTTCATATAAACAAGGTATTCTGGCGACTCAGCCTCGCGAGTGGAACGAGTCGCGAGTTTGAGTCGCAAGCTAACTGTTTGGCCAAACTGTACATTTTGTCCTGTAGTGCTCTAGCTGTCATGACCCTTCAGTTCCTTGCATGCTTCACACGTGTGCCACTTTGGCGACTTGCTAGTTGCGAGTCAGTCGCGAGATCCAGTCGCGAGACTCCTTTGATTTCACATATTTTGAGTTTTCTTCACACTCTCTCACACACAACCCTAACATAATTCCCACCTAAATACAGGATATCTAATTGCTAAAATACAAGCAAATTTGGCACGGAATAAAGCCAACACTTGATTGAATAAATTCAACCTTACACCATATATGGTTCATATGCTGTATACATGTATAATGTCTCTTGTTCCATATAAGGAATGACATTTCAAAAACATTAACCGTTACCTTTAACTAGAAAATGATGAGTGGTTTTGAGATTCCATTCCATATATAGAAGATATGCTATTAATATTCAAAGGATGCATTATTCTCCTTGTGTGGGAAAATTATTAAATACTTCGAGAGTACCATAAATGCGTACTCTCCCTTCTCATATGAATTGTGGGTCCCACCATAAATTAAATTAGTGGGACCTACAGTTATATGAGAGGGGAGAGTACGCATTTATATTACTCCGGGAATACCCAATAATTACCCCCTTGTGTGAGCCTCTTTTATTTCAAATTTAAACAAAAATTCTAATAGGAGAATGCATCAGACAACCATTTGCTTTTTATTTTTATTTTTTTAAACAGAAACATGAATTATGGATAAATTTTTTCTGATTTGTTCAAAGTTACATTCAATTTCATTCTTAAAAAAAATAAATAAATAAAATAAAAATACGTTCAAAAATTTTTTTTTTCCCATTCTTTAACACACATAGGCTAGTGGTGGCAAAATTGGATACAACATGCAAACTCGACACGGCCCGACACAAAATTAGTAGGTTATGAGGTGAGGCTTAATGGGTTCATATCATATTCAGGTTGACACAACTAACTCATTTAATAAAGGGGTTGGGTTAGTGTCCATCATATGAAATCCATTTAACCTGTTTAACCAGTTTAATTAAATGACATTTTACCAATATACCCTTCAAACCCTAGGTATATAAACTTATTAGTTATTGTAGTTTATTTTCATTGACATATTATGATTGATTATTTATGATATTGAGAAATGTTTTAGTTTTGAATGATTATTTGTGATACAGTTACTCATTATTTCGAATTTTATATTAAAAATATCTATTTGTTTGATTTTTCATAATTCATATCAATTTGGTTAATACTAAAATTAGTTTTTTTTTTCTTCTTTTTTTCATTTTGATAAAATCTGATAAACGGGTAGACATGACTCACCCATTTAATAAATGGGTTGTGTTAGGGTTGAGGAATCTTGACCTATTTAATAAACATGTTGGGTTAGGGTTGACCTATATAGTCAAATACTCATGAGTCAACACAATACGAACCCGACACATGAACATGAATTGGCACCCCTACACATAGCTTTTCTTACATTTTTTTTTTTGTAAGAGAGTTTCAATCTATGGCGTCCGCTCCTAATGATAGCTCTTTATCGTAAGACCAAGACACCAATCAGTTTTTGGTGTAAGCGGGGATTGAACTCCAAATCTCTTATTCAACCTTCAAAAACTTTACTAGTTGAGCTAATCGGAACCCACCAGCTTTTTTTACATTTGTATTCAAAGATTTCTTTTTCTAAGCTTTTAGTCTAATGATGATCTCAGACATGCATCACAAGGAAAAGATATAGCTACTTTAATTGCATGGTTTTAAAAACCGGAATGGACAAAGAACCGAAAAAGAGACTGATTATCAGTTTTATGGTCTGACCAAGGTCGAACTAATGGTCGAATTGATGACGTCATAATTAATATAATTAAAATATTAAAATAATTTTTATATAAAATTTGAATTTTAATAACTTATATTAAGAAAATATGAAAAATAGAAAGTGCTTTTTTTTTTTTTCATACCACCTTTCTTTTCTTGTCAGTAATTATTGACAAAGAATAAACTATTTAGTATTTAATTTTCATGTTTTAGTTTATATAAATAATAGTATAACTTTAACTATTTATAGAAAATTTAAATAAAAAAACCCAAAGTTAGATGATTAGACAAGTCACTGGCTTGTTACTCCTATTACCAATCCACTTTCCTACTCCCCCACTCCTAGCCACACATGTTTACTCTTTCTTTAATCTTTTTTTTTTTTTTTTTTTTTTTTTTTTCTCTAATACACCACATAAATCTAGCATTCCACTCCCCACTTTACTTACCATCAAAAGCTCTTTATTTTTCCTATCTTCTGTCCTCCACAAAGTTCATATCTCTCTCTCTGTCAGGAAGTTAGATCTATCATCTATTTTTGCAATACCATCATTAGTTCCTCTCATTCCTCTCTTTCTGACTAAAGATCTATAGTTACCACTCCAAGATGCTAATTTCAACGCCAAGCATAAAGATTTAGTCATTTTCTCACTCTTTCAAGCATAGCCAATCTTAAGAAAAAAGACTTTATTGCAAAAAATTATGTCCTCAATCCTCACTATTAGTAGATCTGAGAAAAAAGAAGATTTTTACTACAAAAAGAAGCTCCATTGTAGATCTCTTTTAGCAATTTTGCAAAGTCGATTCAACCATAACGGTTTTCGGTTTTATAGTTGAATCGGCTGGTTCTAGATTATTTATGATTTTTAGCTCTTTTTCGGTTATTTGTCATAATTAAACCGAATTAATGGCCGGTTTCTGGTTGAATTGATCGGATTGGCTGGTTTCCGGTTGAATCGGTCAAATTGGCCGGTTCAGTCTGGTTTTTAAAATTATGCTTAATTGTCATCTTACATTTAAAAAAAATGGCATCCAACATTAAATTTTGTGTTAACTCAGAATTGCCATAGTGGGTTGAATCAATCAATGTGAAACTCTCTTTTTTTTCTTTTTTTCTTTTTTAATTTGAGAAAAAAAAAACGTAAAACTCTTTAAAAAGTCTATGGATATGCACACCACACACATTAACACAACTTATACATGTGTCAAGTGATGATTAGATTGCTTTTTACCAAACATCAATGGTGTTCTCTGTGAGAGACCATGCCCCTAGCTCGTTTTGGAATTGATCCAAACTCACATGAATGGGTGGAGTCGCGTTATTGCCTCTTAAAATGGAGGTTTGACTTATTATATTTTTCCCTTCAGATTAAGGGTTTTACAATGGTGTCGTTATTTATTTAATTATTGGAAAGTATAAGAAAACCATAATTGAAAAATTCATCATTTTATTAATTTGAAACTAAATTTACATTGATCATAGGAAATTACATAGCTTTGGTCCTAGATACAACTAAGATAAAGTACATGACTTTTTTTCCTAGTTACAATCTAGATATTGAAAATTGCATGGACAAACACTTGATCTACTAACCCTTGATCTAAGCTCGGAGGCTATGTTACAAGATGGGACGGTTTTAGGCACCCACCTTACCCTATGAAATGAAGACTATGGTGGCCAATATTCTTTTCTTTTTTGGTGAGAATGGTGACCAATATTCATATCATATAATCCAATATATATGCTATCAAGCAATTTGCATGTTGAGTTTAATGTGTGTGTATGTGATAAACCCTAATTCTATTTATTAATCATTGCATTTGGTTTGAAAAATATTCTAGTGAATGTGTGTGAATGGTGATATCCTAGATTCAAGGATTTGAGAGAATTATAAAGCTAACATATTTTTCATATTTTGGATATGGATTTAAGAGCAAAACTAGTATCATGCATGAACATGTGATGAATAATCAAGAACATGTGAAGAACGCATATGAACATTTAAGAATATCAAGAACATTCAAACATATTCAAAGAATTTAAATAATCACTAGCATGCTTTAATCTTAAATTCTCATCGTAGCAACATAAAAAACAAGTTAGGGAAAAGGAGTATACCTACATGCAAGATCCACACGGTAGAGGAAGAGGCTCTTGGTGAAAGTCCTAATGGTGGAGTAGAAAAGAAGAACTAGGAGAGGAAAAGTGAGTCACACTCAATACCTTGAGTCTTAGGAAGACCAAGAATGACAAGATTACTTTACTTCACTAAAACTCAAGAAATGAGAAGAGGGGGTGTTTTTTTCCTTTTGAATTGAGGAGAGGGGGGGGGGGGGGGGGGTTTATTTAGTAGTATTGGAAAAAATATGAATGAAATGACATTTAATGAAAGTTGACAAAGAATAAAAAAGAATCATGAACTTAGACCCTATTTCAATATTTAGAGAAAGCCGGTGCATTAAATTTGGAGGTTGGTGGGAGTGATGAGCAAGCCAAATGTCTAAAACTTTGGTCTTTCCCGTAACTCCTATAACAATTTTCAAAGTTAACTTTGAAAAATCATATCTTTCTCAATTTTGATCGGAATTACCTCATTCTTGTGCTCAAATTGAGGCCTTAGATGTCTTGTTTCTGGAAATATTAACCTCACTCACATATTCAAAATATTCTGAGAGATATCAATGAAATGGTGAGCAGATTAACATTAATAAGCCCCAAATTAGTTTCCAATTAACATTAACAGGCTCCAATTACTTCCATTTCAGATTTAATCAGTCCCAAATTTACCCAAATTAAAAAAGATAATTACACAACTTACCCATTGAATAATTAATGTTTGATTATCTAGTTCATCAAGTGTGTGCAACTTTACCATAAGCTATAGTCCTAGCCAATCAAATTATGACATATTATTAATTTCAAATTGATTATAATTATAATCAATTGGAATCAATTATTCATGATCACTTATAGTCAGACTCAATTTGTGATAGTGTATCTCGGCCGTTAAAACTTGATTTGATAATAACTTTCAATCTAATGGTCCGATTAAGGCTTATAACCAATCAATTTGATTGTTACAACATCAAGATCATTTTGATAAAATGAAATTAAGGATCTAATGGTCACAATTAAGATGTCTATTTTCAAGGTGAAATTATTTTTTTACCCTCCATGTAAGGTTAAATGCGGATTGTAAAATGGGGTGTTAACACTCTCATGTGTAAGTCATGTATCCCTATAATAAGAAGTTCAAAAATTAATGTATAAATTGTCGCAAAGTGTGTATCCCTAGAAGCGTTGCTCTTCAATGGAAATAACAAAAATTCACAAAAATTTAAGATCCCTATGTCTACTACCACATACATGGGCTGCCACAATATGTGAGTATTTTAATGAAACTTATTAGTGTTTTGATCTAATATTCATCAGAAGTGGATGTCATAAGTTAAAACTCTATAAATAAATAAAAAATATATTTGTAATAATTTTCATTTAAAAATTTGACCATTATTTACTCATTTATTAAGTTTTATTTTAGACATATAATGCTATTAAACTCAATGTTTTATTCAAATGATTCATATTTAGTGGCCTATTTAATTTTTGTACAACTCACTAATTCACTAATATCTTATTCTTTGCATTTTTTACTTTCATTCTCTAAAAGAGAATAAATTTTTTTTTTTTTCCTATAACAATGTTATCTAGGTACAAAGGAGAGTATTTTAGAACTTCGTATCTTATTTAGTATTTTAAACTAATAAGATCAAAGCAAGGGTAGTTGGCCTGTTGTATCCCAAGGATGACATATCTAAAAAAATTGATGTATTAGTTGATGAAATGTCCCACAAAAAATGTCAATCGTCTCAAGCAGTGTATGTGCCTTAAGTTGGTCACCCTCAATCTCATTAGATTTACAATAACAATTTATTTTTATATTATAAGACTTGTCTAAGAACCGATGAGATAATATTTCCTAATTTTTGCACTATCTAGAGGTGTAATATTATTATTTGAAGCATAATTTTATAAATTAAAAAAATTATTTTATTTATTAATTTATATTCATAGGAGAACAATTTGAAATTAATTTTTTTTAAGACCCATGTGTGAGGTAGTAGGCTAATTTAAGAATTATTGTAAAATTTTGAAATTATATTCCCTTTATAGAAGGAACAACTCCCATTCAATAACCATATGCATGTAAGAGAGTTGGATGGAATATGATTTATTGATTTGTTAGGGTTTGATTGGTAGGAGGATTTTTGTTTTTGTTTTTGTTTTCAAAAAAATTTCAAAAAAAATTTCAAAAAATTTAAATTGAAGCTATATTTCAAATAATAATTTTTATATTATATGTGTTTGGCTCTCACTTTTAAGAAACTTTTTCAAAACACTGAAGACAAAAAATAAATGTTTGGGAGACCATTTCTATTTTTTATACTTTTTTTGAAAAATTTATAGAAAATAACATGAAGAATATGTAGATTACATTATATATATAAATATATATATATATATATATTTATAGGATAATGGTAAGAGAATAGAGCACATGTACTTTTTTTTTATTTGATAATGATAAATTTCAAATTTGTAGTGTGAGAATTTTTTGTGATAAAGATAAGCTCCTTAACTTAAGGGATAGAAGAGTTTGGACAAATTTGTAGAGTTTGTTGTTTTCAATTTATTTACAACTATGCCATTAAAAACATTTTATGTATCTTGAAAATATCCTCTCAACCATTTTCAAAATCATGTTCTGAATAAGAAAAATAGGATACAATTTTCTAAGAACATTAGCCAAACAATATATTCAACTATGGAACTCACCATTTTCTGGATTGAAAAACAAAACCTATATTTAAATTCTCTTACCAAATAGAGCCTTAACTTCTACTTAACTTTCAAACTTAAAACTCGTGCCTAAAAGTTTATGTTATATATATATATATATATATATATATATATATATATATATATATATATATATATATATATATTTATTTATTTATTTATCTTTTAAAAAATTTATTTGATATATCTAAATTATCTATCTTATTTTTCCTTAAAGAAGAATCATTTATGTTGATAGTTCCTGAATATATCATTATTGAAAGTTCAAATAGTGTATAAAACACCTTGAACATTTAGATCCCTAATTTACAAATTACCAATTCAAGCTTTATGACAAACAATAAGTGTGCGGAAAATGAACACAAGCTATAAACAGAATTGGTAAAAAATCTAAGCCAATTAAAATCACATCCACAGCAGAAAATAAAAGGCAAAGATAAAGGGAAGAGAGATGCAAACACAAGGACAACACATGATGTGTTATCAAAGAGGAAACCGAAGCCCTCGGCGTAAAACCTCTCCGCCGCCCTCCAAGCGGTAAGTAATCCACTAAAAAATGTAGTTGGGATACATGAACAGCAATAGACCCTCCAAGCCTAATCTACCCAGTGTACCTAAGCCCTCCAAGCTTCTTGCTCCAACGAGGTTGCGCCAAACCTATTTCTTTTCTAGCTTCCCGGATTCCGCTACTTGACCATAGCATCAACCAATGTGAAATTGGTTCCTTCCTAACTGCTTCCCTGAACACCAAACAGCCCTCTCACAGTAATGGATATGGTGAGAAAAGGTTTTGGTAAAAAGCCTCTCAAGGATTTAACAATGGAGAGGAAGAGAGTAGAGGAATTTGAAGAGTCTCTTATGTGAAGATTGTGGATGAATCAATCTTGTTTTTCTCTAGGGTTTCTCTTTCAAAATTCTGTATAGAAGTTCTCTTTCTTTCGTGGGTATAAGGGGTATTTATACTAGGGTGAGAATGGAATGTGAAGAGTCAGGTTTTTCAAAATAGGGCTGGCTCGCAACTTGGCCTTGCGGCTTAACTGAGTCGCAAGTTCTAGCCGCGAGATAACTGAACGGCCAGTTATCCTATTTTGTCCTGTAGTGCTCCGGCTAGCATGACGCTTCAACTTCTGGCATGCCTGGCACATGTGCAGCTTCTGGTAGCTTGCAGCCGCGAGTCACCCGCGAGATCTAGTCGTGAGTCTCTGTTTTTCTTGCACACTCTTGAGCATTTCTTCACACTATCTCACTCACTACCCTTACAAGAATCCCACTTAAATACAGGGTTACTAATTGCTGAAATACAAGCAAATTTGGCACGGAATAAAGGCAACAAGATGGTTGATTAAATTCAACCTTACAATCTCCCCCTTTGTCTATTCCGTGACAAAACCCTAAAACAGACTCTAGACTTAATATGTGAGTTAGGAACATTTGAACATAACTCACTCACACCTAACTCTAGAAACTGTGAAGCTCTTGAATCATATGAACATAAATCTCCTGAAACACAACAATACACCATGATCATTGTATGCAGAAAAGCATGAAATGCATATGAAGCAGGCATGATGTGATCAAGCAAAGATGGAGTTAAGAAACAAACAATGGCTTGATCAAACAAGCAATCACTACAAGGTAGTGACCACAATGCTCATTCACACTTGGAATGAACACTTGGACATACAAGCTAATAAGATCAATGCAAATTACTTGCATGCCCAACACTCAACCAATGCATAATACACTAAGTATATGCATCTAGGAACAATCCTACAAGGGCACAAGAGTGACAGTACTTAAAAGGAAAATACATGACATTTAGTTAGAAGTACTGATTTAACAAAACATAAAGGCTGCATAAAGCATGGTACAAACCATAAAGCCTACAAATATGAAAGCAAACCCTAAAAGCTTACAAAAGCAACATAGGTATAAAACACATTGTATACTGAAAAACATCATCAATATATCAAAGTTTTAAAACCATCCATGAGTTATGAGTTTGAACCAAACATTAACCATAACCACAGTGTATCAAACCCATAATAACAACAATTATCCAAAACATAATACTATAGGTTAATAAGTAAGACACAAATCAAAAGTATGAGTGGTGTAACACCCCCTATTACTATGCACACTTCCCTTTGAACTTTCTCCCCCTTACTGTATGCTATACCAATCTCCCCCTTTTTGGCACGAATAGCTAAAGGCTGTCTTCTAACTTTTGTTGAATAGCTTGTAGCTGATTCTCCATGGTCTCGAGACTCATTTGGACATGGTTGTTGGTGGAGTAGAGAAGTGTCACCATTCCCTCAATGCGCTTCTGAATACTTTCAAGCAAACTACCCAACCTATCAGCTGGAGGATCAGACTGTACTTGCGGAGTGCTAGTTTGTTGTAATTCAGGAATGACATGCGAAGTGGGTGTGGTATGTACATGTGTCTCTGACTCAAGAGTAGACGGAGTAGCAGGAGAGATGTGTGCACTCTTTGGTGTTTTAGAGGAATGACTTTTGCTGGCTTGTAGAGTGAACATGGAAATTGGACGAAGACGGGTCATCATTTTTCCATCTGAGGGAGGATTAATACCTTCACGAAGAATGAATTTCATGATGAGACTGCAAAATGGAATACATCCTCGTGTTGCTGATCGAACCGCGGTCTTCCTTATGGTTTGAAAGATGTGGGCACAGATATCAATGGGGGCTCCTGTAATAAGATCACAGAGGAATTGAGCTCTTCCGAGATTGATGAAAGTCGTGTTGGACAGCGGGTAAAGATTGGAGAACATGATCAGCTTTAGTGTGGTCAACTCAGGTGCAAACTTGGCAGTGCTTATGGATGTACCTGTACTAGAGACTTCATGGTCAGGTCCAAGAACTTGTAGAATGTCTTGAGTCTCTAGAGTTCGATCATCATACGGAGTTAGATCCACATTCTTAGGTCTAGTGATGTGGAGAATTTCGGCTATGGAGTTCGGGGTGATGATAAATTCCTTTCCTCTTACTCAGCAAATTAGCTCAACTCCAAGGTCACTTGTATTAGAGTAGCATTCCTTAACCCGTTCATCCATTGGGTCTTCAAAATTCCCTAATAAGTTTGCCCAATCTCTTGACTTAAAGATCCGAGGGACAAAAGTGGTCCCCAAGGTGTCAAACTCAACCATACGTTCCACTACAGGAGATGCCCTGTCAAAGATGTTTGAGTAGATGTGTGAGGTAAGCGGGGTTCTAAACCTCTCACAATTTGAGTCTTTAGATGACTGAGATGAGAGTCGAGTCCGTTTAGCAACTAGGGTTGATGGATCATCAATTACAATGTCTTTGCCTTTAGAGGATCGACGAGACATCTGCAAGAGAGCAGGCACACAGTAAAGAACCAAAAATAGCACCACAAAGGACAGATATCAACTTGATTAGATTCAGATAAAAATGTGAACCAGAGATATCTCACACAATCACAAACATGAGTCAGGTCAGAACCAAACAAAATCATAAGCAACACTGAAGTATTGAATGAGGCAGGTGCATCAAAATGGTGATTGTTCAAGAGAACACTGAATAACACAAAGTTACAAATAACTGTCATTGAGACAATCTACCATGAGCATGATATACACAGATCAAGCACAGTAGAGAACTAAGGAAGGATAGCTCAAATAAGACCACAGTAAGACAGGAATAGGTATAAAACAGCAATATGTATGAACAGTGGAAACCATATACATGCAAAATAGAGCATATGACAATGAGGCATATCTTACTGAATATGGAATGTTGAAGAAGTACCCTCAAGATAGAAGCACACACACGATATGGCAACTTAAAATCCCAGTATTATAAGACAAACAATCCAATGCCTCAGACATTCTTAAACACCTAAACACACAAACAAAGTAAAACACAGAAAACTCCAAACCCATATATCTAATGAGTATGAATGCCAACAAAAGCCAAAGCTCAGAACAAAGATTAGCAAAATGAGACTCAATAAAGGTAGCAAATGAAATCAACAACAAAAACACCCAACCTAAAACAACCAAACCCAACAATCTGAGTAAAAACATGTTCGAACACAGTATATCTCAAATCACAGTGACAACTCATAAAGCAAGAAAATAATACTCAAAACATGAAATATGAAATGAGGAAGAGAAGACCCATACCTTTTTCTTGAAGATTTGAGAAGAAATGAAGCAAAAATGGAGTTTGTAGAGAGTGACACGGAGTGTTTGGGTTAGTTTCAGTTTAGAGAGAAAGTGAATAGTCATAAAAAGGTTTTAAAAACTGCCCTTACTGTGCAAAGACACGCGTTTTTCGCGACTAAGGTAAGTTGCCAGAAAGTCGCCAGTTTCACCCGCCAAAACACTTCAAGCCAAAAGTTTTGAAAAATTTGCTAAGTGTTTTTCGCGACTGGAAGTCTCACTCGCGAGGGAGTCACGAGCTATGCCGCAAAAATCTCTGTGTACCCCTCGCGACTGGACCTTCCACTTGTGAACAAGTAGCCAAACCGGACCCGCGAGCTCGCGATTGTGGCATACGACTTGTCTGACCCGCGACTGAGTCACCAAAACAGGGCAACACTGTTTTTGAAATTTTCAGTTTTTGTAAGAACAAAATACGTTCCAAAAACAACTAAAACACTCAAAAATCTTTTTGTGTTTGAATCAACAAAGATTGAGCATGTGAAAACACATTTTATTAAGTACAATCATACAAATGAATATGGCATTCATTGAACATAAACTTGTGTGTTGTGTGTGGATATCAACAATGAGATAGTCCTTAGTCTAATGTGAAGCTTCAATGATCAATTCAACCAAGGCATACACAATTAGCACTAGATCATGTGACCCATCTCAATTATAGAAGTAAGCATATATGACCTCCCATAAGACTTGATTACATAACATGGAGCTTTACATTTGGCTCAACTTTTAATCATAACATTTGATCTTTTTGATCCTTTTGTAACAATCACATCTCATTGTGAGAATGATGTTTGATATTTCACCTTGATGAGATAGCCTTTGGCTTTTTGAAAAATCATACACTTTATTTAGGTCACTTTCCCTTTTTCCTAGTATGTGCGACAGGCTTTTGCAGCTCAATATCTCTTTACATTTGGAGATTTACATTTGGTGAGCTCTTTTTATCAAAAAAAAATAAAGAGTGGGAAGATATATAGGCACAAGTCTATGCATGTTTCAAGATCAACATAACTATTTACTAATCATTCATGACAAGCTTGAAGATCTATTTACAACAGTCACATAGATTTCAAGATTTCTTCCACAGTGATAAGAGTGCAAAGGAACAAGCTATGCTCGTAAATGCACAAAGCCATTAGCACAAAGGTACAAGGCAAAACTAGTTTTGAGACAAAACTCAACAATGTCAATCAAACTTTTTGATTTTCTACTTTATATGTGGTTTTTGGATTTTTGACACATAAGAAGGAAAATATTGATCAAAATCAACATAAAACAAATTTGAATGAAATAATGCAAAAACAAACAAACAAAGTCACAAAGCATAGGAAGTATTGATGCATGGACATATTGTAATGCTTATGCATGAGTACCCTTTTTCACCCACACGTCATATGCGTTTGGGATGATTTCCTTATAGGATTGGGTACGAGAGTTAGGGCTTTCAAACCTTCATGTGAAGCTTTCCAAGTAGTTGGTAAAAGCACCAATCATCTTCATTACATCCATCATTCCGGGATCTCCACTTTGATCTCTTGATGGTTCACCAGCCCAATTTCTCTGGTCATTTCTAGGTCCTCGTGACCTTGGAGCAGTTGCACTATTCATTGCTCTCAGCTTTTGACAATTTGGTCGAGTATGCCCTTGAAGTCCGCAGTGATGTCACACATAGTTCGATCTAGGACCTCTTTGTGGTCGTGGACGAGACTTGGCTCGAGATTCAGACTTGCCCACAAATTGATTACGGGGGTTGTTCAAGAACCGTTGGTTCTCCACATTCCTCTTCTCCTCCATCTTGGGCTTCTCAGTAGTAGGGCCAACTTCAAATGGCTCTTTGGCATTTATAAACTTCACTTCTTTGGTGATATTGCCTGATGAGCTACTCCCTCCGGTATATCCCAATCTGGATTTGTTTGAAAAATGCTTTTGAGATGAATAACATCATCTAGCTTCTTGGTGGAAACCATCTCTATTTTGGCATTTGCTTGCACAACCTCTTGCTCAAGAAATCTCACTTTTGTGTAAGTTTCTGACAGCTCACCATTCAGTGTCTTTATCTCACATTTGGCCTTCTTATAGCGAATTAGGAGACTTTTATAGTCCTTTTCTGCCTTCTTCATCTTTCTCACAGCTGCCTTGGCCACCCTTGTGTACTCACCCGACTTCTCCAGGAGTGAGTTATAATTCTCTTGAAGATTGGTTGTGCTTTCATCTTCTTCTACATCTGATTCTTCAACAACTCCTAATGATTCTTCATCACTATGTTCTCCAAGCTCTTGTACAAGCAAATTCAACTCATCTGAAGACTCAACATGGGCAATAGTCATAAAAACAAAGTAATTCCCTTCTTCATCACAGCTTTCCTCAGAATCAGAGTTGGATGAATCCGAGTCACTCAGTGTCGTGGCATTCACCTTGCCTTTCGATTTCAAATAATTCGGACATTCTTTCTTAAAGTGTCCATGCCCGTTGCATTCAAAACAAGTGACACCTTATGTAGATTGGGATTCTTTTCCATTTTTCTTTTTGAATTCCCTTTTCTCCCTTCCTGAACTTTGGAATTTCCCTTTATCACCAAATTTACTATTATTCTTGAATTTCAAGAATATCCGGGAATTTTTTACAAGGTATGCAACATCTTTGTCAACCACATCCTCATCCGATGAGTCATGGACTTTCACCCTTTCATTAATGGTCTTAAGAGCAAGAGATTTACTCTTCCGTTGAGTGGGCAGCGACATTTCATAAGTTTGAAGAGAACCAATCAACTCTTGGACTTTGATGTCATCAAGGTCCTTGCTCTCTTCAATCGCTGTTACTTTGGCACGAAAACTTTCTGGCAATGACCGAAGGATCTTCCTTACTATTTTAGAATCCTCCATTTTCTCCCCCAAATTTAACTTGCTGACAACCACCTTATTTAGCTTACTATAGAAAGAGTCAAAGGACTCATCCTCACTCATTTTGAGCTCCTCAAATCGAGTGGTCGGCATCTGCAGCTTGGTGTCTTTCACTTTCTTCGTGCCTTCGTAGGTGGTCTCCAATATCTCCCATGCTTCTTTGGCAATGGTAATGTGAGAAATCCTGTGAAATTCATCTGGAGACACACCACAGAAAATCGCATTAAGTGCTTTACTGTTAGCATTAGATGCGGCGAGTGCTCCCTTATCCCATGTGGATTTGGCTGCCTCAGGCCTGGTCCAACCTATATCCACAGCATCCCAAACTGATTCATCAATGGAACATAAAAATGCTCTCATGCGAACCTTCCAAAATGCATAATTACTACCATCAAAATATGGAGGTGCATTTAGGGATTGAAACCGGTCCATCTCAATATGGGGTCAAGGATCACACTGTGGTAATGAAACCAACAAAAGTGTACCCACTTTGATACCAATTGAAAGTTCAAATAGTGTATAAAACACCTTGAACGTTTAGACCTCCGATTTACAAATTACCAATTCAAGCTTTATGACAAACAATAAGTGTGCGGAAAATGAACACAAGCTATAAACAGAATTGGTAAACAATCTAAGCCAATTAAAATCACATCCACAGCAGAAAATAAAAGGCAAAGATAAAGGGAAGAGAGATGCAAACACAAGGACAACACACAATGTGTTATCGAAGAGGAAACCGAAGCCCTTGGCTTAAAACCTCTCCGCCGCCCTCCAAGCGGTAAGTAATCCACTAGAAAATGTAGTTGGGATACATGAACAGCAATAGACCCTCCAAGCCTAATCTACCCAGTGTACCTAAGCCCTCCAAGCTTCTTGCTCCAACGAGGTTACACCGAACCTATTTCTTTTCTAGCTTCCCGGATTCCGCTACTTGACTATAGCATCAACCAATGTGAAATTGGTTCCTTCCTAACTGCTTCCTGAACACCAAACAGCCCTCTCACAGTAATGGATATGGTGAGAAAAGGTTTTGGTAAAAAGCCTCTCAAGGATTTAACAATGGAGAGGAAGAGAGTAGAGGAATTTAAAGAGTCTCTTATGTGAAGATTGTGGATGAATCAATCTTGTTTTTCTCTAGGGTTTCTCTCTCAAAATTCTCTATGGAAGCTCTCTTTCTTTCGTGGGTATAAGTGGTATTTATACTAGGGTGAGAATGGAATGTGAAGAGTCAAGTTTTTCAAAACAGGGCTGGTTCGCGGTTTGACTGAGTCGCGAGTTCCAGCCATGAGATAACTGAATGGCCAGTTGTCCTATTTTGTCCTGTAGTGCTCCAGCTAGCATGACGCTTCAACTTCTGGTATGCCTGGCACGTGTGCAGCTTCTGGCAGCTTGCAGCCGCGAGTCACCCGCGAGATCCAGTCACGAGTCTCTGTTTTTCTTGCACACTCTTGAGCATTTCTTCACACTATCTCACTCACTACCCTTACAAGAATCCCACCTAAATACAGGGTTACTAATTGCTGAAATACAAGTAAATTTGGCACGGAATAAAGCCAACAAGATGGTTGATTAAATTCAACCTTACAATTATTACCAGTGAGTATTCACGAAATGTATGATCTTACCATTCTGAATCCTATGATGTCGATTTTAAGATACATAATTCTAGGATCAAACTCCAAATCATGAAAAATAGGTGGTTTACGGGGAGTGAAGCAAAGGATCTTGTTAACAAGTGTCCTAAGATCATAGATTAAACATTAATAAATGCTTAAATATGAGTTGTAATGCACAATTTTTTTCAAAGAACAAAATACACTTGTTAATAATTAATTCATTTGCAAGTACAAATTCATTGTGTTTATGTGTATTTTTCTTTTATATATGTACAGTTTGACCTTTTTTTTTAAATGTACAAAAATACACTTTAATCACTACCTTGCACATAGGGTATTCATTAAGAAAATATTAAAAAAAAAAACTAGTAAGTACAAAATTTTTCACCGAGACATGACATGTTACCTTTGGTTGAACCCATGTTTTCTATTTGGATAATAATAAAGAGAAAATACATTTTTGGTCTCTAAATTTTAGTCGAGTATTTTTAGTTCCTGAAGTTTAGAATCATCGTTTTTAGTTCCTAATGTCTCAAATGGAGTGATGAAATATTAATTTTTAATTTGGTCTTTAATTTAAGAGATTGAGGATGGAAAATTTTTTATTTTAGAGACTAATCTTTCACAAGCTAAATTTTAAGAATTGATAGTGGATTTAAGCCGATAAATAAGTATACCTAACTCGGCTTTTGGCTTGCTAATTTATGCAGCTAGCATCTCAATAGGATGCTATTGACTTATAGGGAAAGTTTTTTCTGCATACAGGGGTATGTGGTGGAAAAAAAGAAAAATGGCAAGTATCTAAGTACTACCTAGTCATGTACATTGCACATGACCCTTGAACATATATCCCTTTAGAAACTCATATTAATTTGGACATTTCTTGATTAGATTGCCTTGATACTCAATTCAAAGGTATGTCACAAATGCAAAAATTGCACTGTTTAATCCTAGTTTTTACTTTTTAGCATTGCAAAAAGCATAGGAGTCCAAAACTAATACATCCCTTTTTTGCAGATGACAAAGTTCTCTTTTTCAAGGCATCATTAGACAAACGTCACGCTATCATACAGGTGCTCAAGGCCAATGAAGACAAACCAAGCCAAAAGCTCAACATGACTAAATCTGGCATTGTTTTCAAACTCAACACGCTATTAACTATGCCAAAAGTAATCAAATACGCCTTGGGTAAACAACATGAGAAGTTCCTGGACTGACCTTTTTAGTCATACAAATGAACTTAAACAGTTTTGTAGATCCATTTATATAGGTTAAATACTACCTATATGCTTAAACCAATGTATAGAGAATAAATTAATCAAGAACAAATTCATCATAAGGTGTAAGAGATTTATGGATCAATCTTTACAATCCCAATCATTATTTTGAGATTCACATAATGAAAGTATTTTCCGTGTAGATATAGGATTGATATGGTATAGCTCAAGGTGTGTCTACAAGTTTGGATTGTTGAACGTGACACTTTTGTAAATGTTGATATATTCACCTAGCCTAGGAACCTTTCCAAAGATTTTGAGTTTCAAGTATTATAATAAGTATATATGTACCAATATTTGTTTAAGGTAAACATTATTCCTACAACAACTTTTGATTCTTAAACTTCCTTGTTTCTCATATGATAGATAAAAAAATTCGGAGTAGAGTTGAAAAAATTAATTTATAGTTGTATATATGTTTAAATGTATGTTAAACATAAATAGAACGAGAAAATGAAAAACAATGCTATAAATGGTTCAATGGAATGGATTGATACCTTATTTCCTTGCTTTATAAATAAATTAAAAAAAAAAAGAAAAAAAAGAAAAAGAAAAAAAAAAGATGAAATCCACATAAATCAATGTGGCATGGCTAAGCTTGAAAAACAAGACCGAAGGGTCATAAATCTATCAAACATCCCCTAATTGCTTTAAGTGATCCTGAAAATTTCACATTTAATATTGAGGGAGCAACTCTTGCAACGATGTCAATAATTAAAATGCTACTACTATGATAGCACTGATGTCTGTAATTAAAATGTTGTTTTTCCTACCTTTTTTTAATTTGACAATGTACTTGATAGAGCCCCTATTATCAAAGATAAAATTGATATCACTATCTAGGTCAAGTGACCTAGTTGTTTGATCATTGAAATGGTCATGATTCCTTAATAGAGAAAAGAAAATTAGTAAATACAAGATGTTGTCTAATTTAATATTCACAAACATATGTTGTTTTCTGAAATAGAAATAAGAAATTATTAAAAATTTATTCAATCAATATTTGAATTAATTACGCTTTATACAAGTCAAATATATTGAATATATATGTAAGAAACGTTTAACTAGGTTAATGATTTTATATAAAAATAGTTTATAAAAAATCTCTAAAAATGTATATAGCATTTAGAATTATTTTCTAAGATAACATTTAAATGAAACTAACAATAACATAAACATAAACATAAATCCCAAATACACACACCCAAATAGCTCTCTCAAAAAATACAAACCAATAAATCAAAGGTTCACAAATAACAAATACAAAACAAAAACCAACAAAGCCACAACACTACCAAAAGATCTCACAAATACTAATGCAAAACTCACATATCCCATAGAAGCGTTTATTTATGTGTAATTGGACTAAAACAAAAGGAGAGAAATAAGCTTTATTATGAGTACAATCTTTGCCATTCAAATCAAAAAAAAAAAAAAGGAGCCATATAAGTGTAACTAGAATTTTAAGCTAAAGTTTTAAGCTTTCAACTGACTTAATTATTGCATTGGGGTCTCTCTTCATTTTGATGGAACTCGTTCCATATTTACTACCTACTGAACAAATAATAACATGTTTTGTCTCAAGTCTCTCTATTATGAGCATTCCATTGTATGTAAGCGAAGACCTGCTACTAAATTAAAAGATGGTGTCATCATTTTTCTATTATGAGCATCCCACTATATTGCTACAACTCTTCTTACAATAATATGCCTATGGTCCTTTTTTTTGGCTTTGGTCATTAGAAGAGTTCCAAAGATTTGATAGAACAAGTAACATATTGAACCTATTTTATTTAATTATAGGAATAGTTATTTATTTAATTTTTTATTGAAAATTTTTTATTAAGAATTTATTAATGAGAAATGAAGAAGAATATGCATGTTTTTAATTTCCCTCACAAAATGAGTTTTAAGAACAATTTTTGTTTTTAATCCATTTTGGGTTGCCAAACAAGTTTTTTAGTTTCAAAAATAGAAAATTGATTTTGAAAAAAATAAATAAGAAGAAAAAACAGTTATCAAATATACCCTTAAACTTTTGAAAAACAGCACATGCCTTTTGAACTCTGAGGGTGTTTTTGTTTGAAAAGATTTTTGGTAAACGGGTATATTTTTTTAAAAAAGAGGTGATACATGGATGCATGGACACACGTACCTGTGCGTAGGTACATTTACATTATGCATGAATGTACGTACATATATACACGCATACATGTTTTGTAAACTATGTGCTTTTGAAAAAGAATGTTTTGACACATGCAATGTATTTTTTTGAAAAACTGGGGCATGACCTTTTTTGAAAAAAAAAATGCTTATGATGTTTCCGAAGAATGTTTTATGAGAAAATGCATGTATTTTTGGAAAAATGTATTTTTGGTAAAAATGTATTTTTGTTTTTATGAAAATAAGTGTACATACACTGTGTGAGTGTGTGTGTGTATATATATATATATATATATATATATATATCAATATACATGTATGTATACAGATGTATAAGTGTATATATGGGAGTATACACATTTTTTGTAAAAATGTTTATTATTTGCTAATAATCGAGTTTTGCTTTTACCAAAACAAGTATATACATCTGTATATCAATTTACATGTATGTATATGGATATGTGAGTATATATATGGGTGTATATACATTTTTGAAAAAGGTTCATTTTTATTTATCATCATTTTTTTTAGGGGTATGACACATGGATTTTGTAAAACGTACTCCCTTTTGCAGTTTTTGAAAACATGGGCTAAAGAAAAACTCTATGAATAAAAACAAAGTTCTTTGTCACCTTTTTATTGTCTTTTAAAAAAATGATTAAGGATGAATGCTTGATGAACCTTGTAGGGTTGTAAACCCTTATGTAGTGTTTGGTATCGAGTAATGTTTTCAGATTCCTAGAAATGCTTAAAAATTTTCATGTTTAGTTGCAAATCACACTAGAGAATCAAATGCCAAGGGAAGCTGGATTCCTCCTTTAACCCCCTTTCAATAGGAATGTGGACTCCCTTTAAAACATGTGGGTATTCAGATTCCCAAGCTTAAAGGAATTTGTATTTTTTTATAAATTGACAATTTTAATCATTTTTCCTTATCATTTAAGTAATTGAGATAAAATATAAAACAAATCATTAATATCTTTTCCTTTGTCTTTATCTCTTTCTGCCAAAACAACATTATCTCTTCTCGGTAAAATAACATAAATAGGATAGACAACTCTGTTGATATATTCATATTTTCTTCTTTTATACTATAGTTTTAATGAATTTGTCATCATTTATAGTTTATATTTTTTTTTTCATTATTTATTTAGAGAAAGATTATTATTATTTTTTTTAAAAAGACTTATATTAGATTTATAAATCTAAGGATAGAATGAGAAATGATAGTTTTTAGACCCCTTAAAACACAATTGGATTAACCTAGTTAATTAGCCAAGATATTACTTAGTCCAAATTCCAGATCTAGGTTATCACAATCAAACAATCATATCATGCATAGCAGCGGAAATATAAATAACACAATGATATGATGACCTAGGAAAACCAAGCTGGTAAGAAACCTAGGGAGGATTTAATCTAGCTATCCTCAAGGTAAAAAGCAAATCCACTAGAAAGAATCGAAGTTTTACAATAGCGACTTAGACCACTAACATCCTATTGCTACCCACCAATAGAAACTTACTGACACGACCACGTGAAAGCTCCGAGACCACGGACTCCTTCTTTCTTTGGCCTTTGCAAAACACAAACACCCACGGTTGTGACTTTGAGATCCCACTCAAAGGTTTAGCAACACAAACTCTCCTATTTGTGACTCCAAGACCACCCTTGAAGGTTTAGATCATTAGCACCTTTGATGACTAGAGGAGACAACAACTTCTACAATACCAAATCTTGAGATTCTTTAAGTAATAACACGGGTAGAAGATATGAGAGAGCTTTTTAGGAACAAAACCCTAAATACAAAAGAGACACTCTCTTCTCTCTCTAAAAAGCCTCATAAAAACGTGCTTAGGGTTTCCTTTATATACTGGGAAAAGTAGATTAGAAACCCTAATCCTTAATGGGCTTGAACTGCTGTTTGGGTTTAATTAAAATTCTACAGATACGACTTTCGATCAATCGAACCAACCAGATTATGAAATTTTCTTCCTGCAGCTTGTATGTTCTTGAATCTTGACTTGAATCACCTTGAGCATTGTCTAATAATACCTATAGATTCTAAAATCTATATCTAGACAAGTTTGTGTTCACGATTTGCCAATTGTTCTAAACTTTTAGAACCTAACAAGAAAAATAAATAATTCAGTTAAGATTCGTAGAAATAAACCAAACATTATAATCTTACATTCCTAAGAATATTATTAGATTCTCAATTAAACCAAACATAGGAATAGTTACATTTCTAGACATTTAGATTGCAAGGCATCACATTCCCAAGAATCTGGATGCCATGAATAATGTGGATTTCCCCGTACCAAACGCCACCTTAGGGTATGGGTGGGGATCCTATAATGTGAATGAACCTTGGTTCATTCTCTAAAGGTTGATGGTACGTGTGAAACAAGTAAAGAATTAAAGAGAACCTGTTAAAAATGAATGCACCTGCAAAAAGGAAACAAACACACTTTCCCCTTGACTCATTTTGAAAAACAATACTACAAGGTGATCCTATCTTAGGCTTGGATTTTAACTCAGTAGAATCCTCACGGGTTAAGCAAACTAGGTTCACTATATGCAGGGTTGGTTAAGGGTCGGACCTAGAATCCTAGAGAAAGGGGACCTTGATCATCGTATTCCACCCCTTATAGTTGTTGTGGACATAGAGCTGATCAAGGGTCATCTTTTCAAATCACCTCAAGTCTACACAGATAGCTACATGAGGCTATTTACTTTGATTGCCCAAACTATCGAAGGTTAGAGGTCTACTTATCCAACGTTTGCCTCGGGCCCAAGTTTGACCTATATGCAATGAAACATGTCATGCATTTTTTGAAAAATAGAGGGGAAAGTTTTTTGGTACAAGAAAATATATACAAAGTGCTACAAAACCCACCTCCATTAAAAACAAGGCAAAAAAAGTATTTTGTTAAACTTTTATGTCTCTTTCCTTCAAAAACACAAAAAACATAAAAATATAAAATAAAATAAGATCAAAAAGGACAAAGACTTGATATTTTATCGTTTCATTTTTTAAAGACAAGTCTTTTCACAAGACCTTAATATTTGGTATTTAAATTTATAAAGCCACCAAATAGGATAAGGCTTGCGCTTGCTCCCTCTTTGTTGCCTTCGATAACAACCTTTGGACTCTTAGAAGAATACCAGAAGCTTATGGAAAATAGTTTTTGCTTTTTTTAGTAGTTTTGCTTTGTTTTTCGGTTTCCTTGGTGTACCTGGGTGTTTTTTGTTTTCTTGACTTATGCTTTCTGTGCTAAGTCTTCTCCTGTATACGAATTTCTTTGTTGATTTATAATGCAAGTTTGAAAGGCTAAGACATTGAATGAAACTTTTTACCAACCACCTTTTGATCTTATTTTCTCTTGAATCTTTATGTTTTTTTTTTTTTTTTTGGGAGGAGAGAGAAAAAAGTCTAACAAAATTACATATTTAGCCTTGTTTTTAACGGAAGTGAGTTATAGAACCTTAACTGAGTTAACCTTAAGTGGGTAGCATGTCAAAATTCAAATCATAATTAGGCAATTTAAATTTCGGCTAAAACACAAGTGGGTAAGTTGTAGTTTGCCCTTTATTATTTTAGAAAAGCACTTTTTTTTTTTTTTTTTTTTTTTTCATTTAAAGAAAAGGATGTATCTTTTGAAGAAAGCATTTTTTGAAAAGATTTTTTTTTTTTTTTTGGTATGAAGAAAAACATTTTGGCAAACATTTTATTATTGAAGATATTTTCTTAAAAAAAAACTTTGAAAACATTTTTTTTTTTGTTTTGGGTCTCCTCTAAAAAAAAACTGATTTTTATTTTTGCCCACATTTTTTTGAAAACAGATTTTTTTTTCTTTTTTTGAAAAAGAAAACAGTTTTTGGAAATCAATTTCTAAAACAGATTTTTATAAAAATAAAAGTTTTTGAAAACAGTTTTATATAAAGAAAAAAAGTTTTATATCTCTTAAAAGAAACAGTTTTTGAAAAACAGATTTTAAAAAAAAATAGTTTTTATCCTTTTGAAAGCAATTTAAAAAAAAAAAAAACAGTTTTATATGTTTAAAAACTGTTTTGTGAACAGATTTTTTATTTTTTATTTTTAAAGGGTTTTATATATTTCTTTTAAAAAGGTTTTGGGTTCCCCCTTTTTTTTTAAACAGATTTATATATATATATATATATATATATATATATATATATATATATATATATATATATATATATATATATTGTGAAAACTTTCTCTTTTATTATTATTATTTTTTAGAGGAGAGGAAAAAGCGTAAAAAAAGGTTTTTGTTTTGAGAACTTTTTAAGAAGAATAAAGGAAAAAACATTTCTTTTAAAAAGACTTTTTTTTTTTTTTTTTTTTTAAAAGGCTTCATTTTTAAAGAAAGATGTGGGAAAAGATTTTAGGAAATGCTTTTTCTTAGAATAGTGTGTAGGGGAAATGTTTACCCAAGCATATTTATTTTATGGCACATTGTTAATGAGAAAAGTAAAGGAACAACAACAATAAAGTGCAGAAAATAAATTGCAAGGAAAATAAAGAGCTTGAAATTTAAATAACATAAAAGTAAAGAACTTGGAATTTAAATGACATAAAAGTAAACAACTTAGAATTTAAATGCCATAAAAGTAACAAGCTTGGAATATTATAAAGATTGATTAAAAGATTTTTTTTTTCTCTCTTAAATAGATTTTAATCTCTTTTTAGCTATTAGGACATATGTGATTCAATGTTAGGAATATATGTCAATATTTTATGTAATTGGCTAATCCTTTGACAAAATGAATTTTACTTGTAATTGGGTACATCTAGGATGTGTTTAATACTTCAAGGAACGAGGTTTCAAGTTCAAGTGTTAAAGCCATGCAAGTTTTTCCAAGAAACAAGTGAGAAGTACTAGATTTTAAAGCTCGACAGCTAGCATCTATCAAGGTTCAAAAGCTGTTTCAACCCGTGACTAGTCGACAGCTAGCTTGATAGATGACTATCTATCGAGGTTTATGAAACTCAGTTTTTTAGAGCTAATTTTCATCCAATCCGTGAGTATGTGTTTAGGCTTTCTTTTCTCTCAACCCTAAACATATATAAGGATTATTTTAAGGGCCGTCAAAGGTTGCACAGTTGCACGAGTGTGAAGTAAAGTTTTGTTCATGCAAATTGTGACCGGAGACAGAATTTGCCCTAGTTCATCTTTCTATTGAAGAAGCTATTGTGTTTGTACACCTTAGGGTTTTGTGACCAAGGAGCTTCATGATCTTCATTGTGTGATGAACTAAAGAGCTTTGCAGCCAACATCTTTCTCAAGTTGGTGATTAAGTCGAGTATTAGGATCCGTGCATCTATTAGTTAGTCATGTACTAGGAGCCATGCATTGAAAAGGAGAGATTGTCACTACAGAACAAGTCCAATTGGGTATTGGAGTAAGGGTTCAACTGTAGCTTAGTATAAGGTACTGAAATTCTTTTACTTGTAACCGCTTGTTTTGATAATAGTGGATTCTCGGAAATGGTGACCTTAAAATTACCTGGTGGGGTTTTTGCCGTATAGGTTTTCCCCATTCGTAAACAAATTACTGTGTCAATTTAATTTCCGCTGCACTTTAGTTAATTGGTGATTTGTTTGTGTTACCATGCATTTTGCATGTTAATTTGATTAATTAATAAACTTGGCTAATTAATAAATTAATTCATCACAAGGGGTCAATACATTTTTGGCCTATCATTAGCCTTATGGATTCTTCATCATAAAGAAATGGGAATTCTAAGCCATCATCATTCTTATGAGACATACACATATTGTGTTCTACGGAGGTTTAAAAATCATTTAAGAGTGATGATACAAAATCTTTTTATTTTTTATTTTTTTATTTATGTGTCTATATATATATATATATAAGTGCAATAAAATAAAGAGGAGAGGAGATGTGCAAGAAATTAAATGGGATAACATAAAATGAAAAGGTGATGGGGATTGCTTAAAAGTAAATAGGAAGACATAAAATTAAATGGGGATGAGGATTGCTTTAAAGTAAATGTGATGACATAAAATTAAAAGGCAATAAAATTAAAGGGCACGGCCGGCCCTAGGCTTAGGCCAATTAGGCCATTGCCTAGGGCCCCCTTACTAGAGAAGGCCCCAAATTTGGGGAAATTTATTTTTATTTATTTTTTATATATAAATATTTTTGGGAGATATTAAAATATTATAGTTTAAATTTTTTTTTTTCACTATTAAGAGGGCTCAAAGAATTAAGTAATGCTAGAGATAGAGATAAGACAAATTTAAATAAATAGGTCTCACAAATAGACGTATTACTAATCACAAGTAATTCAACTAGGAAAATGTTAAAAATATTATAAATTTTACTACATAACTTTTATTTATTTAATTATTTTTATACAAAATAAAAATTATACTCTAACCTAATCTACATGCATATCTGTGTGAAACTTTCTTTTAGAGACTTAAATCTCGGTCATTGCCCCCCACATCCCACAAGAACTTATACTTGTAGAGTAATTATTGCACCAAAGGTGCGTGATGGTCTCCATAACTTTTATAATTTGATGTGACAATGAATATGATAGGTAGATTTTAACAAACTATTGAATGCATTTTTGAATGAATATTTATGATTGGTGATATATCTATGTAATTCTCATGTTGTAAATTTTACAATATTTCTAGTATTTTTGTAAGCCTCATGTCATTGATCACATTCATTATAACACCAGTTTGTAGTAAAATTTGTTATAACTTTAGCATTTTCTCAAAAAAAAAAAATCATATTAAAGAGTAAAAAGAGTGGATTTAAAAAAAAAATTATTATATAAAATGCTAGTTAAATATTACAAGAGCATAGAAAGTAAATCAAAAATGAAGAACAAGCAAGATAAAAGAAAGATTTTATATATATGGAGAATGATGATTACAATGTGATAAAAAGGATGGGATGGGTGTAGTTATTAAGAAACTAACCCATCCCTATAGCCTTACCCACAAAAATTACAACAAAAATGGATGAAGCTTTTTTTGTGTGGGTTTCCAAGAGAGAGAGAGAGAGGAGAGAGAATTATGTTTTGAATTTCTAAAGATATTTTTCCAGAATTTTGCTACTATTTTATGATTTTTTCTCACTTTTTGCTCTCTATTTCTCTTGTTTTTCCTATTTTTCTCCATTATACACTAATACACTAATACACTAATGCTAGCCTCCCACTTTTGACACCTTATCAGTCTTTTTCAGTCTTTTTCTGATTCATAGCCCAATATTTGTGCGACTGTTTGGAGGCCTTTCCTAGCTCTATTTCCTTTGAATTTTATATGCACAAACAACTCTAGATGTCTAAATTTCCAATGGGCTTGGCCTTGCTCAATTTGGAGCTACGGTCGTCAAGATATCGAGATAGGAAGGAAGGTGATGCAAAGCTGAAAAATTATGTGATGTTTTCCCTTGAAAAATTCATATCTTCCAATCCGAAGCAGATATTATCGAGCCCTTTTGATGAAAATTAGCTAAGACCTTGTTCTTCAAGATGGTCCTACCCGCTCATTCTAGTTCTTGCCAAATCAGTACAGTTTATTGCACAAAGTTGGGTAAAAAACTGCCAATTTTCCTGAAAAAAAGAATTAAAAAAATGATTTTATTAGGGTTTTCGGTATTTTGGTGATATCTCATCCATTTTAACTCCGATTTTGGCCCGTAAACTATCATTTCAAAGGGTAAATTATGACCTACGAGACAGTCTAAAATTGAACACAATCCAACGGTCAGATTAAAAAGTCAACTTTTTGACTATACTCAATTAAGGTTTTGGTCTTAATTGCGGTAAAATAGATTTTTTTCAAATGTTGTGACTTTTTAATCCACTGTCCAATCAAGTTGTTTTTATTTTTACCCTTTTTGGTCTTGAAATTCATGACTTTACATCTTTTTCATTTTTTTTTTTTGACGCATGAAACAAGGCCGGACAAAATACAATATTGACAGTCATCTTTTTGTGAAAATATTTTATACTTGGCTTTTGATTCTATTATTTTTGTGTATACATATAGTAGCTTTTTTTTTTCCTTGTACATATACTATGTTCGCATTTTGTTTGATGATTATTAAAATCTTTCCATATTGTGTGAAAACCATAGGATATAGATTTAATTTCTACAGAACTTCATATATACTTGCTTGTGCCCAAAAACTTTCCTCTTTTTTTTTCAAAAATTGCATAACATGTCCCTTTGCATATGGGTCAAACTCGAGCCCGAGGCAATGCTGGATAAGCAGACCTCTAACCTTAGATAGTTTTGGATATCAAAGTAAATAGCCTGATGTAGCTATCTGTGTAGCCTTGAGCTGATTTGGAATGATTCCCCTTTATCCGCTCTATCTCCACAACCTCTATGAGGATTAGAAGTTGTAGGTGACTATTCGTGTAATATATAAAAACATGGTTTATTAGGTTTTAGGGTGTGTGCGTGTAGTTTAGAAGAAAAAGAAAGAGTGTGCCACATAGGAAGAAAAAGGCGAGCCGCACAAAGAGAATTGAGAGAGCATCCAAGAGGGAGCTGCTTAGAGAAAAGAAGACTGCTAAGAGAGAGTTGTGCATGGAGAAGAATATAAAAAGGGGAGAGCAAAGTGCTGCTGCCTTTAAGAGAGGTAATTAGTGTATGTGTGTGTGAGAGCAAAGAAAAACAAGAGTGATTTTTCTTTAGCTGTGAGATATACACAAGAATTATTATAATTGATTTGGTAATAGTGAAATTATTCGAAGTTTGTCCCGTGGTTTTTCCATTTAAGAAGAAAGGGTTTTCCATGTAAATATTTGTATTCTTGTGTGTGATTGCAATTTTGAATTGATAGGTTTTGTGATAATATTATTTGGGACCCAAAAATTTTCACTCCACCGAAAGTCTTTAGCATATACCTTTAATCTTTAGCTTGAGACCTCTTGAACCCAATATAAAGTACACCTCGTTTCAAGAATTGAAATACATCAAAAAGAATTTTAAAAAATTACATCCATATTTTGTTTTTGAGAAAAAAAAAATGACATCCATATTTGTCATGGAATTAGCTAACAATTTAAAGATCCAATAAGTGGCATGTGATGTAGTATGAAAAATTAGCATATTAATTGGTAGAAGTGTTGACCATACCAACAATCTTTTATTTTAGATTTTTAATTGGAGACAAATATTATTTTAATTTAATTATTATTTTTAAAGTTTTACTTTGGAATCTGAGATATCAAATGTGCAATTATAGAGCTCTAATTGGGAAAAAAATTTGTTTTAACTGAAGTAGTGATTTGAAGTTTTAATAGGACATATTAAGCGTGGCAAATAAATTTTAATTCCAGTAGTTTTAAACTTTTAATTTCATCAGATCAACAAAATATGAATTTTTTTTTTCTCTAATTCCTTTTTATTTTTATATATTTTGTAGATATCAAATTTTTTTCCATCTCTTCTTTTATTCTATCCTAAAATCTGTAATTACTACATTGAAAAATTTTAAAATTCTACCTCAACTAAAATTTCATTACCAAAAGTTTCAAGAAATTTGAAATAAAATTTAATATTTATAATCAAGGTCATATCTCTAAAACACCATCATTATTAATCAACATCACTTCTCTCATATGTATAAAATAAAACTCCACTTCTCTCCTACAAATTCTACAGCTTCAAAAAGATGATTTCATGTACAAGACCAATCAATTTGTGGTAAAAGTCCCATAAAATAATTGTGGTAAGAGTGTATGTATTAGAGAAGGTGTTAAGTTATTTGGCATCTTTCACATGATGTTACAATCGAAAAATCAATGCCTAAGGTAAACTTCTCATCGTAAATTGGGGGGGGGGAGAGAGGGAATGGCTAAATGCCTTTTATTTTTAAAGTATGTAATAAAACACCATTCTTTCCAAAATATTTAGCAAAATGCCCATTTTTTGGAACTCGATATTAGCAATGTCGAGTTCTATGCATATTTTACCATTTAAATTTTTCAAAAATTTAAGTAGAACTCAACATTATTAATGTCGAGTTTTACTTAAAAATACACATAGAATTTAGTTTTAAGGATATGAAGTTTGAAATCGAGTTTCAAAACAAGTGTGTTTTGCTAGAAACTTTAAAAAGATGAGTCTTTTGCTACATACTTTAAAAATAAAGGGCATTTTGCCTTTTTATTTTTCCGTAAAATGTGTATTTATCAACGTGTGTGTGTGTATATATATATACTACTGATAACATGATTCCCCTATTTTGTCTTCAATTTTTGGCGTACCAAAATATCCTCATTCTCCACCCATTTGTATTCAAATGTCTAATTTCTATCTGTATTTGTTATCGATTTAAATTCAAATACTTCAATTATGTTTTATAAATAAATAAATAAATTCAATTAAGGAAAAAAAAATAAAACTATTTTTTCTCCACCCATTTGTATTCAAATGTCTGATTCCTATCTATATTTGTTATGTATTTGAATTCAAATACTCAATTATATATATATTTTAAAATAGTTTGTCAAAAAAAAAAAAAAATCAATTATGTATGTACACAAGGAAAAAAAATAGTTTTTCTCTCTACCCATTTGTATTCAAATGCCTAATTCTTATCTGTATCTGTTATCTATTTGAATTCAAATACTTCAATTATGTTTATAAAAAAACACAAAATTACTTCTTCCAAAAAAAAAAAAAAAAAACCCACTACCTCATGTAAAAACTACTCATTCTTATTTCAATTTTTTTTTTTTTGATTTCTTTTTTTAATTCTTTAAAATATTCCAAAATCATTTGTATTTAAATGTCTGATTCCTATCTGTATTTTTTTTTTTTAAATCTATTTGAATGCAAATACTTCAATTATGTTTGTAGGGTCACGATTTGGGGCCCAAACCCAAAATGTATGAGCCTTGGTCCAATGAGCCCAATACAATGAATTTATAGAGAGTGGATCGAAGGACTAGGTTTTAATAAGTTGTACAATGGCTAGTATGAGGGTAAAAGGCAATCAAACACGAATAAGAGACATTGGCTTCGATGGGCCTTTAATCTGAGGAAACCACAATTCTTCTATATCCCCTCTCCTTCGTTTTTCCGGATCCCCTCTTTCGTGGGGATCTCTCCCATTATATAGCCCTCTCCGGGCCATCTTGATCCTACACTTGTTGGTCATCTAAGTTCCCACTTGAGTACCCGTCCCATCAGACACCCCCCTTCAGCCTTCTGTGAGTTGAGGTAGCCAAGGCAACACTGTTCAGAGGTCTTCTCCACATAAATGCGGCCAGAAAAGTAGCTGCAATGCATTTAATGCGGTGGTAGCAGCTTTTCTTTAGATATTTTGTATTCCCTTCTTCCCTGTATGTTTACGTGGCACATTCCTGTCTCTAGGGCCTTTCAGAGGGGCCCTTTAATTGCTAGAGTTATGCGTTTGAGCTATTTTTGTCACGTCCGAGGAGGTGTTCCTCCTCAGACCATCTTTCACATATTCATTGTTTACGAGAACTTAATTAGGGGTCCCTTTAGCAACCTTTTCCCCCTCCTCGAACTCGTCAATTGTCCCAAGTGGAGCCCTAAGCCCAATACATGATTTTGGGCCTTTATCCCCACAATAGCCCCTCAAAATTCCGGTTTTTTCTCTTATCCGAGGAGAAAAAGATGGGATTTTGATTTTTAAGGGATAAGACTCGCTAATCCTTTGATTCACACGTGCGGGAGCACGGTTTTTTGCACCTTATGATTGTTACTGACGCTTCGTAGTCCACAAGGCGCCCGTAATTACTCCAGGCGACTCTATGTCCTCCGCATCCAACGGTGAGGTGCCAATCTAACGGCTGACAATTCTCTAGAATTTTGAGTGGGAGTATTCCCACTGATTTTTCCCCCTCCATATAAAGCCCTGAAGGAAATCATTTTCCTCTTTTCTTCACAAAAAACTTTCAAGTGTTCCAGAGAACTTCAACGCTTTTCTCACAAAATATTCTAAGTCCTTAAGTCTTCATAGCCCTTTCTTGTAAGGATCCTTTGCGAATCTTTCTGAAAGTTTGAGAGACTTAGTATATGAGTTCCCGTAAGTTTTCATTTCTTCTTATTGCTACTTTTTTTATCCTCGGCCTTCTTTCTCGGTCTTTTCTTTTATAAGCCTTTTCCTATGTCACTTAGATGGGTAGATTTAAGCATTTGGTAGATTCGCCGGTCGGTATGGAGGGTTTTAGGGCCAGATACCATATCCCACAAGGAGTGGGTTTAGAATATTGCCCTTCGGACCAAGTATTAACCAAAAGAGAGACGAGCCAGGTCGCCATTCCTATGATCGCTTTTATAGAGGGAGGAATGACACTCCCTATGGGTGGGATAACTAGAGATTACCTGTTTAACCATAGGCTAGCCCCCCACTAGTGCGCCGCCAATATGTTCCAAGTTTTAGGGTCTGTAGACGCCTTAAACGACTAGATGAATCTCGGTCTCACATGGCACGATGTAGCTCACTTGTATGAGTGCCACTCCCTTTCCGAGTCATATTACTTAAAATCTTGGACCGACGAGGTGAGGCTGATATCTTGCCTTCCCAAGTCCAACAAAGGCTTGAAGGACGATTATCTGATCGTTTCCGGGGAATGGCATGACGGTCTTCACTGCCTAGTTAGGGCAGGAACACCAGGTGGGGTGTACTAGGATCAGATCCTTTGGCTGGGATCTTAGACTTACGAGCTTTACCTTTATTCGTTTTAGTTATTTGTTCTCTCGGACTAACCATAGCCTTCCTTCTGGATGTTTTGCAGACAAAGAACTCGTCACTCCGAGGCTTAGCTTAGTCAATGTTCAAGCTCTCAACTATCTCCTACAGTCAGAGATCTTCGTGAGCGAGGACCAGCAGTTGCGGGTTACTCATCTCATTTTGGAGTACGAGCCACTGTCTCGTATTTTCCAGGACATAGGCCAGGCAATAAGGGCCTGGGAGCTCTAGATTGTCTCGGATTGACGTTTCCAAGCCGGGGTTCTTAGCTAAGAGAGACTTACCCCCCGCTCGGCCGCCCACTCAACCTATTCCTCAAGCAGTCATCGTTCCAAGAGAGGAGATCGATTCTTCCCACTCATCCCTCGAAGCTGAGATCGATCACTTTCGTTTTAGCGAAGAGGGTGAGGAGCCAATAAAGCCAGTAGAGCTTTCGGACTCAGATGCCGAACTAGATCAATTCTCTGCGGCACATTCCCCGAGGCTGATTGTTGCTCGGATTGACACCAGCCAAGAGACCGAAGAAGGGATGGACTTGAAATAGAGGTTAGGTCTAAAGGGCCTAATGGCCAATAGGAACAAGGGACAATCCTCCAAGGATGTCCCTAAGGTACAGGTTCCTACAAATCTTCCTCCCCCTCCTCCTCCTCCTCCCACTGACCCCGGGTTGCAGGCCAATCCGAACCTAAGGAGGAAGAGGCCCGTTGATGACATGGAGGAGGGTGAGGTTAGACCTCAGCAGGCCAAGCAGCAAAAAAAGGCCAAAGAGCCCAAGGATAAGAAGGCCAAGTCAATGGACAGCCGATACGAGGCTGCAGTCCGAAGGGGGCAGCGTACTTGGTCCCCTCGACTGGAATTGGATGGCGCTCCCATCCCTTGGGACGCGACGCTCTGGGAGTCCCAAAGAGGGTAGGCGACTTATCTCGCCGGGGCTTTGCAGCAGCCTCTTCTTCTGCCCAGGGACATGGATGGGCTTAGGAGCACGAGGCAGCCCGACCTCTTTATGTCATTGAAGAGGGACCTTGCAATGGTAAACCAGCAAATCCCTCATAGTTTAAACTCCCAATTCTATGTTCATTTATTTGTCGTCTTCGTTTTGTTGATTCTTTTGCTACCTTTATGCAGGTCACCCAACAAGTCTACGTGGCTGAGGAGTGGGTTAAGAACTCCCGAGAGGAGGTGAATTCTGAGGTTCAGTCTCTCCTTATGGCTGAAAAAGCTGTCGGAGCCCTTAGGCTGGAGAAAGAAAGCCTAGCTGAAAAGATCAAAGAGGCTATTCAGGCTCGGGACAGCGCTGAAGCGGGCCTCAAGACCACGACGAGGCAAGCAGAGGACATGCGCTAGCAGCTACACTTATCGGAGATAAACCTAGCCACCGAGAAGCAGGCCGTCCTAGACCTCAAGACTCAGCTGCAGCAGGCTAAGGAGACAGCTCGAGTGGCCAGGGAAGCAGCTGAGGCTGCGGTGGTGGCCTCTTACGAGTGTGGGGTGAAGGACATCGAGACCAGGCTGACCGAGGAGGTGGCTGTGGTTTGCAGGGACTACTGCATCGAGTCTTGGGGAGTAGCAATGGACCGGGCGGGAGTTCCTGCAGACTCTGAGCTTAGGAGAATCGAGAATATCTTCTTCCCAGAGGATATTCGAGAGATTCCTGACTCGGACCCTCCTGCCGAGAATCCCCTTCCTACCCAGGCCGCCATTCCTGACCCCAGTGTTCCTGGGGGGGATAGAGTGGATAAGGAAGCTCAGCCACCGACAAAGGACAAGCAATCCGAGGATACCCTCACAATCAGAGACGCCATCTCGCGGGCCAAGGAGGCTGAGTCTAAATCCAATGCTGAAGGTGATCATCCCGAGACCGCTGATCCTGCATAAAGTCCGCTTAAAGACAAGGCTTAGCACTCTTCAAGCATAGAGTTTTCTTTTGTTGTTGTCTTATTTTGTTTTCCTTTTTTTTTTTTTTTTTTTTTTTTTTTTTTTTTTTTTTTTTACTTTTGCCAATGCCTGTAAGATAAGTTCTCTTCAAGCTTAATGAAAGATTTCGTTTCCCCCCCTTTTTTTTTTTTTTTTAAGGCTTTGTTTACTGCTTTAACTTTGTTGCTGCTAGATTTCTGATAGTAATTCATCACTCGTATTTTGAGAAATGTATCTAAGTATGAACAAGTGAAAAGATTCTTCATTCAGGATACGAAGTAATTCTTGCGTTCTGCCTAAGTAATTAATTTCCCTTAACACTTGGATAAATTTCAAAAGTAGTTAATCTCCCCTAAGCCAGTGGTTCGAGGAGCCACGGTGTACTCAGGTTCTGTTTAACATTTAGATAAATTTCGAAAGTAGTTAATTTCCCCTAAGCCCGTGATCCGAGGAGCCACGGTGTACTCAGGTTCTGTTCAACACTTAGATAAATTTCGAAAGTAGTTAATTTCCCCTAAGCTCGTGGTCCGAGGAGCCACGGTGTACTCAGGTTCTGTTCAACACTTAGATAAATTTCGAAAGTAGTTAATTTCCCTTAAGCCTGTGGTCCGAGGAGCCACGGTGTACTCAGGTTCTGTTCAACACTTAGATAAATTTCAAAAGTAGTTAATTTCCCCTAAGCCTGTGGTCCGAAGAGCCACGGTGTACTCAGGTTCTGTTCAACACTTAGATAAATTTTGAAAGTAGTTAATTTTCCCTAAGTCCGTGGTCCGAGGAGCCACAGTGTACTCAGGTTCTGTTCAACACTTAGATAAATTTCGAAAGTAGTTAATTTCCCCTAAGCCCGTGGTCCGAGGAGCCACGATGTACTCAGGTTTTGTTCAACACTTAGATAAATTTCGAAAGTGGTTAATTTCCCCTAAGCTTGTGGTCCGAGGAGCCACGGTGTACTCAGGTTCTGTTTAACACTTAGATAAATTGAGGGACAATAAGCACAACACCCATATGTAACAACAACAGAATTTATTTAGGAAGGGAACTTTTCATTAATAATAGTACCTTTTCAGGTTGCTTACATTCCAAAGGCGTGGAATTACATTCCCATCTAAATCTTCTAGAAAATATGCCCCAATACCATCAACTACGGTGATGTGATACGGCCCCTCCCAATTCGGGCCCAATTTTCCCCACGCGGGGTTCTTTGCAGTGCCTAGAACTTTCCTCAACACCAGGTCCCCAGGTACTAACGGCCTTAGCTTTACTTTGGCGTTATACCCCTGCTTGAGTTTGTATTGGTAGTAGGCCAATTGAATTGTCGCTTTTTCCCTTTTTTCTCCGATAACGTCTAGACTTTTCTCTAGTAGTTCATTGTTGCTCTTTGGACGGAATGAGCTGGTTTTTAGTGTTGGAAAACTCGCTTCCAGAGGGATGACAGCCTCGGCCCCATAAGTCATCGAAAAGGGGGTCTCCCCCGTTGATCTGCGAGGTGTGGTCTGATATGTCCATAGGACGTGTGGCAGTTCTTCTGCCCATCTTCCCTTTGCGTCATCTAACCTCTTTTTAAGTTCGTCAACTATAACTTTGTTAGTAGCCTCGGCTTGTCCGTTCCCCTGGGGGTAGGCTGGGGTAGAGTATCTATTCGTAATTCCCAGCTCACAGCAGTACCTCCTAAAGGCCTTATTATCGAACTGGAGGCCATTGTCCGAGATTAGTGAGTGAGGGGTCCCGAACCGGGTAACAATGTTTTTCCAAACAAACTTTTTGGCATCCACGTCCCTGATATTTGCTAGAGGTTCAACTTCGACCCATTTAGTGAAGTAATCTATGCCGACGATCAGATACCTTTTGTTCCCTGCTACCTTGGGAAAAAGGCTGACAATATCCAAGCCTCATTGAGCGAAAGGCCAAGGGCTGGTCAGCGGATTGAGAACCCCTCCTGGTTGATGTATGTTTGGCGTGAACCTTTGACACTGGTTACACTTTTTCACGTATTCGAGTGCCTCTTTCTGCATGTTCGGCCACCAGTAGCCCTGGGGTGATGGCTCTATGAGATAAGGACCTGCCTCCCATGTGGCTTCCGCATATCCCTTCGCGTAATTCCTCCAGGATTAGCTCTGAGGCTTCAGGATGCACGCAAAGTAAGTAAGGGCCGGCATGAGTGTTTCCACTTCTAGGGACATACGGTAAGCTAAAAGAATCAAAACGTGACTGTAGGCGTTTAGCATGGTCCAAATATTCTTGCATTCTTTAGTCCCTTGCTTCTAACTCCCCATTTACCTGGTCGACCACCAGTCTTGAGTCCAAGAAAATATCTACGGCTTTTCCACCCAACTTCTGGACCATGGACATTCCTTCCAGTAGTGCTTCATATTCTTCCTCATTATTCGTGGTCGAGAACCCCAACCTCAGTGATTTTTCGATGGTGATCCTTTTAGGGGAAACTAGAACTAGCCCCACCCCAGAGCCCCTTTGGCTTTTTGCGCCATCAACGTATACTCTCCAACACATGGGCCCTTGTAGGGAAACTGTGCCAACACATTTTCCATCCATTCCTTGTGCTCCCACGTTTTCTTCTAACGAGGGTTCAGCGAACTCGGGCACCAGATCTACGAGGACTTAGCCCTTCACAGAGGTGTGGGGCATGTACTTAATGTCAAAAGCCCCTAGAATTGTGCCCCACTTCGCAATTCTCCCCGTATAATCGGCACTCCGAAATATGGACTTGAGCGGGAGTTGGGTTAAGTCAATAACTGTATGTGCCTGGAAGTAATGGGGAAGCTTTCGTGTGGCTTGAACCACCGCTAGGATGGCCTTTTCTAGTGGTAGATAGCAAGTCTCGGCTTCATGTAACTATTTGCTTACGTAACAGACCAGTCGTTGTACACCGTTATCTGTTCGTATCAGCACTAGGCTTACTACATGAGGGGCCACGGCGATGTAGGCGAATAAGACTTCGTTTGCCTCTAGACTGGACATGATTGGTGGCCGAGACAGATATTCCTTAAGTTGTTGGAAGGCCAAAGCACATTCTTCGGTCCATTCAAACCCCTTCCATTTATTCAATAAGAGGAAGAAAGGCCTACACCTATCCGCCGACCGAGAAATAAAACGGTTTAAAGTAGCGATCATGCTAGTAAGCTTTTGGACATCCTTGGGATTCTGAGGAGGCTGCAAGCTGCGGATAACTCTAACTTGATTAGGGCTGACTTCTATTCCCTTATGGGTCACCATGTAGCCCAAGAATTTCCCTGATCCCACCCCAAACGAACATTTGGATGCGTTGAGATGTAGCTTGTGTCTCCTCAGAATTTCAAAAATGTCGCCGAGGTCTCTCACATGCTCGGACACCACTTTGCTTTTCACCACAATGTCATCAATATAGACCTCTATGTTCTTACCCAGCTGTGGCTCAAACATTTTGGTCATCATTCTCTGGTAGGTGGATCCTGCGTTTTTCAGACCGAAAGGCATCACTTTATAATGGTAGTTCCCAATGGGGGTAACAAAAGCTGTCTTTTCTTGGTCGTCTATGGCCAGGGGAATCTGATGGTATCCTTGGAAGGCATCTAAGAAGCTCATCTGAGGATGTCCAGCGGTCGCATCTATCAACTGATCTATCCGGGGCATAGGGAATGGATCTTTTGGGCAGGCTTTATTCAGGTTCGTGAAGTCTATGCAAACTCGCCATTTTCCACTTTTCTTTTTTACCACTATAGTGTTGGCTAACCACTCAAGATAAAAAACCTCTTTGATAGCCCCTGCTTTCTTAAGCTTCATCACCTCGTCCCTAACAGCGTCAACATGTTCTTTCGACGAGCGTCGAGGTGGCTGCTTCTTGGGAGTAATGGATGGGTTAACGTTTAGGTGGTGGCAGATGAAGCTTGGATCGACCCCTGGTGCCTCATAGGCGTCCCACGCGAATACGTCCACATTTTCTTTGAGAAAACCAATTAGCTCATCTCTTTCTTAGGGGGGTAGCTCCAAGCCGATTTGAAAGAACTTTTCTGGATCAACGCCGATTGAGACCTTTTCTAGATCCTCGCATGTTGCCTCCTCGGCTGATTTTCCACCGGGCACCGCCGAGGTGGTTAATTGCTATAAACCATTCTCACCAGAGGCCGAGGGCTCAAAATTATGTTGGCGTGAGACGGCGGCCACCATGCATTGTCTGGCCATAGTCTGATCCCCCGTAATTTCTTTGACCTGGCCTTCCGACGGGTATTTCACCTTCTGGTGTAGGGTGGAGGATACAGCTCCCAGGGCATGAAGCCAAGGCCTAGCTACAACGGCCGTGTAGGATGAATAAGCATCAACTACAATGAAATCCACCTCCACCACGTCCGAACCCATTTGTATGGGTAGTCTGATCTGGCCCCTTGGAAGTAACGGTTTTCCCCTCGAAGCTTACTAGAGGGGAATTGTATGTCGTCAGGTCCTCAGGTTTTAGGTTTAGCCCCTTGTATAGGTCCAGGTACATTACTTCCACAGCGCTGCCCTGATCTACTAGCACTCTTTTCACATCATATCCTCCAATCCTGAGGGTGACAACCAAGGCGTCATCGTGGGGCTGGATGGTTCCAACCTTATCTTCATCCGAAAAGCCCAGCACAGGTGAGACTATCTTCTTGGCCTTTTTAGGCTCCGTATCGCCACCCTCGATGGAAAGCCGAGCCACGGACATCACCCTGGAAGGGCAAGAACCGGTTCTTCCAGGTACGGCAAGAATTACATTAATAGTGCCAATGGGGGGCCTCATGGAGGTATCTCTTCGGGTCTCAGGAGTCGCCTGTCCTTGTTGGCCACTGGGATGTTGCAGGAGGTGCCTTAATTTGCCTTCTAGGACCAGCTGGTCCAAGTGGTTCCTCAAATTTTTGCAGTCCTTGGTGTTGTGCCCCGGCTCTTGGTGATATTGGCAATACCGATTTTGGTTGCGCTTCGTGGGGTCTCTTGCCATTTTATTTGGCCATTTGAAGAACGGCTCATGTTTAATTTTCTCTAGAACCTGGTGCACTGGGTCTCGGAATACAGCGTTTACTGCAGGTGCATTGGTAGGTCCAGGTTGTCCTGCAAAGTCTCTCCTCGGTTAGTGGTTGTTGTTAAATCGATTCGACCTGAAGTCCCTCATCTCCTGGGGGACAACCTTTGCCTTACCCTTCCCTTGCAGCTGGTCCTCCTCCACTCTTTTGTATTTGTTGATTCGGTCCATAAGTTGGCGTATACTGGTGACAGACTTGCCAGTTAATGATTTCCTCAAGCCATGCTTGGTTGGTAGGCCGCTTTTAAAAGTGCTGATGGCGACGTCATCAAATTTGCCATCCATTTCATTATACATTTCCCAATATCTGTCCGAGTACGATTTTAGGGTTTCTCCCTCACGCATGGATAATGACAACAAAGAACTCAGGGGCCGAGGAACCCGGCTGTTCGTGATGAAACAGGAGCCAAATGCTTGGGTGAGCTGCTTATAGGAATCTATAGAGTTCGTCTTTAAGCCATTGAACCACCTCATCGCCACAGGTCCTAGGCTGGACGGGAAGACCTTACACATCAGGGCTTCGTTCTTGGAATGGACGGCCATTCTTTGGTTAAACTGGCTCACATGTTCTACAGGGTCTGTTCGACCATTATAAATGGTGAATGTGGGCTGATGGAAACGCCGAGGCAGCCTAGCCCCTTCTATCTCGCGCGTGAAAGACGATTTAGAAATTTGATCCAACGCCTTATTCATGGCGTCATTATTCAGGCCCCTACTGGACGGGCTTCTGCGTTTTCGTCTATGAAGGTGCTCATCTTCATAAGAGAAAGTTTCGCTTGGAGGGGTTCTTGATCTCTGCCTATAATTGCCATCCTCTTCATCATTAGACGATACATCAGAACTGGAGGGAGATCGCCTCCGCTGTGCATGGCGCAGCTTCTTCTTCAAGTAATCTATCTCACGTTGCATGGCCTGGTTGTTGTTTTGTCTCCGGGGACATGCGACTGCTGACTTGGGAGTGGCTTTTGCTCATCTGGGCGGTATGCACACTTCCCTCCCGATTCCTTTCGTTCTCTTGATTTTGTTCATGTTCAGGGCTAGGAAAATTTTCCTGTCATTGGGATCCCATGGGTTCTGTTTGTTGAAGGGCCCGCTCGATGCGAGTTCTCTTGGTGTGGACCTGATCCTACCATGTCTAACTGCTGCACTCACTGACACACAAGTCCTCCCCACAGACGGTGCCAATTGTAGGGTCACAATTTGGGGCCCAAACCCAAAATGTATGAGCCTTGGTCCAATGAGCCCAATACAATGAATTTGTAGAGAGTGGATCGAAGGACTGGGTTTTAATAAGTTGTACAACGGCTAGTATGAGGGTAAAAGGCAATCAAACACGAATAAGAGACATTGGCTTCGATGGGCCTTCAATCCGAGGAAACCACAATTCTTCTATATCCCCTCTCCTTCGTTTTTCCGGATCCCCTCTTTCGTGGGGATCTCTCCCGTTATATAGCCCTTTCCAAGCCATCTTGATCCTACACTTGTTGGTCATCTAAGTTCCCATTTAAGTACCCGTCCCATCAGACACCCTCCTTCAGCCTTCTGTGAGTTGAGGTAGCCAAGGCAACACTGTTCAGAGGTCCTCTCCACATAAATGCAGCTAGAAAAGTAGCTGCAATGCATTTAATGCGGTGGTAGCAGCTTTTCTTTAGATATTTTGTATTCCCTTCTTCCCTGTATGTTTACGTGGCACATTCCTGTCTCTAGGGCCTTTCGGAGGGGCCCTTTAATTGCTAGAGTTATGCGTTTGAGCTACTTCTGTCACGTCCGAGGAGGTGTTCCTCCTCGGACCATCTTTCGCATATTCATTGTTTACGAGAACTTAATTGGGGGTCCCTTTAGCAACCTTTTCCCCCTCCTCGGACTCATCAATTGTCCCAAGTGGAGCCCTAAGCCCAATACATGATTTTGGGCCTTTATCCCCACAATGTTTATCAAAATTACTTCTTCCGAATTAAAAAAAAAAAAAAAAAAAAAAAAAAACCCTTACCTCACGTAAAATCTACTCATTCTTATCTCGAAATTTTATTTATTTTTTTAATTCTTTAAAACATTTCAAAATTTTGTTATCCAAATTCTATACAATTATCACAAATCCTCTTCCATCCACACTAATGTATATCATCTTCTTTTGTTCAAATCTCAATTTTTTTTTTTTTTTTACTTATCACAACTCTTATCCCAATCAATAAATTCAAATGTTACATTGGCTTTTAACTTCCTACCGTACAAAACTACCCTCATTTGAACATGTTAAAATTGCATCCATACTAGGGATAGCAATGTTAAATAACTACTACTACCCACTGCTATCTCAACTCTCTTTAGCCACTATCACGTACAAAAGAAGAAAAAAGAAATGTTATCCACACCACCAATTTGTATATCACGTTTCCCACCTTCCTATGTCACAAATTCATTATAATTGAACAAACCCACCAGTTTCATGACAAAATTAAACGCAGTAGCCTTTGAAGTACGCTGAATTTCAATATTTAAAGGTACATTATATCTAATTTCTATGGAGAAGTGAATTTTTATTGAGGCCTATATTTAAAGGTGTATGTTGTTGACAGAGAACTTGGCGAGAGTGACAGAGATTGTCAACTACAAGCCCGGTCTTAATTTCTATTAAGGTATGTATCTGATACCTTTGTAATGTTGAGCTATTTTGATCAACTTTTGGTTTTACATTAATCAATTGAATGCTTTTTACAGACCTATAATTTTATTCACTAAACGAAAAAAACAAATCAATAAAAATGAGCATTATTGCACGCGTAAAACGCATATGATGAGTCTAGTATATATATGTGTGTGAGTATGTGCGAGCGCATGCACATTTTTCTATGTTATTCCTTGTTAGCTAATATGTGTAGCGAAAAAATCCACAGAACTTCTTGATTATGTGGTTAATTGAACTGTTATTTTTTATTTAAAAATGTTTTCTTTTTTGTGGAAATTTTTTATTTGTATTTTGAATATTAACAGTAATATTCATATGGATTCATCTAAAGCATGCATATTGTTAGGACATATGTGTTTCACATGTTAAGAACATATGTCATAATTTTATATAATTGGCTTATCCTTTGACAAAACGCACTTTACTTGTATTTGGGTAGATTTAGGATGTATTTAAATACTTCAAGAAACCATGTTTCAAGATCAAGTATTGAAGCCTTCAAGTCTGTCCAAGAAAACAAGTTGATAGTGCAAATTCATTAAAGCTCAATAGCTGGCTCGACAGCTGTATCTATTGAGTTTAAGAAAGCTGTTCAAAGTTCGGTGTGCTCGACAGCTGCTCGACACCTTCTATCTGTCGAGGTTTAAGATTTTTAGAATTCAAATCTAATTTTCTTGGGATCTGTGAATATGTCTTTGGGCTTTCTTTTCTCCTAACCCTAGACATATAAAAGGATTGTTTTAAGGGCCGTCAAACAGTTCACAAGTTGCACAAGCTTTGAGCGAACTCTGTTCAAGCAAATTGTGACCGAAGACGAAGTTCTTACCCTAGTTCATCTCTTTCTCTTGAATAAGTTGCTATGTATGTGCACCGTAGGGTTTTGTGACCAAGCATCTTCTTGATCTTCATCATGTGGATGAATTGAAGAATTTTGCAGCCAACAACCTTCTTAGTTGGTGATTGAAGTCACGTATTGGGATCCGCGCAATTGGTTAGTCACGTACTTGGGAGTCGTGCATCTGAAAGAGGAACTGTCACTACAGAACAAGTCCAATTGGGTATTAGGGTAAGGGTTCAACTATAGGTTGGTAAGGTACTTTGGATTCCTTTACTTGTAACCACTTGTTGTGATAATAGTGGAGTTTCGGGAGTGGTGACCTAAAATTACCCGGTGGGGTTTTTGTCGTTAAATTTTCCCCATTCATAAACAAATCACCGTGTTATTTATTTTCTGCTGCATTATTAGTTTATTGGTGATTTTTTTGTGCTACCACGCATTTGCATGATAAATTGACTAATTAATAACTTGGCTAATTAATTAATTAATTTCTATCACAAGGGGTCATTCAGTTTGTGGCCTATCAAGTGGTATCAGAGTAGGCACACTCTGATTAGGGTTTAATCTTTGCTGTGTTGATCCATTGACCCCTGTTGTCATGGCTGTAACTGGCTTGAAAAGATCATTGTTTTCAAATACATCTTGTTTTTCTAATCTCTATTTGTTTAAGTATTTCAGAAAATGCAAGTTTAAAAGTTATTTGAATTCTCTTATGATGACTATTGGAAAAGATCTCAGTTTGGCTAAGAAGAAACTAGACTGTCTCAGAATGAAAATGTGCAAAGGAGTTCGTTTGAGAAGAGTGAAAGTTAAACGCTTAGCTTGTATAAGGTAGTTGAGAGAAAGTACCATTCCCATTGATTTATCATCAAAGCACGAAGTGTTTTTTATGATGAAGTCTGCATTTAAAGTAATGGACACATGCTTGTGGTACCTTGACAGTGGATGCTCAAGACACATGACTGGAGACCGATCTCTCTTCAAGGTTTTCGAGTCTAAGAAAGGTGGCAAAGTCACTTTTGACGATGGGAGCAAATCGCAGATTAAAGGAAAGGGAATCATCTCTCTACCTGGACTGCCGGACATTGCAAACATTCTATATGTTGAAGGTCTGAGGGTGAACCTGCTGAGTATAAGTCAGATATGTGATCAAGACTTCATGGTGCTATTCTCCAAGGGAAAGTGTCTTGTCATGAATGAGTCTGGAAAGAAACTCATAAGTGGTGTTCGCACTCTTGACAACTGTTATGGATTGATTCCTGATGCTGATATTGTATGTAATACAATTCGTTTGCCAAATGAAGATCTATGGCATCAACGGATGGGACATGCTAGCCACAAACATCTTTCTATTGTATCTAAGCATGAGTCAGTTTTAGGGATACCAAAGCTTAGTAGAATGAGCAATGTGGTATGTGAACCGTGCCAACTTGGAAAACAGACTAAAGCTAAGCATCTTGGCACTCAGACATCAGCTACATCTAGACCATTGGAGCTTTTACATCTGGATCTTATGGGTCTAACTAGAACCGAGTCTCTTGGTGGTAAGAGATACATCATGGTTGTGGTAGATGACTTCATTAGGTACACTTGGGTCATTCTGCTACGATCCAAGTCTGATGCTCCTGAGCACATTGAAGCTTTGTGCACAAGATTGCAGAATGAAAAGAGTTTGAGAATTGATCAAATTCGAAGTGACCATGGTAAAGAATTCGAGAACTCATATATGGAGTCGTTTTGCACAAGATCAGGCATCTCTCAAGAATTCTCCGCTCCTATTACTCCTCAGCAGAATGGTGTATTAGAAAGAAAGAACAGAGTTATTCAGGAGATGGCCAGAGCCATGCTGTATAATAAGGATGTGGCTAGAAACTTGTGGGGAGAAACCGTCAACACTTCATGTCATACGGTTAATAGGGTATATTTTAGACTCGGTACCAAGAACACTCCATATGAGTTATGGAAAGGAAGGAAGCCGAATGTGAAGTATTTCAAGATCTTTAGAAGTACTTGTTTCATCCTAAAGGATAGGGAAAATGTGGGAAAGTTTGATTCTCGGAGTGATGAAGGAATATTTTTGGGTTATTCCTCTACAAGTAAGGCTTATCGGGTATACAACAAAAGAACCATGAAGGTAATGGAAACAGTGAATGTTGTTATTGATGAGTCTTTAGATTCCGGTTCTGAAAAAGGTGTTGAGGAACTCACTAAAGAAATTCTTCCTCCTGAGCCCAAGGAAGTTCAAGAAATTGTTGAACAAGAACCTGCATCTCCTGGCACTCCAAGTACTCCTAGTGTTATGGAAGATCCAGCAGATATAACCACTTCACCAGATTCTGAATCCCATAAGGAGAAAGGACCTTCCTCAAGGATTAAACTAAATCATCCTCTAGAAGATATTGTGGGAAATTTGAATGAACTCACATTAAGGAAATGAACAGTTGATAAATGTGTTGCTAACTTTGTGTCTTATTCTTGTTATTTGTCACAGTTTGAACCCACTAAAGTTGAAGAAGCTCTTCAGGATGAAAGTTGGGTTGAAGCAATGCATGATGAACTACTTCAGTTTCAGAGGAATGATGTCTGGACTTTGGTGCCCAGATCGGAGGGTGAACACATCATCGGCACAAAGTAGATATTCCGTAATAAGACTGATGAGGAGAGCAATGTGATCTGCAACAAGGCTCGACTTGTAGCTCAAGGATACTCACAAATGGAAGGAGTAGATTATGATGAAACATTTGCTCCAGTTGCCCTTATGGAATCCATCAGAATTCTTCTTGCCTTGGCTTGCCAATTGAAGTTCAAGCTTTATCAGATGGATATAAAGACTGCTTTCTTAAATGTACTGCTCAAAGAAGATGTCTATGTGGCTCAACCAAAAGGATTCATTGATCCACATTTTCCGGATCATGTACTGTACCTCAAGAAAGCACTCTATGGTCTAAAGCAAGCCCCCAGAGCTTGGTATGATCGGCTAACACAATATTTGGTGTCACACAGATTCACAAGAGGAAAGGCTGATCAGACTCTCTTCATCAAAAGAGAAGATGGCGAGCTGATAATTGCTCAAGTCTATGTTGACGACATCATCTTTGGATCAACTAAGGATGAATTTGCTTATGGTTTCTCAAAACTCATGCAGGCTGAGTTTGAGATGAGCATGATTGGAGAGCTGACTCACTTCCTTAGGTTGTAGATTCGTCAACAAGATTCAGGTATATTCCTATCTCAATCTAAATATGCTAAGAATCTTGTGAAAAAGTTTGGTTTAGAATCTGCTAGTTCTGTCAGAACCCCTATGAGCTCAAATGTTAAACTCACTGTTGACTTGTTAGGTAAAAGTTTTTACTCATCTCTTTATAGAAGCATGATAGGTAGTCTCCTTTACCTTACTGCTAGCAGACTTGACATTAGCTACAGTGTAGGAGTGTGTGCTAGATATCAGGCTAATCTTAAAGAGTCCCATATGATTGCTTTAAAAAGAATCATAAAGTATGTCAAAACCACTGCTGAGTTTGGTGTGTGGTATAGCAAGGACACAAGTGATGTCTTAGCTGGGTACTCTGACACTGATTGGGCTGGGAATGTTGATGATAGAAAGAGTATTTCAGGGGGTTGTTTCTATATGGGCAATAATCTTGTCTCTTGGATGAGTAAAAAGTAGAACTCCATCTTTTTATCTACTGTAGAAGCTGAGTACATTGCTGTTGGTAGCTGTTGGATGCAAAAACTCCTCCATGATTATGGTATTTGTCAAGAACATCTCACTATCTATTGTGACAATACCAGTGCCATTAATATCTCTAAAAATCCGGTTCAACATTCTAAAACCAAACACATAGAGATTCGACATCACTTCATTAGGGAGCTTGTTGAAGATGGTATTCTCACTCTTGAGTTTATTCACACCGATAATCAAAAGGCTGACCTATTTACCAAACCTCTTGACAGTAAATGTTTCGAATTCCTATGTCAAAACATTGGTGTTATCTCCATGGGATGATCTTCTTCTCTCTTATCTTCCTTCCTCATGCATTTGCATCTAGTTTTTATGCTCTTGTTGTTTAACATGTTTTTGTTGTTATTTGTTTTAGTTTTGCTTTGTTTTGTTTTTCATATAAAAAAAAAATTGAAAAATCAGAAAAATACAAAAACAGTGTGTGTTATGTGTACATTGGTACTTGTGTACCTTGGATGGCCATTGAAACAAAGTCTTCTAAACTTTGTATCTTTTGTAGCTTAGATGAGCATCTTTATGCACAACTAAGCAAGTGAGCTTTGTGGCTCTTGTTTGTGATGAGTAAGATTAAGTTGTCTCTTGTACTTAACACTCGTATCACTCTTTTTGACGAGAAAGACTAAAGAATCCTAAGAGAAAGGCATTAATAACCATCTCACCACTGTTGCCCGCCAATCATAATATGACACATGTATGCTTCGGCATAGCAAAAGTGTAATGTCAATGACATTTGTATGCTTAGGCATAGCAAAATTGGAATGTCAAATATCATTGGGTATTTCTTTTCTCTCTCTAATATGCCCATGCATGATATGCTTAAAAGAAAAATATGCAAAGAAAAATCAAAAGCAAAAAGATCAAAAATATTTTAAAAATGATTGCAAGCGTGTATTCTAGGAGATGTGGGAGTTATAGAATATACCTTGAAGGTGATAGTCCCCATCAAGCAGTTATGATTGTGTGTGAGTTAAAGTGATTTTCTCATATCTCAAATCGTTATAACATGTATACACATATGCAATCTTGCGATGTTTTTCACACACAACATGCAATATTCTTTGCTATTCTTGATACATGTGCAGGTACAATGTGATCTGGCCATCACAAGGTTTTACATGTGTTAATGTATGCTCACTAAACTGTCTTGACTTGTTTTTGAAATATAAAATTGGTTAGACTTGTTTTGTGTGTGTGTGTGTGTGTTTTTGAAGATCCATGTGCCTAAAATTTTTATTGAGAGATGATTTTGAGAGCTTAATATGTTGATTGGATCATTGGTTGAGTTGCATGTTGGATTGCATTCATGTCTGTGTTTTTCACATCTCGAAAAACTGTTTTTAAAAGCTGGCTCGACACCTCCTCGATACCTCCTCGATATCTTGCTGTCTGTCGAGCTTCTTAAGCTTTTTCTAATCGCAATCCCGACAGTTTCTTGATACCTGGTGGATCGATCGAGAATGGTTCTGCATCCTCGATAGCTTCTCGACACCTGGTGGATTGATCGAGCTTCTATTCTTGGTTCTGTTGAGTTGTTCCTCGACACCTCCTCGACACCTCAGCTGTCGACGAGCATTTCCTCGACACCTTCCTCGACAGATGTCTCGATACCTCTCGACACCTGCATCTGTTGAGATTTACTGCCAGCACTATTTAAACATCTTGTGCGATCCGTCTCTCATTTCACTTGATCTCTCTCTCTCGATACTTCTCTGATTTCTCTCCCAAATTCTCTCATCTCACTCCCTTAACTGTTCCTCAAGGTTTCTTCAAGTATTTCTTCACTTGGTAAGCTTTTATTCCTTTCACATTCATGCATTTCATGTTTTGAAACCTAGGTTTTGGGATTTTTGAAAAATTTTGGGGCTTTTCAAAATTGATGAGTTTTTATTGAAATTTTGGGATGGGTTTTCACTTAAATGAGTTTAAAACCTCATACATTGCATCACATTAGCATTATAATAGTATTGTCATGCATTTAGATGTGTGCTATCTGTTTGTGTGCTGATAGGTTTAGATTGGGCTGAGCCCATGATGAAATTTCTTTTGCATGTCACATGTTAATGCATTTCCCATGCTTTATGTACTCTTTTTCAATATACTTGTTATATGTGAAATTGCTTGGGACTTTTTTGATTGTCTTTCTCTCTCTCTCTCTCTCTCTCTCTCTTTCTGTTTACGTTAGTCGTGTCTATGGCACCTAAGCGTAAATCCACTCCAGCCCGGAATCCTCTTCGTTCCAAAGCTTCTTCATCATCTGATCCTACACTATCTCATATTCGGTTCCATGATGATGATGCCTTTAAGGCATTTTCGAAGAACTTTTCTAGACGAGGCATTCATTCGGAACGCCAAGTCATTTTGTTGGACTTTGCCAACACCGACCTTCTCTCTGTCATTCACAGTAGGGGATGGGAGTCACTGTGTGACGTCCCGGTCACCTATCCTCTTGTGCTTATCCAGGAGTTTCACTCCAACATGCACGAGATTGATCGTTCAATACCTTTTTTCTTCACTCACATTCGAGGTACGTGCATTCCTATCACACCGCAACTTGTTGCGGATGTGCTTCGGGTCCCTAGGATAGAGTTTCCTGACTATCCTAGTTGTGAGCGTCTGAGGACTGTGTCTAGGGATGAGCTCATGTCTGCTTTTTGTGAGCGCCCTTCTACTTGGGGTGAGCGTCTGTTTACACCGTGTCGACCTTTTGCTAAAGGTCCTAGATTCATGAACATAGTGATGACCTTTGTTTTGCATCCACTCTCTCACTATAACTCCATTACAGAGCCTCGTGCTCGATTTTTGCTATCTTTTCTTGAGCATCTTACTATAGATTTCCCTTCTCATTTCATTTTTTCTATTATAGATGTTCATTTAGATTCGGCGTCCCGTGATAAGCTCATCTTTCCTTCCGCTATCACGAGGATCTTATGCCATTTTTCCGTTCCTTTTCCCTCTTCCGACCATTTCACCGTCATGTGTGCCATAGATTACGCTACCGTTAAACGGAGCGAGGCCCAGCTTCGGTTGCGACAGTCGGATTTAGCAACTCCTCCCTCCCGTTCAGCTCCATCCCGCTCTGCTCCATCCACATCCGCTCCTCCCTCTTCTTCGGGCGATGTGACTTTAGGAGACATCATGACGCAGGTGCGGCGCATGGATGCTCGCCTAGATACACTCTCTACGGAGTTGTATCAGTGAACGTTTGTGTCAGTCGTATTGCACGACGACAAGCGTCCATGGGTGGTTTTGCTCCTGAGGCTACTCCTTCACCACCTTCTCCCGTGGCTTCTGATTCTAAGGATGAGGATGATGATGATGGTGATGACGATGATGCTTCAGATGATGTTAATGGAGATGCTAGCTCTACCGATGAAATGTCTACTTGACATTCTTGCCCTTTGTCACTTATGACAAAAAGGGGGAGTAGTTTTGGATTTGAGAGTAGTCATTCTTAGGGGAAGAGTTAGTATATGACCATTTTTGTTAGGGGGAGTGTTGATACATTTTTGAGGGATGTAGTGAGGATAGTATGTATCTTTTCTTTTCCTTCTTTTTAGGTACATTACTCTTGTACATGAGGTCTTGTAACCATTTATTGACATACATTGTACTTATCTCCTTATTTATATTGATGTATGTTTTTCTTTCACCTATCCCTGCATGTGTTGTTTCTTTTCTCTCTTAATACACATGTTCCTTATACTTGTATGCAATCTATTATTTTTGTTTCACACAAAGATGCCTTGATGAGTTTTGTTTTAAAGTGTTCCAGAAATACAGGTTGTCAAAGTCTACTTGCCATAAACTCTCTTCTTGCAAAGTTTTTCAAGAGTTTGTGTTAGGATAGATTTTATTGTATTTAACAAGTGAATATGAGTTGAGTGATTTATGACTTCTCTCATATGTTCATTTGTTTGTTGTGGTTTTGTCACGGATTGCCAAAGGGGGAGATTATTAGGACATATGTGTTTCACATGTTAAGAACATATGTCATGATTTTATGTAATTGGCTTATCCTTTGACAAAATGCACTTTACTTGTATTTGGGTAGATTTAGGATGTGTTTAAATACTTCAAGAAACCATGTTTCATGATCAAGTGTTGAAGCCTTCAAGTCTGTCCAAGAAAACAAGTTGATAGTGCAAATTCATTAAAACTCGACAGCTGGCTCGACAGTTGTATCTATCGAGCTTAAGAAAGCTGTTCAAAGTTCGGTGTGCTCGACAGCCGCTCGACACCTTCTATCTGTCGAGGTTTAAGATTTTCAGAATTGAAATATGATTTTCTTGGGATCCATGAATATGTCTTTGGGCTTTCTTTTCTCCTAACCCTAGACATATAAAAGGATTGTTTTAAGGGTCGTCAAATAGTTCACAAGTTGCACAAACTTTGAGCAAACTCTGTTCAAGCAAATTGTGATCGGAGACGAAGTTCTTGCCCTAGTTCATCTCTTTCTCTTGAAGAAGTTGCTATGTATGTGCACCGTAGGGTTTTGTGACCAAGCATTTTCTTGATCTTCTTTATCGTGTGGATGAACTGAAGAACTTTGCAGCCAACAACCTTCTTAGTTGGTGATTGAAGTCGCGTACTAGGATCCGCGCAATTAGTTAGTCACGTACTTAGGAGTCGTGCATCTGAAAGGGGAACTGTCACTATAGAATAAGTCCAATTGGGTATTGGGATAAGGGTTCAACTGTAGGTTGGTAAGGTACTTGAGATTCCTTTACTTGTAACCGCTTGTTGTGATAATAGTGGAGTTTCGGGAGTGGTGACCTAAAATCACCTGGTGGGGTTTTTGCCGTTAGGTTTTCCCTATTCGTAAACAAATCACCGTGTTATTTATTTTCCACTGCATTATTAGTTTATTGGTGATTTGTTTGTGCTACCACGCGTTTGCATGATAAATTGATTAATTAATAACTTGGCTAATTAATTAATTAATTTCTATCACAAGGGGTCATTCAGTTTGTGGCCTATCACATATAATTGTGACATTAATTCTATGTTATTCCAATTTATCCGCATATAATTTTTAAGATATACTCCTATATTATTTATTTATTTATTTTTAAATTTAAATTTCCCAAAGATTACAATATCACATCACATAGCTCCGCCCTTCCCGATAGGATCGGCTAGGCACACACTCTCATCCAAGTAGAAGTTGGATTTAGCGGAAAAATAATCACATTCTCCAAATCCAAGTAGAACTTGAATTCAGTGATCGAATGGCAGTATATTATAATTGCCTTTAAGCTGATCTCTAGACGCACTTTGATCATGGACATGGGTGAAGGCAGTAAAAGAAGAAGAATTTCAGGTACTAAAGACAAAGTAGGAAAGGCTGAAACTAAACCAAAGCACTCATCATGGTCATGGTCATGGTCAGACCTCCTTGATCAACTGTTGGGACTTATCCTAGGAAAGCTTTCCTTGGTAGACATCATTCACTGCTGCGCTTTTTGCTCTTCTTGGAGATCCATCGCACAATCCCATTGCACTCAAAGTACTAGTACTACTCCATGGCTCATGCTTCCCGGCGACGAAAAAGATGACTCGACTACTCGCTGCTTCTTTAATCTCACAGAAAACAAGGTTTACAAGATGAAGAATGCGTTCGAGGGATTGGCAAAGACGCTTGGTGTGTGGGCTCTTCTCACAGTTGGCTCGTAATTCTTGTTAAAGATATATTAGCCCATTAGCATAGGCTCAAGCCTAATTCTACTTTGTGTGCAAGCCAAGTCTCCTACTTGTACTAGAAGTCTATTAGTCTAGGGTTTTGTCTACTATATATACACATGTTATGATTCATTGTAACATAGGATTTGTACTACACTCTAATATATTATTGATGTAACCCTTTTAGGGTTTCCTCCGTGGATGTAGGCCGTTAGGCTGAACCACGTAACCCTCATGTGTTATTATGTTTTATACTTTATACTTTCGCTTCCGCATCCATACTAGCATATTCAACATGGTGCTCATGATGAAGCTATCCCATATCTCTTTAATCCCTTCTCTAGAGTTCAGATTCAACTTCCATCGATTCCCAATGAATTCCTCAGCCCAAACATTGATCGGGATTACTTCGTTCAATATTTGCGGAAGATTTTCATTGCCAAAGCTGTGCTGTTGGCAGACCCATCACGTTCCAACAATTTTGGGGTGGTGGTGATCTGTGGTTCTCTCTGAAGACTTGAAAGGGGACACAACGTGGACCGAAATTACTGTTAGATCTCTCAACACATACCAGCAATGTGTTGAATACAGTGACATTATATGCCATGATAATCAAGTTTACGTCTTGGCAAGTGATGCTTCAGTGGAAGTCTGGGATTTTCGGAGTGCTTTTCCGACCAAAATCATGAGCATTGATAAACCATCCACACTACAAAAAGTAGTTGGAAATAGTTTTTTCATACATAATCTTTCACCCAAGTTTTATTTAGTCAAGACATCCACTGATTTTTTGTTCATCAAATGGTTTATTGGAGACTTTGTTAATGCAGAAGGACTTGTGGTTGATGAGGATTACGTCCTATATAATTCCGAAATTTGCCCATATCGTACAAAGCTGTTTTATGTTTACAGGTTGAATTTCAGGCAGAACACATGGGAACAGGTTGAATCTTTGAACGATCAGGTTGTGTTTTTGGGCGGAAATCAGTCAATATCACTCTCCAGCCATGATCTTTTGGAGTGCATACCAAATTCGATTTATTTCATGGATGATAGATGGGATGAGATGGATGTGGACGACTCGTATGGTGGCCACGATATTGGATTTTTCAATTTAGATGATCAAAGTAGTAAGCTATATTACCATTTAAATTTGGCAAGGATCGATCCACCACCCTTTTGGATTACTCCAAATCTATCTGTGGTGAAAGACTAAGATGATGTTAGCTAGAATTGCCAACCTCTGTACAGGTTCTAAGGTAGTAGAAGATAAAAGATAGAAGACAAAGACTAGGATGCTGTTAGCTAGAATTGCCAACCTCGTAGAAGATAAAGATGAGGTATTTAAATTCAAAGAGTACAACAATTAGAATCAAATCTATTGCAAGTTTATCTAATAGCCGTAGAAGTATGTGAATTTAAATTATGTGAACTGACGTGATCTGAATTTTAAGAATGAGAGCATTTATCTAATTTAACACACGTGTTTCTCTGTTAGTGAATATGTTAGTTTTTAGACCCCTTAAAACCACAATCAGATTAATCTAGGTAATTAGCCAAGTGATTTCTTAGTCAAATTAACAAGTCTAGGTTATCACAATCAAACAATCATATCATGCATAGCAGTGGAAAATAAATAAGACAATGATATGATCACCCAGGAAACCAAACCAGTAAAAATCTGGGAAGGATTTAACCTAGCTATCCTCAAGGTAAACCTGAATCAACTATCTTGAAAGAATCGAAGTTCATACAATAAGACTTACAAGCCCCCACGCTCGACTTCTTATTGCTACCCACCAGTAGAACTTACTGACACGACCACGTGCAAGCTTCGAATCCACAGACTCCTTCTTTCTTGGATTCACCACCAGATACAAGCACACCCGCTTGTGTTTTCTTTAAGCTCCAATGGCAGCAACTGAGTTGATCATCAAGGTGTAGAAAATATCTCCTCGTTGAAAACCCTAAGTTTATGCAAAGGAAAGCTCCTCTAGATCTCACAAGAGATTTACATAAACAGCAATATGAGCAACACTAAAACGTGGTTAGGGTTTGCCTTTTATACTTAGGACAAATTAGAAAACCCTAAACGTTTTAAACACACTAGGGCTGAGTTGGAAATCTGCAGAAAAATGCATTCTGCCCGAGATTCGATTGATCGAGCCAGGCCGAAATGCATAGTAACTTCTGCATCAGCTCGATTCCAACTTTACATAAAACATACAACTTTGAGCAAGACTAAACACTACTAAATATATTGTTTTGATCATGGTTTGCCAACAATACATATTAGGGTTCTAAATACACAAAACCTAAGTCTTTATAACCTAACAAACTCCTCCTTTGGCAATTCGTGACAAAACACACTAGAAGCTTAAAGTTTACAAAGAAAAGCCCTTTACAAAACAAATGCTCATAAAACAAACTCAATCCTAACTACTATCCATCAGTTGCAAGTGTAGACAGCAACTCAATTGAATCAACCTGTATATTTCCTGAAACACTAAACAAAATTGCATAACCACATGTGTGGAAAATACAAGTAAATGAGAATAAATTCTTGATTTCACATAACACAAAATAAAGACATATACCAATGAAGAACTCATAAATATAAATCAATAAGAAGTGAAACAAGAAAAAAATATATCAAAATAAATTCTAATTCTCTCCCTAAGTTAGATACATCAAAAAGTTTTTATATTCTCCCCCTACACAAAACAAACAGGTCATCTATGTCTCCCCCTTTTTGTCACGTATTGACAAAGACTACCTAATTAGAAGGTAGACAGAAAACATACGCAACAGAGTAAGAGAAAATAGAGACAACTCCCCCTATGAAGAGCAACAACTCCCCCTAAGAACCACAAAAGTTAAAAAACAATTTCTCCCCCTATAAAAATAGGAAAAACAAAACAAGTTTTGGGAAAAACAGTTTTGGGGAAAAATAAAGGGGGTGGGGATAAATAAAAAGATACAAACCAAGTTTAAAAAAAAAACTAAGTTGAGGATACACATGAAGAAAAAATATTCTCTCTTTCAATAAAATGCAAACATGGCACTATGTGACCCATAAAAATATTTGCACATTGAATATCCATCATATCTCTTAAGAAAAATATTTTCTACAGTTTACACATAAAAATAGCATATACTAAAAAGTACATAACTCAAAAATTAATCAATCAATTTTTAAGTACCCAATTTAGCAAACTGTATGCACGTTATGTGTGAAAACAATGAGAGATATGACTGCAAAACTACAAGATGGATACAGAAAACAAAGCAATGCATGTGAATCCTAAACATAAATGATGCATGAAAAAATTTTGGTCAAAAACATAGAAACTGAAAATTTTTCAGTTGCGATCGATCGAACATCAATCGAGTCAGGCAGACTCAAACCAAAAATTTTAATCGCAATTTTGATTGATCGAAAAATAGGTTTGATCGATCGAAAGTTTGGAAAAATCAGATTTTTGAAAAACAGAGCATTTTAATGCAGAAACTCCTCAAAGCACATTGTTTTATAAAAAAATTCATGAGTATGAGACGAAAAGTTTTTCAAAAACACTTGAATTCAACCCAGATCTTCCAAAATCAAGATTTTCAATCAATTTGTCCTCAAAGCGCAAACATTAAACCATTTTGCATTAAAATCAAGGAACTTTTAATCTTGGATGGCCACAATAAAATCACACACAATATAATGACCAGGTTTAGCAAATAGTAACTTGTGTAGTGTGTGCAACTAGCAAAAGCTTGAGATACATGTGAGGTGATATGTGAATAGCAATCAATCACAAAATTTACAAAATTCATCACATAGAATTTGAAAGAGACTATCACTAAAAGATTTACATCATATAACTCCCACATCTGCTAGAACATAAGCTTGCAATCATGTAAGTTTCTTCAATTTTGCCTCATAATATACACACAAATTTTAATTTATTCAGAAACTTATTAAAAAGTTAGGATAATGTACACACTAATTTTAATTATGTGATTTGGCATCAAGCCTAATAGTACACACCAATTTTAATCATTAAGCAATTAAACCGAGACTACACCTTATGTTCTTTTTGTGCATGTGCTACACTTTCTCGAGTACAAAATCTTATGATATGCACTAAGGTGTTTTGGCTAGTGAACAGTGGTGAGATGGTTATTTATGCCTTTCTCAAAAGGATCAAGTCCGACAGTCAAATAACATGTGACTTCAAGATTAAGACAAAGTGATAAACACCATAAACATCTTTCCCACACAACATGCACTACAAAGCTTCAACTAGTCAAGTGTAATAAATAAGCTCATCAAAGCTAAACAAGGTACATAAAATTGTTATGTAAAGATAATATGGCCAATCCTTGATTATAAATCCAAAATATGAAATACAAAACACAAAAATCTTTTTGGTTTTAAAAACTATATGACCAAAAACAAAAAAGCACATATTATACTAAATGAACAATGCAAATGCAATGCATGACAGTGCTTAACTAAGCTATAGAGGGTACACAAATAAGAAATATCAATTTCTTAATTAACCCATGAGTATATGTACAAGCTAGTACATACACAAAATCAGAAAAAGCTTAGCACTTATAAAACACATGCTATTCAAGTTTCTCCACAATGTCAAGCATGTTCTAAATCAAGAGAGATATCATAATTCATGTAATCCTCAAGAAAAATAAAACAAGACTCAAAATAAAATATTTTTGTCTTTTTGAAAATTTTTCAATGTTTTTGGATTTTTTTTTATTAAATAAAAAAACATTCTAAAAGAAACAAAACAACCAAAAACAAAAACAAGACATGTCCACAAACAATTGAAAGAATTAAATCAGGGACAAGTCAGCAACACTCACCTTAGAGAATTTTTTCTCACCCATATAGCACGAGTCTTCGGCTTTGTAGGTGAAAATCCATGAGAAGCAGAGTTTATTTGAGGAATTACACCAATCTTCTGAGAAAGACTAAAATCCTGCAAATTCTTTTCACAAGCCAACAAGCTTAAATTTTTCAAAAGTATATGAAACAATTTATATGGACTTATGGCAGGAGAAATATCATCACAAATCCTAGACTGAAATATAGAATGGTTAAATTTCAGTTTATGACAATTAGGACGAATGTGACCGCGGACACCACAAAAGTGGCAAAAAGGAACAAATTTAGGAACATCAGTATTTCTAGTGACAAATCTAGTCTCAGATTTTGGTTTTTGCCTCAACAAAGAACAATTTGGTCTAATATGACCAACAACACCACAAAGGTGACAAGTAGGCACAAAAACAGATTTATTATGCTCTCTAACAGTAGGTTTAGACTTAGGTTTAAAAACTTCAGTGTCAACATCAGAACTTTTACCTTTGTCTAACCTAGCAAAATAAGTCTTTTCTTTATTATTCCTCTTGAAAGGAGGGATATAAACTTTCTCAGTTTTAGGCTTAAGAGAAACAGAAACACTTCTGTTATCAACAACAGGTTTGGTACTAGTCAAATTTTTAATATTAGCTTTAGATTCAACTAACTCTTGTTCCAACCTTTTCATCTTTTCATCTTGAGAGGAAATTTGATTTCTCAAAAATTCATTCTTTTTATTAAATTCATCTAATCTAACAATTAATTCCTCTTTTTCAAGATTAGCCAATTTTAACTCTTCCTTAAATTTCTTAGCAATTTTCATAGATTTCAACAATTCCTTACGAAGAGTTTCACAGGCATCAATAAAATCAACAGAAGCATGAGCAAAAACATGATCAGAAAGACATTTCAAATTATCCATGACAACAGGGGTCAAGGATCAGCTCTTAGATCAAAAGATCTAAAACAAAAGAGCTACCTACTCTGATACCACTTGTTAGTTTTTAGACCCCTTAAAACCACAATCAGATTAACCTAGGTAATTAGCCAAGTGATTTCTTAGTCAAATTAACAAGTCTAGGTTATCACAATCAAACAATCATATCATGCATAGCAGTGGAAAACAAATAAGACAATTATATGATCACCTAGGAAACCAAACCGGTAAAAACCTGGGGAGGATTTAACCTAGCTATCCTCAAGGTAAACCTGAATCAACTATCTTGAAAGAATCGAAGTTCATACAATAAGACTTACAAGCCCCCACGCTCGACTTCTTATTGCTATCCACCAGTAGAACTTACTGACACGACCACGTGCAAACTTCGAATCCACAGACTCCTTCTTTCTTGGGTTCATCACCAGATACAAGCACACCCGCTTGTGTTTTCTTTAAGCTCCAATGGCAGCAACTGAGTTGATCATCAAGGTGTAGAAAATATCTCCTCGTTGAAAACCCTAAGTTTGTGTAAAGGAAAGCTCCTCTAGATCTCACAAGAGATTTACACAAACAGCAATATGAGCAACACTAATACGTGGCTAGGGTTTTGCCTTTTATACTTAGGACAAATTAGAAAACCTAAACGTTTTAAACACACTAGGGCTGAGTTGGAAATCTGCAGAAAAACGCATTCTGCCCGAGATTTGATTGATCGAGCCAGGCTGAAATGCATAGTAACTTTTGCATCAGCTCAATTCCAACTTTACATAAAACATACAACTTTGAGCAAGACTAAACACTACTAAACATATTGTTTTAATCATGGTTTGCCAACAATACATATTAGAGTTCTAAATACATAAAACCTAAGTCTTTAGAACCTAACAGAATAGACTGAGATGGAAGCATAAATTCAAGGCGGTTAAACATGATGATAAAGCTAAGATCACAACCAACACCAAATTGCAGTCCATACAAAAAGATTAGAGTTTTATCATTATCTTTTCATATTTGTAATTATCACATTCTGTTCTCATTTGTAATTATCACATTCTGTTCTCATTTGTAATTATCACATTCTGTAAAAATAAACATCAGGTGTATATTGATATGCTTATAAATACAAGCATGGACAACTAACAATTCAAGCTGCCATTTTCCGTAAACACTACTTTTTACAAAACTGACGAAATTTTAATTGATGCGTGGGAGTGTGACAGCATCTTCTTTAGCCACATAAACAATTTGCAAACCATAAGGGCATTTTAATTAACAACATTTTTATAATATTTTCACAATAAATCATAGGTAGCTAGTTGTTACTACTTCAAATTTGAACCTAACACTAAGATAATTTTTTTGTCCCAACAAAAACAGTCAGTAACAACCTGCTACTTATGATCCATAAAATAGTGGTAAGAGTATCCTATCCACACTCGAACTAATTGTTTGGCTTATATTTTCTAAATATAGTTTTAAAAAAACTCTATCCTATTTTCTTGGTTTAGAATAGGATTTTGAAAATGGCTAAAGGGTGTTTTCAGAATACAAAAAATGTTTTTAATAACATAGTTGTAAATAAATTGAAAACAGTGGATCCCACATATTTGTTTAAACTCTTTTATCTCTTAAATTAAGGAGTTTATCTTTATCACAAAAAGAATTTCATACCCTTCAAATTTGAAACTTATCATTATAAAATAAAATATAAAAAAGTACTTGATAAGCTCTATTTTCTTATCATTATCCACACAAAAAATATAATCTACATATTCTACATGTTACTTTTTGTAAATAAATATATATATATATATATATATATATATATATATTAAATCTCAAAAATAGAAATGGTCTCCCAAACAATTATTTTTCGTTTTTAGTATTTTGAAAATTGTTCTTAAAAGTGGGAGCCAAACATGTAAAATATAAAAATTATTATCTGAAACCTAGTTTGAAGTTCAATTTTCTGAAAATTGTTTTTATATTTTTTTGAAAATAAAAACAAAAATCCTCATACCAATTAGGCTCTAAGGGACTCAAAATTTGGTAACACATAAACAAGTGTAAGGCTATTTCCAGTTCAAAACCACAAATATTTTACAGTAACAAATGGAGCCTAAATATAAATTATAGACATACATATCTAGTTTTTCATAAATGGTTGAATATCCATAGATGCATTTTGAGCCTATCATTGAATTTAGACTTTATATGATATCACAGTGCATTTGAGAGAAATTGGTCAAATTTGATATTTGTTAACATATATATTTTTTCACTCTAAGTAAAGAGATGCCTAAATACAACTTGTACCTATTAATCTCAAGCGTTTATATTGTAGTAGCAAATAAGAATAATTCATTAGCATGATTTGCTTTTCTAGCTAGTCTATAATAAGAGCATCGTGTAGATTCTCCAAAATTTTGTTTTGTTTGGAGAGTGAATAGTGACATTTACCTTTTACCTACTTACTTTTTTAAATTCACTTTTCAACAGACTCTCTATCTTTTCTCTATCTCATTTAAATCTTATTTCTTCAATCCTTCTTTATCATTTCTTTATTCTTTTTTCAATTTTTCTCTATTCAATCCCAACAACTATATTTTTTAAATTCCTAACAGCTATATTTTTTAAACCGCTTGCATTAACATTTTCAAATAATTTAACAATCATATATTTCTACGATTTTTTATATATTATTTTTCATTTATCAAATCTATATTAATCTTGAAATTTATTAGCTCTCTGTATAATTTAGAATGAATTTATTCATTAAATTTTCAATTAAAACATCATTAATTATTGCCTAGTTCTTATTTTTTAGATTACTATAATTATTTACTAACTTATAATTATCCCTTTCTATTTTTTCTATAGAAAAAAACACTTATCTAATTTTAAAGACCACACGTTTACACTTAAAAAAAAAACAAAAAAACCAAGAAATTAATTTTAAAGGCCACACAGTTTCACTCCTAATGTATTACTCAAGCTCAACCGTTTTTATTTACTTCACATTATTCACATCACACACGCATAGCAATAGATAGAAATCGCAGATAGAGCACTGCTAGGTGGTTACTGCTTCTTTGAAATTTCAACTTTCAAAGGTTGGTCCTTTATCAACCATCGCTCAGTGAGCTAGAGAGAGATCGTGAGGGACAGAAATCACTGAGAGAGATAGAGAAAGATCACTGCTACGAAGGCCAGTGGAGATCAGCCAAAACACGAGAAAGCGTCACCAAAAGGAAATAGTCGGTGGAGATTGGTGCTCACCATTCAACGCCGCCTCGTCCGTTCCATTGCCGCTCGTCCTCCTCCTCACCGCCAAGTGCATGCAAACCGAATTGGGTCAGATCAGCTTCTAACTTTAATTATTATTTTTTTATTCAAATTTGTTGTTACAATTTGATTACTTTTATGAGAACTAGAGAATTAGATTGTGTTTTGTTCTTTGATCATATGTCTTTGTTGAGACATTTGAGAGAGAGAAAAATAATTTATATAATACTAGCAGATGAAATTTTTTAATTAAAAAAATTCAATTGCTAATGTACAGTAGTCTATCAGACTTAGTGAACTACTGTTCGTGAGAAAAAAAAAATTGAGATTTAGAGAGATCTTTAAAAACTTATTTTTGGTTTCACTTCCTATTGTAGAAAGTATTTTGGTTTTACAGTTGGAGATGTCCTAATAGTGACAAATTATCGATTTTTTTTTTCTTAAGATAGAAAGATAGACAGATAGACAAATAATGCTAACAATTTAAAATAAAATGCTACACACAAAACATTAGGTGTAATTCCTTCCAAAAAAAGAATGAACAAAGAAAATAAGATGTAATTTATCATATTGGGCTAAAGGAGAAGTGATATTTGATTGACCCAACTTCGACAGAATATTTCCTACTTGTGTCCAATAAAACCCAAACATTTGTCTGAAGATCACTAAGGGGCTATTTGGATGAAAAAAAAATGCTCACTCATCACTCATCACTGAAATATCATCACTCATCACTCAATAACTCATCACTTATCACTGCAAATATCCCAACTTCCTAAGGTGGCATGTTTGGCACTTGTTTCCAACTTCTGATAACTCAAGAAATTTTACTTTTTGTGGGACCCACTGCCTGAGCACCATGCCAAGTTCATAGTTAGCATACTTGCATAACACACTAGCACCAAAGCCATTTCATTTATTTTTTTCCCTTCAGCCCTGTTTCTCCCAAAACCCTCGACGAACCCAGCAAAGGAAATCCACCGTCACCTAGCATCGATCTCCACCATCACCTAGCGTCACCTAGCACTAATCTCCACCTCACCCAGCATCGATCTCCACGGTCACCCAGCACTGCCTACCTTGTGCCCATTGTCACCTAATGTCGCAAGATCTCCTCCGATATGCAGTAGCGGCGCCGATCTCATCCATCGTGACCCAACGAAGCCGATCTCTTCCAACGTTTAGATTTCTAAGTTTAATTTTACTAGGTTTTGTTAGTTTTTTTTTGGGTGCTCAATCTAGGTTTTTTGGGACCTGAAACATTAAAAAATGGCCTGAGCTCGGGGTGGCATCGTGAAGAACGGTCTAAGCTCAGGGCGGCACGAGTTGGCTGAGGTGGGCTCAGTGGGCATGGCTAGGTTGAGGGTGTGCATGAGGAGGTATGAGGTTGGATGGTGTTTTGTGCTTTGTGTGGTTTGGAGTTGTGGTGTGAAGTGATCAGGCGTTGTATACACTGAAGGAGTCGTTGGTGGGTTTGTCAAAAGTTGCAGTTGGACCTGAGAAGTGCTCTGACCATGGGTCCTTCAATGTGTGTGTATTTACAAAAATGTCATCATAACTTAGTTTCCATAACTCAAAAACACCCAAAACTTGTTTTCAGTTTTGCTAACACATTACTCAAAAATTAGAGAACTAAGTGATGGAAACAAAACTTGACAGGTCCAAACAGCCTTTCTCTACGTGGGTCTCACCATTTTTGAGTGATGAGTGATGAAAACAGAGTGATGGGTGATGGAAACACCAAAATCCAAACAACCCTTAAGCATTTATATAGGATCGCGCCTCTCTCTCTCTCTCTCGCTCCCCTCAATAGTCAATGTAGCCTTGGGCCCATAACGATTCTCCCATACCAAAATTTGCTGCTCTGAAGTCTCAACTCTAGCAAAAGACTATTGTAGACACAAATAAAAATGCAACAGTACACATGGTTGACTGCTTAGTGCTCACTAGTTTATGGCTAAATTCCAGATAAATATTAAATATAGTTGGTTTGATGTTTGATAATAAAAATAAATAAATTTATAATTAGTGATTGTCGGTATATTAGAAATTGGGAATCATATTTTTTTAGCAATAGCTTAAAACTTTAGTGTTTTTTATTTTTATTTTTATTTTTATTTATCTATCTATATATTATATTTTGTATCTAAAAACTGAAGTGTAACATTTGTTGGAATGCTACAGTTTAGTTGAGTCACATCAACAGTTACGTCACTATCTTTTTTGTTTCCAATTTTTATATATGTATTATTTTTACATTAACTCATTTAAAGTGACTTAAAATCTCCATTATCTAAAAATTAAAATATCTTTTAACCATTATTTTTATTATTAATTTTCCAACATTTCTCCATTCCTTTTACATTTCATCTCCCCACTACTTTCTATCTTAATATTACTCTTTCTCTATCCTTTTATCTTTCTATATTTCGACTCTTCTTATTCTAATCATTTGACTATAAATTTGACATTTGCTTTTCCATTCTATGCATAATTTTCTCACATAAAAATCTCTCTCTCTCTCTCTCTCTCTCTCTCAATTTTTTTATAGAAAGTTAGAATAGCAGTTTGTTATAATTTTACTTTATGAAATGAAGATAGCAGCAAATTTGTTATATATTTTTGAGTTTGTCATAGATACACTTTTGCAAATGAGTTTGTTTAATTTTATATTTTTGTCTAATTTATTGGTCTATGTGATTTTTCTAGCAAAGATGGTTTTTCCTTTTTTGGTGATTTGTATTGGCTTTATTTACACTAAGTTATGTTTGTATGCAATTTTGTTGATCAAATGTTTTGATAAAAGTGTATATACATTATACACTAGTGAAATTTCATAGTGGGTTTATGTGATTGTGTTTGAAATTTTAATTTTAAGATGGATTTGCTTGATTTTAATTGCTCGAATTTATTTGATCAAAATAATTTCACAATGAAACTTTTTTGGGGTTAGTTTTATTACTTTTACTTAGACCAAGAGATATTTGAATGCTGGTGGAATTTCATAGTGAGGTTGTGTTTGAAACTGTAATTTTCAAATAGGTTTGCTTGATTTTGATTACTCAAATTTATGTCTTAAAGTAAATGTACCAAAATAATAACTTTTGGGTTACTAATATTGTTGGGTTCCTTAGCATAATGGTTAGAACTTAGAAGCCATGTGGGCATGGTCGTAAGAAAATGTTTGATCTACTTTCTGCCCTCTATAGCACTCCAATATATAACATTAGTTACACACTATTAGATTGGATATTAGCTTTATGATGTTGATTATAATAAGAAGAATTTTGTGTAATCATATACACATTCTTATGCAGTGACTACATACCTCTTCTTAAAGCTTTTGAAGGATGGAAGGATGCAAACCATAATGGAAAGAACCTAGTCACCTTGCAAATGATAGAGGATATGAGAATGCAATTTGTAGATTTATTTAAAATTGGATTTGCAATTTGTTTTACAGCTACCACATGTGGTAACTTAACTCTTAATATTCTTAAGTTGTTTCGCCAAAAAGAAAGAAAAAAATTATAAAAAAGGTTGTCACAAAAGAGGAGTTCATGTAACATTTTTTGCAAAATGAAATACCTATTCTGTAAGGCCACTATACTTGATAATTTGCAAAGGGTGGAACCACTCGCAACAATATTTGCATAGTATATTATTATAGTAAAATGAGAAAAGTTAATGGATGCTCTACAATCATTGGTTTAAGATATATTTTAAGAATTTTTTATGGAAAAAAACAATTAATTTTTTTGATAGTTTTTTATATTTCCTATAAAAGTAGTGTCAAAACTTTTCTAAAATTATTTATTAACAATTTCTCTAAAAACACTCATTAACATGACGCTAGTAACTTTTATAAATTGATCAAATAGATCATGAAAATCATCTTAAATGTGATCCTAAAAAATTGAGGAAGAAAAATAATGGATGGTCAAATTAATTTCTAAGGTCAGTTGTCATGCAAGTTGGGTTTTCCTACTTGACACTTTGCTTTTATTTTAGACAAAAATATTATTTTAGTCCCTACATTTTAGAGTCACAGTCAATTTGGTCATGACATTTTGGTTGTAGTCATTTTGGTCATTATTATTTTCAACTTTCTGTTAATTTGGTCTCTATCATTAACTTTCTAATGGAAAATGCATACATGGCAAACAGTGTGCATATGTAGCACACATGTACATGGGCTAATTAAAAAAAAAAAAACATTTAATTGCTATTGGAAAAAAGCCATATCAACAAATTTGATCATAAAAAAGCCACCTCATAAACAGTGGCAGCTTTAGGAATTTTCTTTAGGATAGTCATTAAGAAACTTAAATTAAAAAAAGAATTAAAAATAAAACTTTAATATATCAACATCACAAAAAAAAAAAAAAAAAAAAAAACACGCAAATACATAAAGTTTAAAACTTTTCTGCCACTAGTTTTCATATTTTGAATTCGTTGTATGATAACTTCATTATTAATGTTATCGACTATATATTTTTCAATTTACACACCCAAGCAATCATTTATCTACTCACCTTCCATTTAATTACCAAAATTTTGCCTAAATAATTAATAATAAAAATAAAAAGAATCAACCTTTCTTTATGATATGTTCTAGCCAATTTTTGTATTCTTTAAACCAATCAAGATTAAATTGATGCAACACTCCACGATATATATATATATATATATTAAATGAAAATTATGGCTAAGGGGTTAACAAGAATCTCTTTGTAAATAATATACTCCTCTTATTTTATCCTGATCATTAGAAAGAAAATATGAGATATTTTCTTATATCCTAAGATTTGAAAGAAGATTGTTCAAGTCAATACAAATTTGCTTAGAAGATGAATTTTGCAATACATGTGATTTCCTTAAAAGAAATTTGCCCATAATGGTAGCAAAATAATAAAGGATAAACTAATAGTTCATTTAACTTAGGCATTCAACCATGACATTAATCATGTTCAATAAAGCATTCAAAAATTATTTTAGTGTATGTGTATATACAAAATGTATCACATAAATCTAACAAATTCAGTGAAAGACTAAAGTAAGCACTGATATACTAGCCATTTGAAAAGTAGTGTTTTTTATTATTTAAAAATAGCGATTTTAAAATATGCCTTTTGAAAACACATTTCTAAAAATCATAGTTAAACATTTGCTAATTTTGTGGTTTGACAATTGAGCTATTGATCTAACATTGTTGTTTCAATACAAATTACTAAAATTAACCTTCAACAGACCTTTGGAGAGGTCAAATTATATTTTTAAAGGGCTCAAATTTTTATTTAGGGTGTTCAAGGTATTTTTTATGATAGTCAAGTCTTTTTTTCTTGGATGATCAACGACCCATATTTGATTTAAAATTAATTTTTTATTTTATATAATTTTTTTCAAGTGATGCTGGTCATATGACCATCCTCACCAACACATAGAGTAGCCCCTGCTCATAAAGATAAAATAAAAAATTGTGGGTCTCTTTTCCTCTCTATCTTTGTGCTCAAAAGCCAATAAGAAGATGAAAATGAAGAAGATGACGATGTCATAACAAATCCCAATCCCAATCCCAATCCTAAGATAGGGACATATAATTTGCCACAACTTTGTACTACAAATCATCATGTGGTGAGTTATGATTGACAAATGTGTGTCCCCACATAGATCACTATCACATTTTTTCCAATCACAACTTGTTACGTGGCAAGTTGTGGCAAATTACGTGTCCCTAGTGTTAGGTTCTAAGACTTTAGGAACTAATGTATTAGAACTTTAATATGTATTATGTTGGCAAACCATGATCAAAACATAGAGTCTAGGTTTAGGCTTGCTCAAAGTATGTTTATTTGTAAAACTGGAATCGAGTGATTGTAGAATTTATTGGACTAAATTTGCAAGGCTTGATCAATCGAACCATGTGCAGATTTATTTTTCTACAAAGTTCCAATTCAACTCAAACTCTACTTAAACGTATTGGGTTTCAAGTAAAACACTCCTATATATAAAGGAAACCCTAAAACGTTTTTATAAGTTTTTAGAGAGATTAGAGTGCATCTTGTGCCTCTTTTGTAGATCTAGGGTTTTGTACCCAAAAGCTCTCTAAGGTTGCTCTTTATGCTGTGTGTGTGAATCTTCTGTAAGATCTAGAGATGTTTGCCTTCACATACACTTAGGGTTTCCAATCTTAAGATTGATGTCGAGAGTTTGGTTATCAATTCAGTTGCTGATTCAAAAGCTTAAAAATATACAAGCGGGAGTGCTTGTACTTGCTAGGAATCCAAAAATGAAGTAGTCCGTGGACTCGGAGCTGTCACGTGGTCGTGGTAGTAAGTTTCCTACTCGAGGTATTGTGTAAACTTCAATTCTTTCATAGTGGATTCATTTTACCTTGAGGATAGTTAGGTTAAATTCTCCCCAGGTTTTTTATCGGTTTGGTTTTCCTAGGTTATCATATTATTGTGTTCTTTATTTTCCGCACTTTACAATAATATGATATATGTGTGTTAACCTAGATTTGATAATTTGACTAAGTAATCACTTGGCTAATTAACTAGGTTAATCTAGTTGTATTTTGAGGAGTCTAAAAACAAACACCTAGCATTACTCCAATCCTAATCCTCTCTCTCTCTCTCTCTCCCCAGTGAGCTTGTTTGAATCAGTCTAAATTCCTTGGCTCCCAACAGCTAATCTAAGTTGACTAAATACAATGAAAGAAAGACTATCATTTTGAACAACTAAACGGTATTTTCGCCTTTCTTTTATGGTAAATGAGAGGATCACTAGAAATCTTTATTTTGGAAATGCACTTCACGCTACTAAAATGCTATAAATAGAGTAATGCAATAATTACTAACTATTTTACAATATTTTTACAAAATGTTATTGTGACAAATTCTTATTGGTTTTCATCTAGAACCACCATCAGCATCACTTTCTCTAGCATTTTATCTATAAATAAGGAAGCTCTCATCCAGTTTCAATAGCCAAGCACAAACAAAGATGAAGTTATCCGATTATTTATTTGTGTTTGCTCTACTTTTCTCATTTTTACTGTTAACTTCAGCTCATACTCATGAAGATTTTCTTCAGTGTTTGACCCTTCATTCCGAAAAAGACAAACCAATTTCTAATATCATTTACACCCCATCCAACTCCTCATACTCATCTGCCTTGAATTCCTACGTCCGAAACACCAGATTCTCAACACCTTCCACCCCGAAACCCCAAGTCATTGTTACACCATTGGGTGTTTCACAAATTCAAGAAACACTTTATTGTGCCCAAAAACATAGAATCCAAGTAAGAGTTAGAAGTGGTGGACATGATTATGAGGGTCTTTCTTTTGTTTCTCCTGAACCATTTGTCATACTTGATATGATTAATCTTCGAAACATTTCTATTGATGTAGAAAATAACACTGCCTGGGTTCAATCCGGTGCAACCCTGGGTGAATTATACTATTGGATTGCCAATAAGAGTAGAACTCTTGGCTTTCCAGCTGGAGTTTGCCAAACAATAGGTGTTGGTGGACATTTCAGTGGAGGAGGGTATGGCACATTGTTGCGCAAATATGGCCTTGCTGCAGATAATGTTCTTGATGCACATTTGATTGATGTTAAGGGAAGATTCCTTGACAGAAAATCAATGGGAGAAGATCTGTTTTGGGCCATTCGAGGAGGAGGAGGGGCTAGCTTTGGAGTCATTGTTTCATGGAAAATCAAGCTGGTTCCTGTTCCAGCAAATGTGACTGTGTTCACAGTCAGAAAGGGCTTGGAACAAAATGCAACCAAAATTCTTCATCGGTGGCAGTATGTTGCACCCAATATTGATAGAGACCTCTTCATTCGTGTACTCTTAACAGGTTCAGGTTCTGTCCAATACGGGAATAGGTCGGTACATGCTTCGTTCGAATCCATTTACCTTGGAGGGAAGGATAAGCTCCTTCCGTTGATGCAAAAGAGCTTTCCTGAGCTTGGTTTGGTGAGTGAAAATTGTACAGAAATGAGCTGGATTCAATCTATCCTCTACTTTACTGGATTCCAAAATGGACAATCCCTAGAAGTTTTGCTAAATAGGACTCTGACAGTTAACTCTTATAAAGCGAAATCTGACTATGTGAGGCAGCCCATTCCCGAGGCTGCGTTGGAAGGGATTTGGCCAAGATTTTTTGAGAAGGAGGCACAGTCATCTGTAATAATCCTGAATCCATATGGGGGGAGAATGAGTGAAATTTCGGAGTCTGCAACACCTTTCCCACATAGAGCTGGTGTCATCGGCAAAATCCAATACTTGGTGTATTGGTCAGAAGAAGGGACTGCGACAACTACAAAGCATGTACGTTGGATGAGAAGGCTTTACGCTTATATGGCTCCCTACGTTTCAAATTCTCCTAGGGAAGCGTATATAAATTATAGAGACCTTGACATAGGTAAAAATAACAAAGGCCGCCGCACAAGTTTAAGACAGGCAAGCGTATGGGGTACTAAATATTTTAAGAACAACTTCAAAAGGTTGGTGTTTGTGAAGACTGTATTTGATCCGACTAATTTCTTTAGGAATGAACAAAGCATCCCGCCTGTTTCATTCTAGTGGATGAAGCGAAGTGATTTGGGAGACTTTTTTTGCTGTGATATATTGTTGTCTTGTTTCTTTTTTTCTGTTTTGTTTTTGAATGCCAAAGATTGTACTCGAAGGCTTTATTAAGTATAAATAAAGGCTCCGATGAGATAGTTAAGATCGATCCATAAGTCTCTTGCATCTTATGATAAATTCATTCTCTATACATTGGTTTAAGTATGTATTTTGAGCATTTGGCTTGATGTGTCTTCATAGGTCTTGAGCACCTGCATGATAGTATGACAATATTCGTTTTAATGATGTGTTAGTTTTGGGCTCCTCTGCACTTATTGCAATTCAAAAAAACAACGATTAAACTAGTGCAAATTTTGCATTAGGAACTTATCTATTGATTCTCAAAGCAAGCTAATCAAGAAATGTCCAAATATCACTGTGCATCCTTAGCTTGATAGTTACTCCACAAATACAAATTATTGTGGGGTGGATTGGGGGGCAGGGAGTGCTGAGAAGGAAAGGGCTAAGGTTCAAGTATAACGTCTTAAGTTTTAAAAATAAAAAATGAAAAAAATGTTAGATCTTTTTAGATCCGAACATGCCCCACCTACCCCACTTATTTCCCACCACTCATTCTCACAATATCTCCCTCCCGCTTGGCAGGGCCATCTCTCCCTCTTCTTTAATTTGTTCTCTTTTCTTTTCATTTTACAAAAACACAAGCAAACACACACACACATGCGTGCGCGCACACACACAAACACGCGTGCGTGCACTCCTCCCTCACACTCTCCCACCTGTACCCCACTCCTCACCACCACCTCTACCATCTTTTTCCAACGAAGTTTACTAGAAAACTCCATAGGAAATCGCTAAGGCTCATTCATTTCTATTATTTGAGGTAAAACCTGATTTTTGGTGGGTGTTCACATTTTTGCTAGAGGTTCTTTTAATATAAGCCTTGAAAGTGATATTTATGGGACTATGTGTATGGGCTTTAACTTGGTTGTTTTACTTCATGAATGGGTCTATGGCTTTTACAAGTGGTGGCTGTCTAAGGTTTATTATAGTGGAAATTTAGGGGTTTTGGGGTTCTAACATGTGATAGTTGGTAAATCTAATTTTTCCATCACTACTGGGTTTATTCGGAGCTAGTTGAAGTTTTAAATTGCTTTTCTTGGAGGATATTGTGATTTTGGTTTCATGGGTCTCTCGATGATGTTATGTAAATCTTATGGAAGCTACTCATAGAGTGTTGAGATTTTAGTATTAGGAAGATGACCTTGAATGAATTAAGTTTATAAACTGGAGCTTATGCCTTGTATATTAAATTTTTGAGTAACTTTGGAAATGGGATACATTACTTGTGAGGTTAAAATATTTAGACTTGCCTATTTAATGGCATATTTATCAATTCCTATTTTGTAGCAATATGCAATTTCTAGCTTTAAGTCTATCGTGATAGGTTTGCTTGGTATTGTTTAGGTTCTAGTTAATCTACTTTGGAACTTGGGAAACTAGGCTTCTGTGGCTTGCAACGTAAGTAACTTCTTAATGAGATTTTTGAAGGTAATCATATTGCATAAAACATTGTAACCTTAGTATATTATTTATGAAAAGGACATCATATTTGGTATTACATACAGGGAAATGCATGAATTGTTGACATAATTATTTACCTTTTTATATTTTTATTGGTTAAAGTAAGTATACTTCTTTAAGAATAGTTTAAAATTATAAGCTAATGTTTTTTATTCTTTAACTTTTTTTTTAGTTAAAATTATATCTGAATGTTATTTTTTAAAACTAATACTATAATATATCAATGTTACTTGTTAATAATGGAAAACTCATATAATAATAATAATAAATAGTAATATGTACACAAAAGTCTTTCACACTTGAATTCTAGTAGGTATTAAAATTTGAAATTTTAAAGGTTCATGTGTTTGGTTAGAGAAAGGCAAACAAAACAAAACAAAGGCATTTAATAGAAGTTAAAAAGGAAACAGAAGGCAAAAAATTTTGAGGCTCTAGGCGAAAAATAGAAGAAAGAAGAAGACGATGAAGAATAATAAGAAGAATGGTCGATGGATCGAGAAATGTCCACAGCTAAAGGGGCTCGATGGATCGAGAAGCTATCGAGAATCTATTGAGCATACAGAAAACTCCTCGATGGATCGAGTATGTGATAACAGCTTGTAAAGTTGTGATTTACAAATATGTATTTTGTTGGCTTTTATTCCGTGCCAAATTTGATTGTAAGTTTGTTCAATCTTTTTTACCCTATATTTATTGTGGGATTTGATTGTAAGGGTTGTGTGATAGAGAGAGAGAGTGTGAAGACTCAAGCAAATGAAGCTAGAAGATTTCTTGCAGGTATCTCGCGACTAAGCATCCTGCGAAGTGAAGCATGTGCCTTGCACATGACTGGAATGCGAAGAGTCAGTACAGATGGAGACAGCTGTGTTTCGCGAGTAGCTCGCGGGTAAGGCCTTTCCGCGAGACACCCGTGAAACATTCTGTTTTGCCAGACTGTACTATCTGATACACATTTTCTGTACCCACACTATTTATACCCTCATTACCCACAAATGTTAAGGAGTACTTCTGAGAGAAAGCCCTAGCCAAACACCTTGAGAGTTAGAGATTATCATACCCATATATCTCTACACATAAGCTTGTGGATTTCCTCAACTCCTACCTCTCCATTTCCATACCATTGAGAGGTTGATAGCCTAAACACTTACCACACCCTTTCAGAGTGTCAAGTGAGGTTTTGGTGCTGCTAGGAAGCATTGGAAGAAGCCAAGGATGGCAGATGCAACACGGAGCTTGTTGCGGGATCTGGAGAGCTAGACAAGACATGGTTCCGAGAAGCCTTGTTGGAGTAGGAGCTTGGAGGGCTTAGGTACTGTGGGTAGATTAGGCTTGGAGAGTCTTTTGCTAACTCATGTATCCCAACTGATTGTCTAGTGGATCGATTACCACTTGGAGGGCGGCGGAGAGGTTTTTTGCCGAATTCTTCAGTTTCCTCTTCGATAACACATCGACGTGTTATCTGTGTTTGCATTCTTTTTCCCTACTCTTTTACAATTCATTTTATTGTTGTGATTATATGAATATGTGTTAGAGTAGCTTGTTTGTTTATCCGCTCGCATTTACACTATTCCGCACTTAGTAATAAGTTAGTGTAAAATCAATCGAACCGTAACTTTAATTTGAGGGTCTAAACAGCTTTTATGTTTTCAACACATTTTCGAGCTTTCACAGCTATCGAGAAAAGAAGCTCAAGAGGCTTGATAGATACCCTAGTTGTCGAAAGGTATCAAGAAGCTGTCGAGATTGCCTAAAAACAGTTTTTCAAAAAAGAGAAAAACACAAATATGAATGCAATCAAACATGCTACTCAACCAAAGATCCAAACAACATATTAAGCTCCCAAAATCATCTCTCAACAAGAAAAATGTCAAGCATTTAGATCCAAAACACACACACACACAACAAGTCTAACCAATTTTATATTTAAAAAACAAGTTAAGACAATTTAGTAAGCATACATTAACACATGTATTCCTTGTGATGGCCAATCACATTGTACCTACACATGTATCAAGAGTAGCAAAAAATATTGCGTATTTTGTGTGAAAAACATCACAAGATTGCATAAGTGTCTACATGTTATGACAATTTGAGATATAAGAAAATCACTTTAACTCACACACAATCATAACTATTTGATGGGGACTATCACTTTTGTGGTACATCCTATAACTCCCACGTTTCCTAGAAGACACGCTTGCAATCATAAATAAAACATTTTGATTCTTTTTGCTTTTACTTTTCTCTGCATATTTTTTCTTTTAAGCAAACTATGCATGTGTATATAAGAGAGAGAAAAGAAATACCCAATGATGTTAAGTTTTTGACATTGCACTTTTGCTATGCCAAAACATACAGATATCATTTCATGATTGGCGGGCAACAGTGGTGAGATGGTTATTTATGCCTTTCTCTTAGGATTTTCTAGTCCTTCCCATCAAAAAGAGTGATACGAGTGTTAAGTACAAGAGATTACTTAATCTTACTTATCACAAACACGAGCCACAAAGCTCACTTACTTAGTTGTGCATAGAGATGCTCTTCTAAGCTACAAACGATACAAAGTTTAGAAAATTTTGTTTAAATTGCCATCCAAGGTACATAAGTACCAATGTACACAAAACACACATTGTTTTTGTATTTTTCTGATTTTTCAATTTTTTTAAATATTTTTATGAAAACACAAAATAAACCAAAACTGAAAATAAATAAACAAAAACATGTTAAACAAAACAAAGAATAAACTAGACTGACTCAAAACAAGAAAGCAAAACACACAAGTAATGCAAAATCAAAAACAAGAAGAGGAGAGAGAGAAAAAGTAACTAAATCACTTGCAGGCTTTTTCCTTCCACACCTTGGAAGAACCTTTCCATTTAGCAAACCCTTGATCTGATGGTGAAGAGGAAGAACTAAAACCGTTCAAGTTCGAAAGAAATATGAGGGTTTTGAGTAGATCTCTAAGAGGAGCAAAAGAGGATGAAAACTGATTCTGGTTTCCCAATAAGATCATGTTGTTGCTCTGTTGAGTGGCTAACCACTTGCAGCAATTAGGTTGAGTATGTCCAGCTGCTCCACAATGATGACAAAGATGCTGCTTCTTCTGTTTAGGCTTTTGAGTGTTTCCCTTCTTAACCCTAGGGTTCTTAATCTCTTTCTTATCAAGCTTAGGGGTGCTCCTAAGATAGATCGATTTACCCTTGTCTATGTTCTCACTAGCTAACACATTTTTCATATCATTGTTTTTAGATTCAACATTATTAGTAGGAGAAACAAAAACAGTAGTACTAGTAGAAGCAATACTAGGAGAAGAGAAATCATACCCTAAACCGATTCGATCGGAGGCAGATTTCTGAAGACTGTTCCCGCAAGACCTAAGTGCTTTGGGTGTCAAGGTGGTCAGTACACTGTTCCCGCAAGACCTAAGTGCTTTGGGTGTCAAGGTTTCGGTCATATGAAACATGAGTGTCCTACATATCTCAAAAGCATTGGGAAGAGCAAGGCACTTGTTGTTACCTTGAGTGACACCGAGCCTGAGGATGATTCCGACAATGAGGATGATGGAATCTTAAATGCCTTCACGACCACTGTCAATCCTACTGATGGGATTGTTGAAGATGTGGTTGAAGAAGAGGAACTGGTGGAATCCAAATTTGAGAAGATGGATGATCAAGATGACATCCATACAGCCTATGAGAAACTGTACAAACTTTCTGAGAAGCATGAGAAACTGTATAGGCTAACCACCAAGAAGCTCAGTGATGTGGAACTTGACCGTGAAGAGCTTTCCACAAAGTTTGATGAGGCTAATCAGACTATTGGGGCGCTGAGGTTTGAAAACAATTTCTTGGGTGAGAAGACCAAGAAGCTTGAAGCAGAGCTATGTCAAGTCAGAGCTCAACTGGAAAGGACTTCAAGCGCAAAGCTGGATGAGATGCTAAGCATTCAGAAATCTGCTTCAGATCGAACATGTTTAGGGTATGGACTTTCTTCCTCTAATACTGCTTCTTCTAGTACTACTATTTTTGTTCCTCCTGCTAATAATGTTAAAACTGAGAACAATGAGATTAAAACTGAATTAGCTAATGAGAACATAGATAAGGGTAAATCTATCTTAGGAGCACCCCCTAAGTTTGAGAAGAAAGATGTTAAAAACCATAGGGCTAAGAAGGCTAACTTTCAAAAGTCTAAACAAAAGAAGCAGCATCTTTGTCACCATTGTGGAGCTGCCGATCATACTCGAACAAATTGCTACAAGTGGCTTGCCACTCAACAGAGCAACAGCATGATAGCATCTGGGAACTAGAATCAGCTTCAATCCTCTCTTGCTCCCCTTGGAGATCTTCTCAAAGCCCTCATGTTCCTTTCGAACTTGAACGGTTTTAATTCTTCCCCTTCATCGCCGGTTCAAGGGTTTGCTAGACGGAAAGGTTCTTCCAAGGTGTGGAAGGAAAAGGGCTCCAAGCGATTCTATCACTTTTCTCTCTCTCTCTCTTCTTGTTTTTGTGTGTGCATTACTTATGTGTTTTTCTTTCATGTTTTGATCTAGTCTAGTTTCTATGCTTTGAGTGTTTAACATGTTTTGTTTGATTATTTTTCAGTTTTGCTTTGTTTTGTTTTTCATATAAAAATAAAAATAAAAATTGAAGAAATCAAAAAAATACAAAAACAGTGTGTTTTTTGTGTACTTTGGTACTTATGTACCTTGGGTGGCCATTGAAACAAAGTCTTCTAAACTTTGTATCATTTGTAGCTTAGATGAGCATCTCTATGCACAACTAAGCAAGTGAGTTTTGTGGCTCGTGTTTGTGATGAGTACGATTAAGTTGTCTCTTAAACTTAACACTCATATCACTCTTTTTGACGGGAATGACTAAAAAATCCTAAGAGAAAGGCATTAATAACCACCTCACCACTGTTGCCCGCCAATCATAAATGACACCTGTATGCTTCGGCATAGCAAAAGTGCAATGTCAATGACATTTGTATGCTTAGGTATAGCAAAATTGGAATGTCAAATATCGTTGGGTATTTCTTTTCTATCTCTAATATGCCCATGCATGATATACTTAAAAGAAAAATATGCAAAGAAAATTCAAAAGCAAAAAGATCAAAATACTTTAAAAATGATTGCAAGCGTGTATTCTAGGAGATGTGGGAGTTATAGGATGTACCTTGAAGGTGACAGTCCCCATCAAGCAGTTATGATTGTGTGTGAGTTAAAACGATTTTCTCATATCTCAAATCGTCATAACATGTATACACTTATGCAATCTTGCGATGTTTTTCACACACAACAAGGAATATTCTTTGCTATTCTTGATACATGTGCAGGTACAATGTGATTTGGCCATCACAAGGTTTTTACATGTGTTAATGTATGCTCATTAAATTGTCTTGACTTGTTTTTGAAATATAAAATTGGTTAGACTTGTTTAGTGTGTGTGTGTGTGTTTTTGAAGATCCATGTGCTTAAATTTTTATTTGAGAGTTGATTTTGAGAGCTTAAAATGTTGATTGGATCGTTGGTTGAGTTGTATGTTGAATTGCATTCATGTCTGTGTTTTTCATATCTCGAAAAACTATTTTTAAAAGCTGGCTCGAAACCTCCTTGATACCTCCTTAATAGCTAGCTATCTGTCAAGCTTCCTAAGCTTTTTCTTATCGCAATCTCGCCTACACCTCGATACTTGGTGAATCGATCGAGATTGGGTCTGTATCCTCGATAGCTTCTCGACACCTGGTGGATCGATTGAGCTTTTGTTCTTGATTCTAATGTGTTGTTCCTCGATACCTTCTCGACACCTCAGCTGTTGAAGAGCATTTTCTCGACACCTCCTCGACAGATACCTCGATACCTCTCGATACCTTCATCTGTCGAGATTTACTGGCTGCACTATATAAGCTCCCTGTGCGATCCGGTCTTCATTTCATTCGATCTCTCTCTCGATACTTCTCTGTTTTCCCTCCTAAACTCTCTCATCTCACTCCCTTGACTGTTTCTCAAGGATTCTTCAAGCTTTTTCAAGTTTTTCTTTACTTGGTAAGCTTCTAATCCTTTCTCATTCATGCATTTCATGTTTTGAAACCTAGGTTTTGGGGTTTTTGAAAAAAATTTTGGGGTTTTTCAAAATTGATGAATTTTTATTGAAATTTTGGGATGGGTTTTCACTTAAATGAGTTTAAAACCTCATACATTGCATCACATTAGCACTATAATGATATTATCATGCATTTAGATGTGTGCTATATGTTTGTATGCTGATAGGTTTGGATTGGGCTGAGCCCATGATGCAATTTCTTTTGCATGTCACATGTTCATGCATGCATACGTACTCTTTTTCAATATACTTGATATATTTGAAACTGTTTGGGACTTTTCTGATTGTCATTCTTTCTCTCCCTCTTTGTTAGTTTACGTTAGTCGTGTCTATGGCACCTAAGCATAAATCCACTCCAGGCCGGAACCTTCTTCATTCCGGTGCTTCTTCATCATCTGATCCTACTCTTACTCATATCCGGTTCCATGATGATGATGCTTTTAAGGCATTTTCGGAGAACTTTTCTAGACAAGGCATTCATACGGAACGCCAAGTCGTTCTGTCGGATTTTGCCGACACCGACCTTCCCTCTGTCATTCACAGTAAGGGATGGGAGTCACTGTGTGACGTCCCGGTCACCTGTCCTCTCGTGCTTATCTAGGAGTTCTACTCCAACATGCACGGGATTGATCGTTCAGTACCTCTTTTCTTCACTCGCGTTCAAGGTACGCGTATTCCTATCACACCGCAACTTGTTGCGGATGTGCTTCGGGTACCTAGGATAGAGTTTCCTGACTATCCTAGTTGTGAGCGTCTGAGGACTGTGTCTAGGGATGAGCTCATGTCTGCTTTCTGTGAGCGTCCTACTGCTTGGGGTGAGCGTCTTTTTACACCATGTCGACCTTTTGCTAAAGGTCCTAGATTCATGAACATGGTGATGACTTTTGTTTTGCATCCCCTCTCTCACTATAACTCCATTATAGAGCCTCGTGCTTGATTTTTGTTGTCTCTCCTTGAGCATCTTACCATAGACTTTCCTTCTCATTTCATTCTGTCTATTATAGATGTTCATCTAGATTCAGCGTCCCGTGATAAGCTCATCTTTCCTTCCGCTATCACGAGGATTTTACGCCATTTTTCCGTTTTTTTTCCCTCTTCCGACCATTTTACCGTCATGTGTGCCATAGATTACGCTACCGTTAAACGTAGCTAGGCCCAGCTTCAGTCACGGCAGTCGGATTCAGTAGCTCCTTCCTCCTGTTCAGCTCCATCCCGCTCTGCTCCATCCACATCCACTTATCCTTCTTCTTCGGGCGATGTGACTTTAGGAGACATCATGGCGCAACTGTAGCGCATGGATGCTCGCCTAGATACACTTTCTACGGAGTTGTATCAGGTGAACGTTCGTGTCGGTCGTATTGCACAGCGATAGGCGTCCATGGGTGGTTTTTCTCCTGAGGCTACTCCTTCACCACCTTCTCCCGTGGCTTCTGATTCTGAGGATGAGGATGATGATGATGGTGATGACGATGATACTTCGGATGATGCTGATGGAGATGCTAGCTCTACCGATGAGATGTCTACTTGACACTCTTGCCCTTTGTCATTCATGACAAAAAGGGGGAGTAGTTTTGGATATGAGAGTAGTATATCTTAGGGGGAGAGTTAGTATAGGACCATTTTTGTTAGGGGGAGTGTTGATACATTTTGAGGGATGTAGTGAGGATAGTATGTATCTTTTCTTTTCTTTCTTTTTAGATACATTATTCTTGTACATGAGGTCTTGTGACCATTTATAGACATACATTGTACTTATTTCCTTATTTATGTTGATGTATGTTTTTCTTTCACCTACCCTTTCATGTGTTGTTTCTTTTCTCCTTTTATACACATGTTTCTTATACTTGTATGCAATCTATTATTTCTGTTTCACACAAAGATGCCTTGATGAGTTTTGTTTAAAGTGTTTCAGAAATACAGGTTGTCAAAGTCTACTTGCCATAAACTCTCTTCTTGCAAAGTTTTTCAAGAGTTTATGTTAGGATAGATTTTATTATATTCAACAAGTGAATATGAGTTGAGTGATTTATGACTTCTCTCATATGTTCATTTGTTTGTTGTGGTTTTGTCACGGATTGCCAAAGGGGGAGATTGTTAGGACATATGTGTTTCACATGTTAAGAACATATGTCATGATTTTATGTAATTGGCTTATCCTTTGACAAAACACACTTTACTTGTATTTGGGTAGATTTAGGATGTCTTTAAATACTTCAAGAAACCATGTTTCAAGATCAAGTATTGAAGCTTTCAAGTCTGTTTAAGAAAACAAGTTCAGAGTGCAAAATCATTAAAGCTCGACAGCTGCATCTATCGAGCTTAAGGAAGCTGTTCTACATTTGGTGTGCTCAACACCTTCTCAACAGCTGCTCGACACCTTCTATCTGTCGAGGTTTAAGATTTTCAGAATTCCAATTTGATTTTCTTGGGATCCGTGAATTTGTCTTTGGGCCTTCTTTTCTCCTAACCCTAAACATATAAAAGGATTGTTTTAAGAGCCGTCAAATAGTTCACAAGTTGCACAAGCTTTGAGCAAACTTTGTTCAAGCAAATTGTGACCGGAGAAGAAGTTCTTGCCCTAGTTCATCTCTTTCTCTTGAAGAAGTTGCTATGTATGTGCACCATAGGGTTTTGTGACCAAGCATCTTCCTGATCTTTATCGTGTGGATGAACTGAAGAACTTTGCAACCAACAACCTTCTTAGTTGGTGATTGAAGTCGCGTACTAGGATCCGCGCAATTGGTTAGTCACGTACTTGGGAGTCGTGCATCAAAAGGGGAACTGTCACTACAGAACAAGTCCAATTGGGTATTGGGGTAAGGGTTCAACTGTAGGTTGGTAAGGTACTTGGAATTCCTTTACTTGTAACCGCTTGTTGTGATAATAGTGGAGTTTCGGGAGTGGTGACCTGAAAATCACCCGGTGGGATTTTTGCCGTTAGGTTTTCCCCATTCATAAACAAATCACCGTGTTATTTATTTTCCCCTGCATAATTAGTTTATTGGTGATTTGTTTGTGCTACCACGCGTTTGCATGATTAATTGATAACTTGGCTAATTAATTAATTAATTTCTATCACAAGGGGTCATTCAGTTTGTGGCCTATCAATAAATACAAACCCAATTGATCCATAGCCTTATAGGTTTTCACTAGATAGCCATAGTTCACTTTTATATCCATATAACATCACAAATTTAGACTTCATCATTTGGAAAAGATAACTTATGTGTATAATTTTGAACTTAATAATCTGAGAAATCAATCCTAGCAAAAGATGACACTGAAAAGAAAACAAATAGGAAATTATTCATATTGATAACCTGAGTTATTAAAATTAGTAATTACTTTTAAAAGAACATGTTATAAGTGTTTGAACTCATTTACAGAAGCAATAGCAATACACAAAATGAGCAAAGAATTTAACATATTTAATAAATTCATTCATAAAGGATTTGTCTTTGGTTACACCCATGGATTAGGAGGGTAGGTTCTTAGTAATAATTGATAAATGGTGTAGAATTTTATCAAGGTATCTAGTTCAGTCCAGTTAGGATTGTTTCAAAATTTAATAGACCAAAACAAAGTAATTGAATGGTATGACTACAGATTTTTCAGTTCAGTCCAGTTAGGATGGTTTCAAAATGAACCCACCAAAACAAAGCAATTGAATTTTTCACAAGGTCCAGTCCACTTAGAACTACTCAATGTTGAGTTCAAAAAAAAAAAAAAAAAACAAAAACACTACTCAATGTTGAACCCTAAGCAAGTTCCACCCCGCACCCAATACCAATATTCGACAAATAGAAAAGGCAGTGATATGCAATCAACAACCAATTGAAATAAAAAGTATATATTTTTTCAAACGGATTTGCTGAAAAACTAACGAAGAAAAAGTGGAAACAAAACAGAGGTGAGTGAAATTAGGATTTTCTCTTTTTATCCTTACCTTCACTAGTGAGTAAATTGACAAATTGCGGAAAGGAGATTGACGTACGAAGAGCACGCAAGAGAGAAGAAGCAAAAGCAATTTTCTTAAAATGAATGAACGAATCAAGCAAGCACTTCTTTGCACTTGAGATTATTTTTTGAGAAGATCAATTGAGTTTGGGAGGACGCGAGAGAGAACTGATAAGATTTGGTTCTATTATTTTGCTTTTATATGCTAACTTGTCTTATCGGTAACTGGTATCTCACTAAAATTGAATAAATGGTCTAGATTAAAAACCATTAATTTTGATGGTCAAAATTTCGGTGGGTACCATACCCACTAAAAAACATAAGGGTACTGTAGAATGACTAACAATCGCATTATCACCTCGCATCTTTGATATGATGATTACTCCACAATTAAAAGTTTAAACTCGAGTAGGATTTCTATCTCAAATAAATAGTTAAATAAATAAACTGCATCTTGAACATTAATAGCATCTTCCATTTCTCAAAAACTAATCATTTATAAAACATTAATAGCATATTTATCAATATTTATTGAAAATTAATATCATATCTTATGGAAGGGAATTCAAAACCACTTATCATTTTCTATTCAACATGGTCAGTTGTTTTCAAATGTAATAAACACTACTTAAATAAATAAACCTCCTAAACTCTATAAATAAGGAGCTCTAATTTTGTTATAATCACCATACACAAACAAAAATGAAGTTATCAGCGTCTTCACTCGTATTTGCTCTTCTTTTCTCATTTTTATTGGAAACTTCAGCTTCTACTGATGAAAACTTTATTCAGTGCCTGACCCTTCATTCCGGAAATGACAGTATTTCTAAACTCATTTACACCTCATCCAACTCTTCGTATTCATCTATCCTGAAATCCTCCATCAGAAACACCAGATTCTCAACACCTTCCACCCCGAAACCTCAAGTCATTGTGACACCATTGTTGGTCTCACAAATTCAAGAAACACTAAATTGTTCCCAAAAACATGGATTGCAAGTAAGGGTTAGAAGTGGTGGACATGATTACGAGGGTCTTTCTTATGCTTCTCCGGTACCATTTGTCATACTTGATCTGATAAATTTTCGAAACATTTCTGTTGATGTAAAAAATAGCTTGGCCTGGGTTCAATCTGGTGCAACCCTGGGTGAATTATACTATTGGATTGCCAATAAGAGTAGAACGCTTGGCTTTCCAGCTGGAGTTTGCCCAACAATAGGTGTTGGTGGACACTTCAGTGGGGGAGGGTATGGCACATTGTTGCGCAAATATGGCCTTGCTGCTGATAACGTTATTGATGCACACTTGATTGATGTTAAGGGTAGATTCCTTGACAGAAAATCAATGGGAGAAGATCTATTTTGGGCCATTCGAGGAGGAGGAGGGGCTAGCTTTGGAGTCATTGTTGAATGGAAAATCCAGCTGGTTCCTGTTCCCTCAAATGTGACTGTGTTCACAGTCAATAAGAACTTGGAACAAAATGCAACCAAAATTCTTCATCGGTGGCAGTATGTTGCAGACAAGTTTGATACAGACCTCTTCATTCGTGTAATCTTAAGTGCTGTTAGTTCTAGCCAAAAAGGGAATAGGACGGTACAAGCTTCGTTCAATTCCTTGTACCTTGGAGGGAAGGATAAGCTCCTTCCATTGATGCAAAAGAGCTTTCCTGAGCTGGGTTTGGTGAGTGAAGATTGTACAGAAATGAGCTGGATTCAATCTATCCTCTACTTTGCTGGATTCCCAAGTGGGCTATCCCCAGATATTTTGCTAAACAGGGATCCTTCAATAACCTATTTTAAAGCAAAATCTGACTATGTGAAGAATCCCATTCCTGAAGTTGGGTTGGAAGGGATTTGGCAAAGACTTTTGGAAAAAGAGGCAGCGGCAGCGTTACTGATCCTCAGTCCATATGGAGGAAGAATGAATGAAATTTCAGAGTCTTCAATTCCTTTCCCACATAGAGCTGGCAACATCTACAAAATCCAACACTTGGTGTATTGGACAGAAGAAGGGACTGCGGCATCTGAAAAGTATATAAGTTGGATAAGAAGGCTTTACGATTACATGGCGCCCTACGTTTCTAAGTCTCCAAGAGAAGCATATATTAATTATAGAGACCTTGACATAGGAACAAATAACATAAGCAACACAAGTCATAGCCAGGCAAGCATATGGGGTACTAAATATTTTAAGAACAACTTCGAAAGGCTGGTGCAAGTGAAGACTCTGGTAGATCCCGCTAATTTCTTTAGGAATGAACAAAGCATCCCACCTGTTTCATACTAGTGGATATAGCAGAGATTGTACTCATTGATAAAGCTTGTTTATCTCTTTTTGTTTCAGTCCTTTTATTCAACATAATTAAAGGCTCCATGGATATTATGTGAATCTCTCACATGCTTAAAATTCGTACCAAATGGATGTACACAATAAGGTGTAATTCTTTAATTATAGACTTACATATTGCATGAAAATACACAAAAGAGAAGTAAAATCCCAAACTCACACACCTAGATGTGTTTAGGGTGAGAAAAACCCACAATTGGAAAAACTCTACGGGCTAGCCCAGCAAATGAATCCACTAGAAAGATAGTTGCGATACAATATGCTTACAAACCCTTCTAGTCTATAGATTTACTTGTATCTGAGCTCCCTGCTCTTACTAGTAACCGGTTGCACCGATGCTTTCTCTTCCTAGCACCAATTCTGCAAGTTGAGATGCCAATCACAAATCCAGGCTAATGGATCCATGACCGCTTAAAGGTTTTGAGATATGATCTGTGATTCCCAGCACCAATCACTCTATCCATGATAAAGAAGGTTAATTAATTAGGAATATTTTGTTGATCTCCTCTCAGAAGGTATGGCAATTTGAAAGGGTGAAGGGATAGAACCTACAATGGTTTTCTCTCTAATAGAATGCGTAGCTCTCTCTCTCTTTTCTTACAAAATTTAGGTGTGATTTCAGTGTGTTTTTTGAGATAAAAAGATGGGTACTTGGATAAGAAGAACATAGATCGGTACTTGGATAGGAAAAACAGAGAACAAAAAACAACTGATTTCTTTCAAATACAAATATTTCTCGATTGAGTTATAGGCTAATGATAGGTGAAAACCAATTTTTAAATATTACCAAGTTCGCTTGAAATTCGCCTAACATGAAAATTTTTGCTCAAGCGAAATTCTGGATTTGCAATTCCAATTCCAGCTTTTGATCCTCTTTTCTCCAATGCAAATACAACCCAATGAAAAAAAATAAAAGGAAATTTGGCAATTACAATGAAAATATTTTGTTAGGTTCTAAATGTTTAGAACAATTGGCAAATCGTGAACACAAACTTGTCTAGATATAGATCTTAGAGTCTATAAGTTTTATTAGACAATACTCAAGGTGATTCAAGTCAAGATTCAAGAACATACAAGCTGTAGGAAGAAGATTTCATAATCTGTCTGGTTCGATCGATCGAAAGACAGGCTCGATCGATCGAAAGTCGTATCTGCAGAATTTTAATTAAACCCAAACAGCAGTTCAAGCCCATTTAGGATTAGGGTTTCTAATCTACTTCTCCCAGTATATAAAGGAAACTCTAAGCACGTTTTTATAAGGCTTTTCAGAGAGAAAAGAGTGTGCCTCTTTTGTATTTAGGGTTTTGTTCCTAAAAAGCTTTCTTATGTCTTCTACCGGTGCTATTCCTTGAAGAATCTCAAGATCTGGTATTGTAGAAGTTGCTGCCTTCTCTAGTCATCAAAAGTGCTGATGATCTAAACCTTCAAGGGTGGTCTTGGAGTCACAAACAGGAGAGTTTGTGTTGCTAAACCTTTGAGTGGGATCTCAAAGTCACAAATGGGGGTGTTTGTGTTTTGCAAAGGCCAAAGAAAGAAGGAGTTCGTGGATTCAGAGCTTGCACGTGGTCGTGTCAGTAAGTTCTACTGGTGGGTAGCAATAAGAAGTCGAGCGTGGGGGTTTGTAAGTCTTATTGTATGAACTTCGATTCTTTCTAGTGGATTTGCGTTTTACCTTGAGGATAGCTAGGTTAAATCCTCCCCAGGTTTTTATTGGTTTGGTTTCTTGGGTGATCATATCATTGTCTTATTTATCTTTCCGCTGCTTTGCATGATATGATTGTTTTGATTGTGATAACCTAGTATTTGTTAAATTGGACTAAGTAACAACTTGGCTAATTACCTAGGTTAATCCAATTGGGTTTTAAGGGGTCTAAAAACTAACATATTTGACATGGAATATGCCAACACTATAAATCCTAAAAATAACCATAAAAGTATATCCTTGTATCAATTACAGAGCCTAAATATTGAAAGAAAAAGTCTTATTCTATCTAATGGATATCACAACCCGAACATAATTTAGTCTGCAGTACAGCAGTAGTATACTTGGTGTGGCTTGGCTGCAACAAATTTATGTATACGATAAGCTATGTGTATAATTTTATGCCCGTAGATTCAGCAGCCGTTTGAAAGGTTAACTTGTTCGGGTCAAATATTTGTATGTTGGCACAATGCACTTATTGATGTAATTGAGCTTTAGTTTTAGTGTCCAAAAATGCATTGAAGATCCATGTTGAAGACACAAGAAAATGGTTGTGACCTTGTAGAAACAAATTCATGTATAGTATAAGCTTTGTGAATAATTGTCTGCCCTTAGACTTAGCAGCAATCTTAAAGATCAACCTAATATTTATATGTAGAAAAATCCGAGTGAAAAATGCACTTATAGATGTAATTGAGCTTAAGTTTTTAGTGTTCAAAAGTGCATAGAAGATCCATGTCAAAAAAAAAAAAAAAAAAAAAAACTGCTTAAGAATCTACTCAAACAGGGAACATGTATCTCGATTCATCCTCAACCTATTGAGCTTTAGTAAGTCTCAATATCAGGCTCAATAGATATTCCTTAAGTTATGTAATAGCTCAAAAAGAAATTTCTCCAGAAACCATCGATGGCTAACACTAAATACCTCTATATGAGTGTGTAGATAATCTTAAGATAACTTCTTAGATAATCTTAGTTCTCATTTGGGAACAGCTTGTTAAGCATTTTGCTGAAAACTTTTTACTAAAAGTGTGTTAAAGTATATTTGTATCTTTAAAAGATTTGAAAAAGTTAAAAAAAAAAAAATGGTTTGTTGATTGTAATAATAGTTAAAAGCTAAAAGGTAAAGCTTATGCCAATTAATAATAGTTTAAGATTAACTTCTTCTAAAAAAAATGGTAAAATTGATAATTATTGATTGTAATAATTTAATTAAAAGATTGTTAACAATTATAACCCTAATCAAATTATTCTATGGCATACCAAGAGCTTTGTGGCTCAATTGGCACTTTTACATGTGCTAAGTACTGGGGGTAGAAGGGGATAACGGGTTTGAGCTATAGGAATAGCAATATATTGATGTCTATATATAATTATACTATTGTATGCGATATATATAATAAGAAAACAAACAAACAAATTAACAAGTCCTTGATTTATTTATTTTCAATTTCAAATATGTAATTAAAAAAAATTGAATATATCATCTATTAGAGATCAATATTTTGGGGAGAAGCTATGAGTTTGTATTTTTTTTTATTTTTTTTATTTCACATTTATGGAAATAATAATTTTAAACAAAGCGAAATTATATTAATTATAAAATTATTTAATTTATACATAATAAATAAGACCTAGAATGAGTATAAATATAATTATATAAGGGTATTTTAGGAATTTGATTTTGGAATATTTATCATCAAATAAAGCTATACTAAATTGTGAATTACCACCGCACACCCTTGATGCAATGGTCACTCCACAAGTATAAATGTTTGTAGGGTGTGGGGGGGAAGGGCCGAGGTTTAAGTCTCTAAGAGGAAATTTCACACACATATATACTTAGATTATGCTATAATAGAATTCTATCTTGTATATATAAAAATAAAAATAAAAATAAAATAAAAAATTGTGAATTACAAATTCATGGCTTAATTCACGTGTTATAGGCTAGTAAACCATTTAGTACTTTTTTCCTTGCCCATTTAGTCTTTTTTTTTCCCCTTGGATTCTTAGATATGTTTATTACGTACTAAAAAATCAAATTTGGGAGAGAAAAAGGGCATGCTGATCAAGGGCAAGGTCCCCTCTTAGTCCCAACATGATTCCATCTATGATTATAATAGATTTTAAAGTTTAATTATTTGAATTCCACATAAGCCATATATGAAAATGGGAGATGCTTGAGTCCAATGTGTCTTGTGCACTAGACCAAATACAAATCGTATCAAGTTTATTGCATAGGACATTGGACCCAAGTTGTGTCCACATAAAAGTATAAGAGGGATACATTATACATTTTGTGAGGAGAAATTTAGAACCCATTTAATTTTACGTAATTAGCTTGTTAATTAAGCTAGTTACGCATAGGCTCAATTAACTGTATGATGGGCATAACTAAATCGCTAAAAAACTAAGTGGAACGAAAAATTAAATTTTGAATACAGGTGATCTAGTCACATTAGGCAAAACACTGATTGGAAAAACCCTAATGAGTGGTTTAAGGCTTACTACCATATTGAGGGATTCACTATAGTAAAATTAAAGTTACAAAAATAAGGAATATCCTCAATCTCAAAATTGCTACCTACAGTAGAACTTACTGATGTTATCAAACGTAACTCTAACTCAGTAGGACTCTTTTATATATGTTGTGAATCTCTTTGGTGCACGGTTGCTTAATCCGTGTCTGACCACACCACAACATTTCTTGATTGTAGTAAATGTTGATGCAGATGTTTTCATAGGAAAACTTGATTTTCAATATGCTCTGGAGACGCTTGATTTTCATAGGAAAACTTGATTTTCAATATGCTTTGGAGATATAGTATCCTTGACGCACTATGTTCTCTTTTGGTCTCTCTAGCAAATATATGATTATATATCATTTTGGAACACTAGTGCATGAATTTCAAGACTTACAAGTCTTCATGGTCCGCAAAAGTGAAAACATGATAATTACATCATGAATGGTCAACTAGAGTTGAGGTTCACTAAATCTTGATTGATAGAGCTACAATCGATGCAACATGACAACGTGGACATAATATGACCCTAACACAGTTCTTCAATTAGATGGTTTGGCATAACAACCAAATTATTCCTCTGATGATGCCGAAAGAACCACCAGTGAGCTACACGATTCTTCGTACTCGAAACAACACCTGCACAACACAAGAAGAGAAGACCTTGCAGAGAGCACCAGTGTGGTGCCGGCCAAGTACCCTCTGAAGGTTAAGTTAGAACTTCTTTCAACTCTAGGATGCTAGAGAGGGAGAATTATGCGTACCTTGGCTAGTGAGGGTATTGGGGCTTTTATAATAGTAGATGGTTAACCACTCTTCCTTGGCACGGAGGTCTTTTCCTTATAGGAGTCCCCTTTAACAATCCCAAACGTGATGGACAAGACTTTTCCTTCTAGAGAAGATCTTCATTAATGTGTGCATCTTCCAGAATCCTTCCTGTGCTAGAATTCTGTGTTACAAGTATTTTAAGTTAGGATTCCTGCAATGCCCTGGGCTTACCCATTATCGGGCCATGGGCTAAGATCTGTCAAGCCCATCATGGTGAAGGTCCGTCATGCCAGTTTTTTCCCTTTCAGCTGCCCCCTTCACCCTATGGTCCGTCATGTTTGTGTTGCCGGACCAATAGGGTGACGGTTCAATATTCTTTGGGTTTGACAGTTCGAGGTTCTTGAACGGTTGAATGTTTATTGACGGTTGAAGGTTTATTGACGATTGAAGGTTCCTTTAGTTGATGGTCTTCAAGAACTACGATCATTTGTTGACAGCTTGTCAAGTATTTATGGGGGTACGACACGTGTCACGTTTTGATTGGATTTTGTCCCGGATCGAAGCGTCGCTTCGTCTTCCGTGCATTTCACATATATAAATTACACTTCTCCTCCCTCATTTCTCAATTTTTCAGCTAAAACATATTGTCAGAGCGTCATCGTCAACCTTGTCAGAGAGCTATCCGTCGAATATCTGTACCCGTCATCTATACAACCGTCGACTTTCAATTACTCAGACTTGGTGAGTATTATTATTATTTTATAAGTCTTGCATTTGTACTTTTCATTTTGTTAAGACTTTCATACACCCGTCAACACTCCTAGATCCGTCAGTCTTAGGTTTTGTCGTCACTTGTAGGCAATGCCTAATGCGTCAAGTAATCAGTCAGTAGTTCGTGATGGGGCGGATTATGAGGAAGTATACCCGTCCGGTCATAAAGAACAAGAGAGTCCGGGCGAAGAGAGGAGTCCGTCCGCCTTTTCCTCGTCCTCAACAAATGAGGATATGGAGATGGCTGAGTTAGAGGATATTTCTGATGACGGCGAGGATCAACCATTGAGATCCGTCATTGGTGCTGATGGACTTAGGGAGTTCATCATGCTACCAGAGTGGACGGTGCACAAATTCACATCCGTCATCAAGGAGAAACACTTCAGCACTTTTAGGGCCATTTTTCAAATTCCAGACTACATTTCAATCCGTCTACCCTACGTATCAGAGAAATGTTATTATAAGGGGGTAGAAGGTGTCGGGGTGTACGAACAGATGCTGAAGGCGGGACTTAGGTTTCCATTGAGTACCCTGGATAGAGAACTTCTAAAGTATTTGGGTCTGTTCGTCACCCAGATATTCCCGAATGCTTGGAGGGTCTTCGTAGCAATGGAGATTCTTTACGGTGCTATGACAGAGGGTGCCAGAAGGCTGACAATGCGTGAATTCCTTCATTGTAACTGTCCAGATGAAATTGACAGGTCAAAGGTAATATATAGTTTTGCCAGTAGGAGTCCCTTGTTGAAGGTCATCTTTGAGACACCCGACTCAAATAGAGACTGGAATAGTCGTTACTTCTTCCTAGAGGGTGACGAATGGATGGGTCGTCCAGGGGAGACGGAGTATATGCCCGTCGACACAACCTGAGGAGTGTTGGATCCAACTCGTATGCATCCGTCCTAATTCTTCATATTCGCTCAGTTATGACTTCTCTTTTAACCGTCCGTTTTTTGCAGGTAGACGGCGTCCACAAGTTAGTGTCGAAGAGTTTAGTTTCCTCGAGAAGATTTTTCAAAAGACCAAGCCAGAGGAAAGGACTTGGGCGAAGTTGGTAAATCCAAAGACCATCCACTGGTATAGCGAAAAAATTCACAGACGTAAGTCCGTCAACCTTTATTTTGCATAAATGGCTTCAACCCAATTAATAACTTTACCCGTCCTTCTTTGCAGAGATGGACGTCGCTAAGAGGAGGGCGCTGATAAAATCACAGGTTGCCAAAAGAAAAGATTTGGGCGAGGTGGTTCCTAAGGGGACGGCTCCGTCGATAAAAAGAAAACCTCCGTCCAAATCTGACCATCCACTTAAGCAGCAAAAAGTCTCTCTGGAACCCGTCGTTGGTTTGATGGCCGCAAGCGTGAAAACTATCACCCCAGTAAAGCATGGGGTAGGCAAGGGCTTAATGAAGGCCCCGTCAACTAGCGAAGAGAAGCCACCTCCCCTCCTTTATGACGACTCCAAATATTCCCTAGAGAAACTTTCATTTATTATCTCGTCGGAGGACTACGAGGATTTGGGCAATCACTCAATGGAGGCAATGGGGGAGACGGGTCTTTTTGCTGTTGCACAGGTAATCTTTGTCCGTCGACTTACGCCCGTCCACTCTACCTAGTTTTTGTCTAACCCTTCCAACTTGTTTGTATCAGTCCCTTGTTATGACGAAGGGCCTAATGGATCGGTGTCTTAACCATGAAGCGGCTCTAGAACGTGTGCGAGCAAAGGCGGAGCAGATGGAGGATGAGCTGGGTCAACTCAACAAGTGGAAATCCACTATGGAGAAAAAGTTTGACCTTTCTGAGCAGGTAAGGAAGGAGCTTAAGCAAAAGACGGATGAGGCGGGGAAGGCCTTGGAGGTCAAAGAAAAGGAGATCCAAGACCTTAAGGAAAAGCTCCGTTAGGCTAAGGAGGTAGCGGTCCGTCAATACCGTGATTTCGACGCTTTATTGGCTGAGCTGGGGGACTCGTTCCTTCAAGGTTTTGATGACGCCCTCCATCAAGTTAAGAAAGCCTATCCTGAACTGGATGTGTCCATGATAATTGTTGAAGATCAAGGCCAAACGTTTGCTTTGCCCGTCGCCTCAGAGAACACAGACGACCTATTTGCGAAGGAGGCGGCTCAAGGTGACGGAGAGTCAGCTCCAGCAAAGAATGTCTAAGATGCCGACCCAAAAGAGTAGATAGGTTTTTTTTTTTTTTTTTTTTTTTTTTGAGAACAATCCGTCCTTAATTTTGTGTATTAAACAATTACCCCTCTGAGGGTTTTATCCGTCAATGTTGCTTTATTTCAAATTTTTATGCCTGCTTTATCAATCTTTATCATTTGAAAGTTGCATAAATATATGTCTTCTTAAGTTGCTTACTATACAGAGAACTGGCCGTCCTTTTTAGTTTTTTGGACGAGCCGTCCTTGTAGTTTATCCCGTCTTTCATTGTGGACAAACCGTCCATGTAGAACTTGTTATCCGTCTGTTTTATGGGCTAGTCGCCACCCATCTGGTGGATAAATGCTACAATTACGAGCTTAGTTGTTTCACCCGTCCGGGACTACCCGTCTATTTTTTGTAGATTTTGTTCTAACCGTCCATTTTTATTAACTTAAGGTGTTTTCCCCGCCAGGGATGATTTGCTTAATAAGCGTACTTTATTTTTCATTCGTCTAGTTTTTGATTTTGACTGCCACCCATCTAGAATGATCCGTCCACTTTGTGGACTTATAATTTCCACCCTATGGGTGATCCGTCCACTTTGTGGACTTGTCAATATTTCCACCTTTATGGGTGATCCGTCCACTTGGTGGACTTTGCCTTGTTTCCACCATATTGGTGATCTGTCCACTTTGTAGGCTTGGTAGATACTTCCACCCTATGGGCGATCCGTCCACTTTGTGGGCTTAGCAAATATTTCCACCCTGTGGGTGATCCGTCCACTTTGTGGGCTTGGTAGATATTTCCACCCTATGGGCGATCCGTCCACTTTATGGACTTAGCAAATATTTCCACCCTGTGGGTGATCCGTCCACTTTGTGGATTTTGTAAATATTTTCACCTTATGGGTGATCCGTCCACTTTGTGGATTTTGTAAGTGACACCTTATGGGTGATCCGTCCACTTTATGGACTTTTTAAGTATCTGTACCCACAGTTATCCGTCCTCTTTTTGAGAATTTATGTAGAAAAAACACGGTTGAGTCTGAATAATTCCTCTTTAAAAAGAAAATGCATTTGTAGGGAAAAGTACCTGCCCCCTTGGACTTAAAAAGGCACAAAATATTGTAGCAAAAATTATTAAAGGAAAACTAATAATTGTAGTTAAAATTAAATAAACTAGGAAATTGGGGATCGTCGCTGTTTTTCATATTATCTTTACTGGTAGTATTTCCGTAGATGCTCCGTATTCCATGGGTGCTACAGCTTTTGTCCGCCCATCGTCTCGAGGTGGTAGGTGCCTTTCCTCTTCCATAATGCGATCCTGTAGGGTCCTTCCCAGTTGGGGCTGAGCTTTCCTTGCGAAGGATCTCTGGCGGCACCCATTACCTTCCGTAGTACAAGATCCCCGACCTGAAAGTCCCTATGCCTCACTTTGGTGTTGTAGTGTTTTGCCATGAGATTTTGATAACGCACCAACCTCTGCTCTGCTGCCGCTCTGACTTCGTCTACTAGGTCGAGCTGTAGGCACATGGCCTCTTCGTTCTTATCCTCGTTGTAGCTCTCCACCCGGTAGCTTGTGAGCCCCACTTTTGCGGGAATGACAGCTTCACTTCCGTATGCAAGTCGAAATGGTGTTTCTCTAGTGGGTGTTCTTGCCGTGGTCCGGTATGCCCATAGGATGCTTGGTAGTTCATCCGGCCAAATACCCTTTGCCCCCTCGAGCCGGGTCTTGATTATCTTGAGCAAGGACCGGTTCATGACTTCTACTTGCCTGTTTGCCTGCGGGTGTGCGGGCGACGAGTAGTGATTCTTGATCCCTAGCTCCGAGCAAAAGTCTCTGAACGCGCTGTTGTCGAATTGCTTACTGTTGTCAGAGACCAGTACTCTTGGTATCCCGTACCTGCATATGATATTTCTCCAAACGAAACTTCGAATGTTCTTCTCCGTGATGGTGGCCAAGGCTTCTGCTTCTACCCACTTAGTGAAGTAGTCTATGCCAACTACTAGGAATTTTAGCTGCCTGATCGCAGTTGGGAATGGGCCCATGATATTTAGTCCCCATTGTGCGAACGGCCAGGGTGCCGTCATGGGGGTCAGTTATTCGGACGGTTGTCTAATGAAATTGCTGAACCTCTGGCACTTGTTGCAAGACTTGACATAAGCTTGCGCGTCCTTCAGCATTATAGGCCAGTAGTATCCTGCTCGGATCAACTTGTGCACTAATGACCGTCCCCCTGAGTGGTTTCCGCAGATACCTTCGTGGACTTCTCTCATTACGTAGTCTGCTTCCTCTTGGCATAGACACCTCAGGTACGGCCGAGAGAATCCTCTCTTGAATGCGAAGGCTAACTTCTCCATCTGAGGGTACCGCTCTTCTGCTCCCCGGAGCGCTCGACTTGTGAAGTAGACTAGTCTTTGAGATCTGTCTTCTTCTTTTACCAAAGCTGCATTGACAGCTGCTCGTGAAACAGCTAAATATAGGTAAAGTTCTTCTCCTGGTTTGGACGGACTGAGCAATGGTGGAGATGAGAGATATGCCTTTAAGTTGTCAAACGCCATCTGGCATTCGTCCGTCCATTCAAACGATTTCCTCAGGGTGCGGAAGAAAGGTAGACATTTGTCCGTCAATTTTGAGACGAACCTGTTTAGAGCTGCGATTTTGCCGTTCAAACTTTGCACTTCCTTGGCCGTCCTCGGCAGTCCTAATTCTATTATTGCCCATACCTTCTCGGGGTTAACCTCTATCCCTCTTTGGGATATCATGAAGCCTAAGAATTTCCCCGCCGTCACTCTGAATGCGCACTTTCTTGGGTTCAGCTTCATGTTATATAAACGGAGTGTGTTGAAGGTCTCACGGAGATCGCCTAGATGATCTTCTTCATGCAGGCTTTTTACCAGCATGTCATCAACATAAACCTGCATGTTCCTCCCAATCTGGTGCGCGAACATCTTGTTCATTAATCTTTGGTATGTCGCTCTAGCATTTTTAAGTCCGAACGGCATTACTTTGTAGCAGAACAATCCTTTGCTGGTGACGAAGGCGGTTTTCTGTTGATCGGCTTCTTCCATTTTGATCTGGTTATAGCCTGAGAAAGCATGCATGAAGCTCAAAAGCCAATGTCTTGCGGTTGAATCTACCAGAGTATCTATCCGAGGGAGTGGATAGCTGTCTTTAGGGCAGGCCTTATTAAGGTCCGTGAAGTCTACGTACATTCTCCACTTTCCATTGGCCTTCTTGACCATGACGACGTTAGCCAACCAGTCGGGGTAGTACACTTCTCGTATGAAATCTACCTCTAGCAACTTTCACACTTCCTCAGCAATGGCCTTGTCTCGCTCCTGAGCGAAACTCTTTTCTTCTGTTGGATTGGGGAGAATGTGGGTGACACATTTAGTTTGTGAACAATGATTGCGGGATCGATCCCTGGCATATCCTCGTGACTCTAGGTGAACACGTCTTGATTGTCCTTTAAGAATGCCGTGAGTTCTTGGCGCACCGGCCAGCTTGCCAGTGTCCCCACTCTTGTCGTCCATTCTAGCATTGAATCATCGAGGATTATTTCTTCTAATTCTTCAACTGGCTCGGCTACTGTCCGTCGTTCTTCTATGCACATTATTTGCTGTTGATCGTCCATCTCCAGCATAGCAATGTAGCATTCTCGCGCCGCCACCTGATTTCCCCGCAGTTCCCCTACTCCATAATCCGTTGGGAACTTGATCATTAAATGGTAGGTCGAAGCTATCGCTTTCCATGAGTTGAGGGTGGGTCGTCCGAGGATGGCATTGTACGTGGACGAACAATCGACCACCAGGAAAGTTACTTCCTTAGTGATCTGCTGGGCTAATCTCCCACCGTTACCGTTAATGTGACGGCTCCGATGGGGAACACTCTCATTCCTCCGAAACCAACTAGAGGGGCATTAACCGGGACCAACTGTTCTCTATCAATTCTCATCTGTTGAAAAGTTGGGTAATACTAGATGTCCGCCGAACTGCCGTTGTCGACCAGAACCCGGTGCATGTTGTAGTCTCCTACCCTTAGGCTGACAACAAGTGCGTCGTCATGCGGGTGATGCAGCCTTTGGGCGTCTTCTTCTGAAAATCCGATGCCGAGGTTGTCGATCCGTGCCATCTTTGGTACAGTGCCCGTGAGCTGGACGTTTTGGACCATCCTTAGATAGGTTCCCTGGCCTTTTTGGATGACCCAGCAGTTGTTGTGCCCCCTACGATCATTCTGATGTCTCCAACAGGCAGCCTTGGGCGCTCATTCTCCCGTCGCGGGGTCTACTCTTGGGGCGGATCCGTTCTCTCCCTTCTCACGAACTTCTGCAGTTTTCCCTGTCTTATAAGGGCCTCTATCTGCTGCTTTAGATCGTAGCAGTCAGCTGTGTCATGCCCGTGGTCTCGATGGAAGCGGCAGTACTTATCCCTTGGTCTCTTGCTGGGATCTCCCTTCAACTTGCCTGGGAATGTCAGAGTTCCTTTGTCTTTGATTTGCATCAAGACTTGATCTATTGGGGTAGTTAACGGGGTGAAGTTTGTGAATCTCCCAGTGGGGGGTTTCGACCGTCTATCATCCCGTCGTTCTCCGGTCCTAGCCACTTTACGCCCTCTGTCCTGTCTTGTGTCTTCCTGCCTTTCCCTTTTTCTGGGTTTATCCTCGCGGGCCAACAGTGCGTCTTCCGCATTCATATACTTGGTAGCCCTGTAAAGCACTTTCGACATGGTCTTTGGATCGTTCTTGTATAGAGAAAACATGAACTTACCCTTTCGTAACCTGTTAGTGAATGCTGCTACAAGTATCTTGTCGTCCGCCTCGTCAATAGAGAGGGCCTCCTTGTTGAAGCGAGTTATGTAGGATCGAAGCGTCTCGTCTTCTCGTTGCTTAATATTCATCAGGCATGCGGTTGACTTCTTGTACCTGTGTCCCCCAATGAAGTGCGAGGTGAACTGAGCGCTCAGCTCCTTGAAAGTACTGATAGAGCCAGGCGTTATTCGACTGAACCAGATTCTCGCAGCACCCTTCAGCGTTGTAGGGAAGGCCCTACACATGATCTCGTCTACAACTCCTTGAAGGGGCATCAGGGTCTTAAAGGTCTCCAGGTGATCTAAAGGATCCTTGATTCTGTCATAACTGTCTATATGTGGCATACGGAATTTGTGCGGCAGAGGGAAACAATTGACAGAGGCAGTGAACGGTGAATCGGTTCGATTGACTAGGTCGTCAAGGTCGCTGGATACTCGTCCCTTGAGGGCGTTCATCATAACTTCCATCTGCTCCTTCATTGCCTGCATCTTCGCGGCAATAGGCGGAGTTGCATCTATGAGGGTTGGGAGACTTATATTCTGTCGTTCTGGTCTGGTTGGGGCGTTACTACCCTCCGGTCTCTCCTGGTTCCTGTGATCCGCACTGGCATCTTCTTGATCTTCTTCCTGGTTTCTCGTCGCCACGTTCTTTTGTTGCAGTTGTTCTTCTAGGGTCTGGTTTTGTTTGGTGAGGCGTTCCACTACCACTGTAAGGATTAGGACCTGTCTCTCTAGGGCAGTAGGTTATGGCTCGTCTTCTTGAACGTTGTTGGTGGTCGCCATCGAGCGTGTAAGTACCATGCAGCTCTTTGTCCGGATAGCGTTTGTTGTGGCTTACAAACTCTTTCCCACAGACGGCGTCAACTGATGATGCCAAAAGAACCACCAGTGAGCTACACGGTTCTTCGTACTCGAAACAACACCTACACAACACAAGAATAGAAGACCTTACAGAGAGCACCGGTGTGGTGCCGGCCAAGTACCCTCTGAAGGTTAAGTTAGAACTTCTTTCAACTCTAGGATTCTAGAGAGGGTGAATTATGCGTACCTTGGCTAGTGAGGGTATTGGGGCTTTTATAGTAGTAGATGGTTAACCACTCTTCCTTGGTGCGGAAGTCTTTTCCTTATAGGAGTCTCCTTTAACAATCCCAAACGTGATGGACAAGACTTTTCCTTGTAGAGAAGATCTTCATTAATGTGTGCATCTTCCAGAATCCTTCCTGTGCTAGAATTCTATGTTACAAGTATTTTAAGTTAGGATTCCTGCAATGCCCTGGGCTTACCCATTATCGGCCCATGGGCTAAGATCCGTCAAGCCCACCATGGTGAAGGTCCGTCATGCCAGTTTTTTCCCTTTCATCCTCCATATAAATGAAAAAAAAAATGTTAAGAAAACAAAATGTCTATTTATTCTAATTATAAATAACTAAGTACTAGGAGCCAAGTAGATATGGCAAAATTTACCTAAACTCGAGATTTTTGGACTTGCAGAGAAAATGGGTCAACTCGTACCAACCCATTGAAATGTCGGGCCGGGTCAACCAACGACCCAACTCGTTTTTACAAAAGGGAATTCTTTTTCTTTATTTTCTTAATATAAAAATGTCTTTTTTATTTATTTGAAGGTAATATACATATTTGAATGATTTCTCTTGGTGGAAAGAGAATTAAAATAAGTTTTCTGAGCCCTTCTTTAATGGCATGCGATCTTTTGATCATTTTTATAATTGTAGTTGCTTCTAAAACAACTTTTAACACTGAAGGTAAAACGTTATTTACTCAATATTGATATTTTCTTTTGCTTGAGAATGTGGGAGCTTTGATTTTCACTTGAAGTTAGTTACATGAATTTGAAGGTAATATTTATTAGATTTATAGAATAGTCATATTTATAAAATTTTAATTCTTTATTGATTTGTTTTCATTTAAATACTAAAGTCATATTAAAATTTTATTGTAGATGAAATTACTAGCCAACTTGAGATGCAATTCTCAAATATAAATATTTCAATTACTAGATCTACTATTAACATTGAGTACATTGAGGTGCCATTCTTATCAAATATTTACTTAATATGTTATGTTTTATTCTTAATGCTTTATTTATTTTTGGTTACGTTTCTAAGTAATTTAACTTTATTATTAGTTTATATGCAATAGGTGTATTTAAAGAGGTTGATAACTTGATATGTTCCACAATATCTAGGATATATGTATATATATTTCCATTCTTATATGGTGATGAAAAAAAATTTACTATAGATTTTGTAAACTTAAGAATTTATATATTTTTTTATTTTTATTTTTGAGCATTTTGCTATTTGTTCTCTTATTTGTTTAAAAATAATGGTAATCTGAAAACAGTATATTGATACTAATCGATAGTAAAGTAGTTTTTCTACTCAAACCAAATCAAAATGACCTTCAATATTTAATATGCACTAGGCGTTACATAAATAATTAAAATTAGAAGAGAAAGAAATTTCACTTCCATCAAGTCTCGATATTTATAAATCTATACAATTTTTTTTTTTTTTTCTTTTCGGTGCTGAATCAATACATTTTTTTAAAGTGTAAGATAATTGAATGTCGACAAATTTTAAGCTGAAAAAGCTGTTGATGTTGATGAATAAATAGACAGAAGGGGAGAAGGGAGGTGTAGCCGTGGAGGAGATGGCATTACCACTTCTAGGCTTCAAGCCCATAATTGAGCAACATTATATATATATATATATATATATACATAAATATATCACAATAGGTCTAGACTTTTTGGTAATATGGAGATTTCTGGTCCTGGTCATGATTTTCTTTACATGGAGGGGGAGAGGGAGAGGTTTGTCTTCTGGTTCTGGGATAAAGAACATAATAATCAAATTTTCCCGAGGGTTCTCCTAGAAGGTCAACTTCTGGATCTCCTGCTTCATATCTTTCTTTAAGCTTTTGTTGAGAAGATTTTTTCTTTCTCCTGGGATAATCTTCTTCAAAAAATTCTTCCTCCTGACAATCAGCACAATCACAAATGTCCCACCATATGTGTCCAGTGGGTGATTTCCCTTCATAGCAAGGCTTTCCATCTTCCCGAAATGCTTTGATCTGGAGACCATCTTCTCTAACATAAGATACTGGTTGAAGCATAGCAATTTGGGTTGGGAAGACCGTTACATCCTTCTTTTCTGGTGGTTCTATCAGAAATCTCATCTCTACTTCACCATTTGCTTTTCTTATGAAGAGGGTCTTTTGACTGGATCGGTTTGGTTGCCTGATGAAGCATCTCATATTTTGTAATCCATGATTCTGGGAAAAGAGAAGCCATCTGATCTTTGGTAAGTTGTCTTGGGACAAACGTACACATAGGTGTCATTCCTGGATCAACCTGGATCAACAACGCATCATTAGTTTGGGCTATGTCTGGAACCGCCATATCAAAAGCATGATTCTGCAGCCTATAGGCCAGCTGGTAGTGAAGTGTGGCAGCAAACGTATCCTGCACTTGAGAGGCTCCTGTAATTTGGACTTGAACTTTAAGAGCATCACAAAGATGAGGGTCTTTTAAAGACATATTGAAGTTTGGAAAGAGAGTAACGAAGATTGTTCCCGCATTTAAAGTGGTTTGAACCGTTCCTATGATAGCATTTTGATATTCCAGAAATCTGGAATCAAGAAGTGAGATTCTTGAGACTACAGGGAGTCCCTTTCTTCCATGGAAAGTTAAAGCCAGTCTTACTGCTCCGAAATGAAGGTGTGTATAGCCTTGTTTTTGCCATGGGATCACAAATTCTCTGGGAAGGGCAAGGGTGATGAAATTTTCTGTTTCACTTGCTGGAATATTATACTGGTCAAACTTAGAGGCTTGGACGTACTCCTTTACAGTAGAAGACTGAGCGGGACCTAACAATTTTTTTATGGATTTTTTGAAAGAGACTTGGGGTTTATCAAACACAATATAAGGATTTACAATAGGAAAATCAGTAATTGAGATTTTACTATCCTCAGGTACATGGGAAATTTCATACAAGTAATCTAGCCTATTTGCAGTAGACTTTCGTAGAGAAAGATCAAAAACAGATTTAGTGGTATCAGTTACTTCTAAGGATGGACTTGCCATGATAGTTTCTGATAGAAAGAACTATTTACCAAAGACCTATCAGGACTTAAAACACCAACTTCAGGCTTAGACGTCCACAAGGAGACTATGGCAAATAAAATTCTTTAAGGACCTTTGAAAACAAACTCCTTAGTGTTCTACTTGATTATCAAATCCAGTGTTCTGATGTGGTTAATACAGAGGATCCACAGAATGTGGCAACTGCAAACCACAGAGCATACTAATCAGGACAATAATCAAAGTATACTAATCAAAGGAGGGGAAACTGATCACAGGGCTCTGATACCAGCTAGATGTAAAGAAAGAAAAGGAAAGAAACCAGAGGAAGGGGAGAGGTGTAAGAAGATTATGGAATAAGGAAGCAGGAAAATTATGGAAGTTGGGTAATAATATAAACTAGTAAGGAGATGTAAAGAAGAACATGAAAATATGGGATTGAGCACAACGCAAGATATAACAAACTGGAAGATATTATTAGATTTAACAACTTTTTTACATTAGACATTGAAGACTCTGGAGAACATCTTACAAGGACTGGTGATCTTACAAGGCTTCTAAGGGATTTTTTCTTTTTCACTCTTGCCTTTAAAGGATTACAAAGGTGCTATTTATAGAATACAAAGCTTAGAGATAATGTGCTATATTCGTCTCAGTAGACAGTAGGGGCCAAAATATCTGATCTACAAGTGGCAAAATGGTAGGGGTCGGATTGAGCTCTGCCATCACCATATTTGTGCATGCCAGGATAGGTTTCAGAAGTAGCTGGATTGGGGCTGGAGCTAATGAACAAGTGTCCATTTTGGATGGAGGAGTGATCTGTACTTGGATAAGCTTCTGAGGAGGGAGCAGGAATGCTACTATTGTGGATAAGGATGCCACGTCTAAAGATGATTCTGGATTTTTTTTTTTTTTTTTTAAGTGTTAGAGATAACTAGTCCCATCCATCTCTTCCTTGGAACCATTCTTCATCTTCATCAGTATTGAGATCTGGATCATGGTTATGATAATAGGGGTCATCATTCCCAATGAGAGGATTGGGCATTTCCCAGTGATCATCATGTTGCCATTGCTGTCTACACACTTCTGGGTCCATGGTTACTATTTCGGGGAAGATTCCTTTGTTTAGGGATTCTGTCATTGTGAGAGCATGGTAACAGGATACCCAAGATGGGTCTCGATGTGTGTGTGGAGTGCCATCTGGATTGATTACCCAATGGATTTCTGCCGGGTGAAAAATTCCGTTTGTACGAATGTCATTTTTGGAATTAAGCTTTACAATCACACATGCTGAAGTAATCTTGCTTCCAAATCTTGGATGTTCTGTGGTAGGATACCTTGTCCACTGTCCATCATGAGCATCATTCTTCAAAATTTCAAACCAGAATTTATGAAAATATCTGTTTTCTCGTGGGAAAATATATGCATAAAATTCTGGCTCAAAATGGAGGCATAAGTGATATTCATTGAGTAAATACCACATGTAAAGATAATGTGCAACCGTCCAATTTGTTATCCAAAAGGCAAAAGGTGTTTTCCATGGCTGGTTTATATCAGGGAAAATGGCCAGAAAATGAGGCTGGCCCCTTTTGAGGTAGTCATGAAGGGCTTTAATGATTCTTTGGGTTCTGGCTTTAAGAGTCAAGGTCTTTATCTGGTCTTTTATTTCTGGGGGAAGGTCTTCAATCATGCTAAGGATATCATTAGGGATTATGGGAGAAAGACTTGTGGATGAGGATGGATCTGTAACAGGATATACACATAAGGGTGGAGAGAGGATTGTGGTGTTAAGGGCTGGAGGTTTTCTTGAGAGATAATCAGTGAGGAGGTTATCTTTTCCTTTGATATGCTTGACTTGGAAGGACCATTGTGAAAACCAATTTGACCATCTGAGTAACTGGGGATGTGGGAGCATTTTTCTCTTGAACTGGAGCATTTTGGGAAAGGAAGACATGTCCATTTCTACTAAAAAATGATGTCCAAGAAGGTGGAACTGGAATTTTTCAATTCCATGTTTGACTGCAAGAATTTCTTTGAAAGTAGAGTGATAGTGGAGTTCTGAAGGCTTGAATGCACCACTTTTATAGCCACAAATACTCCTTTTACCATCAATTTCTTTAAAAGGAGCTGCTGCCCAATATTCATCACTTGCATCTGTCTGCAATACTCGTTTACCTAGTCCTGGAATTTGTAAGGGAGGAAGCTTTTCTGATAACCTTTTCAATTGTTGAACCGCTTCAGTGTGAGCGGAGTTCCATTCAGGAGGGGATTTCTTTAGCAACTGGGCCAAACAATTCCTGTATCTGGAGACTTTTGGAATGAAATCTGACATGTAATTTACAATTCCAAGGAACTGTTGTATCTGCTTGGCACTTGTGAGCTTGTCTGGGAATTCACTCAAAGAGGCAGCTATGTGAGGCTGCAAAGTATACTTCCCATCTGAGATATTTACTCCCAAAAAGTCTATAGAAGACTGCCCTATGACCATTTTCTTTTCTGAAAGCATTATTCCTTGAGATTTTACTAAACTGTAGAATTCAGTAAGCAAATTGGCATGGGATTCTTCATCTTTTGAGAACAAAAGGATATCATCCACATAGATTAGTGCATTGGTCAAAAGTGGCTGGAACAACATTACCATTGCTTTTTGGAATTGAGAGGGAGCATTTTTGAGACCAAAAGGCATCACAGTCCATTGATAGTGGTGATCTGGAATGCAAAAAGCCGTCTTGTATCTTTCTTTTGGATGGATGCCTAATTGCCAAAATCCTGCTTTGAGATCAAACTTTGAAAACACTTTTGCATTTGAAAGATGCTAGAAAAGAGCACTCTTGTTTGGCAAAGGAAATTTGTCATCTACAAGAAAGTGATTGAGATCCTGGTAATTGATTACCAATCTGAGTTTACCTCGAACTTGCTCAGCATGCTTATTGACATAAAAGGCTTCACATGCCCAGGGAGAAGTTGTGGGTTCAATGAGGCCTTCGGATAGGAGAGTGGATAGTTCTTGAGTGGCCAAAGCTAAGTGTTCTGGGTTCATTCCTCTATGGCTGGCTCTGGTGGGGTTAACATCTTCATTTTTCTTGAATGGGAGGTATATGAAAAATTTTGGGTTTTTCCACAAGGGGTTTGGATTTTTAAGGAGGAATTCGGAATGGCTGTTTGCCACACTTCACTATCAGCTGGCCTATAGGCTGCAGAATCATGCTTTTGATATGGCGGTTCCAGACATAGCCCAATCTAATGATGCGTTGTTGATCCAGGTTGATCCAGGAATGACACCTATGTGTACGTTTGTCCCAAGACAACTTACCAAAGATCAGATGGCTTCTCTTTTCCCGGAATCGTGGATTACAAAATATGAGATGCTTCATCAGGCAACCAAACCGATCCAGTCAAAAGACCCTCTCTTCATAAGAAAAGCAAATGGTGAAGTAGAGATGAAATTTTTGACAGAACCACCAGAAAAGAAGGATGTAACGGTCTTCCCAACCCAAATTGCTATGCTTCAACTAGTATCTTATGTTAGAGAAGATGGTCTCCAGATCAAAGCATTTCGGGAAGATGGAAAGCCTTGCTATGAAGGGAAATCACCCACTGGACACATATGGTAGGACATTTGTGATTGTGCTGATTGTCAGGAGGAAGAATTTTTTGAAGAAGATTATCCTAGGAGAAAGAAAAAATCTTCTCAACAAAAGCTTAAAGAAAGATATGAAGCAGGAGATCCAGAAGTTGACCTTCTAGGAGAACCCTCGGGAAAATTTGATTATTATGTTCTTTATCCCAGAACCAGAAGACAAACCTCTCCCTCTCCCCCTCCATGTAAAGAAAATCATGACCAGGACCAGAAATCTCCATATTACCAAAAAGTCCTTTCCCAAAACCCAAAATACCAATCCATCCATACTGGACAAACCCAAAACCATGAGCCTTCTCCCTGTTATATGTTTGACCAAGCCTCACCTTCCTACTCCCAGAACTTTCCTCCATTAGAAAGCTTTGACCACCCCCAAGCCAATACCAAACATGTCTGGAAGATTAAAAATCCTGTTGGAACTAATCCAGATGGCACCAAAAAACAGGTCTCTTCGGCAGAAGCAGCTTTGAACTGGCAAGCAGAGAATGCTGTAGCACAAAACAAAGTTCTTTCAAGAATTTTAGATAATCAGCAAAGGATGGCTGAAGCAGTTACTCATACCTTCTCATCCTCTAATTCTCTTATTGAGGATTTGAAGAAGAAAATCAAGGAAATGGAACAAGAATTAGCAGTTATCGCCTCCACAGTTAAAGACCTGTCTGTTTCCTTTCCACTCATTGGACAAAAAGAAAAAGAGAAAAACAGTTGCTGATACAACTCCAATCTATGGAGAACTCACAGAAAGAAACCACCCAAACTCTCCCAATGCAGGTTCATACACCCTACCAACCTCGACAACTATTATATAAAGACCTAGCCTTGCCTCTGACCTCACCATTTTTACCAGCCTCCCCTTTTCAAAACCCACAACCATTAGCCATGACACATCCTACCCATAATCCTTTCAGAACAAGTGGAATCTTCCCCAGTATCACAAATACAGCACCATTCCAACCAGACCAACAAGCCAGCCCTCAAAATAACCTTTCCAGAAAAAGAGATAAAGAATAGATATACCAATCTCCAGATCCAACTGTTGGTGCTTCTTCTAGACCCCCAGACATGAATATGTTAGCTACAGACCCTGATCCCCTAAATCCTATTTCATCATTCCTAAGAACCCTTACTCTTAATGATTCAAGAGAACCTTTAGTGCTTCCAATAATTGAAGATGTTGACCTAGACCTATCTGACCTTGGCTTGGAAGAGGTGTTTATGACGAATGAGGAACCAAAAGAGAAAGAAGATGATGTTCTTCGTCCTAACAGGCCTCCATCCCCTCCACCGATTTTTAGAATATCAAACAAGGTTGGCTTACTCTCCGACTACAGATTCAAAGCACTTGTTCACTCTGGATAATACTCCTCCATCCAAATGGCATGATGAGATCTTCAACATGTATTCTTGGTGTATTGCTGAGCTTCAAGCTCCAAATGCCACTATTGCCCAGACCATTGCTAAATTCGTAGCAAGGATTACAGGAAGATTAAGAGAATGGTGGATCAATCTAGGAGAATATAGACAAAGGCAGGCACCTCAAAATAACCTTTCCAGAAAAAGAGATAAAGAACAGATATACCAATCTCCAGATCCAACTGTTGGTGCTTCTTCTAGACCCCCAGACATGAATATGTTAGCTATAGACCCTGATCCCCCAAATCCTATTTCATCATTCCTAAGAACCCTTACTCTTAATGATTCAAGAGAACCTTTAGTGCTTCCAATAATTGAAGATGTTGACCTAGACCTATCTGACCTTGGCCTGGAAGAGGTGTTTATGACGAATGAGGAACCAAAAGAGAAAGAAGATGATGTTCTTCGTCCTAACAGGCATCCATCCCCTCCACCGATTTTTCCTCCACCCCCTTTTATTCCAGAATATCAAACAAGGTTGGCTTACTCTCCGACTACAGATTCAAAGCACTTGTTCACTCTGGATAATACTCCTCCATCCAAATGGCATGATGAGATCTTCAACATGTATTCTTGGTGTATTGCTGAGCTTCAAGCTCCAAATGCCACTATTGCCCAGACCATTGCTAAATTCGTAGCAAGGATTACAGGAAGATTAAGAGAATGGTGGATCAATCTAGGAGAATATAGACAAAGGCAGGCACCTCAAAATAACCTTTCCAGAAAAAGAGATAAAGAACATATATACCAATCTCCAGATCCAACTGTTGGTGCTTCTTCTAGACCCCCAGACATGAATATGTTAGCTACAGACCCTGATCCCCCAAATCCTATTTCATCATTCCTAAGAACCCTTACTCTTAATGATTCAAGAGAACCTTTAGTGCTTCCAATAATTGAAGATGCTGACCTAGACCTATCTGACCTTGGCCTGGAAGAGGTGTTTATGACGAATGAGGAACCAAAAGAGGAAGAAGATGATGTTCTTCGTCCTAACAGGCCTCCATCCCCTCCACCGATTTTTCCTCCACCCCCTTTTATTCCAGAATATCAAACAAGGTTGGCTTACTCTCCGACTATAGATTCAAAGCACTTGTTCACTCTGGATAATACTCCTCCATCCAAATGGCATGATGAGATCTTCAGCATGTATTCTTGGTGTATTGCTGAGCTTCAAGCTCCAAATGCCACTATTGCCAGACCATTGCTAAATTCGTAGCAAGGATTACAGGAAGATTAAGAGAATGGTGGATTAATCTAGGAGAATATAGACAAAGGCAGGCAGCCCAATGCAAAACGCTGGAAGACTTTTTCACCATTGTCCATAACGAATTTCTGGGCTCGGCGACTCATTATATAGAGGTGGCTCGAGAAGAATTCCTCTTAATGAAATGTTGCTCATTTGAAAGGAAAGATTTGGAGAAACATTTTGACAGGATGTCAAGGAGATACTACTCTTTTAATGGTATGGATGATGTTAATGCCAAGCATACTTTTCTCAACTCCCTTCCAGAACCATTAGGAGATGAAACTCTCCGTATGATGAACCTTCAAAAAATAACTTTGCAACAATCCTCCTTGGGAGAAATCTACCAGCATGTGCCAATTGCCTTAGAAAAGCTCTGCAACCAAAGAAAATTCCTTTCCGAAATTGACAAAGTCCATAGCAAGCTAAAAGACAATTGCAGAAGAAAAGACTTGCAGATCAAATGCTATGAGAAAAACTGTGCCTGTTCACAGAAAAAGAGAAATCATTTCAAGAAATATTTTGGAAAGAAGAGATATTATGCAGGGAAAAAGAAAAAATCTTTTGGGAAGAAGAAATGGAAGTTTCTCAGAAGGAAGCAGTTTAAAGGAAAAACTTCGAAAGTCTGCTTTGTATGCAGAAGACCAGGACATTTTGCAAAAAATTGCCCGAAAAAGGAAAAGGCAGCAAAGCTTCTTGAACAAGCCCAAATCCATGCAGAAGATATTCCTTTTTCTGATGTAGAGTCACTCTTTTCACTGGATGATGATTACTCCCCTCAGGCCTTGGCAGTCATGGCCTATTCCACTTCAGAGGAAGACTCAGAGCCAGACAGTGAATATGATTCAGACCTAGAAATCCAAGCCATTTTCACATCCCAGCCAATTATAGCTCCCCTGACCAATCCAACACCTATAGCTCAAGTACACCTTCTCCTTGATACCTACTCTAGACCTATTCCGGTGATAGCCTTATTTGATACAGGAGTAGCAGCAAAAATCCTTCATCCTAAAATTCTACCTGAAGAATGTTGGCTACCCTATCACCAAATGTTTAGAGCAGCAAATGGAGAAACATTTCTTATAACCCTAAAAAGTAAGCCTATCCTCATCAGAATCTTTCCAACCCTAACCATTAAACACCAAGTTCTTGGATCCCCCCTTACAGGCAGAGACCTTCTCATAGGATTTGATCTCCTTCATCAAATACCAAGCCTCAGATGGTCTTCAAAGGGACTCATGCATAAATAACACCTTCTCACTTGGACCCAAGTACCCCATCTATTTACTATTGACCCCTTTGATTCTCTAAAATTCCAGATTATCAAAGACTATTGTGCAAACAGCCATTCCGAATTCCTCCTTAAAAATCCAAACCCCTTGTGGAAAAACCCAAAATTTTTCATATACCTCCCATTCAAGAAAAATGAAGATGTTAACCCCACCAGAGCCAGCCATAGAGGAATGAACCCAGAACACTTAGCTTTGGCCACTCAAGAACTATCCACTCTCCTATCCGAAGGCCTCATTGAACCCACAACTTCTCCCTGGGCATGTGAAGCCTTTTATGTCAATAAGCATGCTGAGCAAGTTCGAGGTAAACTCAGATTGGTAATCAATTACCAGGATCTCAATCACTTTCTTGCAGATGACAAATTTCCTTTGCCAAACAAGAGTGCTCTTTTCCAGCATCTTTCAAATGCAAAAGTGTTTTCAAAGTTTGATCTCAAAGCAGGATTTTGGCAATTAGGCATCCATCCAGAAGAAAGATACAAGACGGCTTTTTGCATTCCATATCACCACTATCAATGGACTGTGATGCCTTTTGGTCTCAAAAATGCTCCCTCTCAATTCCAAAAAGCAATGGTAATGTTGTTCCAGCCACTTTTGACCAATGCACTAATCTATGTGGATGATATCCTTTTGTTCTCAAAAGATGAAGAATCCTATGCCAATTTGCTCACTGAATTCTACAGTTTAGTAAAATCTCAAGGAATAATGCTTTCAGAAAAGAAAATGGTCATAGGGCAGTCTTCTATAGACTTTTTGGGAGTAAATATCTCAGATGGGAAGTATACTTTGCAGCCTCACATAGCTGCCTCTTTGAGTGAATTCCCAGACAAGCTCACAAGTGCCAAGCAGATACAACAGTTCCTTGGAATTGTAAATTACATGTCAGATTTCATTCCAAAAGTCTCCAGATACAGGAATTGTTTGGCCCAGTTGCTAAAGAAATCCCCTCCTGAATGGAACTCCGCTCACACTGAAGCGGTTCAACAATTGAAAAGGTTATCAGAAAAGCTTCCTCCCTTACAAATTCCAGGACCAGGTAAACGAGTATTGCAGACAGATGCAAGTGATGAATATTGGGCAGCAGCTCTTTTTAAAGAAATTGATGGTAAAAGGAGTATTTGTGGCTATAAAAGTGGTGCATTCAAGCCTTCAGAACTCCACTATCACTCTACTTTCAAAGAAATTCTTGCAGTCAAACATGGAATTGAAAAATTCCAGTTCCACCTTCTTGGACATCATTTTTTAGTAGAAATGGACATGTCTTCCTTTCCCAAAATGCTCCAGTTCAAGAGAAAAATGCTCCCACATCCCCAGTTACTCAGATGGTCAAATTGGTTTTCACAATGGTCCTTCCAAGTCAAGCATATCAAAGGAAAAGATAACCTCCTCACTGATTATCTCTCAAGAAAACCTCCAGCCCTTAACACCACAATCCTCTCTCCACCCTTATGTGTATATCCTGTTACAGATCCATCCTCATCCACAAGCCTTTCTCCCATAATCCCTAATGATATCCTTAGCATGATTGAAGACCTTCCCCCAGAAATAAAAGACCAGATAAAGACCTTGACTCTTAAAGCCAGAACCCAAAGAATCATTAAAGCCCTCCATGACTACCTCAAAAGGTGCCAGCCTCATTTTCTGGCCATTTTCCCTGATATAAACCAGCCATGGAAAACACCTTTTGCCTTTTGGATAACAAATTGGACGGTTGCACATTATCTTTACATGTGGTATTTACTCAATGAATATCACTTGTGCCTCCATTTTGAGCCAGAATTTTATGCATATATTTTCCCACGAGAAAACAGATATTTTCATAAATTCTGGTTTGAAATTTTGAAGAATGATGCTCATGATGGACAGTGGACAAGGTATCCTACCACAGAACATCCAAGATTTGGAAGCAAGATTACTTCAGCATGTGTGATTGTAAAGCTTAATTCCAAAAATGACATTCGTACAAACGGAATTTTTCACCCGGCAGAAATCCATTGGGTAATCAATCCAGATGGCACTCCACACACACATCGAGACCCATCTTGGGTATCCTGTTACCATGCTCTCACAATGACAAAATCCCTAAACAAAGGAATCTTCCCCGAAATAGTACCCATGGACCCAGAAGTGTGTAGACAGCAATGGCCACATGATGATCACTGGGAAATGCCCAATCCTCTCATTGGGAATGATGACCCCTATTATCATAACCATGATCCAGATCTCAATACTGATGAAGATGAAGAATGGTTCCAAGGAAGAGATGGATGGGACTAGTTATCTCTAACACTTAAAAAAAAAAAAAAAAAATCCAGAATCATCTTTAGACGTGGCATCCTTATCCACAACAGTAGCATTCCTGCTCCCTCCTCAGAAGCTTATCCAAGTACAGACCACTCCTCCATCCAAAATGGACACTTGTTCATCAGCTCCAGCCCCAATCCAGCTACTTCTGAAACCTATCCTGGCATGCACAAATATGGTGATGGCAGAGCTCAATCCGGCCCCTACCATTTTGCCACTTGTAGATCAGATATTTTGGCCCCTACTGTCTACTGAGACGAATATAGCACATTATCTCTAAGCTTTGTATTCTATAAATAGCACCTTTGTAATCCTTTAAAGGCAAGAGTGAAAAAGAAAAAATCCCTTAGAAGCCTTGTAAGATCACCAGTCCTTGTAAGATGTTCTCCAGAGTCTTCAATGTCTAATGTAAAAAAGTTGTTAAATCTAATAATATCTTCCAGTTTGTTGTATCTTGCGTTGTGCTCAATCCCATATTTTCATGTTCTTCTTTACATCTCCTTACTAGTTTATATTATTACCCAACTTCCATAATTTTCCTGCTTCCTTATTCCATAATCTTCTTACACCTCTCCCCTTCCTCTGGTTTCTTTCCTTTTCTTTCTTTATATATATATATATATATATATATATATATATAATGTTGCTCAATTATGGGCTTGAAGCCTTGAAGTATATATATATATATATATATATATATATATATAACCATGACTTAGCAATTTGCTTTTAGAAGAATGACTTGGCAACTTGATCAAGGAGAAATGGATAAACTCGGTACGTACTTCGACTCATCATGCTTACCTGCAAAATCTTTCAAATAAGGCCACCACGTAGATATTCAACGTTTCTTTTCTTTTTTTCTGTTTTTTCAAGGGGGCGTAGATATTCAACGTTGACTTAGCAAATCTCCCCAAATATTCTTTCCGGACAGGAGCTGCTCAAACTTAGGTCTGAAGTCTGATGTAATGTTGCGGAGGAGAGTTCTACTCCCAGTGCTTTGTACACTGTACTTTTACAACAAATTATAAGTGATAAATTGTTATTAATTTTAATTTTAATTTTTTTTTATTAATAACAATTAATAATAACCTGTTATTTAAAATTTATTATATAAATGTTATGGGCATAATATTTCTCGAATTTTATCGTTAGACAAAATGATCCACTTCCGTATCTTAATAATACGACATGTGCCTTGAAAATGACTTGTTGACCTGAACAAAATATTAATATAAATATAATCTGAATTGGTTACGAAAAATAATATGTATTTATATATTAATTTCTTTTAAAGGAGTATTTATATAATGATTTGAACGCAATTTTTTAATTCTACGATTGACTTTTGAAAGATAAGATATGATAAGATCAAGCTGGCAAAACTCAACTTATTCCCCCTTATTTTTTCCACTGAAAATAATCAAAATAATATGAAAAGTGTGAATATTACAAACTCATGGGTAGAACTCACCCTTACTTAAAAACCGATTTGCAAGGAGAGGGTGCTTAAGAGCTTATAAATACATGGTTAAATTTACATTTAATCCATGTGGGACGCTAGGATTATAACAATGAAGTTTACCTCTCTTATATAAATAGTGGTGGATACAACCATAAATTTAATTATTAGAGTGAGTATATATTTATTGTACTTTTGAAGTATTTTATAATTAACAAGTGTCCCATGGGTAGGTTAAAAATAAATAAATGCTTAATTATGAGTTATAATACACATTTTTCAAAAAAAAAAAAAATACAATTGTTCTTGATTTATTAGTTTGTACACATAAATTTATTATAGTTATATGTTTTTTTGTGGACATATGTGTATAGTTTGACTTTAATTTTTAATAAAAATGCATAAAAATATTACCAAATTTAATTAATTATTTAATATGCTTTATTAAATAATATATTAAATATACTTTATTAAATAACATACTTTATTAATAAATTTGTGTGTGTAAGGCAATAAATTAATAAATCCTTAATTATGAGCTGTAAAACACATGTTTTTATTAAACAAATACAGTTGTTAATGATTTATTGACTTGCACATGCAAAATTATTGTACGTATGTGCATAGTTGTCAAAACTTGAATCGTATTGTGAATCAATTTTTTATTTTTATCTTTTGTGTATCGTATCGTATGTGTATGTAATAAAATTTATAAAAATGCATATCCATTATAAATTTGAAATATAGTCAACTAATGAATAATTTAATCAGCACTTGTATAATAAAATTTATCAAAACTAATTGGCCAAGAATGTATTGACTCCTTGTGATGAATTAACAAATTAATTAACCAAGTTAATTAATTAATTCAATTAGCATGCAATACGTGTGGTAGAACAAACAAATCACCAATTAACTAAATGCAGCAGAAATTAAATTGACGTGGTGATTTGTTTACGAATGGGGAAAACCTACAAGGCAAAAACCCCAACTGGGTGATTTTAAGGTCACCACTCTTGAGAATTCACTATTTTCACAACAAGCGGTTACAAGTAAAGGACTTGTTCAGTAGTGACAATCTCTCATTTTCAATGCACAGCTCCCAGTATGTGACTAACCAATTCGATGTGCGGATCCTCACACGATGAAGATCATGAAACTCCTTGGTTACAAAACCCTACGGTGTACAAACACAGCAGCTTCTTCAAGAGAAAGATGAACTAGGGCAAATTCTATCTCCGGTCACAATTTGCATGAACACAACTTTGCTTCACACTCGTGCAACCTTTGACAGCCCTTAAAATAATCCTTATATATGTTTAGGGTTGAGAGAAAAGAAAACCCAAACATATACAACGGATTAGATGAAAATCAGAGCTGAAAATCTGTTTTTCATAAACCTCGATAGATAGCTTATCTATCGAGAAGCTGTCGAGTATCGGGCTAGAATAGCTTTTTAAACCTCGATAAATACTAGCTGTCGAGCTTTAAAATCCAGCACTTCTTTACTTATTTCTTGGACAGACTTGCATGGTTTTAACACTTAATCTTGAAACCTTGTTCCTTGAAGCATTAAACACATCCTAGATCTACCCAATTACAAGTAAAGTGCATTTTGTCAAAGGATTAGCCAATTCTATATTAACATATGTTCCTAACATTGATTCACGTATGTCCTAACAATCTCCCCCTTTGGCAATCTGTGACAAAACCACAACAAACAAATGAACATATGAGAGAAGTCATAAATCACTCAACTCATACGCACTTGTTGAATACAATAAAATCTATCCTAACACATGATAGACCAAGAATGTTTTGACCCCTTGTGATAGATTAACCAATTAATTAGCCAAGTTGATTAATTAATCAGATTAACATACAATATGTGTGGCAGCACAAACAAATTACCAATTAAACAAAATATGCAGTGGAAATTAAATTGACGTGGTGATTTGTTTTCAAATGGGGAAAACCTACACGGAAAAAACCCTACCAGGTGAGTTTAAGGCACCACTATTGAGAATTCACTATTATCACAACAAGCGATTACAAGTAAAGGACTCATAGTACCTTATACCAACCTACAGTTGAACACCTTATACCAACCTACAGTTGAACCCTTACCCCAATACCCAATTGGACTTATTCTATAGTAACAATCTTTCCTTTCAATGCATGGCTCCCAGTACTTGACTAACCAATAGATGCACGGATCCCAATACGCGACTTGATCACCAACATGAGAAAGATGTTGGCTGCAAAGTTTTTCAATTCATCACACGATGAAGATCAAGAAGCTCATTGGTCACAAAACCCTAAGGTGTTCAAACACAGCAGCTTCTTCAAGAGAAAGATGAACTAGGGCAAATTCTGTCTCCAGTCACAATTTGCATGAACACAACTTTGCTTCACACTCGTCAACCTTTGACAGCCCTTAAAATAATCCTTATATATGTTTAGGGTTGAGAGAAAAGAAAACTTAAACATATACAACGGATTGAATGAAAATCAGAGCTGAAAATTTGTTTTTCATAAACCTTGATAGATAGCTTATCTATCGAGAAGCTGTCGAGCATCAGGCTAGAATAGCTTTTTAAACCTTGATAGATACTAGCTGTCGAGCTTTAAAATCCAGCACTTCTTTACTTATTTCTTGGACAGACTTGCATGGTTTTAACACTTAATCTTGAAACCTTGTTCCTTGAAGCATTAAACACATCCTAGATCTACCCAATTACAAGTAAAGTGCATTTTGTCAAAGGATTAGCCAATTCTATATTAACATATGTTCCTAACATTGATTCACATATGTCCTAACAATCTCCCCCTTTGGCAATCTGTGACAAAACCACAACAAACAAATGAACATATGAGAAAAGTCATAAATCACTCAACTCATACGCACTTGTTGAATACAATAAAATCTATCCTAACACATGATAGACCAAGAATGTTTTGACCCCTTGTGATAGATTAACCAATTAATTAGTCAAGTTGATTAATTAATCAGATTAACGTACAATATGTGTGGCAGCACAAACAAATTACCAATTAAACTAAATATGCAGTGGAAATTAAATTGACGTGGTGATTTGTTTTCAAATGGGAAAAACCTACACGGAAAAAACCCCACCGGATGAGTTTAAGACACCACTCTTGAGAATTCACTATTATCACAACAAGCGATTACAAGTAAAGGACTCTTAGTACCTTATACCAACCTACAGTTGAACCCTTACCCCAATACCCAATTGGACTTATTCTATAGTAACAATCTTTCCTTTCAATGCATGGCTCCCAGTACTTGACTAACCAATAGATGCACGGATCCCAATACACGACTTGATCACCAACATGAGAAAGATGTTGGCTGCAAAGTTTTTCAATTCATCACACGATGAAGATCAAGAAGCTCATTGGTCACAAAACCCTAAGATGTACAAACACAGCAGCTTCTTCAAGAGAAAGATGAACTAGGGCAAATTCTGTCTCCAGTCACAATTTGCATGAACAAAATTTTGCTTCACACTCGTGCAACCTTCTATGGCCCTTAAAATAATCATTTTATATGTTTAGGGTTGTGAGAAAAGAAAGCTCAAACATATGCCCATGGATTGGATGAAAATCAGCTCTAAAAAACTGAGTTTCATAAATCTCAATAGATAACCATTTATCGAGCTAGCTGTCGAGCTTTAAAATCCAGCACTTTCTCACTTGTTTCTTGGACAGACTTGCATGACTTTAACACTTAATCTTGAAACCTTATTCCTTGAAGTATTAAACACATCCTAGATCTACCCAATTATAAGTAAAGTGCGTTTTGTCAAAGGATTAGCCAATTACATAAAATATTGACATATGTTCCTAACATTGAATCACATATGTCCTAACAATCTCCCACTTTGGCAATCTATGACAAAACTACAACAAACAAATGAAATATAAGAGAAGTCATAAATCACTTAACTCATAATTAATTGTTGAATACAATAAAATCTATCCTAACACAAACTCTTGAAAAACTTTGCAAGAAGAGAGTTTATGGCAAGTAGTTTTTGACAACCTGTATTTCTAAAACACTTTAAACAAAACTTATCAAGGTATCTTAGTGTGAAACAGAAATATAAGATTGCATACAATAAATAAGAAACATGTGTATAAATAGAGAAAAGAAACAACACATGAAGAGATAGGTGAAATAACATACATCAATACATATATAAACCAAATATAAGTACAATGTATGTCAAATGGTCACAAGACCAATGTACAAGAGATAATGTATCTAAAATAGAAAGAAAAGCAAAGATACAAAAATCCTCACTATATCCCTCATATACACACTCCCCCTATCACAAAATCTCCTATACTAACCCTCCCACTATGAGTATGACTATTCTCATCTCAAAACTACTCCCCTTTTTTGTCACGAGTGACAAAGGGCAAGTACATCAAGTAGACATCTCATCATCACTAGGCAAGCTAGCACCATTATCCTCATCAGCATCCTCACTGCCGAAGCCATCGTCACTCTTATCCTTGGACGCCGATGGAGATGGAGAAGAAGCGACAATGAAACCACCCATGACAACCTGTTGTTATGCGATATGACCAATATGGGTGTTCACCTGACACAACTCATCAATGAGAGTGTTAAGGCGAGCATCCATGCGCATAAGCTGTGCCATGATGGCCTCAAGTGTCACTCCACCTGAAGAAGATGAAGGAGCGGAGGTGGATGGAGCGGTAGAAGCTAGAGGAGCAGCTGTCTCTGTTCGTGGCTGCCTCGGTCGAAGCTGAGCCTCACTCCGTCTGACGGTAGCCCTATCTATGGCACCTATGACTAAGAAATGAGGGGACGCGGGAAATGAGACAGAAAAATGGCGAAGGATCTGCATGATAGCCGAAGGAAAAATAAGCATATCACGGGTTGCCGTATCCCTATAGACATCTATAAGTGATAGAATAAAGTGAGAAGGGAAGTCAATAGAGATATCCTCTAAGAGGGATAACAAAAATTGAGCACGAGGCTTTGTGATAGTGTTATAGTAAGACAATGGATGAAGAATGAATTTCATCACCATGTTAAGGAACTCCAGACCTTTTGCAAAGCCTGAGCAAGAGGTGTTTTGACGATCACCCCAAGAAGGAGTCTCACAAAAGAGAGACAAGAGTTTGTCTTTAGACACTGTCCTCAGATGCTCACAGCTAAGGTAATCAGGATGCGCTACCCTAGGAACATGTAGTACCTCGAAGACAATCTCCTGAGTAACTACGATGTTCGTACCTTGAACGCGAGAGAAGAAATGAGGTATAGAAGTATAGATTCTATGCATATTGGAGTAAAAATCTTGTATGATCACGGAAGGGCACGTAACCAGGATGCCACACAGTGACTCCCAACCCTTACTGTAGATGACAGTGGGTAGGTCAGTGTTAGAAAAATCTGACAGAACGACTTAGCGTTCCGAATGAATGCCTCGCCATGAAAAGTTCTCCGAGAAGTCCGACTTGGCCTTTTCATCACAGAACTGTACGTGAGATGGAGTGGGGTCAAAAGGAAAAGAAGAAGATGCCCCAGAATGAAGAGGGTTCCGAGATAGAGTGGATTTACGTTTAGGTGCCATAGAGCAGACTAACGTAAGAAAGAGAGAAAGAGGGAGAGAGAGAGACAACTAGAAAAGCACCAACAACATAATATAGAAGAATATAAAAGATTGAAGGTATGTATGCATGAACATGTGACATGCAAACTTAAAATACATCATGGGCTCAGCCCAATTCAAACCTACCAGCACACAACATAGCAACAAAGTAAACACACATCTAAAATGCATGAAACATTGTTATAATGCAAATGTGATGCAATGCATGATCATTTAGGATCAAATATACAAAACCCATCCCAAAAATTTAGTAAAAACTTCATTGATTTTGAAAAACATTAAAAAATTCCAAAAACCCCAAAAGTTAGGTCAGAAGTGCATGAAATGTATGATAAGATGATGAAAAGAGGATCATACCTGTGAAAAATGCAAGATCAAAACCAAAGGAGTGGGGAAAAGATTTGGAGTAATCTAGAGGTGATTTGGGAGGTGAAGAGGCAGAATGGATCGAGAGAGATCGAGAAAAGTGAATGAGAAATCGCGAGGATCGCTTATATAGAAACTTCATAAACCTCGATGGATCGAGAGCTACCAAGAGCTATCGAGATTTAAAACGCACCTTTTAGCTATCAAAGAGCTATCGAGGATCTAATGAGAGATGTCCACAGAAAAGATTCTCGATGGATCGAGGTAGCAATCGAGAAGCTATCGAGAGGTCAAAATGTTTATCGATGGATTGAAGTAGCTATCAAGAGCTATCGAGAATGCGATAGAAAGAAGCTGAAGGGTCTCGATAGATAGCCTAGCTGTTGAGAGGTATCAAGAAGTTATCGAGACTGCTTAAAAACAGTTTTTCAAAGAAGAGAAAAACACAGATACAAATGCAATCAAGCATGCTACTCAACCAAAGATCCAAACAACATTTTAAGCTCTCAAAATCATCTCTTAATCAAGAAAAATGTTAAGCACATAGATCCAAAACACACACACACACACACAACAAGTCTAACCAATTTTATATTTCAAAAACAAGTCAAGACAGTTTAGTAAGCATACATTAATACATGTATTCCTTGTGATGACCAAATCACATTGTGCCTACATATGTATCAAAAGTAGCAAAGAATATTGCATGTTATGTGTGAAAAAATCACAAGATTGCATAAGTGTCTACATGTTATGGCAATTTGAGATATGAGAAAATTACTTTAACTCACATACAATCATAACTGTTTGATGGGGACTATCACCTTCGAGATATATCCTATAACTCCCACATCTCCTAGAAGACATGCTTGCAATTATATACAAAGCATTTTGATCTTTTTGCTTTTATTTTTCTTTTAATAAGCATATCATGCATGGGCATATAGGAGAGAGAAAAGAAATACCCAATGATATTAAGCTTTTGACATTGCACTTTTGCTATGCCGAAACATACAGATGTCATTTCATAATTGGCGGGCAACAGTGGTGAGATGGTTATTTATGCTTTTCTCGTAAGATTTTCTAATCCTTCCCGTCAAAAAGAGTGATACGAGTGTTAAGTCCAAGAGATCACTTAACCTCACTCATCACAAACACAAGCCACAAAACTCACTTGCTTAGTTGTGCATAGAGATGCTCATATAAGTTACAAAAGATACAAAGTTTAGAAAACTTTGTTTCATTGGCCATCCAAGGTACACAAGTACCAATGTACACGAACACACACTGTTTTGTATTTTTCTGATTTTTCAATGAAAAACAAAATAAAAGCAAAATTGAAAAGTAAACAAACAAAAACATGTTAAACAAAGCAATGCATAAAACTAGACTCAAAACAATAAAGCAAAACGCACAAGTAATGCAAAACAAAAACAAGAAGGGGAGAGAGAAAAAGTGATAGAATCACTTGGAGCCCTTTTCTTTCCACACCTTGGAATAACCTTCCCGCTTAACAAACCCTTGATCCGGCAATGAGGGAGAAGAGTTGAAACCGTTCAAGTTCGAAAGGAACATGAGAGCTTTAAGAAGATCTCCAAGAGGAGCAAACGAGAATGGAAACTGATTCTAGTTTCCCGATGCGATCATGCTGTTGCTCTATTGAGTGGCTAACCACTTATAGCAATTAGGTCGAGTATGTCCAGCTGTGCCACAGTGATGATAGAAATGTTGCTTTTTCTGTTTGGGCTTTTAAGTATTTCCTTTCTAAGCCCTAGAGTTCTTAGTCTCTTTTTTATCAAGCTTAGGGGGTGTTCCTAAGATAGATTTACCCTTGTCTACGTTCTCACTAACTAATTCATTCTTAACATCATTGTTCTCAGTTTCAACATTATTAGCAGAAGGAACAAAAACAGTAGTACTAGTAGAAGCAATATTAGGAAAAGAGAAATCTTACCCTAAACCGATTCGATCGAAAGCAGATTTATGAAGATTAAGCATCTTATCAAGCTTCACACTAGAAGTCCTCTCCAACTAAGCTCTGACTTGGAATAGTTCTACTTCAAGCTTTTTGGTCTTCTCAGCCAAGAAATTATTCTCAAATCTCAGTGCTCCAATGGTCTGATTTGTTTCATCAAACTTTGTGGAAAGCTCTTCTCGATCAAGCTCCACATCACTGAGCTTCTTGGTGGCCAGCTTGTATAGTTTCTCATGCTTCTCAGAGACCTTGTACAATTTCTCATAGGTGGTATGGATATCATCTTGATCATCCATTTTCTCGAACTTAGAGTCCACCAAGTCCTCTTCTTCATCCACATCTTTAGTAGGATTTATGGTGGTAGTGAAGGCATTTAGGATTCCATCATCCTCATTATCATAATCATCCCTAGGCTCAGTGTTGCTCAACGTAGTAGTAAGTGCCTTGCTCTTCCCATTGGTATTGAGATAAGTAGGGCACTCTTGTTTCATATGTCCAAAACCTTGACACCCAAAACACTTAGGTTCTGAGGGAACAGTGTACTGACCGCTATCCCTAGCATCATCCTTTCCCTTATCTTGGCTCTTGAACTGTGAGGGACTGGATTGCCTACGGTCCTTGTCGAAGCCCTTCCTATTTGCATTCTTCATGAACTTCTTGAATTGCCTTGTAATGTAGGACTTCATTTTAGAGTCTTCATCATCTGAAGACTCATCTGTGTCACTACTCTTGGCCTTCAGTGCCATACTCTTGCTCTTGCCTAATTTCTTGATCCTTGTCAAACCCAACTCATAGGTTTACAGATTGCCAACCAACTCTATCAAAAGAATTTTCTCAATATCCTTCGATTCCTCAATTGTGGTGATCTAGGCATGAAATCTCTCGGGTAGAGATCTGAGCACGTTTCTAACAATCTTGGGCTCCTGAATGGTTTCCCCAAGATTAAAAGCTGAGTTCACTATGTCCTTGAGCTTGGCATAAAACTCGTCAAATGACTCATTCTCCTCCATCATGATCTCTTCAAAGCTTGTAGTAAGCCTCTGAAGTTTTGAGTCTTTGACAGCGTTGGTTCCTTCATAGGTTGTCTGGAGAATGGTTCATGCTTCCTTAGCAGTTTCAGTAGATGATATCTTCTTGAATTCCTCATTTGTGACTGCATTGAATAGAGTATTCAATGCCCTACTGTTGAAGTTTGCCGCCTTAATCTTAGCATCATCCCAGTTGGCTGGTGCTTCTGTAAGCTTAGTCCAGCCTATCTCCACATCTTGCCACCTTTTCATATACCCACAGATTGGATGAAAATCAGTTCTGAAAAACTGAGTTTTATAAATCTCGATAAATAGCCATCTATCGAGCTAACTGTCAAGCCACGGGTGAAACAGCTTTTAAACCTTGATAAATGCTAGCTGTCGAGCTTTAAAATCGAGCACTTTCTCACTTGTTTCTTGGACAGACTTGCATGGCTTTAACACTCAATCTTGAAACCTTGTTCCTTGAAGTATTAAACACATCCTAGATCTACCCAATTACAAGTAAAGTGTGTTTTGTCAAAGGATTAGCCAATTATATAAAATATTGACATATGTTCCTAAAATTGAATCACATATGTCCTAACAACACAAACTTTTGAAAAATTTTGCAAGAAGATAGTTTATGGCAAGAAGACTTTAACAACCTGTATTTCTGAAACACTTTAAACAAAACTCGTCACGGCATCTTAGTGTGAAACAGAAATAATAAATTGCATACAGTATATAAGAATCATGTGCATAAAGATAGAAAAAAAACAACACATATAAAGATAGGTGAATAACATACATCAATATATATATATAAATCCAAATATAAGTACAATGTATGTCAAATGGTCACAAGACCAATATACATGAAGTAAATGTAAAAGAAGGAAAAGAAAAAAAATACATAAAACCCTCACTACATCCTTCATAGACACTCCCCCTATCACAAAAATCTCCTATGCTAAATCTCCCCCTATGTATATAACTACTCTCATATAAAAACTACTCCCCTTTTTTGTCACGAGCGACAAAGGGTAAGTACATCAAGTAGACATCTCATCATCACTAGGCGAGCTAGCACCATCATCCTCATCAGCATCATCACTGCTGGAGCCATCATCACTCTCATCCTCAGAAGCCGGTGGAGATGGAGAAGAAGCAACAATGAAACCACCCATGACATCCTATTGTTGTGCAATACGACCAACACAGGTGTTCACCTAACACAACTCATCACTGAGTGTGTCAAGGCGAGCATTTATGTGCACAAGTTGTGCCATGATGGCCTTGAGAGTCACTCCACCCACAGAAGACGAATGAGCGGAGGTGGATGGAGCAATAGAAGTTGGAGGAGTCGCCGTCTTTGTCCGGGGCCGCCTTGGTCTAAGCTTTGCCCCATCTATGGCACTCATAACCGTGAAATGAGGAGACTCGGGAAAGGAGACAAAAAAATGGCAAAGGATCCACGTGATAGCTGAAGGAAAAATGAGCTTATCACGGGTCGCCGTATCCCTATAGACATCTATAAGGGATAGAATGAAGTGAGAAGGGAAGTCGATAGAAATATCCTTTAAGAGGGATAACAAAAATCGAGCACGAGGCTCTGTAATAGAGTTATAGTGAGACAACGGATGAATAATGAATGTCATCACCATGTTAAGGAATTTTGGATCTTTTGCAAAGCTTGGGTAAAGGGTGTTTTGACGGTCACCCCAAGATGAAGGTGTCTCACAAAAGAGAGATGAGAGTTTGTCTTTGGACACAGTCCTTAGACAATCCTAGCCAGGGTAGTTAGGATGCGCTATCATAGGAACGTGTAGTACCTCGGATACAATATTTGGAGTAACTACAATGCGCGTACCTTGAACGCGAGAGAAAAAAATGAGGTACAAAAGTATCGAATCCGTGCATATTGGAGTAAAACTCCCGTATGATCACGGAGGGACAAGTGACTAGGATGTTAGACAGTGACCCCCCACCCAAACTGTGGATGACAGTGGGAAGGTCAGTATTGGAAAATTTTGATAGGATGACTTGGCGTTCCGAATGAATGCCTCGTCGAGAAAAGTTCTTTAAAAAGTCCTTTCGGGCTTTATCATCATGGAACCATACGTAAGAAGATGTAGGGTCAAAAGAAGAAGTGGATGCCCCAGAATGAAGAGGGCTTTGGGATAGAGTGGATTTGTGTTTGGGTGCCATAGAGCAGACGAATGCAAGAGAGAGAGAGAGAGAGAGAGAATCAGAAAAGCACCAACAAAACAATATAAAAGAATATAAAAAGATGAAGGTACGTATGCATGAAAATACATAAACATGTGACATGCAAACTTAAAAACATCATGGGCTCAACCTAATCTAAACCTACCAGCACACAACATTGCTACAAAGTAAATACACATCTAAAATGCATGAAACATTGTAATAATGCAAATGTGATGCAGTGCATGAACATTTAGGATCATTTACAAAAAACCCATCCAAAAAATTTCACAAAACCTATATCAATTTTGAAAAACCCTAAAATTTTTTCAAAAAACCCAAAACCTAGTTCTAAATGCGTGAAATGCATGAAGAATGAGAGAAAGAGAGATCATACCAAGTGATTTGAGACAAAGAAATGGCCGAAAATCACGTGGGTTGGAGGTTTTAAGAGAGAAGAGAGTGTTTGGGAGGTGAAGAGACAGATTTTGTCGAGAGAGATTAGGGAGAAGTGAAGAGAAAATCATACAGATCCTTTATATAGAAAAACCATAGACAGATCGAGAGGTGTCAAGAGAGATTTAAAATGCGTGAAAAAGCTGTCGAAGAGCTATCCAGGATCTGTCGAGAGGTGTCCATAGCAAAAGGATCTTAATGGATCGAGAAGCTATCGAGAATCTATCAAGCATCCAAAACGTTTCTTGATGGATCAAGTAGCTATCGAGAATGCAATAAAAAGTAGCTGAAGGGGCTCGATAGATAGCCTAGGTGTCGAGAGGTGTCCAGTAGCTGTCAAGATTGCTTAAAAACAGTTTTTCAAGAAGAGAAAAACACAGATATGAATGCAATCAAGCATGCTATACAACCAAAAATCCAAACAACATTTTAAGCTCTCAAAATCATCTCTCAACAAGAAAAAAAATGTCAAGAACATGGATCCAAAATACACATACACTAAACAAATCTAACTAATTTTATATTTTAGAAACAAGTTAAGACAGTTTAGTGAGTATACATTAACACATGTATTCCTTGTGATGGCCAAATCACATTGTACTTGCACATGTATCAAAAGTAGCAAAGAATATTGCGTGTTGTATTTGAAAAACATCGCAAGATTGCATAAGTGTCTACTTGTTATGGCAATTTGAGATATGAGAAAATCACTTTAACTCACATACAATCATAACTGTTTGATGGGAATTATCACCTTCGAGGTACATCCTATAACTCCCACATCTCTTAGAATACATGCTTGCAATCATATAAAAAGCATTTTGATTCTTTTTTCTTTTTATTTTTCTTTGCATCTTTTTCTTTTAAGCAAACCATGCATGGACATATAAGAAATAGAAAAGAAATACCCAATAATGTTAAGCATTTGACATTGCACTTTTGCTATGCCGAAGCATGCAAATGTCATTTCATGATTGGCGGGCAACAGTGGTGAGATGGTTATTTATGCCTTTCTCATAAGATTTTCTAGTCCTTTCCATCAAAAAGAGTGATACGAGTGTTAAGCACAAGAGATTACTTAATCTTACTCATCACAAACACGAGCCACAAAGCTCACTTGCTTAGTTGTGCATAAAGACGCTTATCTAAGCTATAAAAGATACAAAGTTTAAAAAACTTTGTTTCAATGGCCATCCAAAGTACACAAGTACCAATGTACACAAACACACACTGTTTTTGTATTTTTCTGATTTTTTTCAATTTTTTTATTATTTTTATATGAAAAACTAAATAAAACAAAACTAAAAAATAAAAATAAAAATAAGCGGAAACATGTTAAGCAAAACAATTCATAAAATTAGATTGACTCAAAACACGAAAGCAAAATACACAAGTAATGCAAAAACAAAAACAAGAAGGGGGGAGAGAGAAAAAGTGACAGAATCACTTGGAGCCTTTTTCCTTCCATACCTTGGAAGAACCTTTCCGTTTAGCAAACCTTTGATCCGGCAGTGAGGGGGAAGAATTGAAACCGTTCAAGTTTGAAAGGAACATGAAGGCTTTGAGAAGATCTCCAAGAGGAGCAAAGGAGGGTGGAAACTGATTCTAGTTTCCCGACGAGATCATACTGTTGCTCTGTTGAGTGGCTAACCACTTATAGCAATTCGGTCGAGTATGTCCAGCTGCTCCACAGTGATGACAGAGTTGTTGCTTCTTCTATTTAGGCTTTTAAGTGTTTCCCTTCTTATCCCTAGGGTTTTTGATCTCTTTCTTATCCTGCTTAGGGGGTGCTCCTAAGATAGATTTACCCTTATCTATGTTCTCACTAGCTAACACATTTTGCACATCATTGTTTTTAGATTCAACATTAGCACTAGGAGGAACAAATATAGTAGTACTAGTAGAAGCAATACTAGGAGAAGAGAAATCATACCCTAAACTGGTTCGATCAGAAGCAGATTTTTGAAGACCAAGCATCTCATCGAGCTTTGCACTTGAAGTCCTTTCCAATTAGGCTCTAACTTGGAATAGTTCTGCCTCAAGCTTCTTGGTCTTCTCAGCCAAAAAATTATTCTCAAATCTCAATGCTCCAATGGTCTGATTGGCTTCATCAAACTTTGGGGAAATTTCTTCTTGTTCAAGCTCTACTTCACTAAGCTTTTTGGTGGCCAACCTATACAATTTCTCGTGCTTTTTCGAGACCTTGCATAACTTTGCATAGGCTGCGTGGATGTCATCTTGCTCATCCATCTTTTTAAACTTAGACTCCACCAATTCCTCTTCTTCATCCACATCTTCAACAATCCCTTCAGTAGGATTTATAGTGACAGTGAAGGCATTTAGGATTCCATCATTCTCATTGTCAGAATTATCTTCAGGCTCGGTGTTGCTCAAGGTAGTAGCAAGTGCCTTGCTTTACCCAATGGTCTTGAGATATGTACAGAACTCTTGTTTCATGTGTCTGAAGCCTTGACATCCAAAGCATTTTGGTCCTAAGGGAACAGTGTACTGACCGCCATCCCTATCATCTTTTTTTCCTTTGTCCTGGTTCTTGAACTAAGATGAGCTGGACTGCTTGCAATCTTTGTCAAATCCTTCAGCATTGGCATTCTTCATAAAATTTTTGAATTGCCAGGTGATAAAGGATTTCATCTTAGAATTTTCATCGTCTGAAGACTCATCAGTGTCACTGCTCTTAGACTTCAATTCCATGCTCTTACTCTTATTTGATTTCCCTATCCTTGTCAAACCCGACGCATAGGTCTACAGATTGCCAACCAGCTCTGTCAAAGGAATTTTGTCAATATCCTTTGATTCCTTGATTGCGGTGATCTTGGCATGAAATCTTTGGGGTAGAGATCTAAGCACTTTTCTAACAATCTTGGGTTCGGGAATGGTTTCCCCAAGATTAAAAGCTGAGTTCACTATGTCCTTGAGCTTGGTATAGAACTCATCGAATGACCCATCCTCCTCCATCTTAATCTCTTCAAAGCTCGTAGTAAGCCTCTAAAGCTTTGAATCCTTGACAGTCTTGGTTCCTTCATAGGTTGTCTAGAGAATGGTCCATGCTTCCTTAGCAGTTTCAGTAGAGGATATCTTCTTGAATTCTTCATTCGTGACTACACTGAATAAAACATTCAATGCCCTACTGTTGAAGTTTGCCACCTTGATCTTAGCATCATCCCAGTTGGCTGGCGCTTCCGTAGGCTTGGTCCAGCCTATCTCCACATCTTGCCACACATTTTCATCTAATGACTGCAAGAAAGCTCTCATGCGTACTTTCCAGTATGCATAGTTAGTGCCATCAAATAAAGGAGGTATAATAAGAGACTGTCCTCTATCCATGACAAACAGCGGTCAATGGATCACATAGCAAAGATTAAAACCTAATCAGAGTATGCCTGCTCTGATACTACTTAATAGGCCAAGAATGTATTAACCCCTTTGTGATGAATTTACAAATTAATTAGCCAAGTTAATTGATTAATTCAATTAGCATGAAATTTGTGTGGTAGCACAAACAAATCACCAATTAACTAAATGCAGCGGAAATTAAATTGACATGGTGATTTGTTTATGAATGGGGAAAACCTACACGGCAAAAATCCCACCAAGTGATTTTAAGGTCACCACTCCCGAGAATTCACTATTATCACAACAAGCAGTTACAAGTAAAGGAATCCTAATACCTTATACCAACCTACAGTTGAACCCTTACCCCAATACCCAAATAGACTTGTTCTGTAGTGACAATCTCTTATTTTCAATACACGGCTCCCAGTACGTGACTAACCAATTCGATGCGCAGATCCCAATACGCGGCTTACTCACCAACTTGAGAAAGATGTTGGCTATAAAGTTCTTCAGTTCATCACACGATGAAGATCACGAAACTCCTTGGTTACAAAACCCTACGGTGTACAAACACAGCAACTTCTTCAAGAGAAAGATGAAATAGGGTAAATTCTGTCTCCAGTCACAATTTGCATGAATACAACTTTGCTTCACACTCGCGCAACCTTTGATGGCCCTTAAAATAATCCTTATATATGTTTAGGGTTGTAAGAAAAGAAATGCCAAACATATACACACAGATTGGATGAAAATCAGAGCTGAAAATCTGTTTTTCATAAACCTCGATAAATAGCTTATCTATCGAGAAGTTGTCGAGCATCGGGCTAGAACAGCTTTTTAAACCTCGATAGATACTAGCTGTCGAGCTTTAAAATCCAACACTTCTTTACTTGTTTCTTGGACAGACTTGCATGGCTTTAACACTTAATCTTGAAACCTTGTTCCTTGAAGCATTAAACACATCCTAGATCTACCCAATTACAAGTAAAGTGCGTTTGTCAAAGGATTAGCCAATTCTATATTGAAATATGTTCCTAACATTGATTCACATATTTCCTAACAAAAACTAGCTAAATAAATCAAATTAGCACATGTTTTTAACATATACATTAAAGACATCTAAGGTTCAAATTCCCCCTCCCCTATTGTAATTGCCAAATTATAAAATAAATAAAATAAAATAAAATTTTGATCAAATGAAAAGTGATAATACATGTGACATATGAGCTAGAATAATATTTTATTTTCATTATATACATCATTAATCAACTCCATTTAAGTCAATGTTATCATCATGTTCACTCATCTTACAAATTTATTTCTTTATTGACATTTTCTTCATCATTATCCACATTTACTATCTCATTTTGTTATTTTTATTATTATTTTTAAAATTTCTTTATATTTCTTCTTAGCATTCTAGCTTCTTAGACTTATGAAAATAACAAAAATATATATATATATATATATAATTATAGTATTAATATGAAATTGAAGTGTCAACTGTATAATCCAAATTTTGTAGGAGAGAGAGAAAAGAAAAAAAAAATCATGGAAATGTTATTTTATTGGGCTCAATTAAGTAGCCCATAATTTTATGTTAAAAACAAGTCTAACAACTTGCTGGACTCAAATAAAAGCACAAAGTTTAACTATGGGATAGTCCCCTTTTTTTTTGTAGTGAAAAAAGTAAATTTTTTTTTATTTAATTTTTTTATAAAAAGTTTTAACCTATGGTATCCGCTCTTGATAAGCTCTTTATCATTAAACTAAGATACCAATCAGTTTCGATTTAGGTGGAGATTGAATCTCAAATTTCTTATTCAACCATAAAAGACTTTACCAGTTGAGCTAACTAGAACTGACAAAAAAAAAAGTAATTTTAAATTCACATTTCTATGTATTGTACGATACGATTTATATGATATGTACCTATGTATCATACAATTTATGAGCATTTACGTTATACTCTTATAATACGAAATTTTTTATACACATATACCGTACGATATTGACAATTATGCTTATGCGTATTTTTTTAACATATATGTGTAAAAGTATTATTTAATATACCTTAAACATTGCTTTACGGCATTCATTTACAAAAGCCTATAAAATAAGAGTTAAACCCTAGTTTCTTTCCAGTCTGAACCGCCAATTTATAAATAAGAAGCCATTACCTCAGCCAGCCGTAGGTGGCCTTTGTCCCTGCCTAGTTTTTCGCAGACGACAGCGCCAATGGTTGGTTAAATACCCACTTAGCCAAATTCCACCTTCAGTGCTTGAATCGAGATTTATTATTCAGACAAATCACAACTTAAATAAATAATAGAGAATCTAGTATTCTTTTTTACTTTTGGGTAAGTAAGTTCATATTTTTGTGATGCGACTTTGCATGCATTTTAAAATACAAAAACCACCTCTTAAGGTTTAGACTAATTGCAAATACTATACTTTTTAAAAATATCTAATTTGTTTCCTAAGTATAAACAAAACATAACATTATTTGAAAGTTCTTTATTTTTGAAGTCTATTGCTTCTTTCCAACCGCTTGTCTTAATTGCATATGTTTCATAATAATTGTATTATGATAATTATAGGTGTGAGAAAGTGAAGAAAATGGGCTTTTGCCCTTTCTTTTTAAAATATCTAGCAAAATGCCCAATGTCTGAAACTAATTAGGGAAATGTCCCTGTTTTGAAACTCGATTTTCTAAAAATCAAGTTTCAAATGTATAACTCAATTTTTGGAACATCGAGTTATAGCGAGCGTGGACTTAGAATTTATTTTATTTTATTTTTTGAAATTTGAGTTCCAGAAATTTTTTATTTTATTTTTTAGTTCGTTATAACTCGATAGTCCAAAAATCGAGTTTTAAATTGAAACTCGATTTTTAGAAAATCGAATATCAAAACAGAGGCATTTCCCTAAATAATTTCAGATATGAAGCATTTTATTGGATATTTAAAAAAAAAAAAAGGAAAAAGCCCATTTTCACTGTGAGAAAGTATCTATACTCTCACAAAATATAATAGTGAAGTCTATTTTAAATGAATGCTGTAAAGCAGTGGTTAAGATATATTTCATATCGGCATTGATTAAGTGCCTGTTACTTATGGTTTATTGGTCGTATTACTTTTTCTAGATTGTTTAGATAATTTTTTAAAATCTTATGTTTTTTTTTTTTATTTGGTTTAACTTATTAAAATAGACTTCACTATTATATTTTGTGAGAGTTTCAACCCATTAAAATAAACTTCACTATTAAAATAGACGTCACTATTAAAAGTATAGTTATTGACAGCAAGCAAAAGTATATATAAATAAACCTTAAGCGACCCGATCAGTCAATTGGTGACTTGATAATTTGATTTATAGATTGGTTTAATCTATATAAATAAAATAATACTTTGAGAGTTATTTGTAACACAAAACTATAAAGATTCCATGTTTTGGAAAAATTGTACTTTTACTACCACAATTTTTTGAACAATTTTTGTCATAACTTAATGAAATACTCGATTGTAAATGATAGACAATCACTTTCATATAAATTTATAACTATTTTTTCACCACTCACAATTGATCATTTAAAAGTTGTTGTACAAAAATGTATTTTTTTAATTATTATTTTTCTATATTATCTTACTTTCTAAGTCTTAGACCATTATAAGCTTTAGAATAGTCTAACTTGTCTTGTGAATGAATATATATTTTTTAATTACTAGCGGATGGCATGCATGAATATATATTTATTAACTACTAGCCATGTCCCATGCCATGTGAAATGCATTATAATAATTATTTATTATGTGTTATAATAATCAGGAATTAATTTTAGTTATATAAAATGTCATTTTTTTTGAAAAGTATATAAAATGTCATTAGAAAAAGACGAATTGAATATTATTAAAATTAAGAATATGAACTTTTTGCCCGAGTGGATTGACAAATGTTTAATTGAAAATGAACTTAGGTGCATCAATTAAGTATTTACATTATTGACTGTGTATTGTTAAATTTAAATTTTGCCTTTGGTTGAACTTTGTTTTAATTGGTTCAAAAATGACGAAATTTGGGCAAAGTTTTCATAATTCAAATGAGTTATTTCTCATATAAATCTTAAAAAAATAAAATTAAAAGTTTATTTTGCATAAATAAGTACACCGATTATATATAAGTAATACATGAAAATAAATGCATTATCCTAATTTCATATATATATATATATATATATTTCATATCATTGAAAGGAGTACTGGGGAATATCTAATTTTTTAATATTAATGAATTTACAAATATCTAATTATTTTGACTAATTAAATATGCAATTATTGTTTCTATTCTTAATTATATTTGTTATTAAATTTGCTTTTTCCTTTCAATGGTTTCTGTTTTCATTGTTTCCAACGTCACTAAAAATAAGAAAGAGTGCATATTTTAAATCTATTATTATTATTTGAATGATAAGTATTCCAAATGAAAAAAAAAAAAAAAAATTATATAAAATTTTTAAAAATAAATGTATAAATAATTGATACACACACCTGTAGATTCCTTTTATGTCAAAGTATTAAATCATTAACATATTCCAATGGATTAAATGCATATATTTTATGATAAACTAAATTATTATATTTTTAAAATTATTATAATATTCTATGAGAAATTTTTATTTTATTATTATAAAATTTGCATACTACATACTGTACATGTTTGGATAGTTAACTTAGAACTTCATGTGCCTCATTTATTATTATGATAATTTTAATAACAGTTTTTAAAAGGAAAAAATTAACGGATGTTCTAAAAATATTTATTTGAAAAATATTTATAAAAAAATTTTATGAAAAAATAAAAAATTTGTTATTTTAATATTTTACATAAAAATGATATCAAAATTTTCTTAAAATGGTCTATATAACAAATACTTTAAGGGTACCTATTCATAAGATCCTTTATAAAATACTTTTTTCTTTTAAAACAAAGTTTTTAATTAGTTTTCACAAATATCCTATATTATAAATTATAATTATTTATTTGTCTTTTTTTATTGACTAATTTTTATTTTCTACGTACAATTTGCGGTATAAAATTGTGGTATAAAAATTGTGGAGAAATGATATGTCCACCACATTTTCACAATATTTTTACAACAAATTTTAAGCGGCAGGTTGTTACTGATTGTTATTTTTGGGGTAAAAAAATAATCTTAGTATTAGGGGTATTCTAGCCTTTTACCCCTATTTTAAAAAATATTTGGCAATATGCCACTATTTCCAAACTATCTAGGTTTATACCCCTATTTCGATACTCGATTACCTTAAAATCGAGTTTCAATGAAATACTCGATTTGTACCAAATCGAGTTATGCCCGATCAAACTTAAAAAAATAAATAAATAAAATTGCATGGAACTCGAGTTCCAAAACGCCACTATAGGTGTTCCTGAACGCCACTATAGCTGATCAAACTAAAAAAAATTTTGCATGGAACTCGGGCATAACTTATAGCTACGTTTTTATTGTCTTATAGTGGCGTTTTTAATGGAACTCAAGTTCCATGCAATTATTTATTTATTTATTTATTTATTTTTTTAAAATTTGATCGGGCATAACTCGATTTTGTACAAATCAACTATTTCATTAAAACTCGATTTTAAAGTAATCGAATATCGAAACAGGGGCATTTACTTATATAGTTTCAAAACAGGGGCCTATTGCTAAATTTTTAAAAAAATAAGGGTAAAATGCTAAAATCTTTTAATATTAGATTCAAATTTAAATTAATAATAACTAACCATCTGTGATTTGTTATGAAAATATTATAAAAATATTATCAACGTAATATATTCCAAAAATTACGTATTTAAATTTTCTACCTATATTCTACTATTAAAATTGAGTAAGTACATTTACGAATTCTTTTAGCCGCCCAATGTCGTTGACGCGGTGAATGACGTGAGTGGAGTGTGACGTGAGTGTTGTTGCTGGTTGAATGTCTCTTTCACTATTTATTAATGCAACGTGGTCTCTCTTTTTTTTTTTCTTTTTGAGGAAAAAGATGCAACGTGGTCTTGTGATTGTGTACATTGAACATAAAAAACAAAAACTTAAAAAATGGGTTTCTTAAAAAAAAAAAAAAAAAAAAACTTAAGAAATGTATTAATTTTCCATAAAAAAATTATTGTATTCTTTTTAAGTTAACAAAAAAAAAGCTATAATTTAACATATATGGGTTTGGTTGGAAAACGTCAATCATTTATATTGACATTTTCTTTTCTTAACGAGAATTGAATTATATTGACTTTGTCGTGCTTCAAATGAGCAGGAAGAATGTTAATGTTATAAAAATGAGTTAGTTTTTTTTTTTTTTTTTTTTTTTTTTTTTTTTTTTTTTTGTTGGGGGGAGGGGGGTTTGTTAAAACAATTATTAATAAATTGTTTTAAAAAAGTTTTGACATTATGAGAAATATAAAAAGTTTTTATAAATTTTTTTTTTCTTTTTTCCTAAATTTTTTTTTTAAATATTTCATAAACCAACAACCTTAAAACATCTATTAACTTTTCTCCATAAAAAGACTACCTATAAAGGAATATTCTTTTTATTCATACTTTGATTGCCAAGAATTGGCTAAAATGAAATTTAAAAATTGAACATATATTTTTGTATTTTGCACACATATTTGTTGACGAAGTTTATGAACTATATAAAAAAAAAATATAGCATCACAAGCTTAATTGTAATTTTTACTACAACTCTCCTGTGTGGCTAACTGTGAGTGATAGTCTATTAAAGTAAAAGTATCATACATTCAGAGCCGGTCAAAGTCTGCCATATATAAGAGTGCTATGGAAAAAATTGTGGCTAAGTTTATGACTATGTTTGTGGTACTACAGAACTACTTTATGAACTATTGTGATCAATGTTTGAGGATGAGTTGAATGAAAAATTAAAAATTAAAAACCTTCAGGATGAGAGTAAAAGAATTACAAAACAAAATAGTATAAATGCATAAGAGCATTAGATTGGCTCAATGCACTTTTAGTTAAATTGATAATAAAAAATTATTTATATTAAATCAATCTCATTAGTCTATTCATATTTCTCTCAAATATTATTTTTTCTTCCTACAAAAATCAATGCAAACAACCCAATCAAAAATCAACCAAAATCCACCTAAATCTGCAAACAACGTATACTGTACAACAAAGCGGATTCACAAAAATCAAATCGGTCTAAATCTGCGAAAAAACAACTGCATAACTAAATTTTTTTTTTTTTTTTCCTTTTTCAGAAAGAGACCACGGGTGTATGTCGATTGACGATTTCCAATTTTTAAGTCTATAAGGACTATTCTTCTCAAAAAAAAAAAAAAAAAAAAAAAAAAAAAAAAGGTATAGACTAGCTTAATCTTTGAGAATGAAATAGGCGTAATTTTTGTAATTTGACTATATATTGCGAGAAGCTTTAAGACATAATACTAATAAATAAAAACAATTCAGGGGCTAGGAGGTGCATGGCCCCTAATTCAATTATTAGTTCTGTCCTTGCATCATTGGTTTCTTGCAACGTCTTCTCTCATAGGAGAATATTTTAAATTATTATTGTGATTTTCCGGATTGCGTGATTCAAATTGAATTAGATAGTACTAATGTGTATGGTAATTAAAATAGGACAATTTGGCTATATTACGAAGAGCCTCATGATTATGACTTCAGCCGATTTGGGTTGATTGAAACACTGCAACTATAAAGTCAAATTTGAGAAAGATACAATTTTATTTCATGATAGCTGTATAGAAAATATCAAAATATTGCTCTTAAAGTGTGTAAATAAATTAGTTAGTAAATTTTTAGAATAACAGATTATATGCTTTATATATAAAAGTTAAAAATACATGTTTTTGACATAAAAGTTGTATACTAGGTGAAGTTATTTAACCGACTCAACAAAGTTTGTAATGATATAAGTTTGTAATGTTAAAAATACTTAGTATTCTCAAAGTTTGTAATGTTGAGATTCATTAATCAAAGTTAGGTAAAGTTCGATAAAAAAATAAATGAACCAAAATTCAACATCTTTCTGTTCAACTTTGCTCAATTCTTTTATAACCTTACCTTGGATCTTATTCAGTAAATTAATGAATTAAACTTGAACATATAAATTGAGTTCATTATAACTCAAAGTCAGGTAAAGTTTGATTACAAAATAAATGAACGAAATTTCAACATCTAGTCATGTGCAACTGTGCTCAACTCCTTTATAACCCTATCTTCGCCTAACAATTTTGAATTATATTAAATGTTGTGCACGTAAAATATTAAAATTGTCTTACGTAAGTAGCTGTTAACAGCTGATTAACCTGCACTGTTTGAGAACGGAACCAATTAAAACACAGACACACAGAAAATCAAACAATGAAACTAACGACCAAAAGAAAAAAATTCTAACGGGTCTTTCGGCTCCTAGGATAAGCAACATGTTCTAGGAGAAGCGGAAATGAAGAAATGTACGTGGTGGCGGTAGAAGCAAAAATAATCTGTTATAGTACTCCTTAATTGAATTTAGGTCAAGAGCAGCAATATATGGCGCAGAGAGGCATGTGCATGCATGACATTGCAGATTTGGATATGGGTTCTAGAAATAAATTTATGATGCATATAAGAATTCTATAATATTGCTACATATGATAAACATTTTTTTTTTTTTTTAATATAGGGCTCTGATCAATAATAAAATGTTTATACGATGATTTGGATACTCAAATCTCAATGTCTAAATCTCACGTTTCAATCTCTTGTGCGTTGAATTTTCTTGGTCAAAATAAGAGGTGGCTTACAAAATCTTCTCATCTATTGTTCAACGAGTTTCATAGCCGGCCAATCTCTATATATATTTCCACCCTAGCTAGGCGATTCAAGTAAAAACTCAGCCTCTCTTACTAGGCCCAATCCAATATACCAAATATGGAGATTTTAAGGGCAACAATGCTTCCATTGCTCTCAATATTTCTCCTACTTTCTCTCTCTAGGCAAGTATCAGCTTCTGAGTCCTTTATTCACTGCCTTTTAAACCATTCTCAGCCATCCCATCCAATCTCTGCAGCAATATATACTCCCAACAATGGCTCCTTCTCATCTGTCTTGCAAGCCTACATCCGAAACCTTCGATTCAACACAACCACAACTCGTAAACCTTTTCTCATTGTCACTGCTTTGCATGAGTCTCATATTCAAGCAGCCATCGTTTGTGCTCAAACGCATAACCTCCAAATGAAAATCCGAAGTGGAGGCCATGACTATGAGGGGGTGTCTTATGTGGCAGAAGTCCCATTCTTTGTCCTTGACATGTTCAATCTCCGATCCATTCACATTGATGTGGAAAGTGAGACTGCTTGGGTTCAAGCAGGAGCAACTCTTGGTGAAGTTTACTATAGAATCTATGAGAAAAGCAACACCCATGGTTTCCCAGCTGGGGTTTGTCCCACGGTTGGTGTTGGAGGCCACTTTAGTGGGGGAGGGTATGGTAACATGATGAGGAAGTACGGCCTCTCAGTCGATAACATTATTGATGCACAATTAGTTGATGTCAAAGGAAGACTACTGAATAGAAAATCTATGGGAGAAGATTTGTTTTGGGCTATTAGAGGTGGTGGAGGAGCTAGCTTTGGAGTGGTTGTGTCATATAAAATCAAACTTGTTCGTGTTCCAGAAATAGTAACTGTTTTCAAAGTAGCAAAAACCTTGGAACAAAATGCCACAGACATTGTGTCTAAGTGGCAACATGTTGCAGATAAGCTCGATGAAAACCTTTTCATCAGGCTTATCTTGGACGTGGTAAATGGCACAAATAAAGAGAATACTGGAAGAGCTACATTTTTTGCTCTTTTCCTTGGTGACTCTGGGCAACTTCTCTCTGTCATGAACAAGAGCTTTCCTGAATTGGGTTTAAAAAAATCAGATTGCAATGAAACCAGCTGGGTTCAATCTGTGCTTTTCTGGACAAACTTCGCTCTTGGCACACCAAATGATGTTTTGCTTAGTCGAGTACCTCAAACACTAACTTACTTGAAGAGGAAATCAGACTATGTGAAGGAGCCAATTTCAAAGGCTGGGTTGGAGTTGATTTGGAAGAAATTGATTGAGCTGAAGTACGTGGCACTGACATTCAATCCTTATGGTGGAAGAATGAGTGAGATTCCAGCTGAGGCAGTTCCTTTCCCTCATCGAGCAGGGAACCTGGCAAAGATTCAGTATGCAGCCAATTGGAATGAGGGTGGGGAAGAGGTTACAGATTACTATATAAATTTGACAAGAAAGCTTTACAGATTCATGACTCCATTTGTGTCCAAGAATCCAAGGGAGGCATTTTTCAACTATAAAGATCTTGACTTGGGGATTAACCATAATGGCAAGGCAAGTTACCAAGAAGGAAGAGTTTATGGGATCAAGTATTTCAAGGGTAATTTCAACAGGTTGGTAGAGATTAAGACTAAGGTTGATCCTGGTAACTTCTTTAGGAATGAACAAAGCATCCCTACTCTTCCAAACAAGCGGATGTAGAATGTTTTCTGGAATTTAATTGCTTATTTGATGTACTTTTAGCTACTTGATCATCAGGGGAAAAAAATCACATCACATGGGTAAATAATTTAGTTCTTTATTGAAAAATAAAGCGTTTTTATTTTTTTGATATGTTTTGATTCAAAATTTGATTACCAAATTAAGTAATGAAAAAAGAAAAAAAGAAATCAAGCAATATATGTTATATAGTTTTTGCTCAAATTTTGTTGCGTTTAAGAAATTATGGGCACGTTTGTTTTGGGTCCTAAATAATATCATCACAAAAATTATCAATTCAAAACAACAATCATGTTAGGTTCTAAAGACTTAAGATTTTATGTATTTAGAACTCTAATGTGTATTGTTGGCAAACCATGATCAAAACAATGTGTTTAGTCGTGTTTAGACTTGCTCAAAGTTGGTTCATTTATGTAAAGTTGGAATAAACTGATGCAGAAGGCTTTTATGCTTCTCGGCCTGGTTCAATCGATCGAAGCTTAGGCTCGATCAATCGAAAATCGGGTCAGAAGCGTTTTTTGCAAAATTTCAACTCAGCCCTAGTTTTGTTTTAAAACGTTTAGGGTTTTCTAATTTGCCCTAGGTATAAAAGGCAAACCCTAGCCACGTTTTAGTGTTGCTCATATTGCGGTTTGTATAAATCTCTTGTGAGATCTTGAGGAGCTTTCCTTTACACAAATTTAGGGTTTTCAAGGAGGAGATATTATCTACACCTTGATGATCAATTTAGTTGCTGCCATTGAAGCTTAAAAGAAACACAAGCGAGTGTGCTTGTATCTGGTGGTGAATCTAAGAAAGAAGGAGTCCGTGGATTCGGAGCTTGCACGTGGTCGTGTCAGTAAGTTCTACTGGTGGGTAGCAATAAGAAGTTGAGCGTGGGGGCTTGTAAGTCTTATTGTATGAACTTCGATTCTTTCAAGATAGTGGATTCAGGTTTACCTTGAAGATAGCTAGGTTAAATCCTCCCCAGATTTTTATCGGTTTGGTTTCCTGGATGATCATATCATTGTCTTATTTATCTTTCCGCTGCTATGCATGATATGATTGTTTGATTGTGATAACCTAGACTTGGAATTTGGACTAAGTAACAATTTGGCTAATTAACTACGTTAATCCTATTGTATTTTAAGGGGTCTAAAAACGAACAAGTGGTATCAGAGCAGGTAGCTCTCTTGTTGTTGATCTCTTGATCACTGAGCTGATCCTTGACCCCTGTTGTCATGGAACACGAACACTCTCTTATTATTCCTCCTCACTTTGATGGGAATAATTATGCTTATTGGAAAGTAAGGATGAAAGCATTCCTGAAATCGATTGATGAGAGAGTCTGGAACTCCGTTGAATAAGGATGGGAGAAGCCCACTACTCCTGTTAGTGAGTGGCAAACTTCTCAAAAAGAAGCAGCCGCGTTTAATAGCAAGGCTATGAATGCTATCTTTAATGCTGTTTCTATGGAGGAATTTAAGAGAATCTCTAATGTTGAGGTTGCTCATACTGCTTGGAATATCCTCCAAACTGTGCATGAAGGCACAAAGGCTGTCAAAATCAATAAACTGCAGTAGTTAACTTCAAAATTTGAAAGCATTAGGATGTCTGATGATGAATCTTTTGATGAATTCTATGCTAAACTGAATGATATTGTTAATTCTGCTTTTAACTTGGGTGAAATCTATGATCAACCTAAAATTGTTAGGAAGATTCTTAGATCATTAACTGAAAACTTTAGACCCAAGGTAACTGCCATTACTGAGAGTAAGGATGTGGACTCCATCCCTGTTGATGAACTTGTAGGATCTCTTCAATCTTATGAGTTGGACCTACCCAAAACTAGCAAATCCAAATCAATGGCTCTTAAGTCAGTTGGTGATGTTGAGGTTGGTGGATTTGATGATGAGCTCTCTGCTACAGAGATTGCTTACCTTGCCAAGAACTTTAGAAACTTTCTCAAGAATAGTAATAGAAAGGCAAGATGTACGAACACTGCTGAACCTAGAAACTTTAGGAAGAATGATCCCACTAAGGTTAACAATAATGATAAACCTAGAGAAAAAGTAGGTCAATCTTCAAATAATTCTATGGGTCCTCAGTGTTTTGGATGTCAAGGGTATGGTCACATGAAATCTAAATGTCCTACCTATTTGAAGTCTAAGGGTAAAGCTATGGTTGTAACCCTTAGTGATGGTGAAGTTTCTGATGATGAGTCTGATTGTGACGAGGATGGAAACTTCATTACTTTCACTGCTACTGCTGTAGTCAATGAAAGCATATCTGCTGAAGAGAACCCTTCTGATGGGGAACTCTCTGAGAATGCAGATCTTTAAGAAGCCTACAATAAACTTTGCAAAGTTGCTGCAAATGATGCAATGAATGTTGAACTTGGCCTGAAGAAAATTGAATCTCTTGAGCTTGATAAGAAGAATTTGCTTGTAAAATTGTTTGATGCTAATGAACTTTTGAACAATGTGAAAACTGAGAATATGTTATTGCTTGATAAAGTTAAATCTTTGGAACTTGATTTATCTGTTGCTAGATCAGCTAGTTCTAAACTTGATCAAATGCTGAGTGTTCAAAAGTCTCCTTCTGACAAATCTGGATTAGGTTTTGTTGAAAGCATCTTTGTTTCTGCTCCCCATTCCACAAACTTTGTCCCTTCATCTTCATCTGAACCTTCTGTGAGTGAGATTGTGAGTGAAACTGTCCAACCCCCTGTGAGTGAGGTTGTCAAACCCATAGAAGTTTCTCCATCTAGGAAGATTAGGGTTGATCTAAAAGAATCTAAACCTAAGCAGGCTACCCTTTCTAAGGACAAGTCACATGATAAGCCTGCATGGGTTTGTCATTTTTGTGGAAAGCCTGGACACATTCGTCCAAACTGTTACAAGCTGCAAGCTGCTAAGAAAGCAAACAAACCAAAAGTACCTGTGCCTTAAGCACAAGATCCTATGGTACTCATTGGTGAATTGGTAAAGGCTTTAAACCTTTATTCCAATCCTGGAGTTGGAAACCACTCTAATGTGAATACGAACTCCAATGCTCGTGGTGCATCTAAAAAAGACTCGAACTAAGTGAGTCTTTCTGACATGGTCCTTGTGCTTCATTGCTCTACCCTTTGTGACCATTGTTTTTTGGTTTTGTTTTGTTTTTTGTTTCTAGGATTTGCATTGCATATCATTCATGCATTTCATTCTAGGTTGTTTTTGCTTATTTTTTTCATATAAAAAATAAAATAAAAATAAAAATAAAAAATAAAAAAAGGAAAAGGGGAGAAAAAGGAAGTAAATTGTGTTTTGCACTATTTTTTTGGCTTTTGAGAATAAGGTTGGTCAATTTATTTTCATATAACATGTTTGTTGTACCTTGTTTAGCTTTGATGAGCTTACTTATTGCACTTTACTAGTTGAAGCTTTGTAGTGCATGTTGTGTGGGAAAGATGTTTATGGTTTTGATCACTTTGTCTTGATCTTGAAGTCATATGTCTTTGACTGTCGGACTTGAACCTTTAGAGAAAGGCATAAATAACCATCTCACCACTGTTTACTAGCCAATCATGAACACCTTAGTGCATATCATAAGATTTTGTGCTCGAGAAAGTGTCGCACATGCACAAAAAGAACATAAGGTGTAGCCTCAATTTAATTGCTTAATGCTTAAAATTGGTGTGTACTATTAGGCTTGATGCCAAATCACATAATTAAAATTGGTGTGTACATTATCTTGGCTTTTTAATAAGTTTCTGAATAAATTAAAATTGGTATGTACATTATGAGGCAAAATTCAAGAAACTTACATGATTGCAAGCTTATGTTCTAGGAGATGTGGGAGTTATATGATGTAACTCTTTAGGTGATAGTCTCTTTTAAATTCTATGTGATGAATTTTGTAGACTTTGTGATTGAATGCTATTCACATATCACCTCACATGTAACTCAAGCTTTTGCTAGTTGCACACACTACACAAATTACTCTTTGCTAAACATTGTACATGTTATTGTGTGTGTTTTTGGTCTAACCAACCAAGTTTGCAAATACTTTGAGTTTTGTGCAAAACTGATTTGATGCTTGAAAATTATGGAGAATGTAAGAAATTTTAAATTTGGGAATATTGGGCTTCATTTTTTGTTTTTGAAAATCATATCATTACATACTCATGCATTTTGTTTCTCAATTTCAATGCTTTGAGATGTTTCTAAAACTTTTTCAAAAACTGTGCTTTTTCCTCAATACTTTGTAAGCCTCTGTCCATTTCGATTGATCCAACCTGATTTTCGATCAATCGAAAGTGTTTTGAAATTGTTTTAAAATTTTTTAAAGAGCCTCTGTTTGTTTCGATCAATCGAAACTGTTTTTCGATCAATCGAAACTCGTGAATCAGGTTTTTAAAAAAATCAGATTTGACTTGTTCAAACCACTTTTTCAAAACTTTCTCTCTCTCTCCAACTCGGCAAGGCTCCACAGAGAATTTTTTGTCGTTTTCCTCCAAATTTTTTGCTAGGTTTCTCTCTCCATAAGCCGGTATGTCTATATTACCCTTCCTTTTGCATTGTTTTTCATGATTCATGCATTATTTCATGGTTTTTGGGTTAAATTTTTGTACTATGCATATTTGGGATTTTTGATGAATCAAACCTTTTCTTGTGAAATTGATCAATGGGTTTTGTTGCCACAATGTTATATTCATGATCCATGATGGTAAATTTGATCAATTTGGGGTTTTGTGATAAATTGAAATTTCTAGGGCTTGTATTGAACCCGAATTGGGGATTTTGTTCAAATTGGTTTAAATTGATGAAATTGGCTTGTTGAAGTGATGTAATTGATCATTATTTTATGTAATCTATCTTATGGAATGATCAATTCGTCAATTTATTACAAATTGATCAAATGGTTTTTCAAAATTTTGGGGTTTTTGTTAGAAACTCTATGCTCAAGCCAAATTTGTGAATTTGAACTTGATTTGAACTTAATTGCACTGCATTAGGATATGCATCATGACATTTAATTTGTTCATGCATCATATAGATTTTTGTTCTATCTTTTTGTTGTGCTAACTTGCAGTCTACCCTTGGTTTTTGTTTTTTTTCTTACTTTGTGTCTTGGTCCTTATCCTAGCACCATGCCTAAGAAAACTAGAGTCCATAGGACCCCTTCCACTTCCTTTGAGCCTCCCTCTAGGAGTGAGGTGTTTAGGAATGATAAAAGCAGAGAGGCCTTTGAGAAACTGAACTGTAAGCGTAAGATTTGGGTTGAGCGTTCTGTGGTTCTAGATGAGGTTGATCTAGCCATTAGGGCTAACTTTGAGTCTAGAGGTTGGTTGTCCTTGTTAGAGATAGATCATCCACCCCCGACCGCCCTGATTAGAGAGTTCTTCTCGAATCTCTCTTGTCACGTCTATGATTCCAACACCCTTGTTAGGAGTTAGATACGAGGTGTAGAGTTCACCATTACTCCTCGGATAGTGGCTGAAGCTCTTGGGGTTCCGGTCGTTAGGGAGCCTGTCTATCCCTATGCTGAGTCTCCACTCTTAGATGACGTCATGTCATACATCACTGGGTCTTCTATCCAATGGGGTTCTGATCCTCGGATCACGTCTGCTGAGCTTACTGAGACTGCCTATCTTTTCTTTAGGATAGCGTGTCCTTCTTTGTGGCCTATTTCTCATCTCCACACCATCCCTCTAGAGCAATGTGTGTTTTTGTACGCTTTTGTTTCTGGTGCGTCTATTAGTTTTCCTCATCTGTTCCTTCGTTCTTTGAACGAGGTTCATAGGAGTTCTGCCGTAGGGCATGTGCTTATCCATCCTATTTTCATTCACAGGTGCTAATGCTGCTGCAACGTCTGGTGGTGCTACTGCCACTGCTGATGCTGATGTTCCTCCACCGACTACTTTGGATGATTCAAACATTCGACATACGTTAGATCATGTCTTGACCGTTCAGGCGGCTTATGGATAGATTTTGGTGGACGTGCTCGATGAGATCCGTGCTTTGCGCGTAGAGTTGGCACAGTTTCGACGATCTTCACTGCCACCTCCTTTTGATGATGGATTTTGATTGCCCTTTGGCATTTCGTCACAAAAAGGGGGAGTACATATTTGAGAGCACTTGTAGAGTTTTGTTTTCAGGGGGAGAGCATTTTTGTTGGTTGGAGCTTGTGGAGTTTAGATTGTATCTAGGTGCTTCACATTGTATTTTATCTTTTTAGCTCTTGCCACATTTTTTTGTTGTTTTGATGGGCTATTCATGTTAGGGGGAGTTTATTTTTTTTGCTTTATATGTTTCTTGTTTCAACTGCTTATTGATTTATATTTATGAGTTTTTCATTGATATATGTCTTTATTGTGTGTTGTTTGAAATCAAGAATTTATTTTGTTTACTTGTATTTTCCACACATACGGTTATGCATTTTGTTTAGTGTTTCAGGAAATATATAGGTTGATTCAATTGAGCTACTGTCTACACTTGCAACTGATGGATAGTAGTTAGGATTGAGTTTGTTTTCATGAGCATTACTTTTGTAAAGGGCTTTTTTCTTTGTAAGCTTTGAGCTTCTAGTTGTGTTTTGACACGGATTGTCAAAGGGAGAGTTTGTTAGGTTCTAAAGAATTAGGATTTTATGTATTTAGAACTCTAATGTGTATTGTTGGCAAACCATGATCAAAACAATGTGTTTAGTCATGTTTAGACTTGCTCAAAGTTGGTTCGTTTATGTAAAGTTGGAATAAGCTGATGCAGAAGGCTTTTATGCTTCTCGACCTGGTTCGATCGATCGAAACTTAGGCTCGATCAATAGAAAATCGAGTCAGAAGCGTTTTCTGTAGAATTCCAACTCAGCCCTAGTTTTGTTTTAAAACGTTTAGGGTTTTCTAATTCGCCCTAGGTATAAAAGGCAAACCCTAGCCATGTTTTAGTGTTGCTCATATTGCGGTTTGTGTAAATCTCTTGTGAGATCTTGAGGAGCTTTCCTTTACACAAGCTTAGGGTTTTCAAGGAGGAGATATTATCTACACCTTGATGATCAATTCGGTTGCTGTCATTGAAGCTTAAAAGAAACACAAGCAAGTGTGCTTATATCTGGTGGTGAATCCAAGAAAGAAGGAGTCCGTGGATTCGGAGCTTGCACGTGGTCGTGTCAATAAGTTCAATTGGTGGGTAGCAATAAGAAGTCGAGCGTGGGGGCTTGTAAGTCTTATTGTATGAACTTCGATTCTTTCAAGATAGTGGATTCAGGTTTACCTTGAGGATAGCTAGGTTAAATCCTCCCCAGGTTTTTACCGGTTCGGTTTCCTGGGTGATCATATCATTGTCTTATTTATCTTTTTGCTGCTATGCATGATATGATTGTTTGATTGTGATAACCTAGACTTGGAATTTGGACTAAGTAACAACTTGGCTAATTAACTAGGTTAATCCTATTGTATTTTAAGGGGTTTAAAAACGAACAAATCAAATACAAGAACACAAATATTTACGCGTAAAACTCTTTCTCTTTAGAGGGAAAAATCACGGGACAAACTTCGAATCAATTCACTATTATCAAATCAATTACAATAATTCTTGTACATGTCTCACGGCTAAAGAAAAATCTCTTTTTTTTTTTTTTTTTTGCTCTCACGCACACTAATTATCTTTCTCAAAGGCGGCAACACTTTGCTCTCTCCTCTCTATTTTCTTCTCCACGCACAACTCTCTCTTGGATGTCTTCTTTTTCTCGAAGCGACTCTCTCTTGACTACTCTCTCTTTTCTTTTGTGTGTCTTCCTCTTTCTTTGTTTTCTATTCAATATGCAATTCACACATGCTTTTTATTTTAAAAAAGCTTCAACCGCCTTAGTCTTCTTTTCCTAGTAGAATATGAATTCCTAACATGACTTAAGTTAGGAATCTTTTGACCAGCACACTCATTAAATGAGCTCTCACATGGGTTGGACCCACAACAATCGCCCTCCAACCCATTATTGAAGGAGATCTTCAATCTATCTCTTCAGTTCGAAACCATGGCGATCAAGCCAATACAAGGCTGAACCTTCTTCAGTATCTTCACCAAAATTGAGAACACATCATCAATGTTAATACCTTTCATTCTCAAAGAGCTAATCTCATCTTGGATTCCCTTAATCCAATCCCTTGGCTCTCCCTCATCAGAAGCCCATTATTCTTGAGTCTAACAGTTCAATGTTCTCCAATAGTCCTCTTCTCACAAGGTTCAACAATCTCTAGTGGAGGATATTGCTCCCCCTGCTCAAGACCTCTAGGATCTTTTACTTCATCATTATCTCGTGTAGCCTTCGCATCTTTATATTCTTCATCACCTATTACTTGCTCATCTGAAGAACTATTAGGCAATGAAAATTTCACCCTCTTGACATCATCATCATCAATCCCAACTCTCATCTATGGAGTATTCTCAAAATCTTTAATCTCATTGAACTTCATTTTACAGGTCTTCACATGAGTCATGTACATACCAGAGCAAGCATGCCCTCTTACAACAACAAATGATCCTTTAGTAAGTTTCCATCTTCCATTACCAAGGTGGTTAAAATAGCCCACTCGATCCATAACCAATGTAGAAAACACATTCATCATTAAATCTAGAACATGTTGCACATCCTTCAACATCATGGTGCTAACAACATTGGTTTCAATGCACACATCACCAATTCCTACAATTTTCGAATAATTAGAATTACCCATTTTCACTATACCAAAGTCTCCTGCATTGTACGTGGTAAACAACTCTTTCGTAAGGATAACATGGTGGGAGGCTGTTGAATCAACAACCCACTCAACATCATTATTAGCAACATGCTCACACTTTTGCCCTTTAACAGAGACCACCACAACATCCTCAACAATCATAGTAGCTGTAGTATTTTTCTCACTATCATTCTTTTCATATTTACCTTCAGTTTTCTTTTTATTCCAATGCCAACAATCTATCCTTATGTGACCATTTTTCCCACAATAGAAGCATTCTCTAGTTTCATTAAACTAAGATCTATCTTTTGATTGTGACCTACTAATGCAGCATGAGTGTGTAGAAGCAGAATCTGTAACACACTATTACTACAACTCTTCAATGAAACCTAAGTTCCATAAGAACACTAGGCTAGTAGGCAAAATAATAGAGAAAACCTTTCTAACAAGCTTTTATTAATCAACACAAAACAATAATCAACCTCTCTATAAAGAGTATTTATTGGAATGAAATTTCTCTTACTCCTTTTAGGAAAAGAAACAATAAACTTACTTTTACTTGAGAAAAGAAAAACAATTTAACTAGGAAAATTAAAACAATTAAAATTCTAATTCAACTAGGAAAATGACTTTAATTAAACTTGTAAAAGCAAATAAAATCCTAATTCCACTAGGAAAGATGGAACAACATAAAATATTAAAATATTTTCTTTTCCCTTAACCAATCTACATCATTCTCTTGGGGTTGGGGAAAACTCGTCCTTGAATTTTTGTGGTAATCTTCTATGATCAATTGGAACCCTGAATAATCCTCTCCATCCTATTCTTCTTTGCAAGATAAGACGAATTAGTATGCTACTTATCAATCTTTTCTCACTCATAATAAATCTTGATGTACAAATTTTTATTCTTGACCTCTTTTGCCACAATGGGATATATGAAGCAAGTACTAAAAAAGAATCCATGCACACATCCATTAACTTCATATTGCCTCCGTCACAAAGATTACTTAAAATCACTCGTTCACGCCTCTTGTTGACCTCTATCAATTCTTGTTCAATAAAATCCTCCCAAAAGGGATCAATAACATTTTCCATTAATCTTTCCAAGTTAATGTTAACTATATTACCAAAAACATTTGAGTGAAGCTCATCAACCCAAATGAAATCATAGTGTTTAATGTGTTCAAGTTCAAGCTTTAGTAGATTGAAACTTTGTTCACCAATTGAGAACTCATCTACTACTGAACAAACCAATAGTACCAACGTAGATTGTAATCAGTAAAATCAATAAACTTTTGTTTTTGAATGTCGAAAGACTCATCAACGGTATGAGTTAAGGGCTCACCTCGTATGTATATGACTTTATTTTTATCAAGCTCAATCTTATCTCTTTGACTAAAATCTTCAGGATAGTCATCATAAATTGGTTAGAGAATCCCAATTTATTGCACAAACTCTTTCAATGTATTCATCATCCTCTTTGATATTGCAATCCTCCTCCTCGATATCAAGATCCTTCTCCTCCTCCATATAACATGGATTTGGATGGCAGTTTTGAGGTTGATTTCCAACGACTAAGGCGGTGAGCTTCTTTGAAAGCGCATCAAACCATTCCTCTGTTTGTTGAATGAACACCTCTAATTGTGCATCGCGTGCAACCTCATTGCGTTCATACACGTCATCTATGGCAACAAGTCTTCCCCCACACGCTTCTCTTTGTGCCATGGTAGGAACCTAGCCTTCCTATGATACCAACTGATGCAGCATAAGTGTGTAGAAGCAAAATCTGTAACGCACAATTACTACAACTTTTCCATGAAACCTAACTTCCACAAGAACACTAGGCTAGTAGGAAAAATAATAGAGAAAACCTCTCTAACAAGCTTTTATTAATCAACACATAACAATAATCAACCTCGCTATAAATAGTACTTATAGGAATAGAATTTCTATTACTCCTTTTAGGAAAAGAAATAATAATCCTACTTCTACTTGAAAAATGAAAAACAACTTAACTAGGAAAAGAGAAACAATTAAAATTCTAATTCAACTAGGAAAATGATTTTAATTAAACTTGTAAAAGCAAATAAATCCTAATTCCACTAGGAAAGATGAAACAACATAAAATATTAAAATATTTTCTTCTCCCTTAACCAATATGCATCAACTATTATTGAATTTTCAATCGTTAGGTCCTTTACTTCCACCTTTGCTTCTACCTCTGCTCTTGTTCTACGTGACAAAAGCTTGATCTTGTGCATTGTCTATATTTGCATATCTCCTGCGAACCTTTTTACTTAAAATCAAATCTTGAATATCATCATATTTGAGTTTGCTTTTCTTTACAGAATTATTCACTGCCATTCTTATGACTTCCCAACTGTTTGGTAAAGAAGCCAAAACAATCAATGCACGAACCTCATCTTCAAATTGAATTGCCACCGAGGATAATTGATTTATGATCGTATTGAACTCATTCAGATGCTACACTGCAGAAGTGCCTTCTCCCTTCTTTAAATTGAACAAATTCTTCATCAAATGCACCTTGTTGTTGGCCAACGACTTTTCATACATGCCAGATAAAGCCTTCATCAAATCCACTATGGTCTTTTCCTTCACAACATTGTGCACAACTAATCTTGACATAGTTAATCGAATAACTCTTAGTACCTGTCTATCGAAGGTTCCATTTTTCATTCTTCATAGTATCAGGTTTCTTGCCTAAAAGAGCCAGATGTAATTTCTTCTCATAAAGATAATCTTCTATCTGAATCCTCCAATACCCAAAGTCTATTTCATCAAACTTCTCAATTCCTGAAACCTTTCCTTCTTCTCCGACCATCGTTTCTACTCTAACCTTAGCTCTAATACCACTTGTTGGGTCCCAAATAATATTATCACAAAAATTATCAATTCAAAATAGAAATTACACACAAGAACACAAATATTTATGTGGAAAACCCTTTCTCCTTGAAGGGAAAAACCACGAAACAAACTCCGAATCAATTTACTATTATAAAATCAGTTACAATAATTTTTGTGTACATCTGATGACTAAAGAAAAATCTCTCTTGTTTTTCTTTGCTCTCACGCACACTAATTATCTCTCTCAAAGGCAACAACACTTTGCCATCTCCTCTCTATTTTCTTCTCCACGCACAACTCTCTCTTGGTATTTTGGGATAGGCCAAGATAGTTGGTAAGATTTCTTATGCTTGTAACCGGTTGATTGTTCATTAGTAGATTCTTGGGAGTGGTGATCTTAAAATCACTCAGTGGGGTTTTCACCTTGCGAGGTTTTCCCCATTTGTCAACAAATCACCGTGTCTAATTTATTTTCTACTGCACTTAGTATTTTTGGTGATTTGTTGGTGCTTTCACAATTTGCATGCAATTAAACCTAATTAATTAACTTGGGTAATTGAATTAATTAACCGGGGTCAAGCTATCTTAACCCAACAATGATGAAATGGATGATGATGAATTGGATGGTGGTTATAAGAACCTTAGAATGAGAATGATTAAATGTTCACTTCTTCTTAATATTCATCTTCCTTTTGGATTTCATATTGTAGTTAGCTAGTTTCTATTTACTAACATTTTTGGATTTTATGCGCTGATATATATACTTGAACTTTTTTTTAGAACGAAATATATTGGAACTTGGTTGCTAATTAAACATTTGTTGAATTTTTTAAATTCATTGACTTAAAATTTAAATATATTTGTTTTGTTAGTATAGACGTAGCAATGTATAGCATGTAGATTACATCATGTGATGCGAATCTTTGTTTATTTATTGATGCAAAGTCACCATCAATTTGTTTTTTAAAAAATAGGTAGTATCTTACGATTTATGATCTAATCCTATGATCCATGATCCCACCTACCTCCCATGATCCAACGTAGAATCCCGATGTTGACAACCTTGTTTGTTACTTTATTCGAAGAACTTGATAATAACAAATAAGTTCTTGTCTCTATCAACTGAAATTTATATGCATGTTGTACGTTCTATTAACACACTTATTGTTATTTTATCTAAAACGCATGTTGCACGTTTTGTTAAAACACTGATTGTTACTTTGTCTAAAAAAATTGATAAGAACAAATAAGTTGTTGTCTCTATCAATAGAAACTTAGTTCCACATTTGATATTTTGTTAAAACACTTATTGTTATTTTATCTAAATAAATTGATAAGAACAAATAAGTTGTTGTCTCAAAATATTTTTATAATCTGGGAAATCCACTTGGCGCAACCACATCTTAGAAAAAATTGCTATAATTTAGTGAAACTACTAAAGTTATTATGCCCATGCGATGCACAGTTTAAACAAAAGATAACAACAACTAAGTTTTTATATTCATCTAAAAATTTGATAGAGATTTATAGAGAAAGTCAATAAGAATAATTATATTTTTTTGTCTATCCTTGAGGTGTTTTAAAAAGATAAACTATTAGGTTCTAAATACTTAGGTTAAATGTTTTGATTCCAAATTTATGTATGTTGGCAAACCGAGAATAAAAACATGTCTAGATTAGGTATTAGACATTGCTTAGGATTGTCCAAGTCAAGATTCAAGAATTGTCAATCCGTAGAAAGAAGAAGTAAGTTTCAGTGAAGCTCGACTAATCAAAAGAAAGGCTTGATTGATCAAAAGTCACAATCTACAGAATTTTAATCAGGCCCAAAGCTCGCGAAAATGTTTAAGGTTTGAGTTAAACACTTCTTAGTATAAAAGGAAAATCCTAACTACATTTCAGAAGTTCTTGAAAATCTTGTGAGTTACTACTATGAGATTTATGAGGTATCTGTAGCTTTCTAACTCAACAAGATCTACAATCAAGATCTAGTGGGTTCAAGTTGCTGCATAAAGATCTACTACTGATGGTGATCTAAAACCTTTAAGTGGAATCTTGAAGTCACAAACGTGGGTGTTTGTGTTAAGTAAATTCAGATAGAAGAGTCAATGGAGTCGGAGCTGCACGTGGTTGTGTGAATAAGTTCTACAAGAAGTAGCTTTAGATTTTAGAGAGAAAATCTATTATAAACTTCCATTCTATCATAGTGAATTTTTTTATGAAAGCTCAAATAGTGTAAAACACTATAACTTGTTTAGACCCCCAATTTTAAATTACAGCTTAATTGCTTTACTCTAACTTATATAAGTGCAGAACAAGAATAAATGATACGCAATAACCGAAACTACTCTCTAAGCCATAACCACAAGCAAGCAACAATCAATGTAAAGCTTAAAGAGTTAGGGAAGAGAGATGCAAACACAAGATAACACCAAGACGTGTTATCGAAGAGGAAACCGAAGAACTCGGTGAAAAGCCTCTCCGCAACCCTCCAAGTCAAAATCGATCCACTCGTGAATAAGTTGGAGTACACGAATATAAAAAAAGACTCTCTAAGCCTAATCTACCCAATATACTTGAGCCCTCCAAGCTCTAACTACCAACGAACTTCTCAAAGTTGTCTTCACTAGTTATCCGAATTCCACAATACTGCCCGATTGCATCCACCAAGCCTTACCGGCTTCTTTTGATAAATCCCAAATGCTTCCCAAGCTCCAAAACACTATCTACACTCTGAATAGGTGTGTGTTGTGTTTGGGTACAAATCTCCTCTCAAGGTATAATAATGGGAGAGGAAAAGGAGAAGAGACTACAAATGAATTCTCACTTAAGGATGAGTAGCTCTCTCTAAAATGGTGGGTGTGTTGTAGAAATCTTTCTAGGGTTTTCTTCTGAATAGCCTTCTAAGCAATTTTGTGGGTAATGATGGTATATATAGTATGGGTGAAGCATATAAGAGTCACACTTAAAATCCTCCAGGCAAAAAGTTTCGTGGGTCACTCACGAAGTGACTCGTGAAATGTAGCCTAACACTTGACTCTTCAGCTTCCAACATATGCTTCTCATGTAACTTTCGTGGGTTGCACCATTTGCAAGCCAAGTCGCAAGATTTACTTCTTGAGCAAACTTCACCAACTTAATACTAAATCCATTACAAATAAATCCTACAAATACAAGGAAATAAATTATTGCAATTACAACACTTTTTGTCATGGAATAAAGCCAACATAAAACAGAATTGTAAATCACAACTTTACAGTTTACCTTTAGCTATGTTAAATCCTCAGGTTTTTTACCTTGAAACCATTGGTTTCGTTGGTTTCCTTAGGTCATCATATTGCTTGCCTTCTTTACTTTTCTAGATTAAGTAATATGATTGTATGTGTTTAACCTAGATCTAAATAATAAACCTAAGTATCAACTTCGTTAATTAATTAGGTTAAACAATCTGAGTATACATGGGTCTAAATGAACAAACATAAACAATAAAATTAAAGGTCAAAATTAGTAGTTGTATATGTGTACTATGATTTTTTTTATTATATAAAATTAACGTTGATATTAACAATTAGTATCAAACCAAAATTCTAATCCCCTAGAATGCTAGAACTCATAACTCATAAATGTATTAGATTTTCAATTGCTAATTAAATAAATCACTTAGAAATTATAAATAAATTAATATCAAAAGGATTAGATGAAGAATTTGGATTGTAATCAAATTAAAATTTTTTATTAACTTAGAAATTATAAGAAAAGAAGATAAGAACAAAATATATATATATATATATATATATATATCTGCAATTTAATGAAACCACTTGGCGCAACCACAGATTTTAAACCCAACTTTTATTATATAATATATGATTTCACCCAAATAATAAAAAGTTTATATGATGATTTGCATTCAATGATTTGGATTCTTAAATATCAATGTCTTAATCTAAAGTTTCTATCTCCTGTTGAATTTTCTTGGTCAAAATAACAGGTGGCTTACGAAATATTCTCATCTATTGTTCAACTAGTTTCTTAGCTGGCCAATCCAAGGACGGAGCCAAGATTTAGAGTTAAGGGGAGTAACTTTGCTTTTAGTTGTGGCGGCTTAGGCCTTCAGCTCTTTGATTACTTGGTCGCTAATTTTTTTTTTTTAATAATAATTTTTGGGGTCTTTAATGCATTGAGGGTAAGAACAAAATTATTTTGTTTAAATTTTTTGAAGGGTCAGACTATTTGTTTTATGTAAAATTAGTTGATTTGCTACGAGTAATTTTTGTTGGGCTAAATTTTTTGGGCTTAAATATTTTTATGGCCTTTAAAAGGAGGAAAATATTAGAGTTACAAACTTTTTATTATTATAAATTACTAATGTAGTGAGTGGTTATTGGTATATAAAAAAAATGATATAAGTAATGGGAGTAGATTCAAACCAGTTTAAATTTGCTAACTCAATAATTTGTAAAACTGTTGTAAAAAAGTTTGTGAATACAATATTACTTTAAAAGGAATTAATTAATGATATAGTTAAGGAAGACAAAGTGTAATTTATTGAAAAAAATTGTTAAAATTAGTATTTATATATATATATAGTAATAGTATTTTTTATTAAAATAATTAGGGGGGCACCCCCTCCCCTTTTCCCCCACAAAGTCCAATAATACCTCCTTTCAAGGGCCGATCTCTATACATATTACCACCGTAATTGATTCCAAGAACATGTATGGGATGTCCTAGCATTAGGTGACAAATGCCAATTGCTCTCATACAAATAGTAGACCTTATCATAAAATTTATTAATGAGATTCATTGACCATCAAAAAAAAAAAATATATATATTAATAAGATTCACTATTACGTGAGAAGAATAAACATACTTCCAATTTACATTAAAAAAAAAATAATAAATAAAAAAAACTTGTTCCAACAAAGTGAACAAATTAAGAGTTTCAGTCCTATATATATAGTGTATGATAGCGAGTATCTACCATTTGAACTTGGTAGAATTATTTTACACATGACTCATAGTTTACATCATAACCAATAGTTTTCAATCTACATCTCCAAAACAATTTAACATATGATGAATTAGTATATATACCTAATATGTGAACTTGATAGAATTCTTTATGTATGATTCATAATAATAATAATAATAATATTATTATTATTATTATTATTATTATTATTATTATTATTTAATAGTTACAAGAAGAGGGATTCAAACAAATCCAAGAAACTAGAATTTTTTTGGAAGAGTCTATCCGTGATCATGAAAAACACTGCCATGAAAACCTTATATTTTTTTGCCAACCGTGGAGTAGAAGCAAAAAAATTGGTGTAACTATTTTAAGGGTTAGTATAATGGTAGAAATATCCCACTCATCCAGGTGTTTTTTTTTTTTTTTTTTTTTTTTTTTCTCTCAAAGTCACTATCAATGTATTTTTTCATATAAATCTTAAAATAGGTAGGATCTTACAATCCATAATATGATCCTATGATCTATGACCCCACCTACCTCTAATGATCTTACATAGAATCCCGACATTGACAACATTGATTGTTACTTTATTTAAAGAACATGATAATAACAAATAAGTTGTTGTATTTATCAACTGAAACCATGTTGCATGTTTTGTTAAAATACTTACTGTTATTTTATTTAAAATACATTTCACGTTTTGTTAAAACACTTATTGTTACTTCATCTAAAGAAATTGATATGAACAAATAAGTTGTTCTCTATCAACAGAAACTTAAATGCATGTTGCATATTCTATTAAAACACTTATTATTACCATGGTTGTCAAAATCGCAATCTAAATCAGTAGAATCACAAAATTGTGATCTAGATCATAGGATTGCACGATTTTACAATCTCAACTCACCAAAACGTTTAGGATCATAAAAATTGTAAGATCGTATGTAAGATCATGTAGGATCGAATGGAATCCTACCAAAACCTAAATTTTTGATGCGATAAATTGTTGGTTTTGATGAAGTTTTAAGGGTTTTGATTTTTCCATCTTGTTGGATGATATGGCCTTTTCTTTTTCTTTTCTTTTTTTCTAGAAAATTATGTTAACATAGGCAAATTAGTTCTAGTTTCTAGTTCACTTGTAATCAATATGAAAAAAAATGCTTCATCATTTCCAAATGAAGAATTTGATGTTGGCTTTATTGCCTTTTAAGTTATAATGTTGTTAAACTTGTTTGATTAGTATACTAATTTGTGTTTTGTTATTACTAATTCTTTTTTTTTTAAAATATAATTTTATCAGCTATGCTGGTATTTGTATATTGATTAATTGATTTTTTTTTTTTTTTTTTAGCATGCTCTGTAATTGTTGTTGAGTGGTATAACTTAAATAATTGAGTGTGAAGCTGTATCTTGATGTCTTTTGCAACTCTAATATAAAAATAAACAATGTCTACATAGATGATGAAGTGGATGATGATTATTAGGATGGTGGTTCAAAGAACTTTAGAATGAGAATGATTAAATGTTCACTTCATCTTAATATTCATATTCCATTCGGATTTGACAGAAATGCATTTTTTGTCCCTACATTTTGACCCTATTCCCATTTTGGTCCATACTTTTTAATTTTACCGTATTTAGTCCCTAAAATAAAAAACGTGTTCCATTTTGGTCCCTACTGCCATCTCACTAACGGAAATAGTTTACATGGCAGATGGAGTGCACTGTTAGCATAGTAAATGCTAACGTGAACATTAAAATAATATTTTTAAAAATTTGTTTGGCAATTTAAGTAAAAAAAAAAAAAAAAAAAAGCCACATCATATAAAAATAATTAAAAAATTCTAACCTTCTTATTTTTTTAAAAAAAAGAAAATAATTAATTTTTTTTGGAAGAACTCTCACTCCTTTTCTCTCTCTACGTTGGTTTGTGTGCTTGTTTCATTTAATTATTGCTTTTCTTCTTTCTTCTTCCCAAATTTCTTTTCTTTTTTCTTCCTGATCTTTCTCTCCTTTCTTCTTCCCAAATTTCTTTTCTTTTTTCTTCCTGATCTTTCTCTCCTTTCTTCTTCAATTTTTTATTCTTACTTATTTCTTCTCCCTGATCTCTCATCACAAACTCTCTATCACTCAGATTAGTATCTCTCTTTTTACAGATCAGTGGGTCTCCCTCTTGCCCCAATTGGTGTCTCTTGCACAATGTCTCTTTCATGGTGGGTCTCATGGTGGGTTTATCTCTTTTGAAACTCTCAATCTGACCTCTAGCTCTCTCTGATTTCCCTTGTGAAACAAAGATTGGTGGTGGTGGTCGGTGTTTGTGAAGCGGTGGTTGGTTGGGTCCGATGGTGGGTTGTGGGGTGGGTGGGTTTGTTGTTGGAGTGGGTCGTGGGGTGTTTTTCTGTTTTGGTGTTTGGTTGGTTGGTTCCAGTAGAGATGTTTTCGTGTTTTGGTATTTTGGAGATTTCTAGGTTTTGGTCTCAATTTGAAGTGTTTTATGTGTGTTTTTCATGTTTGGTTGCTAAGAAAATGCAAGAAGAGAAACAAAAATATTGATTTTTTAATTTTTTAGGCAACCAGTTATTTAAGGAAGAACATGAACAATTTTGGGGAAGTGAGGAAGAACATGAACAGTTTTGGGGAAGAACATGAACTGTCATGGGAAGAACACAAGGACTTGCAACCTGTCTTATCTAAAAAACTAAACAAGATCCATCCAGGCATTGAGTGTGAAATATAGACAAGTTATATAAACCAAGAAACATGTGTATTTAGAAAGAAAAGAAACAACACATGCGATACAAGGAGTGAAAAACGTACATCATCAACATATATAGAAAATAAGTACATTGTATGTAAAAAGGTTACAAAACCAAGTGTATATGTAATGAGAACTATACAACAAAAACCTCACTACATATCTCAAAAAAACTCTCCCCTTATCACTAGTCTAGCTCTCCCCCTTACAACTATCTCCTTAACAACAAGACTATTCTTTCATAACCAAAACTACTCCCCTTTTTTGTCATGAGTGACAAAGGGTGAATTGCTGAGAGAGTGTCATCTCATTGTCATACTCAGAGCCAGAAGCATCGTCATCATCCTCTCCACTAGTAGAAGACTCCAAGGAAGGATCACGCTCGGGAGAAGGAATGAAGCCACCAAGGTGAGACTGTCGTTGAGCAATCCAGCCAATCTTGGTGTTCATCTGACACATATCATTAGTAAGATGGTCAAGACGAGTACCAAAATCATCCCAAATGAGATGAAGCTGATCCAAGATGCAAGAGATGCCTCTACTCTAGAAAAAGAAGGTGGAGCAAACGAGGAAGAAGGTTGAGAGGCATAAGAAGCATCGAAACTCAGCATCTTCCCGTTGAGTGGGAGTAGACTCTTGACGAGGTCACTTGGCCTTGGTCACTAGCTAAGCAACTCTCCTAACCAAAGATTCCTTACTTATAGCACCCACATAGGAAAAAGAGGTAAAGAAGGAATAGGAACATGTGCAAGTGTGAGAATGCATGTGATAGCTGAAGGAAAAATTAGCTTAACATGTGTAGCAGTGTCTTGATAGATATCCAGCATGGACACTATCATGTGTGAAGGAAAGTCTACAGAGAGACCCTTCAAGAGAGATAACCAAAACTTGCATAGAAATAGTTATTTCATTACTGTTCATCTTGTATTATTTGTAATTCTTATTCATATTCCTAAGTAATCATCATTACAATGTACCAAACGTATCCTTATTCCCTTATTACATGATTTGCTAATTTTCTATCGATTAAGAAAAGATTTTCTTTTTGGTTTACTGAAAATTGGTTTTTTAGAAAATGTTTACTAAATATTTTAATGGAATAAAATACAAAAAAAAAAAAAAAAAAAAAGTAGACAAGATTGAAAAAAAATTGTTTAAAAAGATTTGTATTTAGAGGAGGGTCAAAGGTTATAGGCTAGTCAACCATTTAGTAATTTTTTTCCTTGCCCATTTGGGCCGTTGAATTCTTATTAGATATATTTATTACTAAAAATATAAATCTGGGGGAGAAAAGGGGTATGTTGCGCAAGGGCAAGGTCCCCTCTTGCTCAAAACATGATTTCATCTATGATTATAGTAGATTCTTAAGTATAATTATTTTAATTCCACATAAGCCATATATAAAAATGGGAGATGATTGAGTCTAGTGCGTCTTGTACACTAGAGCAGATACAAATCGTATCAAGTTTATTGCATAGGACCAGATACAATTAAGCTAGTTACGCATAGGCTCAATTAATTGTATGATGGGCATAACCAAATTACTAAAAAATAAGTGCAATGAAAATTAAATTTTGAATACAGGCGATCTAGTCACAATTGGGAAAATTCAGACTGGAAAAACCCTAATGGGTGGTTTAAGGCTTTTGTTAGGCATGGTTTTGTATGTTGTATAATTCTGTATGATGGTATGTGGTATGGTTGTATTGTAGTAGGCTATGATAGTGTATTAGTAGTATAAGTGCCTAAGTGCCTATATGAGACTTGTATATCAAAATTGTGGGGCATAGTGTCAATGGAGGCACGGTTATACGGGTTAGTTAGTGACAGTACAGGATAGTTAGAGTTAGTTAGAGAATGGTGGGTCATTGACAGCTGGAAGATGATGTATAAGGGACCAATCTATTGTAGAGTAAGGAATCAAGCAAGTGTATTCTCAATTCAATCTTTTTCCTTTTTCTTTCTCTGTTTTTCCTTCCCTCACTTCTTGGAGGCCTAACTGACCTCGAATCCAGCTATACAACAAAACAATTGAATTCAATCCTAACAATTGGTATCAGAGCATCGTTCCTGTGCTGCCATGACTGAGACTCGAGCCGCTGCCATGAATATGGTGAATGAAGCCATTGCTTCTCTTCGTACTACCTTTGATCACCATAACAAGGACATCTAAGAAATACAAAAGATTCAGGGAATTCATACCAGAACCTTGAATGAAATGAATCAGAACATCAATGTGATCTTATAGAAGCTAAGTTCTATAGATGGAAATCAACATTCTCCTCAGAGGAATGTACAACCAAATTCAATTCCAAGCTCTTCAACCTTGTCACTTGCAAAGTCTGTGAAATTGGAGTTCCCACGATTCTCAGGTGTTGATCCTGTTAGTTGGGTTTACAAGGCTAACCAGTATTTTGGGTATTATCAAACCCCAATTGCAGAAAAGCTATTGATAGCTTCCTTCCACATGGAATTGGAGGCACTGATATGGTTCCAAGAAGCAGAGGAGGCTGGGGTTTTTTCTGATTAGGAGTCCTTAGTGCAAGCTTTACATGTAAGGTTTGGATCAACTGCTTATGATGATCCTATGGAGGTATTAACAAGGCTGAGACAAACCACCACCGTAGCCTTGTATAAAGCAGAGTTTGAAGTAGTATCAAATAGAGTCAAAGGGCTTTCTCCATTGCATAAGCTCAGCTGTTTTCTTAGTGGTCTAAAAGATGAAATACATTTACCAGTGAGGATGCTCAATCCTCAATCCTTGAATGCAGCCTTTTGATTGGCCAAGATTCAAGAAGAATATGTGATGAGTTGCAAAAGGAGTGTTAAGTATCAACAAGATTCAGGTAAGAACTCTATCTTGGGTTTGCGTAAAAGTAATGGTGTGGTTGAAACTAAACCTAGTATACCTATTAAGAGAATAACCCCTGCACAAATGGATGAAAGGAGGAAGAAGGGTCTTTGTTATAATTGTGATGAGAAGCGGGGGCCTAGACATAAATGTAGGAATGCTAAACTGTTTCTTTTGGAAGGAATTAAACTAGTTCATGGGGAAAATTCTGGGGTAAAGATAACTGGATTAGATGAAGAGGTGGACAGTGAGGTAGCTCATAAATTTGATAGAAGTGTTCAATCTAATCAAAATGAAGAGGTGGAGATTACTTTGTATGCTCTCACTGGAACACCTACACTTGGTACAATGAGGGTTAAGGGAAGTGTGAATGGTGGTAGGTTAGTAATTTTGACAGACACGGGTAGCACTCATAATTTTATTGATGCATCTTTATTCAGTAGTTTACAGCTAAGAGTGGATGTCTCAAAAGTGTTGGAGGTCAAGGTAGCTAATGGTTCAATTGTGAAGACTCAAGGATTCTGTAGTGAGGTGCCTATGATAGTCCAAGGAATGGAGTTTTGCGTCAATTTTCATGTTTTGGCATTAGGAGGCTGTGATGTAGTTTTAGGTACTCAGTGGCTAAGTACCTTGGGTGAAATCCAATGGAATTTCAAGCTGTTGACTATGAGCTTTTGGTATAGAAATAAGTAGGTCTTGCCGCAAGGTCTAAGTTCAGTTTCAGGTTCTTCTTTTGTGGATTGTAAGAAATTCTTTAAGGCTTCAGTGAAGAGAGGGTTGTTGTTACAGATTGCTAGAGTGGAAACAGTTGCATCGGAAGATAGAATTCCTATTGAAGTGGATTCATTGTTGCAAAAGTTTGGCCAAATCTTTAAGACTCCTACTGAGTTGCCTCTACTGAGGGGTCATGAGCATTCCATTATTCTTAAGGAGGGTGCCTAGCTTGTATGCCAAAGGCCTTATAGATATCACTTTTATAGAAAAAAAAATGAAATAAAGAAGATTGTGAAGGAGTTATTGTCAGTGGGATCAATTAGGAACAGCAACAGTCCATGTGCTTCAACTGTTTTGTTGGTTAGAAAAGCTAATGGCTCATGGAGGATGTGCATTGATTATAGGGCATTGAACTCTATCATTGTCAAGGATAAGTTTCCAATTCCAATTATTGATGAGTTGTTGGATGAATTGCATGGGGTTGCTATTTTTTCTAAGCTTGACTTGAGGTCTGGGTATCACCAAATCAGAATGAAGGATGAAGATATACCCAAGACAGCCTTTAGGACACATGAGGGTCATTATGAGTTCTTGGTAATGCCTTTTGGCTTAACCAATGCTCCTTCCACCTTCCAATCCTTGATGAACCAGGTATTTAAGCCTTTTCTAAGGAGGTTTGTTCTTGTTTTCTTCGATAACATCTTGGTTTATAGCAAATCTGTGTCTGAACATGTCATCCACCTTAGGAGTGTTTTGGAGACTTTAGCTGCTAACCAATTATATGCTAAAAGATCTAAGTGTATGTTTGCTTGCACAAAAGTGGAGTATTTAGGGCATGTGATCACTGCAGATGGAGTGCATACTGATCCCAAGAAGGTTGCTGCTGTGCAACAATGGCCTCTTCCTAAGGATATCAAGTCTTTAAGGGGGGTTTTTGGGTCTTACAGGGTATTACAAGAAGTTTGTTAAGGGGTATGGGAATAGCTCCTTTGACTGCCTTATTGAAGAAAGACTCATTTTGTTGGTCCAAGGAAGCTGATCTTGCTTTTCAACAGCTTAAGGAGGCTATGGTTAACCCACCTGTCTTGGCCTTATCAGATTTTGACAAGCCTTTTGTGGTGGAGTGTGATGCTTCAGGGAGGGGAGTAGGTGCTGTTTTAATGCAACAAGGCAAGTCTATTGCTTATCACAGCCAAGCCCTTAAGGGTAAGAATTTGGCTTTATCCACAAATGAGAAGGAACTCTTAGCTTTGGTAATTGCTGTCAAGAGATGGAAAGCTTACTTGGTGGGCAAACCTTTCACTGTCAAGACTGATTATCAAAGCTTAAAGTACTTGTTGGAGCAGAGAATTGGGACTCCTACTCAACAGAAATGGTTTGCTAAGTTGTTGGGATACAATTATGTGGTTGAATATAAGAAAGGTAAGGATAATCTGGTGGCTGATGCTTTGTCCAGGAAGGTTGAGATTGAAGACATTGATCTTGATGGTGAGGATTCTGGTGGAGTTTTATGCATGATTTCCTTTCCAACTCCTGCTTGGTTGACTGACCTTAAGGCTAGTTATGCCACTGACCAGCTGGTCCAGAGTATATTCCAAGCTTCTCAATTGGGGAAGGAAGTGCCTAAAGGGATTTCAATACAGAATGGACTCATCTTGCATAAAGGTAAAATTTATTTGGGCTCTTATGATACTTTAAAAGGTGTGGTTCTTCAACAGGTACATAATAGCCCTTTGGGAGGGCATTCAGGGTTCCTTAAGACCTTGCATAGAGTTAAGATGGATTTTTCTTGGCCTGGTTTGAGGGACGATGTGAGTTTTAGGACATATGTGAATCATGTTAGGAACATATGTCAACATTTTATGTAATTGGCTAATCCTTTGACAAAATGCACTTTACTTGTAATTGGATAGATCCAGGATGTGTTTAATACTTCAAGAAACAAGGTTTCAGGTTCAAGTGTTAAAGCTATGCAAGTCTATCCAAGAAACAAGTGAAGAAGTGCTAGATTTTAAAGCTCGACAGCTAGTTCGATTTATCTATCGAGGTGTAAAAAGCTACTCAAGCCCAAAGCTCGATAGCCATCTCGATAGATACCCTATCTGTCGAGGCTTATGAAAAACAGATTTTCAGTTCTGTTTTGCATCCAATTCGTGAGTATGTGTTTAGGCTTTCTTTTCTCACAACCCTAAACATATATAAGGATTATTTTAAGGGCCATCAAATGTGACACAAGTTGCACGAGTGTAGAGCAAAGTTTTGTTTATGCAAATTGTGATTGGAGATAGAATTTGCCCTAGTTCATATTTGTCTTGAAGAAGCTGTTGTGTTTGTACACCGTAGGGTTTTGTGACCAAGGAGCTTCTTGATCTTCATCGTGTGATGAACTGAAGAACTTTAACCAACATCTTTCTCAAGTTGGTGATTAAGTTGCTTACTGGGATCCGCGCAATTGGTTAGTCACATACTGAGAGCCGTGCATTAAAAGGAGAGATTGTCACTACAGAACAAGTCCAATTAGGTATTGGAGTAAGGGTTCAACTGTAGGTTGGTATAAGATACTAAGATTCCTTTACTTGTAACCGCTTGTTGTGATAATAGTGAATTCTCGGGAGTGGTGACCTTAAAATCACCCGGTGGGGTTTTTACCGTGTAGGTTTTCCCCATTCGTAAACAAATCACCGTGTCAATTTAATTTCCGCTGCATACTTAGTTATTTGGTGATTTGTTTGTGCTGCCACATACATTGCATGTTAATTTGATTAATTAATGAACTTGGCTAATTAGTCAATTAATATATCATAATGGGTCAATACATTCTTGGCCTATCAGTGAGGAAGCATGTCAGGGAATGCAATGCTTGCCAAAGACTTAAGGTTAAGACTTGTAATATAGCTGGCTTGTTGCAACCTCTGCTTGTACCTGATAAGCCTTGGCTTGATGTGGGCATGGATTTTATTGAGAGTCTTCCCAAGTCTCAGTCTAAGGATGTAGTTTTGGTTGTAGTGGATAGGTTGACTAAATTTGTTCATTTTGTTCCACTGTCCCATCCTTATATTGCTGCTAAAGTAGCTACCCTTTACCTACATTATGTGTTCAAGTTGCATGGAATGCCAGCCTCAATTGTGAGTGATAGGGACCCTGTGTTTACTTCACATTTTTGGCAAGTGTTGATGAGATTGCAAGGGGTGCAGCTAGCCATGTCCTCAGCCTACCACCCTCAATTAGATGGGCAAACTGAGATGGCTAACAAGTGCTTGAGCACTACTTGAGAGCATTTGCAGCTGACAGACCTCACTCTTGGGTTGATTGGTTGCCCTTGGCAGAATTTTGGTTCAATACTAACTTTCACACCTCCACCAAGTTGACCTTTTTTGAAGCTTTATTTGGTTATCCTCCTTCCAAGTTAATGGATTATATACCAGGCACAACTAAGGTTGACAGTGTTGATGTGCATTTGAGAACCAAATAGCAACTACTAACGCAGAACTTATTAGCAGCTCAGGAAAGGATGAAGCTCAGTGCTGACAAGCATAGATCTAAAAGAGAATTTGCTGAGGGAGATTGGGTGTACTTAAGGTTGCAGCCTTACAAACAGAAGTCATTGAGGCAGAACAAGTTAAGTAAATTGTCTCCTAGGTACTATGGACCCTTCCAGGTTTTGAAAAAGGTTGGTGAGGTGTCTTACAAGTTAGACTTGCCCTCAGATTCCAAGTTGCATCCCACATTTCATGTTTCCTATCTTAAAGCCAAATTGGGTCAGCATGTGGCATCCATTCCTACTCTTCCATCTGTGGATTCAGAGGGCATCCTTAGTCCTGAGCCTATTGCTGTGTTGCAAGAGAGGTCTCATCAATTGAGAAATAGGACTGTTACTCAAGTCTTAATTCAGTGGTAAGGGGAAGGTCCTGAAAATGCTACTTGGGAGAACTTGTACCAGTTGCAACAATTCCCTCACCTTGTGGGCAAGGTGCTTTAATGGGGGGTATTGTTAGGCATGGTTTTGTATTTTGTATAATTCTGTATGATGGTATGTGGTATGGTTGTATTGTAGTAGGCTTATGATAGTGTATTAGTAGTATAAGTGCCTAAGTGCCTATATGAGACTTGTATATCAAAATTGTAGGGCATAGTGTCAATGGAGGCATGGTTATACGGGTTAGTTAGTGACAGTACAAGACAGTTAAGAGTTAGTTAGAGAATGGTGGGTCATTGACAGCTGGAAGATGATGTATAAGGGACCAATCTGTTGTAGAGTAGGGAATCAAGCAAGTTTATTCTCAATTCAATCTTTTTCCTTTTTCTTTCTCTATTTTTCCTTCCCTCAATTCTTGGAGGCCCAGCTGACCTCGAATCCAGCTATACAACAAAACCATTGAATTCAATCCTAACAGCTTTCCACCATATTGAAGAATTTGCAAATAAGGAATATCCTCAATCCCAATATTGTTACTTACAGTAGAACATACTAATGTTATCAAACGTTCGTAACTCTTAACCCGATAGGACTCTTCTACATTGTGAATCTCTTTGGTGCACAGTTACTTAATCCGTGTCTGACCACACCACAACAACTCTTAATTGTAGTAAATGTTGATGCAGATGTCTTCATAGGAAAACTTGATCTCCAATATGCGTTGGAGATGCATCTTGATATAGTATCCTTGATGCACTATGTGCTACTTAAGTCTCTCTGTCAAATATATGATTATGTATCATTTTGGAATACTAGTACATGAATTACAAGACTTACAAGTCATCATGGTCCTCAAAAGAGAAAACATGATAATTACATCCTAAATGGTCGACTAGAGTCGAGGTTCATTAAACCATGATTGATAGAGCTGCAGTCGAGGCAACATGACAACGCTGACATAATATGACCCTAACATAGTTCTTCAATTAGAATGGTTTGGCATAACAACCAAATTATTCCTCCATATAAATGAAAGAAAAATGTAAAGAAAACAAAATGTCTATTTATTCTAATTATAAATAACAGAGGACTAGGATCCAGGTAGATATGACAAAATTTAACTTGAACTCGTTAAGCCGGCATGACCTAAAGAAATATTGTACCCAAACACGAGATTTTTAGACTTGTTGAGAAAATAGGTCAACTCGTACCAACCCATTGAAATGTCGAGTTGGGTCAACCCGTGACCCAACTCATTTTTGCAAAAGGGCATTCTTTTTCTTTATTTTCTCAATAAAAAATGACTTTTTTAATTTATTTGAACGTAATATACAAATTTTAATGATTTCTCTTGGTAGAATGAGAATTAAAATAAGTTTTAAGAGCTCTTCATTAATGGCATGCGATCTCTTGATCATTTCTATAATTGTAGTAGCTTCTGAAACAACTTTTAGCATTGGAGGTAAAAAGTTTTACTCAGTATCAATATTTTCTTTTGCTTGAGAATGTGGGGGCTTTGATTTTTACTTGAAGTTTGTTACATGGATTTGAAGGCAATGTTTAATAGATTTATAGAATAGTTATAGTTATAAAATATTAATTCTTTATTGATTTGTTTTCATTTAAATATTAAAGTTATATTAAAATTTTGTATTGTAGATGAAATCATTAGCCAACTTGAGATGCAATTCTCAAGTATTATATTAAAATTTTGTATTGTAGATGAAATCATTAGCCAACTTGAGATGCAATTCTCAAGTATAAATATTTCAATTATTAGACCTACTACTAACATTAAGTACATTGAGATGCCTTTCTTATCAAATACTTACTTAATATGTTACGTTTTATTCTTAACACGTTATTATTTATTTATCTTTCTAAGTAATTTAACTTTACTATTAGTTTATATGCAATATGTGCACTTAAGGAGGTTAATAACTTGATATGTTCCACAACATGTAGGATATATGTATATATATTTCCATTCCTATATGGTGATGATAAAATTTTTAACTTTGAATTTTGTAAACTTAAGAATTTATATATTATTTAATTTTTATTTTTTAGTATTTGCTACTTGTTTAAAAATAATGGTAATCCAAGAATAGTATATTGATATTAATCTGTTAGGTTCTAAGACTTTAGGAACTAAATGTATTAGAACTTCATTATGTATTATGTTGGCAAACCATGATCAAAACATAGAGTCTAGGTTAGGCTTGCTCAAAGTGTGTTTATTTGTAAAGTTGAAATTGAGTGATTGAAGAATTTACTGGACTAAATCTACAAGGCTCGATCGATCGAATCTCGTGCAGATTTTTTTTTTTTTCTACAGAATTTCCAACTCAGCCTAAACCCATATGATGTGTAGGGTTTCATCAAGGCATCTTAGTGTGAAACAGAAATAATAGATTACATACAAGAAATAAGAGACATGTGTATAAAGATAGAAAAGAAACAACACATAGAGAGATAGGTGAAAGAACATACATCAATATATATAAAGAATATAAGTACAATGTATGTCAAAATGGTCACAAGACCTATGTACAAGAACAATGTATCTAAAAAGGAGAGAAAAGAAAAAGATACATAAAATCCTCACTATATCCCTCAGTATCAACACTCCCCTTAACAAAAATATCCTATACTAACTCTCCCCCTAACTATAACTACTCTTATAACCAAAACTACTCCCCCTTTTTGTCACGAGTGACAAAGGGTAAGAGTGTCAAGTAGACATCTCGTCAGCACTGGAAGAGCTAGTATCTCCATCATCCTCATCATCAGAAGTAGTAGCATCATCATCATCATCCTCATCCTCAAAAGCCTCTCGAGTAGGTGGAGGAATGTTAGGACATATGTGATTCACTTGTTAGGAACATATATCACTATTTTATGTAATTGGCTTATCCTTTGACAAAACGCACTTTACTTGTATTTGGGTAGATTTAGGATGTGTTTAAATACTTCAAGAAACCATATTTCAAGATCAAGTGTTGAAGCCTTCAAGTTTGTCCAAGAAAACAAGCTGAAAGTGCAGAGTTACTAAAGCTCGAGATCTAGCATGTGTCGAGGTTTAAGAAGTTGTTTTAGCCCCGTGGCTCGACAGCTAGCTCGACAAATGCTCGACAGCTTCTATTTGTCGAGGTTTACAAAAATAGAATTTCTGATCTGTTTTTCTTGGGATCCGTAGATGTGTCTTTGGGTCTTCTTTTCTCCTAACCTTAGACATATAAAAGGATTGTTTTAAGGGCCGTCAAACAGTTCACAAGTTGCACAAGCATTGAGCAAACTCTGTTCAAGCAAATTGTGATCGGAGACAAAGTTCTTGCCCTAGTTCATCTATTTCTCTTGAAGAAGTTGCTGTGTATGTGCACCATAGGGTTTTGTGACCAAACATCTTCTTGATCTTCATCGTGTGGATGAACTGAAGAACTTTGCAGCCAACAACCTTCTTAGTTGGTGATTGAAGTCGCGTACTAGGATCCGCACAATTGGTTAGTCACGTACTTGGGAGCTGTCACTACAGAACAAGTCCAATTGGGTATTGGGGTAAGGGTTCAATTGTAGGTTGGTAAGGTACTTGGGATTCCTTTACTTGTAACCGCTTGTTATAATAATAGTGGAGTTTCGGAAGTGGTGACCTGAAAATCACCCAGTGGGGTTTTTTACCGTGTAGGTTTTCCCCATTCGTAAACAAATTATTTTTCGTTGCATATTTAGTTATTTGGTGATTTTTTTTTTTGTGCTACCACGCATTTGCATGTTAATTAACTTAATTAATTCACTTGGTTAAATTAATTGGTTAATTTATCACAAGGGGTCAATTTGTTTTTGGCCTATCAAGGAGAAGCAATGAAGCCACCCATGACCGCCTTGGGAGGAGCTGTTGACCCGGACCGCCTCAAACGAAACTGTGCCTCTCTTCGTTTAATGGTAGTGGCATCTATAGCACCTATAACAGAGAAGTGGTCAGACAAGGGAAAGGGAATAGAAAAATGGCGTAAAATCCGCGTGATAACCGAAGGGAAGATGAGCTTATCACGGGTCGTCGAATCCCTATACACGTCTATGATAGAAAGAATGAAATGAGAGGGAAAATCTATACTAAGATGCTCTAAAAGTGAAAGTAAAAACTGAGCACAGGGCTCTCTAAGAGTTGTAATGAGATAAGGGATTTAAAACAAAAGTCATAACCATGTTAAGAAAACGAGGGCCTTTAGCAAAGCCCGAACAGTAAGTGAACTGATGCTCACCCCAATCAGAAGGGCGCTCACAAAAAGAAGAAATAAGCTCATCTTTAGACACGGTCTTAAGACGATCATAACCAGGGTAGTCAGGATGCTCTACCCTAGGGACACGGAGCACATCGGATACAATATCTGGTGTGACAACAATGCGTGTACCTTGAATGCGAGTAATAAAAAGAGGTACTGAAAAATTAAATCCATGCATGTTGGAGTAGAACTCCTGGATCAGCACGTACAGACAGGTGACCGGGACGTCACACAGTGACTCCCATTCCCTATTGTGGATGACAGTGGGAAGGTCAGTGTTGAAGAAATACGACAAGATGACTTGGCATTCAGAATGAATGCCTCATCGGGAAAATTTCTCAAAGAAGTCCGATTTGGCCTTCTCATTACAAAATCGGACAGAAAAAGGTGTAGGATCAGAAGAAGTGGATGCCCCGGAACGAAGAGGGTTCCGGGACAGAGTAGATTTGTGTTTGGGTGCCATAGTAGTAGACTAATGCAAACAGAAGAGAGAAGGAGAAAGAAACAATCAGAAAAGTCCCAAGCAGCAAAAATATATCAAAATAAAGTGAATAGAAAGAACGTATGCATGGGAATGCATGAACATGTGACATGCAAAGGTAATTGCATCATGGGCTCAACCCAATCCAATCCTACCAGCACACAATCAGTTTAACATATATAACACACATCTAAATGCATGAAAATATAGTTATAATGCACATGAGATGCAATGCATGAAGTTTTTAAGATTAAATCTTCTAAACCCATTCCAAAAAGTTTGCAAAAACATCAACAATTTGAAAAATCCCAAACATTTTCCAAAAACCCCAATTCTTAGGTCAAAAGATATGAAAATGCATGAAAATGAAGGATTAAGACACTTACCAAGTGAAGGAAACTTGATTAAGGCCGAAAAATCCTTGAGGAAGAGGTTCGAAGTTAGTGAGAGAGGTTTTAGGAGGTGAGAAGTCTAGAGAGATCGAGCGAAATGAGAGCTAAATCGCAAGGACCTTATTTATACAAGCTCAGTAATTCTCGACAGATCGAGAGGTGTTAAGCTTTAAAGGGTTCGACAGATGCAGCTATCGAGCATGTGTCCAAGGCAAAAAGAAGCTCGATGGATCGAGGATTTGTCGAGGAGCTATCGAGGGGACAGAAACTTTCTCGATCGATCAACCTAGCTATCTAGTGGTGTCGAGATTGAGATAAAAAGTAGCTATCAAGGAGCTGTTGAGATTGCTTCAAACAATTTTTCAAAGAAGTGAAAAACACAGATATGAATGCAATTAAACATGCAACTCAACCAAGGATCCAACCAACATTTTGAACTCTCAAAATCATCTCTTAACAAAAATGTTAAGCACATAGATCCCAAAACACACACACACACACACTAAACAAGTCTAACCAATTTTATATTTCAAAACAAGTCAAGACAGTTTAGTGAGCATACATTAACACATGTAAACCTTGTGATGGCAAAGAATATTGCGTGTTATGTGTGAAAAACATCGCAAGATTGCATAAGCGTCTACATTTTATGACGATTTGAGATATGAGAAAATCACTTTAACTCACACACAATCATAACTGTTTGATGGGGACTATTACCTTCGAGGTACATCCTATAACTCCCACATCTCCTAGAAGACACGCTTGCAATCATATATAAAGCATTTTTATCTTTTTGTTTTTTATTGTTCTTTGCATATTTTTCTTTTAAGCAAATCATGCATGGACATATAAGAGATAGAAAAGAAATACCTAATGATGTTAAGCTTTTGACATTGCACTTTTGCTATGCCGAAGCATACAGATGTCATTGACATTACACTTTTACTATGCCGAAGCATATAGATGTCATTTCATGATTGGCGGGCAATAGTGGTGAGATAGTTATTTATGTTTTTCTCTTAGGATTTTCTTGTCCTTCCCGTCAAAAAGAGTGATATGAGTGTTAAGTACAAGAGATCACTTAACCTTACTCATCACAAACATGAGCCACAAAGCTCACTTGCTTAGTTGTCCATAGAGATGTCATCTAAGCTACAAAAGATACAAAGTTTAGAAAACTTTGTTTCAGTGGCCATCCAAGGTACACAAGTACCAATGTACACAAAACACACACTGTTTTTGTATTTTTATGATTTTTTTCAATTTTTTATTTTTATTTTTATTTTTATATGAAAAACAAAATAAGCAAAACTGAAAACAAACAAAAACATGTTAAACAATGCAAGGCATAAAACTAGATGCAAATGCATAAGCAGGAAGGAGGAGAGGAAGAGATCAATCCATGGAGATGACATCAATGTTTTGACGAAGGAATTCAACTTGTTTGCTGTCAAGAGGTTTGGTAAACAAATCAGCCTTCTGATCATCAGTTTGAATAAATTCAAGAGTGAGAGTACCATCTTAAACAAGCTCCCTAATGAAGTGATGTTGAATCTATATGTGTTTAGTTCGAGAATGTTGAACCAGATTCTTAGAGATGTTGATGGCACTGGTATTTTCACAATAGATGGTAAGATGCTCTTGACGAATACCATAATCATGGAGGAGTTTTTGCATCCATAGGAGTTGGGTGTAACAGCAGCGATGTACTTAGCTTCTGCAGTGGATAATGAGATGAAATTTTGCTTTTTGCTCATCCAGGAGACAAGATTATTACCCACAGAGAAACAACCCCCCGATGTACTTTTTCTATCATCAGCATTCCTAGCCCAATCAGCATCAGAATACCCAACTAAGACATCATTTATGTCCTTGTTGTACCACACACCAAAGTCGGCAGTGGTTTTGACATACTTTATGTTTCTTTTCAAAGCAATCATATGAGACTCTTTGAGATTAGCCTGATATCTAGCACACACTCCCACACTGTAACTAATGTCAGGTCTACTAGCAGTAAGGTAAAGAAGACTACCTATCATGCTTCTATAAAGAGATGAATCAACACTTTTACCTAACAAGTCAACAGTGAGTTTAACATTTGGGCTCATAGGGGTTCTAACAGAACTAGTAGATTCTAGACCAAATTTTTCACAAGATTTTTAGCATATTTAGATTGAGATAGGAATATACCTGAATCTTATTGACGAATCTGCAGTCCAAGGAAGTGAGTCAGCTTTCCAATCAAGCTCATCTCGAACTCGGCCTGCATGAGTTTTAAGAAGCTATGAGCAAGTTCATCCTTAGTCGACACAAAAATGATATCATCAACATAAACTTAAGCAACTATCAACTCACCGTCTTCCCTTTTGATGAAGAGAGTCTGATCAACTTTTCCTCTTGTGAACCCATGTGACACCAAGTATTATGTGAGCCGATCATACCAAGCTCTAGGAGCTTGCTTTAAACCATAAAGTGCCTTCTTGAGGTACAACACATGATCCGGAAAGTGTGGATCAATGAATCCTTTTGGTTGAGCCACATAGACATCTTCTTTAAGGAATCCATTCAAGAAAGTAGTCTTTACATCCATTTGGTAAAGCTTGAACTTAAGGTGACATGCTAGGGCTAGGAGAATTCTGATGGATTCCATATGGGCAACTAGGGCAAATGTCTCATCATAGTCTACTCCCTCCATTTGTGAGTATCCTTGAGCTACAAGACAAGCCTTGTTGCGGATCACATTACCCTCCTCATTAGTCTTATTGCGGAATATCCACTTTGTGTCGATGATGTGCTCACTCTCAGGTCTAGGTACAAGAGTCCAAACATCATTCCTCTGAAACTGAAGCAGTTCATCATGCATTGCTTTAACCCAACTTTCATCCTGAAGAGCTTCCTCAACTTTAGTGGGTTCAACCTACGATAAATAACAAGAATAAGACACAAAGTTAGCAACACATTTATCAACTATATGCTTCCTTAGTGTGAGTTCATTCATGTTTCCTAGAATAACTTCAGGAGGACGATTTAATTTAATCTGGGAAGAAGGTCCTTTCTCTTCATGAGATTCAGAATCTGGTGAAGTGGATATATCTGCGGAATCTTCCACAACACTTGGAGTACCGGGAGTACTTGGAGATGTAGGCTCTTGTTCAACAATTTCTTGAACTTCCTTTGGCTCAGGAGGAAGAATTTTTTTGGGGAATTCCTCACTGACTTTCTCAGAACCAAAATCTGAAGATTCAACAATAACAACACTCACTGTTTCCATTACCTTCATGGTTCTTTTGTTGTATACCTGATAAGCCTTGCTTGTAGAGGAGTATCCCAGAAATTTTCCCACATTCTCTCTATCCTTGAGAATGAAACAAGTACTTCCAAAAATTCTGAAATACTTCACATTTGGCTTTCTTCCTTTCCACAACTCATATGGAATCTTCTTGGTACTGGGTCTAAAGTACACTCTATTAACCGTATGACATGCGGTGTTAACGGCTTCTCCCCACAAGTTTCTAGCCACATCCCTATTGTGTAACATGGCTCTAGCCATCTCCTGAATAACCCTATTCTTTCTTTCTACTACACCAGTCTACTAAGAAGTAATAGGAGTAGATAATTCTTGAGATAAACCTGATCTTGTGCAAAAGGACTCCATATATGAGTTCTTAAATTCTTTACCATGGTCACTTCGAATTCGATCAATCTTCAGGCTCTTTTCATTTTGCAATCTTGTGCACAAGGCTTCAATGTGCTCAAAAGCATCAGACTTGGATTGTAGGAGGATAACCCAAGTATACCTAGTGAAGTCGTCTACCAAAACCATGATGTATCTCTTTCCACCAAGAGACTCGGTTCTAGTTGGACCCATAAGATCCAAATGTAATAGCTTCAATGGTCTGGATGTAGCAGATATCTGAGTGCCCGGATGTTTAGCTTTCGTCTGTTTCCCAAGCTGACATGGTCCATACACCACTAATTCATGCTTAAATACAATTGAAAGATGTTTGTAACTAGCATATCCCATCTTTCGGTGCCATAGATCTTCATTTGATAAACGAATACTATTGCACACAATATCAGCATCAGGAACCAATCCATAACAATTGTCTAGAGTGCGAACACCACTTATGAGTTTCCTTCCAGACTCATCCATGACAAGGCACTTTCCTTTTGAGAATAGTACCATGAAGTCTTGATCACATATCTGACTTATACTCAATAGGTTCACCCTCAGACCTTCTACATATAGAACATTTGCAATATTCGGAAGTCTAGGAAAAGAGATGATTCCCTTTCCTTTAGTCTGTGATTTGCTCCCATCACCAAAAGTGACATTGCCACCTTTCTTAGATTCGAAAACCTTGAAAAGAGATCGGTCTCCAGTCATGTGTCTTGAGCAGCCACTATCAAGGTACCACAAACATGTGTCCATAACCTTAAATGCAGACTTCATCATGAAGCACACTTCATTCTTAGATGACAGATCAGTGGGAATTGTGTTTTCTCTCATCTGCCTTTTATGAACTAAACCTTTAACCTTCACTCTTCTCAGACGAACTCCTTTGCACATTTTCATTCTAAGGCAATCTAGTTTCTTCTTTGTCAAACTGAGATCTTTTCCAATAGTCATCATAATAGAATTCAAATAACTTTTAGACTTGCATTTTCTGATACACTCAAACAAGTAGAGATTAGAAAAGCAAGATATATTTGAAAACAAAGATCTCTTCAAGCCGTTTGTAGCCATGACAATAGGGGTCAATGGATCACACAGTAAAGATTAAACCTAATCAAAGTGTGCCTGCTCTGATACCACTTGATAGGCCAAAAACATATTGACCCCTTGTGATAAATTAATTGATTAATTAGCCAAGTTTATTAATTAATCAAATTAACATGCAAAGTGCGTGGTAGCACAAAAAAATCTCCAATTAAATTAAAGTATGCAGTGGAAAATAAATTGACACGGTGATTTGTTTTCGAATGAGGAAAACCTACACGGAAAAAAGCCCACCAAGTGATTTTAAGGTCACTATTCTTGAGAATTCACTATTATCACAACAAGCGGTTACAAGTAAAGGAATCCCAGTACCTTATACCAACCTACAGTTGAACCCTTACCCCAATACCCAATTGGACTTGTTCTTTAGTGACAATCTCTCCTTTTCAATGCACAGTTCTCAGTACATGACTAACCAATTGCGCAAATTCCAATACGCGACTTCAATCACCAACTAGAGAAGGTTGTTGGCTGCAAAGTTCTTCAGTTCATTACACAATGAAGATCAAGAAGCTCCTTGGTCACAAAACCCTATGATGTACAAACACAGCAGCTTCTTCATAAGAAATATGAACTAGGGAAAATTCTGTCTCCGGTCATAATTTGCTTGAACAAAACTTTGCTCAACACTTGTGCAACTTGTGTCACCTTTGACGACCCTTAAAATAATCATTATATATGTCTAGGGTTGTGAGAAAAGAAAGTCCAAATATATAATCACGGATTGGATGAAAAATATACTCGAAAATCTGAGTTTCATAAACCTCGACAGATACCTATTTGTTGAGCTGCTGTCGAGCCACGGGATTTAGACAGCTCTAAGTCTTGATAGATGCTAGCTATCGAGCTTTAATGAACAACACTTTTCACACTTAATTCTTGGACAGACTTGCATGGTTTTAACACTTAAACTTGAAACCTTGTTTCTTGAAGTATTAAACACATCCTAGATCTACCCAAATACAAGTAAAGTGCGTTTTGTCAAAAGATTAGCCAATTACATAAAATAGTGACATATGTTCCTAACATGTGAAACACATATGTCCTAACAATTATGAACTCTCTTCTACAAAGATTGCATATCTTGCGAAGAACTTTAGAAACTTTCTTAGAACAATAACATAAGGGCAAGAGGTAAAAACAATGCTGAACCTAGGAATTTTAAGAAGAATGAACCCACTAAAGTGAAAAATACTGATAAATCTAAAGAGAAAGTAGGTCAAACCTCTAATAATTCTTAGGGTCAACAATGTTTTGGTTGTTAAGGGTATGTTCATGTGAAATCAAAATGTCCTACATTCTTGAGATCAAAGCGTAAATCTATGGTTGTAAACCTCAATGATGATGAAGTTTTTGATCACGAGTCTAGTAGTGATGAGGATGGAAACTTCATTGCTTTCACAGCTACTGCTATAGTTGATGAAAGTGTTGTGGTTGATGAGAACCCTTTTGATGGGGAACTCTCTGAATGTGCTGATTTGCAAGAAGCTTATAATAAGTTTTGCAAGGTTGCTGCAAAGGATGCTATGAATGTTAACTTAGATCTAAAGAAAATCAATTCTCTTGAGCTTGATAAGAAAATTTTATCGTTGAAATTTTTTGATGCTAATGAATAGATTGATAAGGTGAAGACTGAAAACATGTTGCTTGATAAAGTTAAGAACTTGGAACTAGAATTATCTGTTGCTAGAGAACAAACAAATAGGTTTGCTAGTTCTAAACTTGAACACATGTTGAGTATTCAGAAGTCTCCCTTAGACAAAACTGGTCTAGGTTTTGAAAATAGCATCTCTGTGTCTGAAACTCATTCTACAAATTTTGTCTCTTCTTCTGAGCCCCCCAAGTGTGAGATTGTCAAACTAGTAGAACTTACACCTCCTATGAAGATTAGGGTTGATCTTAAAGAGTCTAAGCCTAAGAATCCTTCTCTCCCTAAGGATAAGTTGCATGATAGACCTGTGTGGGTTTGTTATTTTTGTGGAAAGACTGGACATATTCGTCCTAACTGTTTCAAGTTGCAAGCTACAAAGCGAGTACATGTGCCTCAAGCACATATTGAACTTTGCTAGTTTTAGCTTTGTAATGCATGTTGTGTGGGAGTTGTTTATAGTTTTTGATCACTTTATCTTGATTTTGAAGTCACATGTTTTTGATTGTTGGACTTGAACTTAATAAGAAAGGCATAAATAACCATCTCACCACTGTTTACTAGCCAATCATGAACACCTTAGTGCATATCATAAGATTTTGTGCTCAAGAAAGTGTAGCACATGCACAAAAAGAACATAAGGTGTAGCCTCGGATTAATGCTAAAATTGGTATATACATTATTGGGCTATAATACAATGAAATAAAATTAGTGTGTACATTATCTTGGCTATTCTAATAATTTCCAAATCAAATAAAATTGGTGTGTACATTATGAGGCAAAACAAGAAACTTACATGATTGCAAGCTTGTTTTCTAGGAGATGTGAGAGTTATATGATGTAACTTTTTAGGTGATAGTTTCTTTCAAACTTATGTGATGAGTTTTGTAGAAATTGTGATTGTTCACTATTTACTTATCATCTCACATGTATCTTATGCTATTGCTAGTTGCACACACTACACAAGTTATTCTTTACTAAACTTGGTACATTCTATTGCGTGTGATCTTGTTGTGTCAAGATTAAAAGTTCTTCGATTTTAATGCAAAATATATTTTAATGTTTGAGTTTTTGAGGACAAATTGATTGAAAATCTTGTTTTTGGGAGAACTGGGTTGAATTCAACTGTTTTTGAAAAACTTTTCATCTCATACTCATGCATTTCATTCATAAAACAAAGTGCTTTGAAGTGTTTCTACATTAAGATGCTCTATTTTTCAAAAATATGATTTTTCCAGATTTTCGATCGATCGAACCTATTGCTCGACTGATCGAAAATGCGATAAAAACTTTGGTTACAATCTACCAGGCTCAATCGGTGCTGGATCAATCGAAGTTGCTCTTCGATCGATCGAATCTAATTTTCAACCGATCAAAAATCGATCTGTGAGCTTTTAAAAAGGTTTTTCTCTCACGTGTTCTTCACACTTTACAAATCTTTTCAAAAGCTCTTTTACTATTCTTGCTCGACCGATCCATTCTAAGCAAAGTTTGTCATTTTCTTCCAAATTTCTCTCAAGGGTTTTTGTCTTCTTGTGCAGGTAAGACCTTTTTACCCCTTCTTTTTCAGTTTATGCACAATTTTCATGCATTTTTGTTGAAATTTTCGAACCTAAGATTTTTGGGGTTTTTGATTTTTAAGTTGTTTTCTTTCACATTTGATCATTGGGTTTTTGTCTCTAGATGATACTAACATGATTCCCATGCTTTAATTTGATTTAATTTGTGATTTGGGAAAAATTTGAAATTCTAGGGCTTGAAACTACATGAAATTGGGGATTTTATTCAATTAGGCTAAAATTGATGAAATTGACTTGTGTTATTGATTGATTATGTCATTATATAATGTTATCTAACTTGTGTAATGATAAATTGATCAATTTGTTGGGATTTTTGAAATTGGGTTTTTCAAAATTTGGGGTTTTTGTTCTAAGACTCTATGTTCAAGTCAATTGTTGGTTTATAAAGTAAAATTGAACAGTTTTCAATGCATTAGAGCATACATCATTTTTTCATTCATGTCATGCATAATATAGATTGTTATTTTTTTTTCTCTAACCTTGTCTAATGCAATATGCCCTTGGTTTTGTTTTCTTTCTTTGGTTTCTGATGTGTCTTGCCTTTCCAACCCTTAGCATCATGGTTAGGAAGACTAGGTCCAGTAAGAAAACCACCTCCACCTCTACCCCAGCCTTCGATAGTGAGAGGTTTAGGTTTGAGAAAAACCAAGAAATCTATGAGAAGCTTAACATTTATAGGTTGGTTTGGGCTGAGCGTAAGGTGATTCTAGATGAGCTTGATGGGGAGATTAGGAAGAACTTTGAGAGTAGGGGTTGGTTACCTCTTTTAGATGTCAAGCATCCTCCTCTTGTTGCTTTGATTAGAGAGTTCTATTCGAATCTCCCGGTCCACTCCGATGATTCCAACACTCAGTATATGAGAAGTTGGATAAGGGGTGAAAAGTATGTCATTACTCCTTTAGTAGTGGCCTCTGCTCTTGGTGTATCTTTGGTAAAGTAGCCTATGTACCCTTACACTGAGACCCCTTTGCTTGATGACATTATGTCATTACTCACCGGTACTTCCATTAGATGGGGTACTGATCCTTGGATCACTTCCCATGAGCTTACTGAGCTCAATTATCTGTTTTTCTTGTCATTCCATTTGGCCTATCTCTCATTTACACACTATTCCTCTTGAGAGATGTGCGTTTTTGTACGCTTTCGTTACTAATGCTTCTATGAGTTTTCCTACTCTTTTCATTCGATCTCTTGTTGAGGTTCATAGGAGTAGTGCAAAATCTCATGGTCTTTTCTCTCCAGTTTTTATTCATAGGATTTTGTTACACTTAGGTTTAGAGGATTTTCTTGCATTCCAGCTTGTTCATGTTATAGCTCTCATAGGTGCCACCTTCCTTCAGCAAAGAGCGGCTCAGATGAAAGTTAGCTCTAAACGCCCTAGAGTTGAGTCTTCTATAGGTGCATCTAGGCCTCCTACATCTGGTGACCCTACTGCTGAGGAGTTTGTGGATCCTACAGCTGCTGTTAAGCCTCTTGCTTCTTCATCGAGCGATGCTTCTCTACGAAGTATGCTGGACACTATCATGACCGTTCAGGTGGCGTGTGGTCAGCTCCTTTTGGATGTGCTCACTGAGCTTTAGGCTTTACGAACAGATTTGGCGAGTACTAGAGGATCTACTCCACAGCCTCCACCTTTTGATGATGAGTCATGATTGCCCTTTGGCAATTCGTCACAAAAAGGGCGAGTACATATGCATGTTGATAGGGGGAGTTTTTTGTTTTTGAGCTAGATTGTATCTAGGAGCTTGATGTACTTTTTTTTTTTTTTTTTTTCCTTTGATGTATTTATCATTTATGTGTTGTATATGTTAGGGGGAGATACTATGTTTTATGTTTCTTTTATTGCTTCTTGTTTCACATATGCTACATTGGTTATTGATTTATATTATGAGGTTATTCATGGTATATGTCTTATTTTATGTTTTGTGAAATCAAGAATTTATTTTGTTTTACTTGTATTTTCCACACATGCGTTTATGTGTTTGTTAAGTGTTTCAGGAATATATAGGTTAATTCAGTGGTGCTACTATCTACATTGGCAACTGATAGATAGTAGTTAGGTTGAATTATTTTTGGGCATTTTAAATTTGATTGGGCTGGTTGTAACTTTAAGCATTTCAGTTTTGTGATGTGTTTTGTCACAGATTGCCAAAGGGGGAGTTTGTTAGGTTCTAAGACTTTAGGAACTAAATGTATTAGAACTTCATTATGTATTATGTTGGCAAACTATGATCAAAATATAGAGTCTAGGTTAGGCTTGCTCAAAGTCTGTTTATTTGTAAAGTTGGAATCGAGTGATTGCAGAATTTACTGGACTAAATCTGCAAAGCTTGATCGATTGAAAATTAGACTCGATCGATCGAACCTTGTGTAGATTTTTTTTTTTTCTGTAGAATTTCCATCTCAACCCAAACTCATATGACGTGTAGGGTTTTATGTTTTGCTTCAAGTATAAAAGGAAAAACCCTAACCACGTTTTAGAGGTTGTTGATATGCTGTTTAAGTGAATCTTTTGTGAGATCTAGAGGTGTTTACCTTCATACACACTTAGGGTTATCAAGATTAAGATTGATGTCGAAAACTTGGTGATTGTTTCAGTTGCTACATAAAGAGCTTAAAGAAAAACACAAGTGGGAAACTTGTGGTTGCTGTGGATCAAGGAAAGAAGTAATCCGTGGACTTGGAGCTGTCGTGTGGTCGTGGTAGTAAGTTTTCTACTGGAGGTAACAATAGGATGTTAGTGGTCTAAATCTTATTGTAAAACTTCAATTCTTTCATAGTGGATCTGTTTTACCTTGAGGATAGCTAGGTTAAATCCTCCTCATATTTTTTACCAGTTTGGTTTTCCTAGGTTATCATATCGATGTGTTCTTTCTATTTCCGCATTATTTATATGATATGATTTACTTGTGTTAATCTAGATTTGAATAATTTATTTAAGTAATCATTTGGCTAAATAACTAGGTTAAACAACTTGTTTTAAGGGGTCTAAAAACGTACATAATAGATAGTAAAAAATAGTTTTTCCTCAAACCAAATCAAAATGATCTTCAATATTTAATATGCTCTAGACGCAACATAAATAATTAAAATAAGAACGAGAAAGAAATTTCACTTCCATCATGTCTCGATATTTAATAATGTATATATTTTTTGAATCGTCGACATATTTTAAGCTAAAAAGACTATTGATATTGATGAATAATAGACATATAGTAGGGGAATTTAGAAAAAAAAAAAAAAAAAATAGGGGCAGAAGGGAGGTGGAGGAGATGTCATTACCACTTCAAGCCCATAATTGGGCAACTTTTAAATTTATTATTATTATTATTATTTTTAAATTTTGTTTTTATTTTTATTTTTATTTTTGGATGAGAAGTACGTAACTTTATTGATTATTGGAAAACAAAGCAACAAAAGGGGTGTTTCTTCTATCCACGATACAAAAGTGTCAAGTCAATGACTTAGCAACTTGATCAAGGAGAAATGGATAAACTCGGCACTTCAACTCATTAGGCTTATCTGTTATCTTTCAAATAAGGTCACCACGTAGATATTCAACGTTGATTTAGCAAATCTCCCAAAATTCTCAAGTTAGGTCTAAAGTCTGATGTAATGTTGTAGAGGAGAATTATATGATAAAGTAATACGTATACAATACTTCTTACACCAAATCATAAGTAGTAAATTGTTATTAGTTTTAATTTTAATCCACTACTGAAATTATTTTTTTCCTATTTATAATAACTAATAATAACCTGTCACTTAATTTGTTTTTTTAGAAGACCTGTCACTTAAAATTTGTTGTAAAAATATTATAAAAATGTTATAAATATAGTATTTCTCGAATTTTATTGTTAAAAAACAAAAAGGAAATCCACTTCAATATCTTAATAATTTGGACATGTGTCTTGAAACGACGTGTTGACCTAAGGGCGGAGCTAGGAGGGCGAGAGGGGGCAATTGCCCCTCAACTCCACCAAAAATTTCACATATGAACTTCTATATGTTAATTGTTAAGCACTCTGCCCTCTCCTCCAACAACAACAACAACAACAACAACAAAAATCCATACTTTACTTGAGAACAATGAAACCAGATACCAAAAAGAAGGAAAAAAGTTGCTCTGTACACTACAAAGTCAATATTATGCCAATCATGTCCCATGTTTTTTTGCCTTATTCCAAATTTATCCTTACCATCACTTAACTCACTACATTTCTTCTACCTAATCACCTTTTTTTTTTTTTTTTTTTTTTTTTTTTTTTTAACTGTCTCACTGTACTTCAACTTCAAGGCTTAAATACTTATAGGGTAGGAAAACCTCTATGTTATTTTTTTCTCTCTATCATTTTTTGACTTTTTTACAATTACAAATGATGTATTTTTGCTATAGATCTAAAATTTAATTACTTTGAATAATAACGAATAAACTTTCTTTTTGCCCTTTTTTTTTTCCCCAAAGCAATCAAGGTGGAGAGACATGTATACAAAAAAAAGTACAATAGTCTTTACATTTGTTCATTGATTTACTTGAAGGAATTAAATTAGAGATTTAAAATTGAAGTATTTAGATTAGTCTCTTACTTTATTGTAATTAAAAATGAATTGATTATTTTCATTCATTTATTTTGAGATATGAAATAAAGAGTGGATTACTTTGATTGTTACTTATTTTGATTAACAATTCTTTGTTTATTTTGTTATTAATATTGATTAATATTTTTTAAGTTAATTTTATCTTTTAGTCTTGCATTTTAATTCTTGGTCCCCGTAGATTGAAATCCTGGATCTGCCACTGTGTTGACCTAAATAAAATATTCATCCAAATATAATCTGAATTGATTACAAAAAATAATATGTATTTATATTTATATTTATATATATATATATATATATATATATATATATATTAAAAGGAGTATTTATATAATGATTTGAATGCGATTTTTAAATTCTACTATTGACTTTTGAAAGATAAGATATGATAAGATCAAGCTAGCAAAACTCAACTTATTCCTTTTTTTTTTTTTTTTTTTTCCCACTGAAAATAATCAAACCAATGTGAAAAGTGTGAAGGTAACGCAGAAAACTAAAGAGACGATGGAAGTAAAGTATGAAAAAAAAAAAAAAAAAAAAGAGAAGCAAAGTATGAAAACAAACTAAATAAAATGATTGCATTGAAAACTCAATAATTTCTGTTAAGAGCAAAACTTAGGTACAGTTCCTTATTATCTTCCCTTCTTAAAATCCAGTCATGTATTTTTTTGACATATTCACCAAATGACATTAAAACACATGTATTTCCCATTAGAAATCCCATCTGAAGCCTTATCCAAAAAGGAAAAAAAATATGAAGCTGAAGACACAACCTTTCCCAATTGCCCATCCGAAGTTGATCTGCACAAAACCCAAACATGAAAATTTAGCGCAGAAGAGATAAACAAAGAGAGGGTGGGGGTAGATTGAAGAGACAGATCAAAGGATCTAACACAGTTTTAGAGAGAGAGAGAAATGGAGACAAATTGAGATGAGAGAAAACAAAAGAGAACCACGACCTAGTTAAGTGGGTCAAATCCATCTTCCTCCCCTAGTAATTTGACCAAAAAAGGAATGAAAAAAATGTAGATGAGGCCTTTTGTGTTACAACTAATGGTCTACTAGTAAAACCAATAACAAAACATACCTCTGTTATATAAATAATGGTGGGTCCAACCATAAATTTAATTAGAAGAATGAGTATATATTTATTGTATTCTTGAAGTATTTTATAATTAACAAGTGTCCCAGGGGTACAAATTAAAAACAAATAAATTCTTGATTATGAGTTGTAATGCACATTTTTCAAAAAAAAAAAAAACATTTGTTCTCAATTTATTAGCTTGCACATACAAATTTATATGTTTTTTTTTATCGACATATGTGTATAGTTCAAATTATTATTTTTATATAAAAATGTATAAAAACATTAATTTATTTAATAAAGTATTTAATATGCTTTATTAAATATAATTTATTAAATAATACACTTTATTAATAAATTTTTGTGTGTAAGGCAATTAATCAATAAATCCTTAATTATGAGCAGTAATGCACATTTTTTTAATAAAAAAATACAGTTAATGATTTATTGGTTTGCACATACAAATTTATTGTACTTATGTGCATAGTTGTCAAAACTTGAATCGTATCATGAATCAATATTTGATTTTTATCTGTGGTATATCGTATTGTATGTGTATCGTAAGATACACAAACACCTAATAAAATTTATAAAAATGTATATCCATTATAAAATTGAAATATGGTCAACTAATGAGTAATGACTAATGTGGAAGCAAATGATCCAAGGAAATTCTAAGGCCATGGGCCCTATTCGAGGATGATCAAAGGCCCACACATGTGTTAACCCAAGTTTGACAGGTGGACCAAGACCAAGGAGGGAAGACGTCAAGATCACTCAAAATCGGACTAAAACTGAGAATAAGAGGTCTAAGGAAAGAAGGCGAACTGGCCCGTCGACCAAGGATCCCGAGGAGCAAATGCACGTCAAGAGTACTTTACGTAACTCCCTGTACTAGAAAGTAAATCTCTAAGGAAGACAACAGAGTCATGTAGGCAACAGAAGGAGGAAATATCTGGGAAGGTGACTACCACCTCCACATTTAATGCTCTGCACCAACTAAACTAGCTGCATTTATGAGGAAAAGACACTTGAATAGCAACTCCACATCTCACAGCTCTCTCTACTACCTCTAGAAGGGTCCTGATGGGACAAGCATCCAAATTACTCCCCTGAGACGTATAGATGGAAGGCTGAGATGCAATGGAAGGGGTTATATAAGGAAAGGAATCCCTCTGAAAAAAAGGGATGAACATTCTATAGAAAAAGAGAGAGAGAGAGAAAATTGAAACTTATTGTAAAGGGATCAACATTGACTTTTAATGAACAACACATCATCGGACCTACCCGAGGAAGAATTTACATTGAATTTGTGTCTTTTTTGTTCATATTAGTTGCGTTAGTCCTGTTATCCCCATGCTTGTAATTACTTAGCATTGTAGTTGACTCATAGAACTCATTCTCTTACAAATCTATTGTATTGGGCATGTTATACTCTGTCCCACTATTCTAAGTGGGCCTGGGCCATAATTCTAGTCCCTACAACTAATTTAATTAGCCCTTTTATAATAATATTTATCAAAACTAACTAAATAAATCAAATTAGCACATGTTTTTAACATATGCATTCAAGACATCCATGGTTCAAATTCCCCCTCCCCCATTTCTTTATATTTCTTCTTGGCATTCTAGCTTCTTAGACTTATGAAAATAACAAAAAAAAAAAAATTTATATTTTCATTTAAAAATATATATAATTATATTATTAGTATGAAATTGAAGTGTCAATTTTATAATCCAAATTTTGTAGGAGAGAGAGAGAGAGAGAGAGAAAAGAAAATTTTTTTTATGGAAATGTTATTTTATTGGGCTCAATTAAGTAACCCAGTAATTTATGTTAAAAAATTCTACTAACTTGCTGGACTCAAATAAAAGCACAAAGTTTAACTGAAAGCTCAAAAATGTGTTAAAAACACAAGAGCTGTTTAGACCCCTAAATAAAAGTTACGACTCGATAAATTTTACACAAACTTAATTCTAAGTGCGGAATAGTGTAAATGCGAGCGGATAAACAAACAAGCTACTCTAAAACATATTCATATAATCATAGCAGTAAAATGAAATGTAAAAGAGTAGGGAAGAAGAATGCAAACACAGATAACACGCCGATGTGTTATCGAAGAGGAAACCGAAGAACTCGGCGAAAAACCTCTCCGCCGCCCTCCAGGCGAAATCCACTAGACAATCAATTGGGATACAAGGGTTAGCAAGAGACCCTCCAAGCCTAATCTATCCGTTGTACCTAAGCTCTCCAAGCTCCTACTCCAACAAGGCTTCTCGGAACCGTGTCTTGTCTAGCTCTTCGGATCCCGCAACAAGCTCCATGTTGCATCTGCCATCCTTGGCTTCTTCCAATGCTTCCCAACAACACCAAAACCTTACTTGACACTCTGAAAGGATGTGGTAAGTGTTTGAGCTATCAACCTCTCAATGGTATGGAAATGGAGAGGTAGGAGTTGAGGAAATCCACAAGCATATGTGTAGAGATATATGGGTATGATAATCTCTAACTCTTAAGGTTTGAGGCTAAGGTTTTCTCTCAGAAGCACTCCTCAACATTTGTGGGTAATGTGGGTATATATAGTGTGGGTACAGAAAATGTGTATCAGATAGTACAATCTGGCAAAACAGAATGTCTTGCAGGTATCTCACGGGAAGGCCTTACCCGCGAGATACTCGCGAGACACAGCTGTCTCCATCTGTACTGACTCTTCGCATTCCAGTCATGTGTAGGGCACATGCATTACTTCGCGGGATGCTAAGTCGCGAGATACCCGCGAAAACCTCTTCAGTCTTCAATAACTTGAGTCTTCACACTCTCTCTCTCTATCACACAACCCTTACAATCAAATCCCATAATAAATACAGGGTACAAAAGATTGAATAAAATTACAATCAAATTTGGCACGGAATAAAAGCCAACTAAAAACCTAGTTGTAAATCAGAACTTTACAATCTCCCCTTTTGGTTATTCCATGACAAAACCCCTATAACAGACTCTAGACTTAAATGTGAGTTTGGAAACAGTGGCAAAACTCACTTACACCTAATCTAGAAGCTGTGAAGCACTTGCACTTATATACCTGTAACATAAAACGCTTACACACAAACAAAACTTCCATTAAGCTTATGACAAGTTGAATACATGGTACGTATATGAGCAAGTAAAATGCGATCAAGTTAGTAAACACACTAGAGCATGTAAGAAAAAACTTGATCAAATAGGATCAGTCATTGAAGAATGACTACAATGAACATTTAGTAAGTAAATGCTCATCCGGACACGCAATGCAATAAAGAACAATCCCACGGATCAATTGCATATCCAACACTCGACCAATGCAAAATACATGAAGTATATGTATCTAAGAACAAGATCCTACTAGAGCACAAGAGTGAGGTACTCAAGACATATTGACAATATCTTAAGAGTACAAAAAGATGCTACAAAGCAATAAGGTAAACACAAACACAAGTAGTGAATATAAACTGAAATTAGAAACAGAGTACTAAAGCTTTAAATGAAAGCAGAAAGCAGTAAAAACAGTAAACCAAACAGTAGTTACTATCCTCTCCTCCTTGGTATATGCATCTCCCCTATGACTTTTTCCCCCTACGAATGTGCATGAGGTAGAATTACTCCCCCTAAGAGTGTGCACATGAGTCATATAGAAATGATGATACAAACCTATATACTCTCCGATATACTCTCCCCCTTTTTGTCACGAATAGACAAATAAGATAAGAGGAAGGAGGGAAAGATGATGCATGAGGGGTGCAAGATGAATGAGAAAATGAAGTTCAAACGAAAGACAAAAACATTTAAAAAAAATGCTACAAAGCATAAAGAACATGACATGCTAAGGATAATGGAACATGATGTAAACCTAGGCATGACATAGACACAAGAACATGTTAAGTGCTAAAAGGTCTAAAAAGACTTAACTAACATGAGAGAAGTGCAAAACATGTCAAGTGTTAGAGTGTGTGCAGCAAAGGTGCATCTAGTGTGCATGTGAGATGCATAACCAATGCATGAATAAGCACTCACGGGGCAAAGTGTATAAAACACACCACCAATGATCAAAATATGATAAACATGAATAACTATGGTGATCCCCAAAATTTGGTACTCATCGGAGTCCAAAACAACGAGAAAATGTCATTTGGGCATTTTATCACACTTAGAGTGCACACACTACACATGTATGTTAAACAATGCATGAACATATGAAAATCTTACCTTAATACATGTTATTTTTGCTACAAGGGGCCAACATCCAAAGTAAATTATCATTTAAAACAAAGCCCAATAAAAAAGATTGACAAAAAATAAGTTTTCCAACTCCCATTTGAAAAAATCCCACCTATGAACATAAAATCCCCAAAAACATAATCTAAGGATCAAAATCAATGAAAAGTGTTAAAGATTACCTTAGAGATGTTAATGGAATAAAAAACACTTGAATTTAGTTGGGTTTTGATGTAGAAACATTAAAACAGGGGTTTGGAAGAAGATGGGAGACGTTTAAAACAAATGACCCACGAAATGCCCTTTAAAAAGCTGATCTGGAAATTTTCGCAAGAAACTGACTCGCGAAAGTACTCGTGAAATTTTTCGCGGGTAAGCCTTACTCGCGAGCTACTCGCGAAACAGTCGTGAAACTCTCTGTCCAAAACTGAAAAAACTTTAAAATTGGACCATTTAACTCCCAGTTGAGCTTACACATGAAATGGGTCATGAAAATACCTAGAAAACATGTTTTTCACACAAAAACAATTTGAAAAACTTTGAAAAACATGGGTGATACAAATCACTTCCAAAAGCAAACAAAAAGAACAAAAATCTTTTTGATTTGATCCACATATGGTTGAGCACACACACATCACATTTAAACATGTACAATCACACAAATGAAATAGATATTCATTGAACATTAAACTTGTGTGTTGTGTGTGTGAATCAAGTGTGGAATAATCCGTAGACCAGAGTGAAACTTTAATGATCAATTCAATCAAATCATACACAACTGGTACTAAATCAAGTGGTCTATCTCAATTATAGAAATGAACATATATGACCCCTCACAAAAATAATTACAAAATTTTTGAAACTTTTCATTTGGCTTCTTTATAAATCATAACATTTGATCATTTTTTGAACAATTCATCTCTTTTTGAGATTGGTGCTTGAAATTTTTGATATTTTAACATTGAGAGATAGCCTTTGGCTTTTTGAGCACCATACATTTTAATACAAAAGTCGCTTTCCCTTTTTCCTAGTCAAATACTAGTATGTACGACAAGCTTTGCAACTCATTATCTCTTTTCATTTGGAGATTTACATTTGGTGAGCTCTATAGCAAAAACATAAAAATAAAGTGGGAAGAGATACAGGCTCAAGTCTATGCAAGTATCAAGACCATCAAGACTATTAACCAATCATTCATGACAAGCTTGAAGATCTATTTACAACAATCACACATAATTTTCAAGATTTCTCCTACAAAGATATAAGTGCATACATAACAAGCTAAGCTCGTAAATGCACTACGCCATTAGTACGAAGGTACTAGGCCAAACTCACATGTGATATGTGCTCAAAACTTATACGATCAAACTTTTTGAATTTTTCACTTTTTATGTGATTTTGGATTTTTACACACACAAAATAAAGACATAAAAGTAAGATCAAAAATAAAAACAGAACAATGCATATAAAGAGATGCAAGATGTACAAATGCATGACAATGAAGCATCTAATGCATGAAGGGTCCTACAAAGATCGAAAGAATTAGATCAAGGACCAAATAAGCAAAAGCTCAACTATAGGAACTCTTCCTCATCCAAAGGGAATGATTGTTTGGAATGTGTGTCTCATGAGAAGTGAGACGAGGGTTGAAAGAATGTGAACCAGAGATGCACATAGACAAGGAGGTAAGAACATTAAAAACTTTCTTCAACAACACTTACCATTTTCCCCTAAATCCGGTTTAGCTTTTATATCACAACTTCCAAAAAACTTAAGTTTCTCTTTTCTTTTAATTCTTTTAAGAGCATGAAACTTAGAGCAATAAGGTCTTAGATGACCAAAGGCAACACAATGATGATAGACAATGTGTTTAGGTCCACTAGGCCTTTTGGGAAGTAATCTAGCAACATGAGTTTGTTCTCTCTTTAACTTTGGACATTGAGGTTTTATATGACCAATCACACCACAATGGTGGCAAGTAGGAACAAACTTAGATCCATTCAAATCCCTAGGATGGGACCTAAACAGAGGCTTAGGCTTAAGAGCCTTTCTCTCCACCTTTTGATTCCTTTTATGTGGAGGAATGTACACCGATTTGTCCTTTGAGGTAGAACACACAATAGGCACAAAATCAGGTACCACAACATGATTGCAACAAATATTTTCATCATTTTTATCAACAGGTTCAGCAATCAACCACTTGGCATGCATCTTAAGAGATTCATTTTCACATTTAAGATCATCAACAAGTTTGTTAGACAAAACAAGTTTAGCATCCAAGTCCATATTCAGACATTCAAACTCTTTCACCTTTTCAAGAGAATTTTCAGCAAACTTCTTATATTTTTCAACCAATTTATTGGATTCATTGAGTTTAGCAATCAAATCATCATTTTCACAACGAAACTTGCTCAAATTCTTATGAAACTTCTTAGCTCCTTTCTTCAGAGTTTTTCAACAACACCCATAGATTCAAGTAACATGTCATCACAATTATGAGGATTAACACTCATAAAGGCATTTTCACAAACACATGGCATGTTACAATCAACAACATCCATAAAAGCATACAAAGTATTATCCATGGCAAATAAACTCAAGGGGTCAAGGATCATGAAAGTTCAATTAGTGTATAAAATACCATGAACGTTTAAACCCCTAATTTACAAATTACCAATTCAAGCTTAATATCAAACAATTAATGTGCGAAATATGAACATAAACTTAATACAGAATTGATAAACAATCTAAACCAAATAATATCACATCCACAGTAGAAATTAAATGGCAAAGATTAAGGGAAGAGAGATGCAAACACAAGGACAACACACGATGTGTTATCGAAGAGGAAATTGAAGCCCTCGGCGTTAAACCTCTCCGCCGCCCTCCAAGCGGTAAATAATCCACTAAAGAATCAAGTTGGGATACATGAACAACAAAAGACCCTCCAAGCCTAATCTACCCAATGTACCTAAGTCCTCCAAGCTCCTACTCCAACGAGTCCAGCGAGTCTCTGCATCCTTGCACAATCTTGAGCATTTCTTCACACTCTCTCACTCACTACCCTTACATGATTCCCACCTAAATACAGGGTTACTAATTGCTAAAATACAAGAAAATTTGGCACGGAATAAAGCCAACAAGATGGTTGATAAAATTCAACCTTACAGACTTAGGTAATGAAACCAAATCAAGTGTACCCGCTCTGATACCAATTGAAAGCTCGAAAATGTGTTAAAAATACAAGAGCTGTTTAGACCCCCAAATAAAAGTTATGGCTCGATAGATTTTACACTAACTTAATTCTAAGTGCGAAATAGTGTAAATGCGAGCGGATAAACAAACAAGCTACTCTAACACATATTCATATAATCACAGTAGTAAAATGAAATGTAAAAGAGTAGGGAAGAAGAATGCAAACACAGATAACATGCTGATGTGTTATCAAAGAGGAAATCGGAAAAGTCGGCGAAAAACCTCTCCGCCGCCCTCCAAGCGGTAATCAATCCACTAGACAATCAGTTGGGATACATGGGTTAGCAAGAGACCCTCCAAGCCTAATCTACCCGATGTACCTAAGCCCTCCAAGCTCCTACTCCAACAAGATTTCTTGGAACTGTGTCTTGTCTAGCTCTCTGGATCTCGCAACAAGCTCCATGTTGCCCGCAACAAGCTCCATGTTGCATCTACTATCCTTGGCTTCTTCCAATACTTCTCAATAGCACCAAAACCTCACTTGACACTCTGAAAGGGTGTGGTAAGTACTTGGGCTATCAACCTCTCAATGGTATGGAAATTGAGAGGTAGGAGTTGAGGAAATCCACAAGTATATGTGTAGAGATATATGGTATGATAATCTCTAACTCTCAAGGTTTGAGACTAGAGTTTTCTCTCAGAAGCATTCCTCAACATTTGTGGATAATGTGGGTATATATAGTGTGGGTACAGAAAGTGTGTATCAAATAGTACAGTATGGCAAAACAGAATGTCTCGCTGGTGTCTCGTGGGAAGGCCTTACCCGCGAGATACTCGCAAGACACAGCTGTCTCCATCTGTACTGACTCTTCGCATTCCAGTCATGTGCAGGGCACATGCATTACTTCGCGGGATGCTAAGTCACGAGATACCCGCGAAAACCTCTTCAATCTTCACACTCTCTCTCTTTATCACACAACCCTTACAATCAAATCCCACAATAAATATAGGGTACAAAAGATTGAATAAAATTACAATCAAATTTGGCACGGAATAAAAGCCAACTAAAAATGTAGTTGTAAATCACAACTTTACATTAACAATAAAAGTAATTTTTTTAAAAGAGAGTTTGAACCTATGACGTCCGCTCCTGATAATAGCTCTTTATCATCAGACTAAGATACCAATCGGTTTTGGTGTAGATGGGGATTAAACTTCAAATCTCTTATTCAACCATCAGAGACTTCACAAGTTAAGCTAAGTAAAACCCACCAAGAAAAGTAATTTTAAACTCACATGTCTATGTATTGTACGATACGATTTATATGATACATCCCCATGTATCATAAAATTCATGACCGTTTATGATATATTCTTATAATACGAAACTTTTTATACACACGTATTGTATGATACTGATAACTATGTTTATGTACATTTTTTAAACATATGTGTGTAAAAATATTATTTAATATACCTTAACTACTGCTTTACGGCATTCGTTTACAAAAGCCTATAAAATAAGAGTTAAACCCTAGTTTCTTTCCAGTCTGAACCGCCAATTTATAAATAAGGAGCCGTTACCTCTGCCTGCCGTAGGTGGCCTTTGTCCCTGTCTAGTTTTTCGCAGACGACAGCTCAAATGGTTGATTAACTACCCACTTAGCCAAATTCTTCCTTCAGTACTTGAATCGAGATTTATTATTCAGTCAAATCACAACTTAAATTGATAATTGAGAATCTAGTATTCTTTTTTACTTTTGGGTAAGTAAGTTCATATTTTTGTGATAAAACTTTGCATGCATTTTAAAATACAAAATCTACCTTCTAAGGTTTAGACTGATTGCAAACACTATACTTTTTAAAAAATCTAATTTGTTTCCTAAATAGTAAGTATAAACAAAACATAACATTATTTGAAAGTTCTTTATTTTTGAAGTCTATTGTTTCCTTTCAACAGTTTGTCTTAATTGCATATGTTTCATAATAATTGTATTATGATAATTATAAGTGCGAGAGAGTGTATAAATAGTCAATAATAGATAAATAACAGCCAAAGATAAAGAAGAAATTTTCAAACAATTTAAAGTGACATTTGTGTTTAAGATGAAAATTAGATTTTTTTTTTTTTAAAAAAAAAAAGGTTTTGATAGTATCTGCCATTAACCCAAATTTTAGAGGCAATTTTTTGCATTTTACCCTTTTTAATATATTTAGTTTGGCTACACTGAAAGACTAATTTGAAATAGAGACAGGTTATGTAGGCAGATTGTAGGGCTAGTCTAAATTCTAAAACAGAATAAACAAGCCCAAAAAATTACCCAACAAAAATTACCAATAGTAATGCTAAAAACAATTAAACCCAATCAACTAATTTTACCCAAAATAAACAATCTTGCCCTTTAAAAGATTTTAGACAAAATAGTTTTGTTCATACATAGACGCATGCATAGAAAACACAAAATCCCTCCCCCCCCCCCCCCCCCCCCCCCCTCTTCAAGTTCTAGCTCCATCCTTGCAAACAACACAATCAAAAATCAACCAAAATCTGCCTAAATCTGCAAGCAACACAAAGCGGATTCACAAAAATCAAATCGGTCTAAATCTGCAAAAAATCAAATGCATAACCCAAATTTTCCATCCCAAAAGTCAACCTATGTTAAAATCATACGCAAAGAAAAGAAGGACCTGACGGCTTACGTCCGCAAAGAAAAGCACTTGGTGGCTACTTACTTTTTTTTCTTTTTCTTTTTTTAACTTTAAGCTCTTCAATGTACAATGAATATTATAGGGTTTATATACTAAATAACTCTAGGCTATCCATAAATTAACCATAGAGTTTTGGTATTTATTAACTAACAATTGTTTATCTCTTTTTTACAAAGAGACCATAGGTGTGTGTCAATTGACAATTTCCATTTTTTAAGTCTATGAGGACTAACTTAATCTTAGAGAATGTACGTAGAGGTGTAATTTTTTTAATTTAACTTTAAAATTTGACTATATATTACGAGAAGCTTTAACTAGACATAATATTATTAAATAAAAAAAAAATTCAGGGTCTAGGAGGTGCATGGCTTCTTGCAACGTCGTCTCTCATAGGAGAATATTTTAAATTATTGTTGTGATTTTCCGGATTTCGTGGATCAAATTGAATTAGATAGTACTAATCTGAAAAGGATACAATTTTATTTCATGCTGTATATAGAAGTTATTGCTCTTAAAGTGTGTAAATAAATTAATGTATTAAACTTGGACAAAAATGTTGAGGTTCACTAACTCAAAGTTCGGAAAAATTTGATAACGAAATAAATGAACCAAGAATCAAAATCTTAGTGTTAAACTTTGCTCGATTCCTTTATAACTCAAAGGTCGGTAAAGTTTGATAACGAAATAAATGAACCCATCTTTTTTTTTTTTGTTTTTTTTTTTTTGAGAAGGAAATAAACCCATCTAGTCATGTGCAACTGTGCTCAACTCCTTTATAACCCTATCTTCGCCTAACAATTTTGAATTATATTATATGTTGTGCCCATGAAGTTGACCTCATTTGTTGAAATATTATTGTTGTCTTAGGTAAGTAGCATGTAACAGCTGATTAACCTGCATTGTTTGTGAACGGAACCGAAACACAGACACACAAACAATCAAACAATGAAACCAACGACCTAATGAAAAAGTCTAACGGATACGCAACTTGTTTTAGGAGAACCCGTAATGAAGAAATGTACGTGGTGGCGGTAGAAGCAAAAATAATCTGTTATAGTACTCCTTAATTGAATTTAGGTCAAGAGCAGCGGGCGCAGAGAGACATGTGCATGACATTGCAGATTTAGATATGAGATATAGAAATTTATGATGCATATAAGAATTCTATAAATGAAGGTGCTTGATATTGCAATATATGATAAACATTTTTTTAACATAGGGCCCTGATCAATAATAAAATGTTTATTATATGATGATTTTGTATTCAATGATTTAGATTCTTAAATCTCAATGTCTAAATCCCACGATTCTATCTCTTGTGTGTTGAATTTTCTAGGTCAAAATAAGAGGTGGCTTACAAAATCATCTCATCTATTGTTCAACGAGTTTCTTAGCCGGCCAATCTCTATATATATTTCCACCCTAGCTAGGCGATTAAAGTAAAAACTCAGCCTCTCTTACTAGGCCCAATCCAATATACCAAATATGGAGATTTTAAGGGCAACAATGCTTCCATTGCTCTCAATATTTCTCCTACTTTCTCTCTCAAGGCAAGTATCAGCTTCTGAGTCCTTTATTCACTGCCTTTTAAACCATTCTCAGCCATCCCATCCAATCTCTGCAGCAATATATACTCCCAACAATGGCTCCTTCTCATCTGTCTTGCAAGCCTACATCCGAAACCTTCGATTCAACACAACCACAACTCATAAACCTTTTCTCATTGTCACTGCTTTGCATGAGTCTCATATTCAAGCAGCCATCGTTTGTGCTCAAACGCATAAGCTCCAAATGAAAATCCGAAGTGGAGGCCATGACTATGAGGGGGTGTCTTATGTGGCAGAAGTCCCATTCTTTGTCCTTGACATGTTCAATCTCCGATCCATTCACATTGATGTGGAAAGTGAGACTGCTTGGGTTCAAGCCGGAGCAACTCTTGGTGAAGTTTATTATAGAATCTATGAGAAAAGCAACACCCATGGTTGCCCAGCTGGGGTTTGTCCCACAGTTGGTGTTGGAGGCCACTTTAGTGGAGGAGGCTATGGCAACATGATGAGGAAGTACGGCCTCTCAGTCGATAACATTATTGATGCACAATTAGTTGATGTCAAAGGAAGACTTCTGAATAGAAAATCTATGGGAGAAGATTTGTTTTGGGCTATTAGAGGTGGTGGAGGAGCTAGCTTTGGAGTGGTTGTGTCATATAAAATCAAACTTGTTCGTGTTCCAGAAATAGTAACTGTTTTCCAAGTTGCAAAAACTTTGGAACAAAATGCCACAGACATTGTGTCTAAGTGGCAACATGTTGCAGATAAGCTCGATGAAAACCTTTTCATCAGGCTTATCTTGGACGTGGTAAATGGAACAAATAAAGAGAATACTGGAAGAGCTACATTCTTCGCTCTTTTCCTTGGTGACTCTGAGCAACTTCTCTCTGTCATGAACAAGAGCTTTCCTGAATTGGGTTTAAAAAAATCAGATTGCAATGAAACCAGCTGGGTTCAATCTGTGCTTTTCTGGACAAACTTCGCTCTTGGCACGCCAAATGATGTTTTGCTTAGTCGAGTACCTCAAACACTAACTTACTTGAAGAGGAAATCAGACTATGTGAAGGAGCCAATTTCAAAGGCTGGGTTGGAGTTGATTTGGAAGAAATTGATTGAGCTGAAGTACGTGGCACTGACATTCAATCCTTATGGTGGAAGAATGAGTGAGATTCCAGCTGAGGCAGTTCCTTTCCCTCATCGAGCAGGGAACCTGGCAAAGATTCAGTATGCAGCAAATTGGAATGAGGGTGGGGAAGAGGTTACAGATTACTATATAAATTTGACAAGAAAGCTTTACAGTTTCATGACTCCATTTGTGTCCAAGAATCCAAGGGAGGCATTTTTCAACTATAAAGATCTTGATTTGGGGATTAACCATAATGGCAAGGCAAGTTACCAAGAAGGAAGAGTTTATGGGATCAAATATTTCAAGGGTAATTTCAACAGGTTGGTAGAGATTAAGACTAAGGTTGATCCTGGTAACTTCTTTAGGAATGAACAAAGCATCCCTACTCTTCCAAACTAGCGGAAGTAGAATGTTTTCTGCAATTTGATTGCTTATCTGATGTACTTTTAGCTACTTGATTATTAGGTTAAAAAAAAAAAAACTTCCCAAGGGGAAATAATGTAGTTCTGTATTGAAAAATAAAGTGTTGTTTTTGTTGATATGTTTTGATTGAATTTTTTTTTTTTTTTTTTGAGCAAATAGTAATATTTATTAGAACACATATAAAAATAGTAATACTAGTATTTTAAATCGGATTTATAATACAATATATAACCAGAGTACAACTACAAAAATGCCTAATTATGTTATGATATTGTTAGGGGACCACAATTTGACTTTCTACAACCACTCTAAAAATAGGTTTTCGTGGTGTAATGTCAAAGGCCATAAAAGATTTGAGTGTGTTTTTTGTTAGGACATATGTGATTCACTTGTTAGGAACATATGTTACTATTTTATGTAATTGGCTAATCCTTTGACAAAATACATTTTACTTGTATTTGGGTAGATTTAGGATGTATTTAATACTTCAAGAAACCTTGTTTCAAGTTCAAGTGTTAAACCCATGCAAGTCTGTCCAAGAATTAAGTGAGAAAGTGCTGAATTTTAAAACTCGATAGCTACTTGACACCTCTCGACACCTGGCTTATCTGTCGAGCTCTTCAGTTGCTTCTTATCGTAATCTTGACACCTCTCGATAGCTAAGTCGATCGATCGAGCAAATTTCTGTCCCCTCGACACCTCCTCGATCGATCGAGAATTATTGAGAATTACGAAATTCAGATTTTCAGATCTAATTTTCGGCCCATGCTGACATGTATGCGTAGGGTTTATTTTCTCCTAACCCTAGACATATATAAGGCTTATTTCAGAGGCCGTCACATAAGAGAATACAATGAGAACATATGCAAAAGGTGACCGATGTCTTATTCTCTCTGAAAGAAGCTACTGCGTCTTTGCGCCTTAGGGTTTTGTAACCAAGTGCTTCTTGATCTTCATTGTTGATGAAGTGAAGAACTTTGCAGCAAACATCTTCTTCTAGTTGGTGTGTTAGTCATGTACTAGGATTCGTGCAAAAAAGTTACTCACGTACTGGGATCCATGCATCAAAAAGGGTGGCATTCATATATTGAAGAGTTCAGAGGTTCTGAAGCGGTAGAAGGTTTCTGCTGTGAGTTCATCTATGGGGATTGTAGAGTCTAGGGACAAAGGTTTTGTACTAGATCTAAAACGTCTCTTTACTATAGTGAATTGCTTTTCGGGAAGGTTTCCTCCCAGGTTTTTTACTGTGAAACTAGTTTGTTTCATTGGTTTTCCTGGGTCATTATATCTTGTCTTATTTATTTTTCCACTGCATGATTTTGACATGATATTGATGTTTGTTTGTTTTAACAAGTTTTATTCATAATAAATCTAATTAACAACTTGGGTTTAAAACTTGTTAATTCTATCAACCGGGATCTAAATTTCCCAACATTTTTCTCATCACCAATTGGTTTTGAGGTGAAATGACATAACTCACAGTCCGACAAATGGTCTCAGAGCCAAAGTCATGGGTTCGAGTCATAGAAGTGTCATTATAGGGGAGGGATTGTTAAGGGGACCACAATTTGACTCCCTACAATCACTCTAAAAATAGGCTCACGCGGTGTGATGTCGAAAGCCATAAAAGATTTGAGTGTGTCTTCCTCATCACTAATTGGTTTTGAGATAGAATGACATAGCTCACAATCCAACAGAAATAATAATAAAAATAAAAAAATCAAACAATGTATGTTATGTAGTTTCTGTTCAAAATTTCATGCGTGGGCATATATACAAGTAATTTTTTTTGGCTTACTGTAAGTGCGGGAAGGATTTTAACTTATATTCTTCACTTGAGAAGAACTTAATACTGTCATTTATGGGCCCTCTTGGTAGTTGAAATCGTAATTGATTCAAAGAACATTTATGGGATGTCCTAGCATTGGGTGAGAAACAAATTACATCTACAAAGAAGGTAAGTTTCATATTCATGAAAGATTATTCAATATTTAAAGAGTGATTCCAATTCCACTCAGACAAATGATAGACCTTATCATAAATTTAATTAATGAGATTCACTATCATTTGAGAGGAGTAAATGTACTTCCAATTTACATCCATCGAAAAAACTTATTCCATCAAAGTGAACAATTTAAAAGTTTCTTATGAGTTTCTCCTCTCCTATGTAAAGTGTATGATAGCGAGTATCTTCCATCTGAATTTGGTGGAATTATTTTATACATGACTCATAGTTTATGATGATGCCAAAAATCGTCAGTGAGCCACACGGTCCTCACATGCTCTTGACAAAACTTGCAAAACGAAAACACAGAAGACCTTACAGAGAGTACCGGTGTGGTACCAGCCAAATACCCTCTAAAGGTTAAGTTAGAGAGAGAGAATTTCTACAACTCTAGTGTGCCAGAGTTGGAGAATTACGCGTACCTCGATTTATGAGGGCTTTGGGGTTTTTATAGTAGTGTAGAGCTAACCTTCGTTTCTTAGCGGAGAAGATTCTAATTAATACTCGTATTTTATGGAATCCTTTCTTTGTAGAGATTCCTCTAATTATGGTTGGGCGTAAAATGCAAGATATTTCCATACTAAGATTCTTGGATACCACTCATGCCATGTAGGTGCCACGTGGCTTCAACAAAACGTCTACCTTGGACCTGTCTACTATAAGGAGTCCATCCATCACCTTGCCTCTCCATCCAGGTCATGAGCCTGTCTACTAATTCTTTAGTTGGTAGAATATCTAGGTCATATACTCTGTCACTTATGATTGTTTCTGTTAATTGGATCTGTCTGCTTCGGGATTTATCCCTATCAACTGCCCCCTCACTCCACGAGTCCATCACCTGGTATTCCAGACGGACACGTGAGGTGATGGCTTCACCTAGTTCTAGGGAGTTGTGCTTTGATTGACAGGGTTGTTGGGAGCCATAAATGTTGAGGGGACATGTGGCACAATTTTAGTGGTGGGTTACTCGGATCGAAGCATCGCTTCGTCTTCCGTGCAACTTCTTCTATATATATATGTTGCTTTCTTCCTCCATTTCCATCTTTTACTGCTAATTCCTAGTGTTAGAGCTCAACCATTGCCTATAAGAATCCGCTGATCCCTTATCTCCGCGCATCCGTTCAACGTACTATCGTCTTCTATTCGTACTGTATACCTATAAGTGCTTCTGTCCTATACTTTTTGCCTTTTCTTTTCTTTTATTCAAGACTTATGTGACCGTCACGCATCTAGACTTGTAGAGTCTTAGGAATTTATCCGTCACTTGTAGGTGTAATAGATGTCTAGTGAAGCATTGAGTGAACAATCGTGTGTCCACAAAGGAGCAGGCTACGATGAAGTGTACCCGTCAAGTCAAACCGACCCCAGTGCCTTGTACCCTGAAAGGGATCCATCTACCAACTCACTTTCCGAGGAAGAAGATGAGGACTCGAACGAGGACGGGCCAAAGAGTGATATGGATGAAGTCTCTGGCGATGAGTCCCCACTCAGAACCGTCGTTGGCCCCGATGGCCTTAGGAATTTCATCCTCCCTTTAATATGGAAGGTTAACAATTTTAGTTCGACCATTCAAAGAAAACAGTTTAACACCTTACGGGATAGGTACCAAATTCCCAATGATGTCCCCATCCGTCTACCATACAAATTTGAAAAGTGCTACAACCATAGTGCCACCGATGTCGGGATGTATGAATAGATGTTCAAGGCTGGATTTAGGTTACCCTTGAGTGCACTCCACCATCGCTTGGCCCAATATTTAGGGCTAGCCGTCACCCAGATTTCTCCGAATGCTTAAAGAATCTTCCTTGGAGCCGAGGTGCTGTATGGGGTACTAAGTAAGGGGAGTCGTCGCTTAACAGTGGAGGAGTTCTTCCACTGTTATCGTCCGTCGGAGATAGTCAAGTCAAGGGGCATCTATAGTTTCCTACCAAGGAAACCATCGCTGAGACTGGTGTACGAGACCCTCGACTCCAACCGGAACTAGAAGAACCGGTATTTCTTCATCCAGGGAGACAATTGGGTGTGTCACCTTGATGAATGGCAGGATATGCCTATTCTTGATAGAACCTGGGGTATATTGCCCATGTCTGGTATGTGTTCGTTTACTTAGTTTGTGTCGGAACACAAACTTGATTCGATTCAAGTTAGTCCAAAACATAAGTATAAAAACTTAAAACATAACAAAACACAGTTAAAACAACAAGCTTAAAGTGCTAAAGCATGTAAACATGAGCAAAATGCAAGAAAAAAGCAACTGTGCATGTGCTGTGCATGTGTGTGCAGGAGGTGATGCATAGTGTGTGCTTAGTGAGTGCCTAGTGTGTGCCTAGGTGGTGCATGGCATAGCATTGTAAGGCACAAAATGGGCACAGTGTGTAAAACACACACCCATTGACCAAAACATGTCAAACATGTTCAATCAAGAGTAAACCCAAACATTGGAACTCATTTGAGTCCAATTCAACACAAAAATGTCACTTGAACATTTTGTCAAACACTTAGCATGCAACACTACACTACATGAATGGACAATGTATGAACACATGTAAAAATGCCTTAATACATGATTAAAACGCCATAAGGGGCCAACATAGATACACACAAACCAAGTGGGATACAACCTAATCAAAATTTTGAAAGAATTTGGCAGAAAATCAAGAATCTCAACCCTTTTTCGAAAAAATCCACAATTTTAAAACCTAAGTTAATTTCTGCAAAATATAAGACATAAATGAAAATAATGTTTAAGAAAACATACCTTGAAATGATTTTGTAGGGATTTGTGCTTGAAAAATGATGGGGTTTAAGTAAAAATCAGTTTTGGGTTGTGAGGGGTTCGAGAGAAGCAAGGCAAGGGAAAATAGAAAGGGTTTTAAAAAAACTGTCACATCAGCCTTATAAAACTGAAAACACGCGTTTTTCGCGAATTAGGCAATCACGAAATTAGTCACGAATAACACCATTGAAGCACAGAAGCTTTCATGAGAAGCTTTTAGTCGCGAAACAATCGCGAGACAGCTGCGATAGCCTCTATATCAAACTTGTGTTTTTCCAGTTTTTGCCTAAAAATCATTTCGCGTGAAGGGTTTAGATGCGAAATAGTCGCGAGGTAGTTGCGATACTCTCTGTATGAAATTGAAATTTTTAGAATTCCCTTAAACACTTTTCACGGGAAGCTCTAAGTCACAAGTTTCTCACGAAGCTGCCTCTGAACCAGTTTTTGAAAAAAAACACAAGAACGGCATTTTAAACAAAAACTTAAAAACATGAAAGTATAAAATCACTTTCAAAAACATATAAAATACTCAAAAATATTTTTGGATTTGATCAACAAGTAATTGAGCATACACATCACATTTGAACATGTACAATCACACAAATGAGATAAGCATTATTTGAACAAAGTCTTGTGCGTTGTGGGTGAGTATCAAATGTGGAATAGTCCTTAGGCTAGAGTGAATCTTCAATGATCAATTCAATCAAGTCATACACAAGTGGTCTATCTCAATTATAGAAATGAACATATATGACCTCCCACAAGAAAATGATTACAAATCTTAGAAGCTTTTCATTTGGATTCTACACAAATCATAACATTTGATCTTTTTGAACAATACATATCATTTTTGAGATCGGTGCTTGAAATTTTAGATGTTTCAACATTGAGAATTACCCTTTGGCTTTTTGAGCACCATACATTTCAATTTAAAATGTCGCTTTCCCTTTTTCCTAGTCAAATACTAGTATGTGCAATGGCTTTTGCAGCTCAGAATCTCTTTTTCATTTTGAGATTTACATTTGGTGAGCTCTATTGCAAAAACATAAAAATAAAGGTGGGAAGATATATAGGCACAAGTCTATACAAGTATCAAGACCATCAAGACCATTGACCAATCATTCATGACAAGCTTGAAGATCTATTTACAACAATCACACATAGTTTTCAAGATTCCTCCCACACAGATAAATGTGTATACATAACAAACTAAGCTTGTAAATGCACTATGCCATTAGTACGAAGGTACTAGGCCAAACTCACATGTGATATACACAACACAAGCGATCAAACTTTTTGGAGATTTTTCAATTTTTATGAGTTTTTGAATTTTTGAACACACTCAAAAACAAAACAAGTAAGATCAACAAATCAACAAGTACAAAACAAAACTTGTAAAAGAAACATAGCATCATCCAACAGAACCTGTGTGACCTATAAAGCAAATATGCAATAATGAACACAATGAGGTCACATGGGAGATAGAGTTCAAGGAATGATATCGACACCAATGGTTTTATGCAAAGATTCAAACCTCGGACCATCAAGAGGTTTAGTGAATATGTTTGCCTTTGGGTTGTCAGTGTTGATAAACTCTAGACACACAATCTTTTCCTCTACCAAGTCTCGAATGAAGTGATACCGGATCTCGATATGCTTTGATTTCGAATGTTGAACTAGATTTTTTGACAAATTTATGGCACTCGTGTTATCACAGAACACACACATAGTGTCTTGAGTAATCCCATAATCATGTAAGAGCTTCCTCATCCATAGTAGTTATGCACAACAACTCTCCGCTGCAATATATTCAACTTCAACCGTTAAAAGAGAGATTGAATTTTGCTTTTTGCTCATCTATGAGACCAAGTTATTTCCAAGATAGAAACAACCATCGGAAGTGCTTTTCTTATTATCAATGCACCCGGCCCAGTCAGCATCTGAATATCCAGCCAAGCACTCATTTGAGTCTTTTGAATACCAAATTCCATAATTAGATATGCCATTGATATAGCAAATAATTCGCTTGACTGCTGTCAAGTGGGACTCTTTGGGAGCTGCTTGAAATCGTGCACATACCTCCACACTAAAAGCGATATCCGGTCTACTTGCAATGAGATAGAGAAGACTACCGATCATGCTTCAATAAAGTGTTGGGTCTACGTCCACACCGGCTACATCAAGGCTCAGTTTTGCCGAGGAACTTATGGGAGTGGAAGTATGTTTCTTAGAGTCTAGACCAAATCTTTTGACAAGATTTTTGGCATATTTCTCTTGAGAAATAAATATTCCATGTTTCTGTTGTTTCACTTGAAGCCCTAGGAAGTAGTTTAACTCCCCCACCATGCTCATCTCAAATTCCCTTTTCATTTCTTCTGAAAAATTCATGAGCTAGATGATCAATTGTGGATCCAAAAACAATATCATCCACATACACTTAAGCAACAAGGAGAGATTTCTCATCTCTTTTAACAAACAATGTTCGATCGGCTTGGCCTCTCTTGAAACCATGACCAATAGGTATGTGGTGAGGCGATCATACCAAGCTCTTGGTGCTTGCTTCAGCCCATATAACGCTTTCTTCAACCTTAGCACATGATCCGAAAAATGTGGGTCTTGAAACCCCTTTGGTTGCTCAACAAACACTTCCTCATTTAGAAAACCGTTCAAGAAGGCACTCTTCACATCTATTTGATATAGCTTGAAGTTCATAATACACGCTATGGAGAGAAAAATTCAAATTGACTCTAGTCTTGCTACCGGAGCAAATGACTCATCAAAGTCTATGCCTTCAACTTGAGTATATCCTTGAGCCACCAATCTAGACTTGTTTCAGACAACTTCACCATCTTCATTGATCTTGTTCTTGAAAATCCACTTGGTGCTGATTACATGTGATTCCTTGGGCCTTGGAACTAACTCCCATACATCATTTCTAACAAATTGATGCAACTCTTGGTGCATGGACTCTACCCAATTCTCGTCTTTTAAAGCTTCCTCTACTTTCTTGGGTTCAAATTGAGCAAGATAACAATTGTATGTCACATGATTCACACTATAGCCCGATCCTCTTCTTAAACGAAGTCCCTCATTTAAATCACCAATGATATTGCTTGTGGGATGATTGAGAGTTACTCTTGACGATGGTCTTTTGGAAGTGGAGGGTTCCTCATCATGAGAGATTGGAGGTTGGACTTCCGAAGGAGTGAGTGGGCTTGAAGATCCTTGTGTTGATCTAGTCTCCCTTCTTGATATAGGAGGTGTAGCCTCCTTTTCCGGTGATTCTTTCTCAGCATCATCATCTTGAGACATATTATCATCACCCTCATTCTTCTTAAGGCTTAGTCCTTCACCATAATCATCAATATCCTTTTTTGAAATGGTGTCATTCATGACCACATTTATTGATTCCATCATCGTCTTAGTGCGCTTATTGTATACTCTATATGCTTGGCTGTTTATGGAATATCCTAGGAATATCCCTTCATCACTTTTAGTATCAAATTTTCCAAGATTCTCCCTATCATTGAGAATGTAACACTTACTCCTAAATATTCAGAAATATTTCACCTTCGACTTCTTTTCTCTCCAAATTTCATATGATGTCTTTTTTGTTCTTGCTCGGAAGTAAATTCTATTCCCAATGTGACATGATGTATTCACAACTTCAGCCTAAAATTTCTGTGGAATGTTTTTGTTGAGTAAGATGACTCTCACCATCTCTTGAATCACCCGATTCTTCCTTTCAACCACCCCATTCTGTCATGGAGTCTTTGGAGCTGAAAATTCCTTCTTGATACCGTGCTCATTGCAAAAAGCTTCAAATTTTGCGTTTTGAAATTCCTTCCCATCATCACTTCTAATTTTCACTATGGGAACTCCCTTTTCATTTTTTAGCCTCTTACATAACCTTTCCATCTTGTCACATGCTTCCGACTTTTCTCTAAGGAATTCTACCCAAGAGTACCTTGAGAAATCATCAACTACCACCATAATATAGCGCTTTCCGCCCATGCTTTCAATTCTTGTTGGACCCATTAGATCCACATGAAGTAACTCCAAAGGACGTGAAGTAGCAACTACATTTACCTTAGGATGGGCTGACTTTGTTTGTTTTCCCATTTGACATGGACCACAAACATTCTTCTCAATTTTTCCAAACTTTGGTAAACCAATCACTGCTTCAAGCTTTGAGTCTTTTGCCACTTGCTTGTAATTTGCATGCCCAAGTCGTTGATGCCATAACTCCAAAAGGTTCACTTGAGCACTTCGACATGCTATGCTTGGTTTGGGAATAAAACCATAGCAATTGTCAGTGGTCCTAAGTCCCTTCAAGACTTGAACACCCTCTTCATTTAGGATTAGACACCCTTTCTTTGAAAATTGGACTAGGAAGTCTTCATCACATATTTGAGTGATACTCAGCAAGTTCACTTTCAATCCTTTAATGTACAGCACATCAGTTAATAAAGGCAGTCCCGAAATATCAACGGTTCCCTTTACAAGAACTTGTGAGTGGTTACCATCTCCAAATGTCACAAAACCATCTTCCTTCTCTTTGAGAGTTTTGAACAAAGATTTATCTCCATTCATATGTCTTGAACAACCGCTGTCAAGATACCATAAAAATGAATTAAACACTTTCAATTCGGTATGAACAAAAAGACAAGCATGAGATAGGCATTCTTGACCGTTAAAGCAAGACTCATCTTTCTTTTCTTCATTCATAGATGAGTGAAGTTTCCTTTTCAGACAATGAATTTTATCACATAAATGTCTATTCCTTCTCTTATATTTATCAATTAAGGAATTCGACTCATACAAGCTATTATGAATATCATGATTCCTATGAACTAAGGATTTAAGCATGTGTACAAAAATTCTAGCATGTTTCTTTAATTTGAATAACTCTAAAAGCTCATTACTAGAACAATTTCCAAATATGCTCATAGAGTCATTTTCACAAACACCTTTACTATGCTTCATGTTGGCCTTTGCCATAGCAAGCCAAGGGGTCTAGGACCACACTCAAGTATTAAAACCATAGCGAGTGAACCTAGCTCTGATACCAATTGAATGCTCGAAAATGTGTTAAAACACTAGAGCTGTTTGGACCCCTAAATTAAAAATTAAGGCTTGATAGATTTTACTCTAACTTATACTAAATGCGGAATAAAGTAAAAGCGAGCGGATAAACAAACAAACTACTCTAAGCCATATTCAATATAACACAGCAGTAATATGAAAGCTAAAAGAGTAGGGAAGAAGAATGCAAACACAAGATAATATGCCGATATGTTATCGAAGAGGAAATTGAAGTACTCGACGTAAAACCTCTCCACCGCCCTCCAAGCGGTAATCGATCCACTAGACAATTAGTTGGGATACATGGGTTAGTAAGAGACCCTCCAAGCCTAATCTACCCGATGCACCTAAACCCTCCAAGCTCCTACTCCAACAAGGCTTCTTGGAACCGTTTCTTTTCTAGCTCTCCGGATCCCAAAATACGCCCGATTGCATCCGCCAAATCTTGGCTTCTTCCAATGCTTCCCAACAGCACCAAAATCTCACTGAACACTCTGAAAGGGTGTGGTAAGTGTTTGGGCTATCAACCTCTCAATGGTATAGAAATAGAGAGCTAGGAGTTGAGAAAAATCCACAAGTAATTGTGTAGAGAATTATGGATATAACAATCTCTAACTCTCAAGGTTTGTGGTTAGGGTTTTCTCTCAGAAGCACTCCTCAACATCTGTGGGTAATGTGGGTATAAATAGTGTAGGTACAAAAAGTGTGTATCAGAAATGACAGTCTGGAAAAACAGAATGTTTCGCAAGTGTCTCGCGAGAAGGCCTTACCCGCAAGATACTCACGAAAACCAATTGTCTCCATCCTGTCCTGACTCTTCACATTCCAGTCATGTGCTGGGCCATGCATCACTTTGTGAGATGCTTACTCGTGAGCTACCCGCGAAAACACTTCAGTCTTCAATGCCTTGAGTCTTCACACTCTCTCTCTCACACATCCCTTACAAATAAATCTCACATGAAATACAGGGTACAAAAGATTGAACATAATTACAATCAAATTTGGCACAGAATAAAAGCCAACAAACCACATAGTTGTAAATTACAACTTTACAGAAAGTAATAATAAAAATTAGGTATCAACTATGGTCAACATTAGAAAGTGCCTAACACCTTCTTGTGCATAACTGGATCCCTAAATCTGTGTTTCTACTTCATGACATGATTCTAGGACCATTAGAACTAGAATTTGCATTAAATCACAAAACTTAGGTGACCAATCACATTTTAAAAAATTCCAATGATTGGTAGCAACTCCACACATTACGCCTCCAACACACACATGCTCACAATCCCACTTGTACAAGTAGTTCAAGTGAATCAAGGTAAACACTCTCACATATACATATATAGGCCAAATAAACCCATAAAAAGAGACTTGAGTTGTTCACATGTTTGATTGGGTTGAACTCAATCTAACTTGGTCAAATTTAATATCTTTTAATAAAATGGTTTTCAATAAATTTGGCAAATTTTCACTATGGCTATTAACCTTGGTCAGTGTGGCCAATTAACTTTTCTGGCTTTTTTTTATTTTTTAGTCTAATCAAAGAATCTCAAGGGAAAAGTGGGGTAGCTGTAATATCATTATTTAATCAAAAGAGAAAGTATTACTTTCATAATTGTGTCTATTTGATATATGTAGTTTTCAATAATTTATTTACAAAATATGATATAAAAGATATAATTTTTGGTAACTTATGCTCAATATGTGTCAAAAAGATAAAAGTTGACTTATTTTCAAAAACTGTTAGTCATGTTATTTTTTATAATAATAATAAAATAAAATAAAAACCCTACAATAAAAAGCAAAAAAATAAAATAAAATAAAATAAAATAAAACATTTCACCAAACGGACACTATGTAGGATGAAAGAAAGATATATGTATAAATATAAATTATTCTATTTTCCCAAGAAGAATAACTTGTTTGTTTTAAGTATAGCCTTAAAAACTAATGTTTTGAATTTTCTTTTATGCATATTACAAATCTCACTAGTTGTTTTAATCCACATTTTTTATTTTATGTGCATGTATAGCTTAGTAGAAAAAAATGTGCACATAGAATGAAAATAAGATATATATTTTTTAACTTCTTTCATTTGTTACAAGTTTATGTTTAACATGTTTATGAAATGGGTAGTTCATCCCTTGTACAGCCAAGAACAATCCACTCAAAAAATATGAAACTTAACAAATTGCCCTTACTTAACTAAAACCGATCCAAAAATAATTAAAAAAATAAACAAGACTTAATTTAACTTAGACTAGCTAAGAAATGTCCCAATAGCTCCTCCGCATCTGAAACATTCTAAATTAATATTTGAGCACTAGAACCAAGCTACCCTCTACTCTTATAGATCTTCAAACCGGGCTATCTACAGGACATAGGAGTTCCAAATACTTTTGGGGGTCACTATATATATGATGGTTGATAGATTTTCATCAATCACACATTTTATTCCACGCAGCCTTTCAATTATCTTTTATGCATATTACACATCTTACTAGTTGTTTAAATTCAATGGATTATTACGATCTTAGCTAAAACTTGAAAAACTATCTTTATTAAAAAGTCTAACATTAACCTCATTATGAAATTTCATATATTCATAATACTCCAAATTCAATAAATGGTATTGCAATGAACCTATAAAGATAGTCTTGCTCAAAATTATTAAATCGGTCGGGTTAGAACAATCCGTTTAGGTTGCAGAAAAACTATTGAATTTTATAAGATTTTACCGGTTTAATTGCATAAGTTGTCCAATTAAATGATTAGGTCGGTTTAGGTATCAGTTTACCAAGTTAGAGGTAAAATTGCATAAGTGGTCCAATTCGAATATATTATGAACGCCCATTTGAGTTGATTGATACACTACAACTATAAAGTCAAATTTGTAAAAGATACAATTTTTTTATCATTTCATATAGAAATTATTGCTCTCAAAGTGTAAATAAATTAATTAGTAAATTTTATAATTACAGATTATATGCGTAAACAAAGGTAGAAATTTATGTTTTTGACATACCGGATAAAGTTATTGAACCAAATCAATAGAGTTTGTAATAAGTACTAAGTTCTTGTGGGGTGTGGGGGGAAAGAGTCGGAGTTCAAGTCTCCAAGAGAGATTTCCACACACAAATACACTTAGATTAAGTTAAAGTAGAATTTCTATCTTGTATAAAAAAATAATAATAAATATATAAATAAAAACAAGTTTTTAATGGCATAAATTTAATCTTATTCAGAACATTAACGAATCAAACTTGAGCAAAAAGGTTCAGTTCATTAATAACTCAAGTTTGGTAAAGTTTGATAACAAAATAAAAGAACTTAGTTTTCAAATTTGCTTGATTACTTTATAACCCTACCCTTGATCTTATTCAGCAAATTAACGAATTAAACTAAAATAAAAAAGTTGAGTTCAGTACGTAACTCAAGTTCGGTAAAGTCTGATAACAAAATAAATTAATCAAATTCAGTATTATCTTAAATACGTAACATGAAAACTTGTATTGTTTGTGAAACGAATGAACCACGAAAAATTTTCCTGTCCTTGAAATGCTCAATCTCCGATCCATAGACATTGATATGGAAAATGAGACTGCTTGGTTCAAGTAGGAGCAACTCTTGTTTATGTATTCCAAATAATATTATCACCAATATTATCAATTTAAATAACAATCACATACAAGAACACAAATATTACATGGAAAACCCTTATTCCTTGAAGAGAAAACCCATGAGACAAACTCCATTGGCTATCTTCTTGAAGGTGGCAATACTTTACTCTCTCCTCTCTAACTTTCTTCTCTATTCAACATCAAACAAAGCCTCACAAATTCCCCTTGATTTGTGTGCTTGTTGTCTCTCTCCTTGTGTTACCTCTCAAGTGAATTTTTTTTTTCCCCTCTTTGTTTCACGCTCTATTTTCCCTCTCCCCATATGAAGGACTCTTGAGCTAAAGCCATCAAATTATTTGTAGCATTGTCTATTTATAATACGTTTTTCCTATTCCCTCTAGAACAAACAATACATTACTTTTTTAACAAGTAATAGACTTTCCTTCCTCACTAAGGAAATGTCTTTCCCTCCACACCAAGAAAACCCAAATTAATTTTCCTTCTTCAACTAAGAAATCTAATTGACTTTCCAAGTTACAATTAGAATTTGAGACAATCTCCCAACAATCTCTATCTTAACTCAAATTCCATTAATTGTCTTCCGCTGTCTTCTTTTCTCTTGGGATAGCTCCACATTAATCAAGTAGTTTTAGTTCCACTTGGAATTGCTCCACCTTAATCAAAGCAAACATTTCTCATCCATCTTAATTCACACACAAAATCATCCACTAAATCAACCAAGCTCTGACACCACTGTTGGTGTTAGTGTTTCAAAATTCAAAAATTATCAAAGTCAATGAATTACTAATTGTTATATGTATAGTTGGTTGTTATGTGGTTTTATTTATTTATTTATTTTTGGTTGTATTCTTAATATCTGTTTTTAACTAAGTTGTACCAAACCTTGTCATCCTTTTGATAAATGAAAAGTAGATTTTTTTTTTTTTTTTTTTTTTAAAGATGTGTAGATACCAAATTTTTTTGCCCTGGATTTTGATAGAAATTCGAGTCTTAAATTAAGCGTTTACTGTTTTTAATCGTCAAGCCTTTTTATTTTTATTTTTTTATAATTTTTCAAAATGATTTACCAAATCTGGTTGAGCTTTAAATAAAACATGACAATTTGACTGTTCAATTGCAAAAATCATGCTCCAAATCGAGTGGAATATAGGGAAATTACCCACTAATCATATAGTAATTGTTAAGCTAAAAGTAAAAATAATGCACCCGCTAATCATATTGATGTTCTTGTTTCCTCAATGGTCATTCGCTATTGTCCCAAATGTTGCACGAAAAATGATTGTTGCAATTTTTGTGTACATGTTTATCTTCTGTAGCCATATTTGTTTATCAGCTAATTTAAATTTCTTGCAGATGTATAGCAATGCTGCAAAAATTACATCTATAATCAAAAAACAAATATGTATTATTAATCATCTAATTTTCATTTAGATTTTTAAACTATATTATGATAAAAAATTTCTTCAATTGTGCACCAATTGATTAATTATCTTGTTTTTAACCAAAATAAATTAACTACTTGCTAAGTGTTTATAAGTCTATCTACTTTTTAGTTTCTCCTAAAAAAAATCCCAAATGCACACTTAATACATCTATTTATTTGAAAAAACACTCAATTTAATGTACAATATTAACTACCTTTTTCTATAAATGGACTCAAGTATTATAAGTGATAAACTTATACTCAAAAAATTTAAACTTTACAGGTAATCTAACAAAATAAAATTATCGACTTTTGGGCCTAAGAATATTGGGACATTTGCTTGGTTTTAAAAACTAGGCTGGGGCAAAACTGAATTTGCCTTCGATTATCGGTTTTATATAAATTTTGACCGATTTTGGCTGGTTTTGACTGGTTGTGACCTTTTTTAGTGTTTTTTTAGATCGAACTAGTGGCCGGTTTCCAGTTCAATTGGTCAAACCTGCCGGTCCGGTCTAATTTTTAAAACCATGGACATTTGTTATGGACATTTTTAAAACCATGGACATTCGTTTTTTTTTTTTTTTTTTGGAACAAGCCATATACTTGTTTAAATTATTCTTTGCATTGAACAACTTTAACATTCAACTTGTGTTCTATCTCATCTACATAAACTTGCAATTTTCATTAAGCTTTCTAGGAGCTGCACTTTTTTTATAGTGTTATTACTGCTACAGGTTTGAGAGTTTTTAATATTAGTAATTAAATCTCTAAACTAATTAAAAGATTAAATGATTAATACATTGTCATATCTTAAATTTTATGTGTGCAGTAATACATACATATGCATCTTTGGAACCCAATTCTAGCAAGATTTCTTTTGAATTTTTTATTGAAATTAACCCATTTGCAAGTTAGTGGTAGAAATTGTGCAAAATAAGTATCTATTATCTCATTCATAAGGCTTCATAGATATACATTATTTAATTAAATAAAATTTGACAAAAATCCTATAGTTGGCATCTCATGCCATATATATATATATATATATATTACATATTTTGGTGCTTAGTGTTTTATTTCTATTTAAACATAAATATATTGCAAAGTCCAAACATAAACATATTGATTGTAATTTTTTTATCTATAATATGAGAAAGGTAGAATTTTAAGAATCAAAATTAGTACGAAAATAATATCTATCTTAAACAAATATTGTTACGTATATGTTTATTAACATGTTTAGTACATGGTAAGTCAAAATTTTTTTATCTAAGTTGTTTAAAAACACATGTTATAAATACTTAAGGAAAAAAAGAAAACAACGACAACGACAAAAACGTAACTTCATTAGCTTTTTTTTTTTTTTTTTTTTTTTTAATTTTGAAACACTAACACCATAAACATGGTTCTTTTCATTTTTTTTTTTTTTTAATTTACATGTAGGAGTTAGAAAATATTTATGCTCTGCCTTTCATTTGGTTTTTCCTTTTATTAGAAAATTTTGTTTTTCACATTTTAGATTTCCAAAAATATTTAATAGCTCAAATTTTGGAGGTATCAACATTTTAACTTTAAATGGATAGATCAGTAGATTACTCACAATTAGGTGGGCTATTATTCCAACCTTGGGCCTAAATGGACCCCATAAAAATGTAAATATTATCTTACCTATTTATATGAAGAAAAGGGTGATTTTGACAATTTGTATAATAAAATAATTTGTACAATAATGGGGATTATGTAAACCATAATCATCCACCTCCAAGAATTTGGAGCCTACAAAATGGTCTCAAATAATTAGTAATCATCATCGCATTATTCTCGAAGGCCAAGAGTAACGGTTGTTGCCAAATCGAATCGTGACCAATATTTTAAAATTAGGGGTAGTTTTTTTGAAAACATAGAAGGGATGGTTACTTTTCCAAGTTTTAGGTATAAGAATTTGTTATCCATTAATATGAGAGCAATCAAGAGGGATGAAAATGATCACTGGAGGTCCAACAAAATTTGTCATTCATTCATTCCCTTTTTTTTGAAGTAGCATTATAGCTAGCTAGAATACATTATGACCTTCCTCTCAAGGTCCATGAGTCTCACATCACCTAGGCCTTTACATACAACAAGGAGGCCCAAGACTATAGCTTAGTACAAAACAAATATGCACATGGAATGAAAATAAAATATATTATTTATGTTTAACATGTTTTTGTATAAACAAATTTTATATAAGGGATATTTCATCACTTGTAATATTTGCATCAATTTCTAAAAGGGGTAGTTAAACAAGTCGCTCCTCTCAGTTGGCATTTAATTGCCTATTTTCTCACTTGTTGGAGATGATTTGGCTTATTTAATGTCGCGCATATTTTCTAGACCTTGTGCATTTTTTGATGGTTTAAACAATTGGAAAACTTCCAACCTAACCCCATGAGTTCGAGGAAGAGGCCTTTAAAATATAGAACATCGAGAGAATATGGGTGTTATTGAATTAGCCAAATAACCCCCAACGAGTGAGGAAAAGAATTAGCTCTAATGATCTTTGGGTGATATTTCCTTTATAAAGCCTAATGGTCCAGTTTTGTCATTTATATGATGATCTTTGGTTTTCAGTTACAGGGTCAAATGGATTTAGCTCGGGAAGGAATCAATGAGGTCCATGACCTTGATGATGCAAAACATGAAATTGATACAACTAAAAAATTAAAGTTCTAAATTTTTCATTCTCTTAAGGAGATTATCGTGATAAGCAAAACTTATCACATAATTATAATTGATATTACTCAAATAATTGATAGGCACATTGAAATATATATCCATGTAGATTGAATTGGGTAGAACTAGACCGAAATAGTACAAATGGATGGAATGGACCGAAATGCTACTTCATCACAATAGGAAAACTATCTCCTATATTTTAAGCAAAACTGGGGTATGGTGTTAGATTCTCAAGATATGATTTTTGTCATATTTTATTTAATTAGTCTTATCGAAAGGATATTTAGAATCACAATGGATGATGGTTTTCAAATAAAAACATTAGAAAATATGGATATGAAGCTCATTATATTTATGAACCCTTATGAGTTATGAATGAGACTATAAATACTTATTTTTCACAAGTTTCTACCACTTGCTGGCAAATGAGTTACGTTCAAGTTCAACGAAAGATTCAAAAAGAAATCTTACGAAGAATCCTGTTCCAAAGATGCATATGTTTGTATTACTTCACACATCACATTTGAAACATGACAATGTGTTATTCAATTAATGATTAATCTTTTAATTAGTATAAAGATTTACCAACTAATATAGAAATTCTCAAACCTCTAGCAGTATTAACACTAGAAAAAAAAATGTGACTCCTAGAAAGCTTAATGAAATTCGCAAGTTTATATAGACGAAACAAAACACAAAGTGAATGCTGAAGTTGTTCAATACAAAGAATTTTAACCTTGAAATGGATATAAACTACATTTTAGCAACATAATAAATTTAAAGTGGAAAAATAGTACTTAATTAGTTTACATTCTTATCAATGTGTGCACCGCATATCACAAAAATCAACAAATAGATTGAAGAAAGCAAATCATCCAATAACAGGAATGGCCCTACTAAGGCACGTTGCCAAGCACATGCATTTTCATCCTGAAGGAAACAAGAAATAGGGCTGAAGCTTTGCGATCTACTCTTTAGTCTTTAGCCATCATGTCCTTTTTAAGAGGGTGGGGACAAGAAAGAAACCCTAGTAAATTGGTAATTACTAGGAGGCGGCTGCATAAAAAAAAATAATAATAATAAAAATAAAAATAAAACGTGAAGGAGAAGAAAATTTCAGCACCGCCTCCTCGAATTCAATTCCAAGAAGATTTGCTGCAATGCATAGCACGTTGTGGCCCACGCAAGAGCCTGAAATGGGCTCTTAATTTCAAGACCTGGGAAATAAATTCATAAAGGAAGAAGCCCATGATATCAACTGGCAATCTAGCAATATTAGAAAGAAAGGGGCATGACAACTGCTTGATATGGGCCGACCACAGGACCATATGGGCCAAAGTGACAGTGTATGCATTGCAAGTAAAAATTACTTTTTTTTTTTTTAATGAAAAAGTAAAAATTACTTGGTTGTTCAAGGAGTACAAAGAGCACCTGCAAGCTTTAAAAAAAATTAAAAAAAAAAAAAATTAAGAAAGCACTTGCAAAGTCTAAGAGTCAAGCATCAAAACTCAAATTTTGAGACTCACTTGCACACTGCACTCAAAGTACATATGTGAACAAGTCTCGAGAAGGCATTTGTAGAGAATGAGAAATTGCAACCAATCACAAGATGTCACATGCTATTTAATAGGTCTCACTATCATTATTTAGAGACTAATGAAAATAATCTAAGTTTTTCTAAATAAAAATTGTAAAGAATACTTAAGGGTCATGACAAGTGTTGCCAATGAGAGCCAATCACGTGGCTTCAAAACTCCTATAAATAGAGACTCTCATCAGTCTTATGATATAGATTTAGAAACATTCAAAATTCTCAAAACTCTGCCGGAGTCAAGCTCCAAACACTCCAAGAACTTTAATCTTCGAATACGAAGAATACTCGAAGCAAAATCATTCAAATAATCCTTTTAAATCTAAGAGTTCATTGAAATCAAGATCAAAAGCCTCTAGAAATTCCTAAATACTACAAAATAGTGAAGCTCTACATACTGATTGAAGCTTCTAAAGCCTTGAAGAAATTCCACAAAAATATTTGAATATGAAGAACATTCTAAGAACATTCATCCAAATCATCATTCCAAGTCTTAGAGTTTTATTAGAATCATGCTTCAAAGTCTCCGGAAACTTCAAAGACTTTGATCCATCAAAGCTTCATCGGATTCAAGCTATAAATTCCTGAAGAACTTTCACCACAAATTTTCGAAGATCAAGAAAGTTCAAAGAATACACGAAGAATGTGAAAAACAAAAAATCTCTAATAAACACACAGATAGAAATTCATCACAATTTCGTTTCAAAGATCTCTCGATCTGTTTCTTAATCAGATTGAGAAGCATCTAGCATTCAAATCAAGATTATACTTGAATTAAAAATTTTTCAAGGAGATTGAATTAGAGGAATATTATTTTGTAATATGATTTATTTTTAGAGATTAAATTAGAGGAATATTATTTTGGAATATTTGTGAAACATTGCCAATTATATGATTTTCAAACTTGAGATTTTGTGTTTGCAGTATGCACTTATAGTTACATTTGTAATTTTATTGTAACATAAAAATATTTTCAAGTTCAAATTAATTTTTCTTAACTCTACTGCTTGTAATTTTTATCGATAATATGAGAATGGTAGAAGTCACAAGATTTCCTTTTCGATTTGATAGCAAACGTGGATTTTTGTACGAAGTACATCCCACTCACCTTAGCATTTAATGTTGACAACTGTGGGGCCAGAAAATTTGTGACCCGGCCCACTTTCCATCTGGACCCAGGGCCAGTGCCGATAAAAGCAATTGCCGAAGACGAGTGGTGAAAGATCAAATAGTTTAGAGGTGCAGCCGAGGATGACCCTGTCCTCGGCATCCCAAGACTTCAAAAGGAAGAGCGACATGTCATCAAAGGCAGCCTCAAAAGCACCCCCAGAGGAAAAGGCGAATTAAATGGGACTCACGTGGGGGTACGGAGTGAGAGTGGTTCAAGGAGAGGATGTCACCTCCGCAATGAGTGCGCCCACAAACGTCCTATCCATATTGAAGGGATAAGATTTATGAATAGTGTGACTTCGGTTATTGCAACTAATAGAAAGTAGGGGGAAGCGGCTGATGGGACAGGCACTCAAACAGGTACCTGCCTGATCAACAGGTGGAGGGTCAAGATCAACCAAAAAGGGTTATATAAAGTAATGACTTATGCGCCAAAAAAAGGGGGGGACAAACCATCTCCCACCCCCTTGAGCCCTAAACAAGGGAGAGTTATAAGAAGACCAATCCCCTCGGACAAGGTCAAAGGACCAAAGCCGCTCAGGCCGGGCCGGAGGAAAGGTCTTATTAAACACGCTGCTACCACGACCACCATGACTAACCACCGTCCAGTGACCAAGGCCTAGCCTTTCAACCCACGCTCTATAAATTTTATTGCAAGGGCCTTTAACGTGCGAAGCCCATATCATTTGGGATCGTCACAATTTGAGTCCTTACAATTGGTGCCGTCTGTGGGGAGGCTTGTGCATTGGCACAGGCAGCAGTTAGTCACGGTGGAACCTAGGATCCCTCGAAAGACAAAAAATGTAGTTGTGGTGAAGGGGCTAGCTAGGCAAAAGCCTCTCCATCGTTTAAAGTGGCACGAGTAGTTCTGGGGGCTTCCAGCATCAAGTCAACGTCCCGTACCCTTGTCAAGGGGTTTAGCCACCAACTACTTAAAAAGGAGAAGTTTTGGACAGAACCAAGGTATTGCATAGTCCTCAGACTCAAACCTATGGGGAAACCAAGTACATGAGAATGAAAATCTAAGTTTTGGACAGAACCAAGGTATTGCATAGTCCTTGGACTCAAACCTATGGGGAAACCAAGTACATGAGAATGAAAATCTAAGTTTTTGACAGAACCAAGGTATTGCATAGTCCTCGGACTCAAACCTATGGGGAAACCAAGTACATGAGAATGAAAATCTAAGTTTATAGTCCTCGGACTCAAACCTATAGGGAAACCAAGTACATGAGAATGAAAATCTAAGTTTTGGACAGAACCAAGGTATTGTATAGTCCTCGGACTCAAACCTATGGGGAAACCAAGTACATGAGAATGAAAATCTAAGTTTTGGACAGAACCAAGGTATTGCATAGTCCTCGGACTCAAACCTATGGGGAAACCAAGTACATCAGAATGAAAATCTAAGTTTTGGACAGAACCAAGGTATTGCATAGTCCTCGGACTCAAACCTATGGGGAAACTAGGTACTCCAAGAAAATCTAAGCACCAGTTATGGCCCAATTACACGCATGGCACCTCGGCTGATGTCTTTAGTCCCTCAGAGGTATGTACGGGTACAAATTCAAGCTCTGAAATATAATCCCAAGTATGTTGTATGCACAACCATTCATCCATGTTAAGATAACTAGATCAAAAACCATGAAATTTGTAACCCTAATAAATATCCACAAGGATAACCAACATGTAATTTAAAGGAAAAAGGAGGGAAAAGAATTTCATATATGTGGTCTAGGAGTTCAACTACAAGCAAATTATAAAGTCTTCAAAATAAAACGGAAACTAGTTAATAGTTAATCTAGTAATAAATATAAAAGTCGGCCTGGGCTTTTTACTTCTTCAATTTCGTTTTAACCACATCCTGGGAAGGCTGAGCGGGATTAGCCTCAGAACCTTAGGAGATATCTCCTTCCTGGGAAGGCTTGGCAAGATCATCGTCAGTGCCCCGGGGCACATCAGTAAGGGTAATGGCTTGAAGGGGCTGAACAGAGATGGATGGCTTCTCGGCACAGGAGATCCGGTCACTGACTGTAGACGAGGTGAACTCCTGAGGAATCCCGGAATTCAAACCTTCAGGTACTTTAGTCGTAACATGAGGCTCCCCTCCTTCTGTCGACTCGCTAGGAGTGACGACGATCTGGGCAGCTTCTGGCTGAGCAGCCTCAGCCTCCTATGGGGTGCTCATAGCCTCGGAGTTGGTGGAAGCGGTCTCACGGATGGCTGGGGGATAAAATACACGCTCCGCCTTCCATAAGTCGGACGAAGCTTCCACCCCAGCTTGTTTGAGGGCCTTTTCCCAGACCTGGGAGCAATATAGCCTGCATACTCCTGGGATTTGAGCTTTAAGGGAAGCCTGGGTATCAGCCACCCCCGCCTCGTAGCCCTCCTCCTCGGCCTTGTCCTTAGCTATTTCAGCCTCAGTTCTGGCATACTCAGCTTCCTGCTTGGCCCTCACGGCTTCATCCCTGGCAAACTCAGCCACGCCCTTAGCGTTGTTTGCCGTGATCAGTTTCTCCTTCAAATCACTGATCTGCTCCTTAGCAATCTGCAATTGCTCCTCGGCAGCGAGTAGGCGCTTTGTCTGTTCCTCGGCTTGTTTTTGGGCTCCAGTTAAACCTGCCAAGGCACTATCCCTGTCTTAAGCAACCATTTTTAAATCTTCCCTAGCCTTTGCGAGGTCAGTCTAGGAAGCTTTGAGGGTCCGCGCAGCATCTATACGCTTGGTGCGCTCAACCTCGGCGGTCTTACTCTGCCCTTTAACTTCTTCCTCCATCCTATAAGTGGCATGGATAGCCTGCCAGTTGAGACGGTTATATTCTGAATGAAAATCCAAGCGTAAAAATTGATAGAGTCTTAGGTTTCGAAAGTCTTACCATTCCCAGGTACCTCTTCGCGCTGAGGAAAACCTCCTGCATCCTCGTATTCTTCAACTCCTCCATATTAGTGGGAAGCAGCATGGTCCTTCCTAACGTGTCGGCCACATAACCGCCTTCACCGTCTCCTAGGTTCCTCATGGACGCGTTCTCCAGCAATGGCTCCCCGTGGAGCATTGGGGCGGGAAGCCATGCACTCGGCGCGGACTGACCTTCGATCCCTTTCCCCTTACTTTGGTGCCCAATCTTTAACTGTTTTTGCGCTCGTGGGGCTTCATCCCTCTCTTGAAAGGATGGGGTTTTTCCCCCATCCATGGGATCCTTCCCTTTGGGACTCCTCTTTCTCTTTGAGTCAGTGGGCTCCGGCCAAGGAGGCAGAGCTGATTGAGGAGGAGCAGGAAGTTTGGGGCGGGGAGATTGTGGCTGCGACTTGATAGAGGAGGACCTAGTCTGGATGGGCTGGAGCTGAGGTATTGGAGTTGGAGCATTGGATTGTGGTTTTTCCTGCGCACCCTTCCCCGGCTGACCCTCGATGAGGTCGAACAAGCTGGTCGGGGGCTTTCTCTTAAGACCCATCTCGGCTCGGGAGATTGTTCCCACTGACAACAGTTCTACTTCAGACAAGTTCGGGTCACCCAGATCACCAGAAGGATCCTCGGATGGGTCAACCTGGTCGAATGCCTCAAAACCCTTCTCGGACGGACCCAGATTACCCTCGTCCTCCGTTGCCTGATGAGACAACGAAGAGTCCACAGTTGAGATGCCTTCAGGTATAGGAGATCCTTCGGAGATCAAAAACCCTTGTTCGGTTATCGTAATTTTTGGAAGCCGAGGATGGTTAGCGCTAACCACATGCTTTGGGTCGGCAAATGACTTCTGAATGGGATCGTACCCTAAGATTTTGTGAGCGGCTCTGACTTGACCATCCTCGTCATTTACAAAAACTACGGCTTGGAGAACAGTCTCCAAATCAACCCAGTTAACCAGGTGAAAGTGTCGGTGAAAGGCATCTGGATCTGCAAAAAGAGGCATGTACATGGTTAGTAATCGAACTACACCAAATTAAAATGGCGAAAAATATTGGCACCCGTCTACTCTCTGTGCCCCACCTGGTTCTCCCTCCACCACTGGGCATGGAAGGCCATCGTGCCATTCCCCGGATACAATAAGAAAATCCTTGTTCAACCCCTTGTTGGAATCGGGGAGGCACTGGATTAATCGAACCCTATCGTCTCTCGTCTTCATGTAATAAGACTTGCCCTTCAAATTTTGGAGATTGTAGCACCAATTCACGTCGTGATGGGTTAGTCTTAGCCCCATTTTTTCGTTTAAGGCGTCCACACAACCCAGAATCCTAAACATATTGGCGGCACACTGGGTGGGAGCTAACCGGAAATGCCTAAGGTAACCCTTCATTACCAGCCCCATGGGGATTCTCATACCCCCTTCTACAAAGGCGAGAATGGGAATTACCACCTTGCTCGCCCTTCTCAAAGAATGCCACTCCCCCATCTTACAGTGCCTCAAACTTACGTTGGGAGGAATCCTATAATCGGTGATGAACTTTTCTATCGCCTCTTCAGTATCAACCAATTTTCTCAATTTAACCATCTCCAAACGCTACTAAACAAATTTAGTGGGTGACGGGAGAAGGAAAGGAACAAGGGAAAAATAAATCCAGAAAAAAAAAAAAGTACGAGTTAGTGAAGGTAGAGAACTTACAGAAAAGAGAAAAGTTGCCTCGGACAGGCTTTTTGTGCTGGAGATAGACTTGAATTTGGATAAAAGTTTGGATGAACCCAGGATATATGCGCTAGAACTCTTAAGTGCAAAAATGAAGAGACAAATCAGTTCCAAAAATCATTTATACCTCCTACCGAAAGTAACTGCACGAATTTTCCCGCCCATAAAGGCAAAGAAACCTCCACCGTTTGATCACATCGCACCGTTGAACGTGGGGAGCATAGAGCCGCCTGCATTTAATGAAGACACGTTTCATCCTCCAAAGGCTCCAAGAATGTGTCTCGGGCAGACGAAGAGTCTCAGGAACCGATGGGCGACAAGGATTGATAAGCCTTGGCAGAGGCCTGATGTCATCAAAACCCTTCTATCCGGCCGAGGATCCGGATAGCAGGATTTTGAGGGGCTATTGTGGGGCCAGAAAATTTATGACCCGGCCCATTTTCCATCTAGACCCAAGGCTAGTGCCGATAAAAGCAATTGCTGAGGACGAGTGGTGAAAGATCAAATAGCCTAGAGGTGCAGCCGAGGATGACCCTATCCTCAGCATCCCAAGACTTCAAAAGGAAGAGCGACATGTCATCAAAGGCAGCCTCAAAAGCACCCCTAGAGGAAAAGGCGAATTAAATGGGACTCACGTGGGGGTACGGAGTGGGAGTGGTTCAAGGAGAGGATGTCACCTCCGCAATGAGTGCGCCCACAAACGTCCTATCCATATTGAAGGGATAGGATTTATGAACAGTGTGACTTCGGTTATTGTAACTAACAGAAAGTAGGGGGAGGCGGCTGATGGGACAGGCACTCGAACAGGTACCTGCCTGATCAACAGGTGGAGGGTCAATATCAACCAAAAAGGGTTATATAAAGTAATGGCTTATGCGCCAAAAAGAGGGGGAGACAAACCGTCTCCCACCCCCTTGAGCCCTAAACAAGGGAGAGTTATAAGAAAACCAATCCCCTCGGACAAGGCCAAAGGACCAGAGCCGCTCAGGCCGGGCCGGAGGAAAGGTCTTATTAAACACGCTGCTACCACGAACACCATGACTAACCACCGTCCAGTGACCAAGGCCTAGCCTTTCAGCCCACGCTCTATAAATTTTATTGCAAGGGCCTTTAACGTGCGAAGCCCATATCATTTGGGATCGTCACAATTTGAGTCCTTACAACAACTATTATCAATTGCATCAAATGCTTTTTGAAATGGACTTTAACTTTGCAACCCAAACCTCAGACCAACTCCTCAACCTCTCCAAGGGGTGTAGGGTGACCTAACACCCGAATCATGGGGATGGGAATATCCCATACATAACCTTAGACATGAATGTTCCAATACACTCACACAGCAAAAATCTTTACTCAACACTTATCAATCTAACTTGACTATCAGAGTACGTCCAATCACCCCATTGGTTGGTCTTTGGTATAGTGAGTTGGTCTTACTTTTTTCTTGTCCTTTTCTAGTTGCCACAACCTATAAAAGCGTCCATTTTAATTGGAGTTTTGATTATGATTTTCACTTTAATATTTTCTTCAGAGTGATCAGCGGTCTAGAGAGATTATACTAGCAGCAATGTTTCTCTTTTCGCGATTCTTGAGCATGGAAGTGATGGCTAGAACTTTCAAGCAGATACGGCGTCCCACAAATGGCTTTCAGATACGCAACTTGGGTGATCATTTCGTCCTCCCTGAGTCTCAGCAGTTTGGACAAAGTCTTAGGGCACCTCCCTACCGTTCTGCTGGTAAGGATGTGTTTTTTGTTCCAGGTTTTTTTGAAAAACGCTCATCTAAGCCACCGTGGAGAGACAAGGTGTTGGCTGGGATGGAGAGCAATGGTACACTGTCAACAGAGCAACAGCAGTTCGGTCCATATCTGCGAGCTCCTCCATTCAGAACTGCAGGTAAAAATGTTATTTATGTTCCGGGTTTTTTTGAGAAAGCGAGTCGGAAATCTCAGTGGAGAAAGCGAGGGGAGGAGGATGCCCAGATCACGGTGGGAGCAAATTCAGCCACGGTGCCTCCAGCGGTGGTATCCGTTACGGTTGGGGAAGTGCTAGAGACAAGTTTGAATAAGGAGACCGTTACACACTTTAATGTTCAGCGAAGAATGGGGAAGGAAAGCGTTACTCTAGAGAGTCAGATTAGCACTCAATCCACCCTGAAAAATAAGGAAGTAATTATGCCAAATTCAGGGAGCAATGATTCGGAATTACACGTAGCAACTGGCGTGATTGATCACACAATTGATGATGCCAGCCCAACTCTTGAAGGACCAGATATGGTAACATATAAAGTGCCTAACTCCGGCGTTTTGAATACAAATCCTATAATGAACGCATATCCCGTAGAAACAGTAGTAATGGAGAGAAAATCAATTACTTTGGAGACAACCCTTGCTGCCTCAACACATAAGCACCACGTGACAATTAATTTGGATAAAAAACAATTAAGTCCATCAATGGTGGAGAGTGGGGAACAGCCAAAAAACATTAGGTCATGGAAGCGTATCATGCTTCAACCTTGTTGGTGGACCAGGCAAGTTTCCAAGGAGGATGTCTCTCAATCACAAATATTGGTGAAGGCTGTACCACAGCCCCGCCAGATGAAATGATTCTCTTAGTAATGATCTGCCATGGGCTTGGGAACCCATGGATAGAGAGAGAGCCTAGTGAAATATCATGGGCAAAAGATCCCTCTGCCATGTTCATAGCCAAAACATGGGTAGATGAAGCAAGGCTATAGCACATCCTCAGTACGACTAAGTCTTTGATTAACAGCGATTCTATTATGGAAGTAGCTTTCATGGATTTCAAAGAGTTGCTGTCGTGGATGATCAGAACAAAACAAAATAAAAAGTTGTTCTCAGTCATGTTTTGGATATTAGTGACACATCCATGGCCGATCCTGAAGGTGAACTCTGATGATGCGATTTTCCGGGAACAAAATTCTGTGGATGTTGTTTTGGATATGGGAGGTGGATTAGTGTTGTTTTGGAGATCGACTATTGATGTAATTGTGGAGGGTTCGGGCACAAATTATATCGATACAATGTTTCAAGAAGAAGATAGGGTAGGGATTGAAGTGATCATCCGAGAATGCCAAGGAAAAGGCTTGGCACACATGGTTGGAATCATCCCTCTCCCCCTAATTGTCATAGAGCTTGAAACTTTGGCTATATCGAAGGCTTTACAGTTTGATGCTGATCCGAGTTTGGAAGATGTCACCCCAGAGGGAGTTTCAGTGATTACAATGAACGCTCTGAATGCAGATTCGCAGTCTTTGGAATCCTTTGGTTTACTCAATCGAGATGTAAATGTTTTGCAAGTTTATTTCATTGTATTAGGTTTTCACATGTTCATAGAGAAGGATTGTTGTATTCTCACATCAAGAGAAACGACAATGGAGTTGCTCATAGTCTGGCTAAAAATGCATTATGCATACCAGATTTTCAAGTATGGATGGAAGATGTCCCATCTCATATTGGTTCGATTTTATAATTGGATTTAGTTGAATTTTATTAATAAAATCCATCAGTTTCTTTCTCAAAAAAAAAAAAAAAAAAAAAAAAAGTAAAGGAAAAAAGAAGAAGAATATTTCTAATTAGATACTCATGTGATAAATCATGGATTAGTATATGTGCAAATTCTTGTGTGATTCTTTAAACAAAAATATGATGTCGGGGTACATCACTACAACAAACACGAGCTTTTTCAACATATTTGTATCCACAGTCATTAAAAAATGTTGATAAAAGCCTCTAGTTTCTATATTTGCACTCAACTATTGAAAATTCACATATGTATTTCCGCAATTGGTATAATTATTGAAATAAGTGGTGAGAAATTTACATATGTATTTTCACAGTTGGCATATCTGTTGAAATAAGTGGTAAATTAGTAGTGACAAATTCACATGCCAACTGATTATATAGGGGTTAATTTATATCAACAGTTCGATGAAAGTTGAAAAAAAGAAATTAGATATTTTAATCAACAGGTTATAAATGTTGAAAATAAAAACACAACTTATATAGGTATTTTACTATTAAATATTTTTATCCTACAATTTCTCCCTCTCTTTCGCTCTCTCTCTCTCTCTTACACTGTGTTTGGTTGGGGTGAATTTAGGGGGGATGGAAAACATAGGGAGGAAAATAGGGTGGAAAACAGTGTTTTCCACTGTTTGGCAAAAGAAGGAAAATGGGGAGGAAGGAAAACCCGGGAGAAAATTTTCTCTCCTGGGCCCACAAAATTCATCCTCCCAAATCGAGAGGAAAAGGCTAGAGAGAAAGTGCTCTCACAGCACTTTTACAAAAATGCCTCTCCCAACGCCTACAACAACCCAGCGCGGCAGAATAAGAAGAAGGAAGCAAAAAATAATTACTCAACCACCAAACCCAGCAGCACCACCAAACACCGCAACCTAGCATAGAAAATTAACCCAAAATTAATAGAAAATTAACCCAAAATCAATGGAAAAGCAATTAGAAAACCCAACTCAAAATCAAGATAAACCCACTGGAAAACCCAACTTAAAATCAATCAAAACTCACCGGGAAACCCAACCCAAAATCATCACAGACACACCACAAAATCATCAAAATCGTTCTAAATCTAGATCCAAATTCATCAAACCCATATAAAAATTCATATAAATAATCAAACTGAAATTGAAAAAAGAAGAAGGAGAAGAAGAAGAAAGAAAGAAGAAGATGCTGAAGAAGAGGAAGAAAAACCCAAACCGGAATTTTGTTTTCTCCGCCCAAAATCACTGCCCTTAATCAATCCCAACCCAAAATCATCATCTATAATAAAAGCATAAAACTCAAATTGTAAAAGAAGAAGAGGAAAGAAAAAGATTCTAAAAAAAAAAAAAAAAGAAGAAGAAGAAAGAAGGAGAAGAAAGAGAGGCGGAGATAGAGATAAGAGGACTGAAGGAGTGTTATTATGAATCAAAAAAAAGGAGGAGGGGTTAGGTGGGGGGTAGTTGGGAAATAATAGAAAAATGGAAGAGAAATATTATTTTAATAAAAAAAGTGTGTATAATAGATAAATTGATGTGGGTGTTTTGTAAAAATGATGGTGTAAAATAGAAAAAATAAATTTTTTGTGTAAAATAGACGGAATTTTTTAGACAAACTGATGCGGTTGTTCTTATCACTTTTGCCTCTTCTCATCTTACCTTCACAGCACACCAATGTCCAGCGGTCCAGGTTCTCTTCTCTCTTTTTTTTTTTTTCTTTTTTTTTTCAACGTGACCTGATCAAGTTGTACATTATTGTAATTTTTACATTATAATAATAAAAATAATAACATAAATTTATATATATATAATGTGGTAAATTTTATATTATTTAATTAGTATAAATAAATCTATTTCTTACCTATTATGTAACAAGGGTATAATAGTCAATTTACATAAATTATATTTTCCATCCTTCCCTTTTTCTCTCAAACCAAGCAAATGAGTTTCCCACCCTCTTACTTTTCCACCCGTCCAACCAAACACACAAGAGGGAAAACTAAATATTTTCTATCCTCCCACTTTTCCATCCTCCCACAATTTTCCATCCTCCCACTTTTCCACCCCTCCAACCAAACGGACCCTTAGGTCTTGGCAATCAATTTTCCAGTTATTTTCTAGGCAACCAAACAGAATCCAATCGCTCCCTCTCTCGCCCTCTATATCTCACTCTCACTCTCGTTACGTTCTCTCATAGATCTTAGCAGTCAATTTTCCTGTTTTTTTCTAGGCAACCAAACAGAATTCAATCGCTCCCTCTCTCTTGCTCTTGCTCTCTCATAGGTCTTGGCGGTCGATTTTCCTGTTATTTTCTAGGCAACCAAACAGATTCTCGACTCAAATTTTCTATTATTCTCCCTCCGATTAGGTATTTTTTTCTATTTGTCTCGATTTCGTTGTTTTAAAAACTTATTTCTGATCAGTTTTTTTTTTCTTAGACTCGAATTTTGGCCATATTCTGTTATTCACTTGGAAGATTTTGAACTTTCATTGTTTTTGTTCTTGAATTTGAAATGCTATGTCAAAATTGAATTTGTGGTTTTGTGTATTGCATGCTTTCAATGTGATTACAGGTGCATTGGGAGTTCAGCTCAATGAATGGTCAAGGAGAGTTCAAATTTCACTATTTGTGGGATTGAAAGCTAGAACATTTGTGAGTTCAAATTACAAGTGCTTGGTAAGTTCTTTAGCTGAGCTTCATGCTTAATGTGGTTCTAATTTTTAATTTGTCAGTTTTTTATTTTTGACCAAATTTGTGATGAATCGAAGTAGCTATGACCTCACCACTATGAATTATTATTGTCCTGTGTATGGTTTTAGAATAAATTCTTTTGCAGTGGACACTAAGCATGCCTTTTTTGATGTAATAGCAGATTCAATCCCCTTAAAGGATGTAAAATATCATGGTAAATAGTAGGGTGGAAAGACAAGTGATTAAACTTTTCAACACTAGCCCAAAATAAAATAATTAATAGGGTAGAAATACACTAAGCATGCCTTTTTTTGATGTGATAGCAGATTCAATCACCCATAATTTTAAGAGGGCTGTTAGTGACAATAATACTAATCAATTAATTCACTCTGTCTGTATCAAGTGGATTTATGCATATGAGACACCACTCTACTCCATTGTCACTTTACACTCCATCTGAAGTAGATTTGCATATCACTGGACATCATCAGATTTTCAACTCGGAAAGGCTTGTCAAAAAGAGTTATGATGGAGATAAGCTATGTGTGTATTGCAGATACATGTTGGAGAGCCGTGACCATTTGTTTTTTGAATGTTCATTTGCATGCAGAATTTGGTCTTAGCTACTGCATTTGTGTGGTGTGAACCAAGTTACGTTCACCTGGGCTGAAGTTCTTAATAATTCCCCATAACTAATCAGCAGAAAAGAGGGTTCAAATCCTCTCTTTGTAAACTAGATTGGGCTGCATCAATGTATCATGTTTGGATTTAGAGAAATGCTACAGTGTTTAATGGAAGAATCTTGTTAGAGGAGGCTTTAATGCAACATATCAAAGATTATGTGAGGTTGTGTGCAGGTAGTTGCAAAGCAGTGACCAATTCACATTGCTATAGGGTCTTATGTAGTAAGTGGAACATTTCTTTCTCTGTTTTCTGACCCTGTGCTGTTGGAGTATCAGGTTTCCCCTACTGAGAATTGGTGTTTATATTTCTAGTTTGATTGTTGATCAATAATATCACTAATTCATTAGAAAAACTAAGGGTGGAAACATCATCAAGGTGAAAAATGAACTTACTAGTTTGTAGTGCACTTATTAGGGGTCGTCAAAACCCCTGGTAAAAACCATTGAACTTTGCTTAAAAATCTCAAATTTTTATATTGGGTTTTTGTTTTTGTTTAGAAAATGGTGTTTTAGTTTGATTTTTTTTTTATATAGGTTTGTGTTTGTTTGTGGATTTTTATGGTCTGAGTTTGTATTTTTGTGTGGATTTTTAAGCTGGGAAGTTGGTGTATCAGACCAATAAGAAGAGGGCAAGTGGACCCAAGTGCCTTGTCACTGGCAAGAGAATCCAAGGGGTATGTAGTATCTATATATTTGTGTTTTGGTGTATTGGGTCTTTTGCTAAATCTGAAAATGTTTTTTTGATTTGTAGTCATAATTTGTGATTGCAATTTTGCTATTTGTGGATCTGTAACTTGTGTTGTGGTGGATTTGATAATATATTAGTGCATTGTTGTTATTATGGTCATGGTTTCTTGTTTGTATTGTCTGAGTATAAGAACCTACTTCATGTAAATGCAAAATGCTTTTGAGTTTAGGTTTGTTTTTCAATTCTTCTATTTTGGCTTCAAACTACTCATAGGAGGAGTAGTGTTACGCATTAGGCAACTCTGATTTAGATAACTTACCCATCATGATGTGATGAGGAAGTCAATGATAACACTTCCTCAACTATAGAATAACTTTTGATAAAGCCATATGTCTTTAAATTGATATTTCCTAGCTGATGCGTTAAGTTGATGTATTTCTCATTGCTAGACTCCTTGACTGGAAGTGGAAAACATTTACTATCCTTCAAGCTGGTCTATGCAAGTCTAGACATAAAAAATAACAATCCATATGTAAAGGGAATATAGCTTTGAGACTTATAGTAATAGGTTTCTCTGAAAACAAAGTAAGCATGATCCATATGTAATGATTTTGTTTTAACACTATATATTTCTGTAAAAAAATTTAAAAAAAAAAAAAAAAAAAAAAAAACATCTAATTGTTTTGAAAAGAAAGCTCATCTAATTGTGGTTTGGATTGGTCTGCAATAATTTTATAAAATGTGGATTGTGAATGAGGCTGATAATGTGGTCGAATTTTAAAATATTAGAAGAAAATAAGCTAAAAAATAGTGGAAGTTCATGTGTCCAATACAGCCACTAGTTTGAATGATTCATTCTTAGGATATTGCACTTAATAGAAGTTTTTGGGGGAAGGAGGTATTGCATAATTAGTGCATAAATATTAAAAAAAAAGCATGGATAAAATAGTGGGCATTGCAAACTGTGAAGAGCCTGAGTTTGCTTTAGGCTGCTATCATGGCACTTTTAGAGAGGGAAGGAATAAAAAAGGGATATATTGCAGCCATTTTGCATCTGGGTCTTGGCCTTGTAGTTGTTGTTAGTTGTGCCCATGCGTTGGATTTGCACACACTGGTTGTAAGAGTTAGTCAATATTATATTATGTTCAGTTAAACATTTTCTTGTTTGTTAAGTACTTGTACTCATTGGCTCATTGCCATACCTGTAATAGTAAACTCGATGCCTCATTTATTTATTTATTTATTTTTTTATGAAGGATGCCTAATGGAAAATCCTGTACATATAAATTTGGTCAGGGATATTCAATTTATTGCAATTTGATTAGATTTAAATCAGTGGGCCTCATGTATTAAAATATGGGTCATGCTAACGAGTGCCCTAAGGGCACTAGTTAAGAATCTACTTTAGGAAAGTTTTGACATCACTTTTATGGGAAATGAAAAAAATTGTTAAAATATTAATTGTTTTTTTTCTTTTCCCATAAAAATTTTCTTTAATTAGATTCTTAATGAGTGCCCTAAGGGCACTCGTTAGCATTTCCCTTAAAATATTAGTAGTTTCATGAATGCACATGAGCTTGATATTTATTTTAGCAGTTCAATTAGCAAGAAAATGAAGCCTTTAATGGGTAGTTATTGCAGGCACTGTTTACATTAACTATGCATTTACTTTCATAAGAGCTCTATTATGTATCATGATGGCTTAGTGTGGTTGACACAAATTTATATTGCAAGAGAAATTATAAAGTTCTCATGATGGACAGGTGACGTGGTCCACCGTTCCATTAAAAGACTCTCACTTGTTTAAAATTGCTGAGTCAGAATTTTTTTTTAATTTCTAACTCAACAATTTTAAACAAATGGAAGTCTTTTAGTAGAATGGTGGACAAGTGATGTAGTCTACCATGAGGACTGTATAATTTCTCATATTGCAAGGCTGTCATGCTTCATTCTTGTTAGATAGCTGTGGAAACATATTCAATGAGAAGAGGTCAAAATCTACATATGGCTAGAGTTAGAAACAATGGAGCTATTACAAGAGAAGAGTTGGCTGGAAGTGCTAGAAATTATGGAGCTATTCCAAGAGAAGAGTCAGCTAGAAGTGCTAGAAATCATGGAGTTATTCTAAGAGAAGCGTCAACTGGAAGTGCTAAAAACAATAGAGCTATTGCAAGAGAAGAGTCGGTTGGAAGTGCTAGAAATTATGGAGCTATTGCAAGAGAAGAGTCGGCTGGAAGAGCTAGAAATTATGGAGCTATTCTAAGAGAAGAGTCAACTGGAAGTGCTAAAAACAATGGAGCTATTGCAAGAGAAGAGTCGGCTGGAAGTGCTAGAAATTATGGAGCTATTCCAAGAGAAGAGTCAGCTGGAAGTGCTAGAAACAATACATTTAAAAAAAAAATTATAAATTAAAAAAATTCTATATTTATTTTGAATTACTATAATTGCCATTTTAATATTTGCAACCATTTATATTGATGGTATTAATGCAATTGTGTATGTATTTATATTTTGCATTAGGTTATTAATTTTGATCAATGTGAAAGAGTGCATCCAAATTTATTTATTTTGTTTTTTTTTTTGTTTTTTGTTTTTAATTAAAAAAAACTTATTTCAACGTTTACAAACGGTTGAAACTAATCTCAAGATACCATTTATCAACGGTTGAGTGTATGTGGATAAAAGTAATAAGCAATATCACTTCAACGTTTATTAATAGTTGATAAATGTGTAACATTTTTTTCAAGGGTTGCATAGGCCGTAGAAAAGTATTCTCGACATAGTTTTTTGTGACCAATCTCGACAATCATTTTAACTGTCAAAAATACTTTTTTTGACGGTTTTTAGTACTTTTTTCAATGGTTTCAACCATTGAAAATTATCAAATTTCTTGTAGTGTATCTTGCTATATACTACTATGAATGTTATAGTTTGGAGGGTGAAAAAAAAAGGTAACACCATAAATCCACTTAACAGCGTTGACTTTTTTTTGATTATATATGCACCCCAAAACAGCCTAATAAATTAAAGTTTTATCATTGGGCATGACTCATGGAAATTTATTCTTGCTTGAAGATGAATATATATATATATATATATATATATAAAGGGTTAGGTTTAAGTTACACCTAGTGCTAGTTTGGATAGCACTTATTAGTGCTGCGTCTACGTTTCCTGAGGGTTTTTTTTTTTTTTTCCAGCCGCAATGGTTGACCCGTTCTTCTGTGAACAGTGCACTTGTGCACTGTTCATGGATCCCACAGCACTATTCACACATTTAAAAATTATTTTGCTACAGTGTTTTCAGTTTTCAGTTTCAGCAAAATAAGTTCTATCCAAACAGACCCCTAGTGTAACTCTAAGTAATGTTACACCAAACAATATTTTTTAATTGGAAGTGAATTTTGACAAATCAACCGTTGGATTACATTATCTTTGTATATTCTCCATACTTGCAAAATTTCAAAGTGATCAAAGATCAATAGTCATGCATCTATCAATTATATAAATTTGAGTTTTTGTAGTTTAAAATAATGTATAAAAGATGAGTTTATGGATTGAATGGTAAATAACATCCGATTAATATGAAATTTGGCATGCATGTTTAGAACATGTAGAACATGTAATCTAACAGTGGAATTGTCAAAATATAAATTCATTAATAAGTTATTGGGTAATGTAACATTACTTAGAGTTACACCAAGTATAACTTGAATACAACCCTATATATATATATATATATATACATGGACGGATCCAGGTGGGGCCCAAGGGGGCCTGAGCCCCCTAAGTCCATTTTTTTTTTTAGTTATTATGGGCATGTTTGGTAGACTGTATTATTCCTATGGTTTAATTATTCTTTAGTTTGATTATATTTTTATTATAATGAATAGTCATTCCTTATGAATAGCTATTCTTCAAAATGAGGAATAACTATTCCTCTTTAAAAGGTTGTATTAGCTATTCCTTAGTAAGTGCAATAATTTCAAAACTTAATATATTTCCAAATAAACAAACTTTCCATATACATCTAACAATTATAAAAATAAAAAATTATAAAAAATAACACATATTTCTCTTAAATTTAAAAATAACAATTTTTAAGGAGATATAATTGTATGAGTAAGATATTTCCTAAAATAAATGTTAAGTTTCATTATAATGTTATAACTCACAACCAAACTAATGAATATGTTTAGTTATTACATTACAACACACTTTATTACTAGTAATAAAGATTACAATTCATGTCGTAATCTCCATTCAATGTACCAAACATACTTTATGTATTTTATTTTTGTAGTTGGGCCTCCTTCCAAAACTTTATGCCCCCATTTTCCTCAATAAGACTAGCAAGCCTCACCCAAATAGCAATTATCCAACCCAAAAACTTAATAGAAACAATAAAAACATTCATAATTGTGATTGTATTTTTGCCAATATATATATATATATATATATATATATAAATATTACCACCAAAGAATAAAAAAATCATGTGTTATTGGAGAAACTATATAGTAAATTGATATAAATACCAATTGACAGTAGCATGTTGTTAAAAATAAAATACAATATTTTATTAAGATTAATCTTCCTTCATTTAAAAAATTCAAATTCTCTCTCTTCCTTTTATATTTTAATGATTTGTTTATATTATTTTAAACAAAGTGATAAAAAAATATAACATTTGATATTAAGTGTATTGTAAAGTGAGGTGATAAAAAAGATAAAGTAGCTTTTTGAGGTGTTGAAATCTAAAATTTTTAGCAATACCACTATGAATTCTCTAATTTCAACAAAATAAAATCCTAGCTAGCCTAGTACTAAAAAAAAAAACACATTATTTTGTTTTTGTTTTTATTTTTGTTGGTAAATGATTGCATCTTTATGTATTTAGAAATAAGAATTTTGTGTATTTTTAAATTTTTTTAATATTATATGGATGCTTATTTGGAGTTTTTTTCTTCTTCTTTATACTCTGGCCTCGCTAGCTTAAAATTCTGGGTCCGTCTTTTTATATATATATATATATATATATATATATATATATAGAGAGAGAGAGAGAGAGAGAGAGAGAGAGAGAGAGAGAGAGAGAGCTTAAGTTCAATTAGAATTTTAAATTAGAGTTTAATTTGACGCTATGTGTCTAAATTTATGTGAGAACTATACTATAATTATCTTTACAGGTGTTCAATTAGAATCTGCAATTGAAGTCCAATTTTCTCTAAATTTATGTAGGGAATACGCTATAATTATCATTTCATCAGTGATCATTCTCATTAAATCACTTTTTCTTTCGTATCAAATAATAGCGACAGTTCTTTCTCAAAAAAAAAAAAAAAAAGGGATAATAGCCATGGTTTCTTGTGAAAACATAAAAAATAAATAAGAGCCACGGTTCACTTCCCCTTCAACAGATCTACGTTTTTTTTGGAATATGAAAATATCGATAAAAGCTCACCTATTCACTTCCCCAAATCCAACTGTTTTTCCTCAACTCAGAAAACCAAAATTCCAGAATCAAAAGCAGATCAAGAAACCGAAATTCCACTCTTACACAACTAATGGTACATCTTACCACACCGGTTCTGATTCCTAAATATACAGCTCCCCTCGCTTTTTCAATGGATACTATGGAATTTGAAAGGGATCTCTCGAGATTAATGATGCATGCTTTTGGGTATTTCTGTATCTTATGTGGGAAGAGGTTCTCATTCTCTTCCCATTTTATTTTTCTTCACAGTTTTAATGGTCCTGATTTATGATCTACAAAATGCGTTCAAAGCATTCCTAAGGCTTGCTTACTCCTTTCTTTCCTCTGGCTTTGCTTAATTCCTATTTAGTTGCAAGAAAATGACCACGTGTGCGTTTGGTGTAATTTTTTATGTTAATGGGAGATTGTCATCAAACTAGGAAACTCTGTTGCCAACAAAGTGAGGCTTTTTTAACTTTCTTAACAAAGGCCATCTATTTTTTACTATATATGTTCTTATTTGGTGTAAATTTTTTTTTTTGTTCACAGGAGATTGTCATAAAATACCATGTTGCCAAAGAAGTGAGGTTTTTTAAACTGTTTATTGTCTTAAAAAAACCCACCCAAAGGTTATTCTTGATAGAGCAATTGGTTTTCTGTTGGAGTAACAGAGGCTAGTAGTTGCTCAGTGATTTGTTTTTTGTACTTATGTTGCTGTTTGGTATTGTATGTCCAAGGGTTCTAATTTTTCTACATATCTGTTGTTTTTCTACGTAGAGGTGTTTTCTGCATAATTGTTTGTTCCTGCAAAATTGTATGTTTTCTGCATAATTGTTTGTTTCTGGAGAATAGGTCTGGTTCCCCTGTATTGATTTTACAAGGTTCTTATGTACTGTTTCTCATACTTTATCTGATAAAATTTCTATCTTTTATCTCAAAAAAAGAGGTCAATTATATGATTGGTTGTCAATATGCTTTTTATTAGAGCTTTTAATGTTTTCATTTTCACGTTACTCACAATTCTACCAGAACTTTATGAAAAAAAATAACTTGAGTTGTTTAGAGAATCTCATTCGATTCAACCTATTCTATATATCATTCTTCATAAGCTTCTTCTTGCGGGAGGAACAACAGTGCAAAACCCTTTACAGATTTTGAGTTCTCTTCCAAGGTTTACCTTTTTCTCTGCAATCTTTCTGTTTTTTTTTTTTTTTTTTTTTTTTTTTTTTTTTTTTTTTTTAAATGACATCTATCGATTTGTATGTACACATCACTTTAATATTTGCAATTAAGCGGTATTGGGTAATCCTGTTGCATAGCATGTGCTTCTGCAAATGTTTGTTCTTGGATTAATTATATTGATTCAAAAAAGTAACACAGATTTTTGGGTCAACGATCTAAGAACTAAGAAGGTTCATGTTTTTCAATTTCTCACAAGCTGCTCAAACCAAAAGCAAGCACTGAAGGCTTCTATGCATGGGATTTCATGAGAAAACACCATACGATATTCAAACCTTGGCTCGATTTAATGTTGAAATGAAAAGAATTTTAATAATGAAGTTGGAATCATTAGTGGTATTACTGGCTTTTGATGGCTATTATTATCAATATCTTAATTTTGTATATACTCTTGGATGGGATAGTTTGATAGTTTGAACTTTGAAGTGGTTGTATTTTCAGGAAAAATCAGTGGTTGCAGATAGGAATAAGGCTGAACTTCAAACTCAGGAGCAGCAAGAAGAGAGGTGTGAGAATGTTTGTTGTGTTGGGTCAGAGTTCTTGTCCTTTAAGAGAGAAACAACTATTCTTTTTTTTCCTAGACCAAAAGATATATATAGGTACTTCATGTTTGTGCTTTTGCTTTTTTTTTTTTTTTTTTCTTCTCCTAAATGATGCTGCGGGACATATTTTTGCTGAGATAAAAGTCCTTATATGTTCCTTTTTTCATTCCTGGGATATCTATTGTGCTGCCAATCTGTTAATGTTGTAGCTAAGAAGTTAGCTCAATTTGCAATTCGTCAGAGTTATTGTTGCAGCTCTAGAGCATTTTCCATTGTTATATTTCAAATAAATATATATTGTTGTAATGGGCTGACAAATTTTTTTCAATGTATTGCTGAAGAAGTGATAGAACATTTTGTATATTTAAAGGATGTGTTTATTCACACTCTCTGTTGCATTAAAAATTTTATTTGAGAGTTTTAGCACCAAAAAAAAAAAATCTTTATTTGAGACTCCAAAGACAAACCCGAAAAGGAGTAAAAGAACCAAACGAAGTACATCGTTCTAATCTTCTTGGAGTGAAGAAGTCTATGGAGTAGGATCCATTGGCTTTGATTTGTTGTGTGTTTCTTTTATTTTGGAATAAATAGATTAGTACGTATGGTAGCGAATTTGTGTTTCTTTTATTTTCGCATACATAGATTTGTATATTAGCAGCAGATTGAAAATATTGACCTTTGGATACCCACACTACACCATGCAAATTTCATGACTAGCCTAGCTACTAGAATGGCCAAAATACAATATAAATTACCATATTTGTTATACAAATATTAACAACAACAATATTATTATTATTATTATTATTAATCAATACTTTTTCAAGAATAAAATATTAATAATAATTTAATAACCTCAAAAATATTGACACAATTATTCAATTTTTTTTTCTATTATAGTTCAATGTTTCTGTGCATAAGCACGGGTTATAAGCTAGTTTATATAATATCTGAATCATTAATTTGATTATTGATTGTATTTTTTATTTTCGTTTAGTCTAGCTCTAATAACTTTTTTTTTTTTTTAGAATACTAAATATTTTTAACACACACACGAGGAGAGGGGAGAAGGTTTTAAAGAAATTTACAGTGGTGTATATCCAAAAAGACTTAACTCTTGAATATACAATACAGACTTTAAACATCTTTTAACTCACACTCATTTTCCAATATGGGATTTACTCACTAGCCCTAATAACTGAGTAATCATAAATATATTGTTAAATTACCAATTCTCCAAAAAGCCTAAACTATTAGGAGAACTAATTTAATTATTTAACTACATAATAACATTACTCCTCAAGCGTGGGCTCAAACTTCCTTCTAATAGGGAAAGACTCAACACGTGAGATTTTAAATGTGGAGTAGAGTAAAGGAGACAACGATCAAACTTAGAACATCTTACTATGATATCATGTTAAATTATTAATTCTCCCAAAATTTTAAACTATTAGGAGATGGTCAATATAATCATTTAACAACATAATTATAACACATTTGCTTTGACGCATAAGTATAATAGCATTAGGCGTTCCAAAAAAATGCTATTTTGACACATCGAAAACTTATTTTACCTATTTTAACACACCATTTTACAATATACCCTACATTACATATTCTATTCTTTTACCACTTTATTTAAATATTATTTCTTTATTTTTTTTAATTGAGAAAGATATTTTGTATGGAAGAGAGAGAAAGTTTGCATAAAAAATACCAGAAAAAACAAATAACACCACTGCCGGTACAGTTCTATTGTTAGAACATCATGGTAGCAAATGCCAAATTTATTTGGCATTTAACACATTTCATGAATGTGATTTTTTGTGTTTGGTGTACTAAATGCTAAATATTTAGCATTTATCATAGCTGATGCTAATGCTCTTATATTAATGATAGTAAATAAGTGTTTAAGAAAAAATAAATTTGAACTTGGAGAAATTTTAAATCTTAATGTAATGAACAGATCGACTTGAAGACAATAAGGATTGAGACGACTTTAGCCATGCTCATATCGCCATATACTTCGATAGCATGGACCGTGTTGGATGGCCCTAAATACTTTATTATGTAAATTTTGTGCTCAGAAAGTCTGCCTCCCTAACGAAATTGCTTTTTAAAAAATATATATATATTTAAAAAGGGTCATGCTAACGAGTACTCTAAAGACACTGGTTAAGAATCCATTTTAGGAAAGTTTTGATATCACTTTTATGGGAAATGAAAAAAGTTGTCAAAACATTAATTGTTTTTTTTTTTTTCCCCATAAAAACTTTCTTTAACTAGATTCTTAATCAGTGCCCTAAGGACACTCGTTAGCATTTTCCATATAAAAAAAGCCCTTGCAAATGTCTTCATGGCCTTCCTCCATCGATTTGTTTATTGGACCAGAAGAACTCAATATTATGTAGTACAAATTCTTGGTTCGATTCTTAGAGTTCCAATGCAGCTTTCATTAACGTCACTGGGTTTGGAGGCTCAATGTCATTACGCTTGGGCTTAACTCAATAAAGTCCACACAAAAATACTTAATACTCAATAGCCATAAGACTCATAACAATTTGAAATTATTTATGGAATTTAAAATTTCTAGACTGGTCCACTTCATCTGTAAATATCAATCATCCATTGTAGACCTGGTTCCCTCCAAGGTGTTTATCTGTCAAGATTAATGTTGATGTAGCTATTGGTCCAAATTATTCATCCTTAGCCTTGGTGACTAGAGACTAGAGAGGGGATTTGGTTTTCGCTTGCTCTCAAAAAGTGAAAACCACCTTCCCTCTCCAGACAGAGGCTGAAGTTGTTAGATGGGCACTCTATTTGGCTACAAAGTTAGAAGCTGAGAATGTTATTATTAAGACAGATTCTAAGATTTGTCATGATGCTATTCATGAGCTGATTTTGCCCCCGCCTTGGAGAATTGCTTCAATCTTAGCTGACATGCAATCTCTTCTTGTAACTTATTCTGATGTGTCCATCTCTTGGGTTCCCAGGCTAGCTAATATGGTAGCTCACTCCCTAGCTAAGTGGTCTCTAGCTTGTAATTTTTTTGGTTCTTTTGATTGGGGTAGCTGTCCTCCTTGTTTTGCTTCTATTATTAGGAAGGAAGCTAGCATTTAATTGTATTTTATTTCTCTTTTCAATAAAGTCTTCTTTTCCATCAAATTTTATTTTTATTTTTTTGAAATGATGCTCTATATTAGTGTGTTGTTGAAACTTTTTTTTTTTCTATTTCCTTTTAATGAATTATTAATTTAATAGTTTATGTAATGCATATAATACTCTTATATTTGGTTTCACATGTAGTTGTTTGCTTTCGAAGGAAGAGTTCCACTGGTCGGTACGTGGAATAATGTCTACGCAAATTGAAGGTTTGTTTTTTTGTGATAGTTTTTGCTTCCAAAAAAGTAAGCATTCAGCTGTTTAGTGAAAGGTTGCAGATTCTGGTTGAAGCTGAATGTTGCTTAGATAATGCTCCATCTACAAAAGGCACGGCATTCATGCATTTCATCAAAAGTACATTAGCATGGTGTAGTGAAAGGTTGTAAATTCTGGTTGAAGCTGAATTTTGCTTAGATAGGGGCAAGTTTCACCAACAAAAATGAACGGCATTCATGTACATTTCATTAAAGGATAAATACTTTTTTTTTTTTTTTTTTTTACTAAAATTGTGACTTCATATTTTCAACTTAAAACAATTTAAACTGATATATTGTGATCAGAAGTCACGATTTTAGTTTATTAAAAGAAAATTATTAAAGTCACAAATTATTTTACAAACGGTTGATGTGAACCATGTGATAGATGGTTATTGGTAAGTAAAAAAATGGTATTAGTGATGGATCCAAATGAAAACTAATAAGAATTTGTCACATCAACAATTTATATGTAATATGATACCCTTCATTAAATATGTATTAACCTCATATAGAAAATCTTGGCATAACTTATTTGAATTTTTATTGTTGTATTTATAGCTTGAAGCTCTAGGCATACCTTATTTGAATTTTTATTGTTGGATATATTGCTTGAAGCTTAGCTTAAAAGATAATCTTAAACATTTAGGATTTGTTTGGTAGAGGAGTTTGGGTAATATTATTTATATTTTTTTAAAATATATAAAAAAGTGTGTGAAAAAATGTGTAATATTATTTAAAAATTGAAAATAAGTTATTCAACTGCATATTAACCGACGCCTTAATTTTTTGGGTCTTTGAGCATACTCAGACCCACCTACGGGTTATTCATGAATCATGAGGGAGCAAGTCTTTTTCTAACAGAGTACCAGCGGGTTATAGGGACACAACGACTGCCTTGAGGAATAGCCTTTTAGCCTGCTCTATTTTTTGTTCTGCCATGTCTTTCATTTACTTTCTTGAGTCCATCACAGTAATCTAGATGTGCTGTCGTTGGTCCCTCAACCCTAGTTGATGTGACTTGACGTTTACTTGTGTTTACAGTTTCCACTTTATGAATACAATTTCTTAACTTTTCTCAAAATATATATGTATATTTGTTGGGGTCTTCAAATTCACCCTTGGGGTATGAGGGAGGATACCTCTTCACCAACCAGCTGATGTGCGTTGACCAATGCTATATATACATCTACGAATATGTTTTGACAAGGCTGCTATAAATACATCCCGGGACAGAGAATCTTCATATTCCTAACCATACAAAATGAAAGCCACAAGCCCTCTCTTACTCCCAGTTTTAGCGATCCTTGTGCTCTCATTATCATGTGCAAACCCAAACCCAGTTTTTCACAACTTTTTCCCGTGCCTTTCCAGCCATTCTTCACCTTTATACCCAATATCAGATGTTTTCTACACCCCCAATAATTCCTCCTTTCTCTCAGTTTTACACTCTTATATAAGAAACCGCAGGTTTTCGACATCTTTAACCCCAAAACCTTTCGCTATTGTCTCTGCCAAACATGAATCCCACATACAGTCCACTCTAATTTGTGCAAGACAATGTGGCTTTCAAGTTAGAATCCGAAGCGGTGGCCACGATTTCGAGGGCCTTTCATACGTATCAGAAGTTCCATTTATTGTCCTTGACATGTTCAATCTCCGTTCTATAGACATTGATATAGCAAAAAGAACTGCATGGGTTCAAGCTGGTGCTACTATAGGTGAGCTTTACTATAGAATCGCCGAGAAAAGCAATGTCCATGCCTTCCCGGCAGGCGTGTGTGTTGGTCTTGGCACTGGTGGACACTTTTCTGGTGGTGGGTATGGGAACCTGTTGCGAAAATATGGCCTTTCTGTGGATAACATCATTGATGCACAGTTAGTGATTGTTAATGGTACAATTCTTAACAGAGAGTCCATGGGAGAAGATGTATTTTGGGCCATTAGAGGAGGTGGTGGAGCAAGTTTCGGAGTCATTCTTTCGTGGAAGATCAAGTTGGTTCCTGTTCCAGCCAAAGTTACTGTATTCAATAAGAAATGGACCTTAGAGAACAATGCAACTGATGTTGTTTATCGTTGGCAACAGGTTGCTCATAAACTACCTAAAGATATCTTCATAAGGGCTTGGCCACAAGTAGTAAATGGAGGTCAAAAGGGCATGAAGACGGTCGAAGTTTCTTTTGTTGGTCACTTTTTGGGACAAAGTAACAGTCTTATCCCACTGATGAATGAGAGATTTCCTGAATTGGGTTTGTTGCAAACTGATTGCATTGAAATGAGATGGATAGAATCCACCATATTCTGGGCAGTCTTCCCTAATGGAACTTCCATAGATGCTCTACTCAAAAGGGCATCAAAGGCTGATGTCTTCTTTAAAGCCAAGTCTGACTATGTGAAAAAGCCTATACCAAAGGCAGGTTTAGAATCCATATGGAAGGTGATGATTGAAATAGGGATTAGAGGATTTATGCAATGGAACCCTTATGGGGGAAGAATGAGTGAGATTTTAGAGTCAGAAACTCCATTCCCCCATAGGGCTGGAAACATATTTGAAATATTCTACTATGTGTTCTGGTTGGAAGAAGGGACTAAGGCTACCAACCATTATGTAAACCTGACAAGAAGATTGTACAATACCATGACCGCGTACGTGTCGAAGGACCCAAGGGAAGCTTTTCTTAACTACAGGGATCTCGATATTGGTCGTGCAAGTCCAAATAGTAATGAAAGTCTTAATAGTGCTAAAGTTTATGGGGCTAAGTATTTCAAGGAAAATTTTGACAGATTGGTACGTGTGAAGACCACGGTTGATCCTGATAATTTCTTCAACAACGAGCAAAGTATTCCACCTCTTCCACCATATGTCTAGATGAAAGAAAAATAAAAATAATTGAATCTCTCTCTCTCTCTCATTGATGAAACAATAAGAGAACTCTTAGTTTTTATTATCCACTGGTGAAATGATGAATAATGGACTCCTCGAATTCGCACATCGCACCGTTACTCATTATCTGTAAAATACCCCGGTGCTAAGTAATTATAGTTTCCATATTATAAGTGAACAATTGCTTATATTATAATCTATGATACCTTTCATTGAATAGGTATGTATTTTATAGGTGTGTGATGAGTTCTAGATTATGCGTTTATATTGTATAACGATGCTTATTTAAGTTTCGCATTACAGTATTCCTTAAATCTTTTTTTTTTTTTTTTTTTTTTTTGAGGAATATATATATATATATATATATATATATATATATGATCATCTGTTGAAAAGGGGTGGACGAAACCATAAACTCCTTATAAAATGGATTGTTTTATTTAGAGTACATTACTTGTAGAGGTTTTTTTATTTTATTTTATTTTATTTTTTTTACAAGATATAAATTTCATTCTATCATAATCAAATTATATATGTGTGTGTGTGTGAAACTCTCTCCTAAAAACTTGAACCTCGGCCCTTACCTCCCACACCCCATAAACACTTATACTTGTGTGTGCGGTGATCTTATAGTGGTTTTTACTTTGAAGACGTTCTCTATCTATTCTCCACCTCCTCATTATATTATAGTATCTTCCATTTATTACTTTTAGTACTTTGCTTTTAGATTTAGTAATTGATGTTGTTGTGGGCCCAAACACATAATAGCGCCAAGTGGGCCCGACCCAACGAAGAGGGAGTCTCAGCCTCCTAATGATTCTAATTCAATATGGCGGTAAGAGACCAAACATTGAAACTGAGGAAGCCGACCACCCAAGGAGTTTGAGGAGTGACGTTCCTTGGAAGATATAAATTCTACTCTATTCCAATTTAAGTGTATATGTGTGTGAAATTCTCTTCTGAAAATTTAAACCTTGGCCCTTATCCCCCCACACCCCATAAGCACTTATACTTGTCAAGTAAAATCTATAAATATATATATATATATATATATATATATATATATATATATTTATATATATATATATGGATTAACTCAATCAAAAATCAAACTAAAAAGAGAAAGAGATAGGACTTTTGATGGGTAGCTAAAAAAACACAACACCAAAACATATCAACAAAAAGTAGAGATATTAAAAAATATAAAAAAATCTTCAACCAAAGTAGAGTTGCAAGAAAGAATGAAAAAATGGAGAGAGAGAGAGAGCATAATCACCTTTTCAAAATATAATATAAGAGAGAATAGCAAATTTATAAAATAAAAGATAATAAAAAGAATATTTAAACTAAAAGGTATAGTTGTAAACAAGAAATTATTCAAGCCATGTTATGTAATATGTTAGGACATATGTAATTCAATGTTAGGAACATATGTCAATATTTTATGTAATTGGCTAATCCTTTGACAAAATGCACTTTACTTGTAATTGGGTAGATTTAGGATGTGTTTAATACTTCAAGAAATAAGGTTTCAAGTTCAAGTGTTAAAACCATGCAAGTCTGTCCAAGAATCAAGTAATGAAGTGTTGGATTTTAAAATTCGACAGCTAGCATCTATCGAGGTTTAAAAGCTGCTGAAACTTGTGATTCGATAACTAGCTCGATAGATGGCTATCTATCGAGGTTTATGAAACTCAAATTTTCAGAGCTGTTTTTCTTCCAATCTATGAGTATGTGTTTAAGCTTTCTTTTCTTACAACCCTAAACATATATAATGATTATATTAAGGGCCGTCAAAGGTTACACAAGTTGCACAAGAGTGAAGCAAAGTCTTGTTCATGCAAATTGTGACCGGAGACAGAATTTGCCCTAGTTCATCTTTCCCTTAGAGAAGTTGCTATGTTTGTACACCGTAGGGTTTTGTGACCAAGGAGCTTCTTGATTTTCATCATGTGATGAACTGAAGAACTTTGCAACCAACATTCTTCTCAAGTTGGTGATTAAGTCGCGTACTAGGATCCGCGCAATTAGTTAGTCACATACTGGGAGCTGTGCATTGAAAATGAGAGACTGTCACTATAGAATAAGTCCAATTGGGTATTGGGGTAAGGGTTCAACTGTAGGTTGGTATAAGGTACTAAGATTCCTTTACTTGTAGTCACTTGTTTTGATAATAGTGGATTCTCGGGAGTGGTGACCTTAAAATCACTCAGTGGTGTTTTTGCCGTGTAGGTTTTCCCCATTCGTAAACAAATCACCGTGTCAATTTATTTTTTGCTACATTTAGTTTAATTGGTGATTTGTTTGTGCTGCCACGCATTTTGTATGTTAATTTGATTAATTAATAAACTTGACTAATTAATCAATTAAATCATCACAAGGGGTCAATACATTCTTGGCCTATTATAATAGAATAACATTATATCATTATATACTATATTTATAATAAAAAAGGAGTACATATAATAGTCAAAAAAAAAAAAAAAAAAACACAAAAAAACAAAAAATAGCAACATAAAAACACAACTAAATTAGATTAGCTTAAAATATAGTTCAACATGAAAATTCATTAACTGAAATTAGAGATGCAAGATTGAATTAAATATCCACTAAACACACACACACACACACATATATATATAGAGAGAGTAATCATATATTTATGTGGAGAAGAGCTCAAACAAAAATTGATTAATCCAAAGTAGAGATGCAACAAAGAATTATAAATTCACCAAAAGAAAAAAAATAGAGAGTGTGTAATCACCTTCTTGTGTAAGAAAAATATGCATTGAACTAAAAATTTATATGGATTGACCTCTTTCAGATGAAACCTCAACACCTTTGATGGACCTCTAGCACATACCGCCTTTGACCACGTTGATGATGTTCAAATCAGTTTAGTTCACGTGTTCCTCTCAGCCATTGCAAGTTTAACTCAGAATATTGATGATTGAAAGGAATAAAACTTTCAAGGTGGAAGACCTAACTGCACTTGAGATGAGAAAAGGGAAGATAGTAGTAATATTGAGTTAAATGTGAGGATGGTTAATTCCTAGTTAAATTCATCAATTAATGGGTTTTAATTTTCAGGAGATGAAGAGACAAAAAAGAAAACAATAGACAAGAGAATGACTGAATTACTAGTGACTTGGATTTAATGTGGAAACGTTGGCCAATTGTGTTGTTAAGCAGATGAGGAGTCCATAATCCCGTTGCAAAACATTCCAACTTTCACTGAAGTGGACCAAATGGATTGAACCTGATCGAAGTAGACCAAAATGGACCAAATGGGACCAAATGAGCCAAAGTGGATTGAACTGGATTGAATAGACCAAATGCACCGAAGTGAACAGTCGTTGACCGAACTAGACTAAAGCGGACCGTTATAGACCGATGGACGAAATGGACCAAACTAGTACGCTAATGTGGCTTAATAGGATCTTCAATAAGAGCATAACAACAATAAAAACTATGCTTCAACTTTTAGATATTATATAGATGAAGGGAATGGTGAACAGTTAGTTATGTAGTAAGAGAAACTGATCAGCACTAATGAAATCAATGGAGCCCAATTCATAGAGTTAAGAAAATAACTTCTATGACAACATTAACCACAGACTTTCATTGTAGACATTATAGGTTAAGGGCATTTCCTTGCCTTCTATAATTAACTACCCATGACCAGCTTTAAATTTTCCTTAAGGCATTTTTCATATATTGGTGCAGCATCAAAGTCCATTTTCTGCTCTATGTTCATACCCGTAAAAGGAATCTTTAGATTTTTCTCTTGACGCTTCAAAGGTTTTATCATTATTTTCTTCACCATCAATTGCTATATGAACTGTGTTTCTCCACCAAAAAAAAAAAAAATTGCTATATTATGAACTGCAATCCAAGTGGATAGAAATTTTTTGGTGTCCCTATATATAGTGAGTCTCATGCAAAAGGCTCAATTAACGATATCTATCCTCCAGATCAAGACATGTACATGTTCTTTGGCGAAATCATATATATATATATATATATATATATATATATTATAACTAATAGCAGAAATGTTTGACTTTTTGTTGACCGTGCCTCATTGCACCACGTGGCTACATAAATTACTGCCACATATACATTTAAAAACATGAACAGTTGTGACTTTTCATTTTTCAATAGACGCCTTTTCGGTTAATAGGCACATTTTAGACAAATAGGCACATTTTCGATCAATAGGTACCTTTTGACTTTTTGTTAATTGCTCCTTATTGCACTATATAGTTACATAAATTAATCTAGGGTAAGACTTATGTACAATATTTACATGTTGTTCCATAGGTTCCCCTCTTAAAATTCTATGTAATGTCCCAGTTAGCTTTAAAAAAAAAAAAAAAAAAAAAAAAGTCAAGATCGGATATTTTTTTTGGGTTCCCACGTGCCAAAGCCCCACCTAACCCCACTACCCACTACACAATCACTCCATCTTATCTTCTCTTTGGCCGGCTCACTCTCAGCCTTTCCTTCCTTTCATTTTTTTTTTTTTTTTGTTTTCTCTCATACGTTCTCCTCTCTACTCTCATCCTCTCCACCGGCACTTCCACACCACCACCATCACCATTTCCACCATCATTTTTCCGAAAAGATCACTGGAAAATTCTTGAGAATTCTTAAACACCTTCACATCCTTTTTTGAGATAAAAATTTCTCATCTTTTTGGTGGGTTTTGCACTTTTGCTTGAGGTTATTTTTATCTAAGTTTTAATAATGATACTCATATGATTTATGAGCATTGGAAGTGATATTTATGTGTTTTTATGTGTGGGTTTTGTATTGGTGGAATTATTTGATGAGTGGGTATATGGTTTGTGCTAATGATGACTACCTAAGATTAATTTATGGTGGAAAATTTAGGAGTTTTAAGTTATAACATGTGATGGTTGGTAAATTTAATTTTTCCATTGCCATTGGGTTTAGTTGGAGTTAGTTGAAGTTCTAAATTTCTTGTCTTGAAAGATATATTGATTTTTCTTTCATGGGTCTCTTAATGATGTAGTGTAAATTTTATGGAAGCTAGTCATAATGTTGGAGATGATATTAAATAGGTTAACTTTATAAATTGGAGTTCATGCCTTGTGAATCAATTTGTTGAGAAACTATGGAAGTAGAATATATTATTATTGATGAGGTTAAATACTAGGCTTGCCTAATTAAGTGATTATTTGGCAATTCCTAAATTGTGGCTAGATGCAATTTCAAGCTCTATACTTATTGTGATAGGTTTACTTGATATTGTTTAGGTTCTAGCTAATCTCCTTGGAACTTGGAAAGTTAGGATTTTGCAGTTGCGAGGTAAGTAGTTTTTTAATGGGATTTTGAAAAATAACCATGTTATACAAATGTTTTTGGGTTAGACATGATGTTGGAAACTACCTATGGAAACTATATTTCCCTAAAAACTATTGTGTCGTAACCTTAATATATATATGGAAATGCATCATATTTGGTATTGCATTTGGAGAAATGCATGAATTGTTGATATGGAAAAATAAGCATCTTTTATTTAATTTTTGATAAGGAAATCTTAGATTTTATGGTATATTAGAAAATTTAAAGATGCTTATCTTGTCTTATTATGTGGGAAATTGTTAGAAAATCTTTTGACAAGAATGAAGTTGAAAACCTTACAAACTTTGTAGAAGTTGGATTATTTAAGGTTTTTCTGAAACTACCTGGTTATAAACTATGTATTTGAAAGGAAAGGTATACCTGTGAGCTTTATGGGGTTTTAACACCATGTCATGTGTGATTTCCCTGTGATCACCTGATTTGGTCTTCGTAGTCTTTGTGACGATGGAATCAAATCTAGGTCAGTGCTCTTTCACTTTGGATGATGCGTTCTTCCCAGCTGCCCATGGGGGGAAGAGGTTCCTTGATTGTGTGTGGGTGAGGCTGCTATCCATGAGACCAAGAGACCACATGCAAGAGAGGTCCTATTTGACGCGCTCTCTTTGCTGCCCATGGGAGGAGAGAAAAATCTTGAGAGTATGGGTGAGGCTGCTGTCCATGGGGCCAAGAGTCTGCATACCAGAGAGGACAATATCATGCTAGTTGTGAATGGGTGGATCCCCTGACCGGTCTATGTGGTAGTGTGTTATATTTGTGATAATTTACCTTATGTTAGATATTATGGTTTTGGAAATTATATTGTTGATGCTCACAGTTTATAGTATATAGTTTCAAGGTATTTACTTTGAGAAATTTTGTGTTTCATTATTTAATCATTCTTGCCATATTATTATTTTGAAGATGAAACTTGCATTTCCCCCACCCCCATTAAATATGCTACTTACTGGACTCTGTCTCATTCCATTATTTTATAAACTTTTCAAAATAGGCAACAACTAACTACTGATGGAGGCTGAAATTTTGTAATAGAGATATTAGATGTTGTACATCTTCGAATAATCTTGACTCATTTTTTTGTGTATTATAGTAGTTGTGACTTTATTCCCACTAATGGGACAAGCTGTTGATATGCAATTATTTATTCAGACCTCTATTTTTTTGTAGCCATTAGTCCTTGTAATTATTGCTTAGAGCTCTGACTTACTCTGAGAGTATATTCAATGAAATTATTATGATAATTCTTGATGTTGGTATTTGATATGATTTATATGGATTGGATTGTCAAAGGAAAGAAAAAAAAAAAAAAAAAAAAAATCTTAGTTGTAACTCTAGCATTTTCCTCCTTTTAAAGGCCATAAAAAATTAATAGATCTAAATATATATATATATATATATATATATATATATATATATATATATATATATATATATAAAAGCCCAATCAACCTATTTTTCCAAAAAAAAAAAAACAAAAAAACAACCTGGCCCTTTAAAAATTTTTAGACAACATAATGTTTTCCTTATCCAGCACACAAAAAAGACAAAAAAAACCCTCAGTAGTTAAGAGGTAAAGCCGGCCGGAAGCTGAAGGCTCCGTCCCTAATAGGTCCCTGCCATAACATCATCGGCGACATCAAAAATAAATTAAATTAAATAAGCTTAGTTGAAAGTTTATAACCCATTGAAGTAATGGAAAATTTGAAATTCTCGCTAGAGAAACAAAAGTGTCAGTTCACATGATTAAAAATTTAAGGAAAAAAAAAAAAAAAAAAACTCACACGTAGGAAAATATGCATAAAAATCCTAGTTCCATCCACAATGACTGACTGAAATGATTGTGATTTTCATTTCATGATTCTATGCTTAACTCATCATACACAAGAATCTCATGATTTGGTTTCACAAGAATCTGGCTATGACGACATCGTTTTTTGTCAGTGATGCTGACGTGTATTATCAAGACGACACCGTTAGAGCTGTAATTTCAGAAACTTTAAGCCCAAAGCCACGACATCGTTTTGGCTTTGATCTTCTAGTGCTCTGTTCTTCCTCCTCTGCAACACTAAGATTCTGTTAGGATTTTAGATATTTCTCTAGATATTTTGGTTGTATCTGTGAAGATATTTATAGAAGTTGTTAGACTAGTTTGTTAAGAGCATCAGTGTATATATTTCTTTTCTTTTAAGCTTGACAATATACAGAACTATTCAGTTTTCTCTCAGCTAAGCTTGTTTCGATTTCTCTCCGTTTCTATTTCAAGCTTACTCACTCTCTTTCATTTCCTTCATTGATCCTTGAGCCTTCTCCCCACACAGAAGTAGAGGGAATGTGTTGTTCGTGACTTGGTCTCTGTTGTTGATGCAGACAGTGGATGGCCTCTTGTCTTCAGGAGGGTCTTTTGTCGAAGAAAAATGGTGGGTTTCCTCTCTTATGAATTTCGTAACACTAGAGATATTGTTGGTGCAAAAACAATAATAATGGAAATAATACAAAATGAAACTGAATGGATACTTCTGAATATTATTTCTTAACAGATATTTTCAGAGGTAAGGGAGGACTCTTTGATGTGTGTTTCAGAATTTTCAATTTTCTGCCGAAGCTCAATGGCTATGTTATGTTATGGAATGGGAAGAAAAAAACTATAAAAAGAAATGATATTATTCTCATGATCAGTAAATTATATTATTCATGAATCATGTACACAAAATTTAAACTACAAAACAAGAGCAAAATTCAACAAATCAACTCAAAGATACATAGATTACAAAGATTTACAAATATTTTGAGCAAATCCAAGAAATAAAAACCCAACATTAGAGTAATGAGAATATTAACCCCTAAAAATTAATGCCCAAATAGTAATGTTGATGAGGGTAATTTGTAATTAACCCATGACGAAACAAAAGGCGACGGACATAACAAGGTTGTCAACTTCACTCATGAGAGACAACCTTGTTGTAAAATCTACAGCTCCACCCCATACCTGACGGCTGCATCTTGGGCTCAGTAAGCTGAAGACAGTAAGATGAAGATAGTAAGCTGGAGATAGTAAGCTGAAGACAATAAGCTGAAGACAGTAAGCTAGAGATAGTAAGCTGAAGACAGTAAGCTGAAGATAGTAAGTTGGAAATAGTAAACTGAAGACAGTAAGCTGTCAGTCTCTAAGCTGAAGACTTCACACAAGATGAAGCTACCAGTCTCTAAGCTGACAACTTCACACAAGACGAAGCCATTAAGCTGACGACTTCATCTTACGACCAGTTGGCATCTACGCCTAGACGAAATGAAAAGCTGACGGGGAGAAAGCTGAAGGCAGGAAAGGATCCCACGAGATAGGTGTATTAATGAGTGATAAGGATAAATTTACAATATTAGAATCACCAATAAAAAGGGATGAAGTGACAGTCTATTGACAAGTGATGACATGAGGAAGTCTACGGGTCCACCTCAAAGCTGACGGGAGCACCTTGAGCGTCGATGGAAAGCTGACGACTATAAGCTGAAGGGGGTATGCAAGACCCCGACGATTCTGATGTGGCTTTACTTGAGCTCCATGCATGCATCTATAATAAGATATCTTGTGCTCCACGCTCAGTGTTAATCAAAAGGACTCCTAAAAGGAAAGGGTTCTGATATGGATAAAAATAGTGCTTAAGGCATATGCAAGCAAAACCGTCAGCTTCCACTGCAAGTTGACGGCAAGAGGAGATCAGATAGGAGTAGTGAAGGGAGTCGGCAGGAAGTACCAAAAGGCTGACGGCGTCAATAAGCTGACACCTATAAAGCTGAAGGGAATGCAATAAGCTGACGGTCTTGATAGCGGTTTGCTTGCTGCCCACGCTTGCATATATAAGGAAAAGTCTTGCCCTCCACGTTTGGTGCTACTCAAAGGGATTCTTATAAGGAAAGGATTCCGCCAAATACGCCCAAAGAGACTCCTATAAGGAAAAGACTTCCACAGCAAGAAAAAGATGTTGTAAGGTTGAATTTATTCAACCATCTAATTGGCTTTATTCCGTGCCAAATTTGCTTATATTTCAGCATTTAGTAACCCTGTATTTAGGTGGGCTTGTTGTAAGGGTAGCGAGTGAGATAGAGTGAAGATTGCTCAAGAGTATGCAAGAAAACAGAGACTCGCGGCTTGATCTCGAGGGTGACTCGCGGCTGCAAGCCACCAGACGCAACACACGTGCCAAGCATGCCAAAAGGTGAACAGTAATGCTAGCTGGAGCACTACAGGAAAAAACAAGACAACTGGCCATACGGTTATCTCGCGACTGGATCTCGCGACTCAGTCAAGTCGCGAGGCAAAGCCGCGAGCCAGCCCTGTTTTGAAAAAACCTGACATTTCACATTCTCCTCTCATCTCAGTATAAATACCCCTTATACCCACAAATGAGAGAGAGCTTCCAGAGAGAATTTTGAGAGAGAAACCCTAGAGTAAAACAAGATTGATTCATTCACAATCTTTACATAAGTGTCTCTTCAAATTCCTCAACTCTCTTCCTCTCCATTGCCAAACCCTTGAGAGGCTTTTTACCAAAACCTTGTTCTCACCATATCCATTACTGTGAGAGGGTTGTTTGGTGTTCTGGGAAGCAGTTAGGAAGGAACCAATCTTCATTGGTTGATGCTGTGGTCTAGTAGCGGAATCCGGGAAGTTAGAGAAGAAAAAGGTTCGGCGCAACCTCGTTGGAGCAAGAAGCTTGGAGGGCTTAGGTGCACTAGGTAGATTAGGCTTGGAGGGTCTATTGCTGTCCATGTATCCCAACTACATTTTCTAGTGGATTGTTTACCGCTTGGAGGGCGGCGGAGAGGTTTTACCCCGAGGGCTTCGGTTTCCTCTTCGATAACACATCGCGTGTTGTCTTTGTGTTTGCATCTTCCTTCCCTTTTATCTTTGTCTTTTATTATCTGCTGTAGGTTGTGATTTTAATTTGGCTTAGATAGTTTTTCCAATTCTACATTATAGCTTATGTTCATTTTCCGCACACTAGTTGTTTGACATAGAGCTTGAATTGGTTAATTTGTAAATTGGGGGTCTAAACGTTCAAGGGTGTTTTTACACTATTTGAACTTTCAATTGGTATCAGAGCAGGTACACTTTTATTGGTTTCAATACCATTGTGTGATCCTTGACTCCCTATTGAGATGGATCGGTCTCAATCCCTAAATGCACCTCCATATTTTGATGGTAGTAATTTTGCTTTTTGGAAGGTTCGCATGAGAGCGTTTCTATGCTCCATTGATGAATCTGTTTGGGATGCTGTTGAGATTGGTTGGATCAGACCTGGGGCAGCCAAATCCACATGGGATAAGGCAGCACTCGCTGCATCTAATTCTAACAGTAAAGCACTTAATGATATTTTATGTGGTGTGTTTCCAGATGAATTTCACAGGATCTCCCACATTACTGTTGCCAAAGAAGCATGGGAGATATTGGAAACCACCTACGAAGGCACGAAGAAAGTGAAAGACACCAAGTTGCAAATGCTGACCACTCGGTTTGAGGAGCTCAAAATGAGTGAGGATGAGTCCTTTGACTCTTTCTATGGGAAGTTGAATGAGGTGGTTATCAGCAAGTTCAATTTGGGGGAGAAAACGGAGGATTCTAAAATCGTAAGGAAGATCCTTCGATCATTGCCGGAAAGTTTTCGTGCTAAAGTGACAGCGATTGAAGAGAGCAAGGACCTTGATGACATCAAAGTCCAGGAGCTGGTTGGTTCTCTTTAGACTTATGAGATGTCGCTGCCCAATCAACGGAAGAGTAAATCTCTTGCTCTTAAGACCATTAATGAGAAGGTAGAAGTCCATGACTCATCGGAAGAAGATGTGGTTGATAAAGATGTTGCATACCTTGTAAAAAATTTCCGAAAATTCTTGAAATTCAAGAATAATGGAAAATTTGGTGATAAAGGAAAATTCCAAAGTTCAGGAAGGGAGAAAAGGGAATTCAAAAGGAAAGATGGAAAAAAATCCCAATCTACACAAGGTGTCACTTGTTTTGAGTGCAACGGGCATGGACATTTTAAGAAAGAATGTCCGAATTATTTGAAATCGAAAGGCAAGGTGTATGCCACGACATTAAGTGACTCGGATTCATCTGACTCAGAATCAGAAGAAAGCTGTGATGGAGAGGGGAATTATTCAGCTTTTATGACTATTGCCCATGTTGAGTCTTCAGACGAGTTGAATCTGCTTGTACAAGACCTTGGAGAACATAGTGATGAAGAATCATTGGGAGTTGTCGAGGAATCAGATGTTGAAGAAGATGAAAGCATAGCCAATCTTCAAGAGAATTATAACTCACTCCTGAAAAAGTCGGGTGAGTACACAAGGGTGGCCAAGGCAGCTGTGAGAAAGATGAAGAAGGCAGATGAGGACTATAAAAGTCTCCTAATTCGCTATAAGGAGGCCAAATGTGAGATAGAAACTTTGAATGGTGAGCTGTCAGAAGCTTACTCAAAAGTGAGATTTCTTGAGCAAGAGGTTGTGCAAGCTAATGCCAAGATAGAGAGGGTCTCCACCAAGAAGCTAGATGATGTTATTTCATCTCAAAAGAGCTTTTCAGACAAATCCGGATTGGGATATACCGGAGGAAGTGGCTCATCTGGAATTGTCACTAAAGAAGTGAAGTTTGTTAAGGCTAAAGATCCAGTTGAAGTTGGTCCTACTGCTGAGAAGCCCAAGATAGAGGAGAAGAGAAATGTGGGGAACGAACGGTTGTTGAATTCCCGTAATCAATCTGTGGGCAGGTCTGAATCTCATGCCAAGTCTCGTCCACGACCACAAAGAGGTCCTAGATCAACTTATGTGTGTCATCATTGCGGACTTCAAGGGCATACTTGACCAAATTGCCAAAAGCTGAGAGCAATGAATAGTGCAACTCCTCAAAGGTCATGAGGACCTAGAAATGATAGAAGAAATTGGGCAGGTGAACAATCTAGAGATCAAAATGGTGATCCCCGAATGATGAACGTGATGAAGATGATTGGTGCATTCACCAACTGCTTGGAAAGCTTCTCACGAAGGTTTGAAAGCCTTAACTCCCGTACCTAATCCTATAAGGAAATCACCCCAAACGCAAGTGACGTGTGGGTGAAGAAGGGTACTCATGCATAAGCATTACAACATGTCCATGCATTAATACTTCCTATGCTTTGCGACGATGTTTGTTTGTTTGCTTATTGTTTTTGCTGATGGTTGTTTGCTTGTCTACTTGTGCATACTTTTGATTTTGTTTTTGTTTTTAGTCAATCTTTTTCTTCTAGTGTCAAAAATCCAAAAATCACATAAAAAAATTAGAAAATCAAAAGTTTGATTGACATTGTTGAGCTTTTGTCTCAAAACATGTTTTGCCTTGTACCTTTGTGCTAATGGCTTTGTGCATTTTCGAGCATTACTTGTTTCTTTGCACTCATATCACTGTGGAAGAAATCTTGAAATCTATGTGATTGTTGTAGATAGATCTTCAAACTTGTCATGAATGATTAGTGAATGGTTATGTTGATCTTGAGACATGCATAGACTTGTGTTTATATATCTTCCCACTCTTTATTTTTGTTTTTGCTAAAAAGAGCTCACCAAATGTAAATCTCCAAATGAAAAGAGATATTGATTCATTCACAATCTTTACATAAGTGTCTCTTCAAATTCCTCAACTCTCTTCCTCTCCATTGCCAAACCCTTGAGAGACTTTTTACCAAAACCTTGTTCTCACCATATCCATTACTGTGAGAGGGTTGTTTGGTGTTCTGGGAAGCAGTTAGGAAGGAACCAAACTTCATTGGTTGATGCTGTGGTCTAGTAGCGGAATCCGGGAAGCTAGAAAAGAAAAAGGTTCGGCGCAACCTCGTTGGAGCAAGAAGCTTGGAGGGCTTAGGTGCACTAGGTAGATTAGGCTTGGAGGGTCTATTGCTTTCCATGTATCCCAACTACATTTTCTAGTGGATTGTTTACCGCTTGGAGGGCGGCGGAGAGGTTTTACGCCGAGGGCTTCGGTTTCCTCTTCGATAACACATCGCGTGTTGTCTTTGTGTTTGCATCTTCCTTCCCTTTTATCTTTGCCTTTTATTATCTGCTGTGGGTTGTGATTTTAATTTGGCTTAGATAGTTTTTCCAATTCTACATTATAGCTTATGTTCATTTTCCGCACACTAGTTGTTTGACATAGAGCTTGAATTGGTTAATTTGTAAATTGGGGGTCTAAACGTTCAAGGGTGTTTTTACACTATTTGAACTTTCAGATGTCAACTCTCTACTACTATAAAAACTCCAATACCCTCACTAGCCAAGGTACGCACAATTTTCCCCTAGCTCTGGTACTCTAGAGTTGTGAACAAGAGATTTCTCTAACTTGACCATCGGAGAGTATTTGGCCGGTACCACACCGGTACTCCTCTTAAGGTCTTCAACTTTTGCGTTGTGCAGGTTCTTGTCAGGAGCACGTGAGGACCGTGCGGCTCACTGGTGATTTTTTCAGCATCATCAGTTGGCGCCGTCTGTGGGAAATACGAGTAATTAGTCATTGCTTTATCCCTGAGACAAAAGGTCGTACAGTCTATACTCAATTGATGGCATCAGCCAAGCAAGAAATAGGAAATCCCCCCACTGCTATAGAATGGCAACTGCAGACACTCTTTGTTGCGATTAAGTGACTTACTCAACAAAATAAAGCCCTTATGCTACAAACCAAGCGTTGGAAGTGCAAATTAAGCAGCTGCAAGAGCATCAAGTCTTATCGCATGATCAAGGTAGAAGTGGTCATAATCACTATCCACCCCTTCGAAATATTACAGAAGGGAAGAGCAAATAGAAGAAAAGACTGACGACTACAATACTGTAAGACAACGAACGATTGGCCAAAGAGAAGGCAAGAGGCCTAGACACTCTAACAGCTAACTCGTTCGCTTGACCCCACTAAACGCTCCTATCGACCATATACTTACACTTATCAAAAATGACCAAAGTCACCTACGGGTGGATGGTCTAAATATTAAGTTGCCTAGGGCTGGACAGACCACTAAAAGGCGACGACCAACAAAACTGAAGAGCATAAAGACTTGCTCCTAAGCACCACTGTGAGGTGACGACCAACAAAGCTGAAGAGTAAAAAGACTTCCTCCTAAGTACCACCAAAAGGTGACAACCAATAAAGCTGAAGAGTAAAAAGACTTACTCCTAAGCACCACTAAAAGGTGATGACTAGCAAAGCTGAAGATTAAGAGGACTTACTCCTAAGCACCCTTAAAAGGTGACGATCACCAAAGCTGACAAGTATGAAGACTTGCTCCTAGGCACCACTAAAAGGTGACGACCAACAAAGTTGAAGAGTAAAAAGACGTACTCCTAAGCACCACTAAAAGGTGATGACTAGCAAAGCTGACAAGTAAAAAGACTTATTCCTAAGCAACACAAAAAACTCCATTCAAACAGATGAGCTTCCGACTGTCTTATGGGCATATTAAACGACAACACGAAGCCCTGCAGGTGAAACTCCATTCATACTAGCATTTGGAACCAAAGCAGTGATACCGAAAAAGGTAGGACTTACAAGCTTCAAAGCAAATCACTAAAATGAAGAGAAGAATGACAAAGAGCTGTGTCTCGATCTTGACTTACTGGACGAAGTAAGAATAGGTATTGAACAAAGGCTAGCTTCGTATTAAAACCTCATGGCTAGGCATTACAATAAATGGGCAAAGCCAAGACACTTAGATGTAGGTGAGCTAGTTTTAAGAAGGGTAACGCTCGCCACCAGGGACTCGGCATATGGAAAGCTAGTCCAAACTGAGAAGGACCTTATAAGGTCGTCGACTGCTTCAGGAGAGGTACTTACCACCAAGGGACACTTGACGGGAAAAAGCTACCTCACCCTTGGAACACCGAGCACTAAAGAGAGTACCACTTGTGCTCACAGTTTGTTGTTACTTGCTTATTTAAGACTTAACTTATTTTCCTATGAGCTTACCATTTGAATAGAAGCATTTTCTCCACTTGTGATGCATTGGGTAGAAAAAGCGAACGACCAATACCGTCTACCCTTCTACAATGTCTCCGAGGTGGTGAACGATCAACTCAAATAGCGAAGGTAAACATGGAAGGGGGGCAACAGACGAGGAACATTTGTACAACGCATCGACTCAAAATATCACCTCCCAAGGTGAGCATCACCTTTCAAGGTGAACCCCACTTCTCAAGGTGGCCCTCACTTCTCAAATTGAAAGTCACCTACGGGTAGACGCATGACCAAAGTCGCCTATAGGTGGACGGTCACTATACTAAGTCACCTACGGGTAGACGCGTGGCCAAAGTCGCCTACGGGTGGATGGTCACTACACTGAATAACCTACGGGTAAACGCATGACCAAAGTCGCCTACGGGTGGACGGTCACTACACTGAGCCCCCTATGGGTAGACGGTCACTTACCGGTGGACGTATGACCACAGTCGCCTATGGGTGGATGGTCACCATACTAAGTCGTCTCTAAGTAGACGACCAAAAAGGTGACAAGGCACCAAAATTTAGTCATCTCAATTAGTCCACAACCCCAAGTGGACGACTGACAAGGCCACAAAGCCCACAATAGTGGAACAACGTAGAAGCAAATGAACAAGAAATCTAGTGCTTGTCTATAGAGTATTCACCTTAGGAGAATGCAGAGATTAACAAAAGCCGACTGCTTTTGGAGCTTCAAGGACAGCACAACTCCTCCTTTAACTTTGCAAATACAAAACTAGGGATGGCAATTTAGATCCGACCCGTGGATACCCGGCCCGGTCCGACCCTAATGGGCCGGATTTTACCCGGTCCGATAAAGAATAGGGTCGGGTATGGGTTTTTTAAAAAAAACCCGAAGCGGGTCCGGGTCGGGTCCGGGTTTTATTAAAAAACCCGAAACCCGACCCGGTTAAGACCCGGTTATATTATATATAAAATTACTAAATTACCCTCCTATATATATATATATATATATATATATATATAGTTAAACCCTAAATTTTCATTTCCTCTCCTCAGTTCAGCCTCTCACGCCTCTCATCTCCTCAGCTCTCTCAATCACTGCCTCTCATCTCTTCATCTCTCAGTGATCTCACACGCACAGCCACAAGCCGTATGTATAGTGTGATGAACATCATGAACTCATCAGAAAAAAGCTAGCAGGACTCCCGTTTCTGACAGATGGAAGTACCGATACCAGAAGAGCTAAAGATCCTCGCCGTTCCGACAGATTTAAGAAGGGAAGGAGGCAGTTTCGTCCTTGCCGTACCCGTTTCTCTCAAGTCTCAACTCGGTTTCGTCCTCGCCGTCGCCGATCTCACAGTGTCTCCATTTTTTTTTTCTGGGTTCAGTTCGCCTCAATCATGTGAATTTGTGTTTGTGTTTATGATTTCTGAAAGGGAAAAATGAAAATCATAGATCTGAAATTTTTGTTTGGATTGTGATTTTGAAAGGGAAAATGTAGATCTAAAATTTGTGTTTATGATTTCTTTGTTTGTGTTTGTATTTGTGTTTGTGATTGTGTTTGGATCTGTGTTTGTGTTTGGATCTGAAATTTTTTTTTTTTTTTTTTTGGTTGGGCCACGAATTGGGCCCAGTCCTTTAACGGGGCCCGTGGGCCCGCGGGGCCTGGCTGAGGCGAGTCCGGGGCCCGGGAATAAAACCCGCTTAGTTAACGGGCCGGGTCCGGGCCATGGGTCTTGGCCCGCGGGTCGGGTCCGGGTATAGAAAAACCCGGCCCGAACCCGACTCGTTGCCATTCCTATACAAAACCACAAGCAAGCTATTCATTCAATATTAACATTCAAGCATACGTACGTGTTGAGATAACCATATGTGCATGTAAAGGGAAAGACAAGTGGAGCTTTGCATGCTGTCTACTAAGTTGTAAAGGTCATGTGTGTGCCAATGATTCATTAACCACTAGCTATAGCATTTAAGTGCAAAACCGCAAAGAAGCCATCATGCTTCCCCATGGAAAATCAAAGCTTCAGGACGTGTTCAATATGTGGCGTAAGTAATAACACGTAAGATGACGGAACTACCCCAAAGACGACCTCAATGCCACTCAGAACGAGCCGCATATACCTTTAACTACCCTATCAATCGAAGTGTAACTCCCGAGGAAAGAGACGATGGCTGCAAGATTCTGTCACCCCATGAGTATGTTCAGGGTGAAACTGACGGACACATATGCTGAGGGGGTAAAGAGTTGCATGGTCCAGAGATCAATGGCTACCATTAACTAAGAGACTGGAAACCCGCCCAATGCCTTGGAGAGGCAAGTGCAAACCCTCGCCGCGGTGGTTGAGCGGCTCACCCAACAGAATCATGAGTTGGAACGAAAGTTGGGCCAGCGGAACAAATAGCATCTGAACCATCAAAATGACGATTAGGGCGGTGGCGAACGTAACAATGACCATCCCCCGATGGACGATCACCAAGAAAAGGATGTCCAAGATGAAAGCCTTTAAGTGGACCGACGAATGCCAAAGAGCATTTGAGGAACTGAAGGCGTACCTCACATCTCCACCACTCCTCAATCCATCCAAACCCGATGAAGAGCTTTCCCTCTACTTGGTCATATCCCCTACGGTTGTTAGTTCAGCTCTCATCCAACAAGTGCCAACGCTTCAGCAAGACCTCATGGCTAAACACTACGAAAGGAAGCCGAAGGACACCTAATCCTCATCCCAACGGGATGGATCGACAACCAAGAATGCCCATGGGCACCTAATTCTCATCCTTACGGGATGGATCGACAACCAAGGATGCCTACGGGCACTTGATCCTCATCCAAAACTAAGTCCCATCTATGGGATGGATCGACGATTAATGATGCCTATGGGAACCTTACCCTTATCCAAAACTAAGCCCTACCAATAGGATGCACCAACGATCAAAGATGCCTACGGGTACCTATTCTTCATCCAAAACTAAGTCCTACCTATGGGATGGACCGACAACCAAGAATGCCCATGGGCACCTAATCCTTATCCTTACGGGATTGATCGACGTTTTAAAATACCGACGGGCACCAGATCCTCATAGCAAGCTAAGTCCTACCTACAGGTGAACAAATGAACAAAGTCACCTAAGGGTTGACGGTCCAATGAAAAGTCATCCCCAAGAGGGACGGACGATGACCAAAGTTGCATATAGATGGACGGACAACCAAAGTTGCCTACGGGTGGACAGAAAACTAAGTTCGCCTACAAATGAACGGTCCTAAGTAAAGTTATTCCCAAGATAGAAGGACACCAACCAAAGCTGCCTACGGGTGGACAGAAAACCAAAGTCGCCTACGATGGACAGTCCAAAGTAAAGTCATCCCTAAGAGAGAATAACAATGACCAAAGTCACCTACGTGAGGACCGTGCGACTTACTGACCATTTTTTGGAATATGGATAAAAATAATGCTTACTCATATAAGGCATAAGCTGACGGTTTCAGATAAAGCCATCAAGCATAAGCTGACGGTTACATGCAAAACCGTCAGCTTCCATTGATAGGTGTCAATGAATGGAGTGTAAGGAGTCCGCAAAACGCACATGAGGGTAGACGCCAATAAGGCTGAAGGATGTAGGATAAGCTGACGACCCTGATACAGGTTTACTTGCTGCCCACGATTGCATATATATGAAAATGTCTTGCTCTCCATGTTTGGCACTACTTAAAAGGATTCCTATAAGGAAAAGACTTCTAGTCCAAGGAAGAAAGGTTAACCCTCTACTACTACAAAGTCCACAAAGTGGACGAGTCTACTGCTAAGTCCACAAAGTGGACGAGTCTACTGCTAAGTCCACAAAGTGGACAAGTCTACTACTAAGTCCACAAAGTGGACGAATTTATCACTAAGTCCACAAGTGGACGAGTCTACTACTAAGTCCACAAAGTGGACGAATTTATCACTAAGTCCACAAAATGGACGAGTCTACTACTAAGCCCACAAAAGTGGACGAGATTATTACTAAATCCACAAAGTGAGCGACCTCATTACAAAGTCCACAAGACAGTGGACAGATCCACCACAAATGGACGGACCTAAACACAGATAGGTCCGTAATTTGGTTCATCCCACGAAGATGAGTTCATAAAATAAGGTCCACAAAACAATGGATGGGTCCATAACAAGTGGACGGACCTAACTAAGCAAACGGGTCCATGATTAAGTCCGTATGCAGGTTCATCCCATCAGGATAAGGTTACAGACCATAACAAGCAGACAGATCTATAACTAAATAGACGGGTGCGTCTCTAAATTTGCGAAAACATATCTTGAGGCATCACACATAAATGACCCTTCCACGACATTAACTGCATAACTTGTTAGCTAAAGCTGACGAGGCTATGGAGTAGGGGGTAGCTGATAAGGGTAATTTGTAATTAACCCATGACGAAACAAAAGGCGACAGACATAACAAGGTTGTCAACTTCACTCATGAGAGACAACCTTGTTGTAAAGTCTACAGCTCCATACCATACCTGACGGCTGCATCTTGGGCTCAGTAAGCTGAAGATAGTAAGCTGAAGACAGTAAGCTGAAGACAGTAAGTTGAAGACAGTAAGCTGAAGATAGTAAGCTAGAGATAGTAAGCTGAAGACAGTAAGCTGAAGATAGTAAGCTGAAGATAGTAAGCTGGAAATAGTAAACTGAAGACAGTAAGCTGTCAGTCTCTAAGCTGAAGACTTCACACAAGATGAAGCTACCAGTCTCTAAGCTGACGACTTCACACAAGACGAAGCCGTTAAGCTGACGATTTCATCTTACAACTAGTTGGCATCTACACCTAGACGGAATGAAAAGCTGACGGGGAGAAAGCTGAAGGCAGGAAAGGATCCCACGAGATAGGTGTATTAATGAGTGATAAGGATAAATTTACAATATTAGAATCACCAATGAAAAGGGATGAAGTGACAGTCTATTGACAAGTGACGACATGAGGAAGTTTACGGGTCCACCTCAAAGCTGATGGGAGCACCTTGAGCGTCGATGGAAAGCTGACAACTATAAGCTGAAGGGGGTATGCAAGACCCCGACGATTCTGATGTGGCTTTACTTGAGCTCCACGCATGTGTCTATAATAACAAATGTTGTGCTCCACACTCAGTGTTAATCAAAAGGACTCCTAGAAGGAAAGGGTTCTTATATGGATAAAAATAGTGCTTAAGGCATATGCAAGCAAAACCGTCAGCTTCCACTGCAAGCTGACGGCAAGAGGAGATCAAATAGGAGTAGTGAAGGGAGTTGGCAGGAAGTACCAAAAGGCTAATGGCGTCAATAAGCTGACACCTATAAAGCTGAAGGGAATGCAATAAGCTGACGGTCCTGATAGCGGTTTGCTTGCTGCCCACGCTTGCATATATAAGGAAAAGTCTTGCCCTCCATGTTTGGTGCTACTCAAAGGGATTCCTATAAGGAAAGGATTCCGCCAAATACGCCCAAAGAGACTCCTATAAGGAAAAGACTTCCACAGCAACAAAAAGATGTCAACCCTCTACTACTATAAAAACCCCAATACCCTCACTAGCCAAGATACGCATAATTTTCCCCTAGCTTTGGTACTCTAGAGTTGTGAACAAGAGATTTCTCTAACTTGACTGTCGGAGGGTATTTGGCCGATACCACATCGGTACTCCTCTTAAGGTCTTCAGCTTTTGCGTTGTGCAGATTCTTGTCAGGAGCACGTGAGGACCATGCGGCTCACTGGTGATTTTTTCGGTATCATCAAATGTTAACCTCTACAATCGTTTCAATACCCAACACGTTGTTGAAAAAGCCATCAACCAAATATACATACACTGATAAGTGATAATGTCACAAATATTCAACAATATTCTAAGAGAAATATATATATATATATATATATATATATATATATATATATATATATATATATATGTACTTATTGAGCCACACACACATATTTTTTACACACACACACATATATATATATCTTTGTGTGTGTGTGTGTGGGGGGGGGGGGGGGGGGGGTGGCTCTGGATGTTTACTTTGAAACATAAAGCAACAACAACAATTTACAAAGAGTGAGAATCAATATGACAATACCTTAATAGTAATGAAAGTTTATATCACGGGGAAAAAAGAGAGCCCCAAATAAGATACAAAATTTCAAACATTTCTTTCTCTTTATTCAATTTCTCAGCAGCTAATCAAATATTATAAACTAAAAATCAATGATCAAATGTAATTTTCGAACAAAAGAAGAAGTGTGGCGGCTTTAGTTGAGAGTTGACGTAAAACTTATCTGCAATAGAAATTCCAAGGTTTAGCCCTATCCTTGAGACAAAGGGTAGAGGAAATGACAGAAATTCAAATCGGGGTAGATCAAAATCCAGAAATTTCAATAAGAATAGAAGTAAATCTAGATCCACAGAATATGTGTGACATTGAACTAGTTGAGTCATGCCCAACACGTGAGAAAAAGAGGCCATTAAATGCCAACTGAGGGACTTTATCAAATATTACAAGTGATGAACTGATACTCATAAAATTTAAGCTATTACAAGTAACATCACAAAATAAAAGTATCAACGTACATTTAATTGTTTTAAAATTTTAATTAATTTAACAAACATGTCACTACACATAAACATATGGTTATACATAAACATGTTGTTAAACATGAACTTGTAGCAAATAAAAAATTTATATATATATATATATATATATATATATATATATATCTACACACACATATATATCTTTTAATTTAATTTGCTTAGGAGTGTCATTCTTCAGGCATTTTTGTAGTGGATTGGCATGATGTAATTTTCTTAGCAAATAGTGGAAAGACATAGTATAATTTGAAGTGTCACGCCAAGTTTGGATAGTGGAATGTGTGGCTTGTTATTCTATATATCACTCTTTGACTAGCAACATAAGTGGATTAATTATGGTTCTTTTTATAGGTAATTTCTTTATAAGTTTGCTACAGGTCTAATTTTAGATAAGATTGAATATCTACAAGAGGCTACTTTAGTGAAAAGAAGGGTCCTTAATGGACCTTCCAATTTTCTAATACGGTTTTTTTTTTTTTTTTTAATTTTTTTTATAGCATCAATTTAAATTGTGTCAAATTAAAAAGTTTTGGGGAAAGGTTGTGTGGGACTTGGGACTGGTTTAGCATATATGACAAGTACACTTCATGTGGTGGAATCATCACTGGAGAAATTTAGGGGATTAGTTATAATATCCGAATTAGGAAACACATTGGGCACCCTATTTCTCTATATTTTAATGATGATTTTGAGACAGGAGGTAATTGCTGTGGGGGTGACAACACTTCCAATGATACAAATTATTTTTTGTTTCTATTCATGATAGAGAACGCTATTTAGTTGCTCAACCAAGTAATCCTCAAACGTTTTTTTTAATATTATTTTTGATGGAATCCTTCACATAAATATACATGTTGGGCATAGGAGTAGGCATAGATATTACCTAACAATAATATATTACTCACGTAATAATTAATAGTTTAATACTTCAAGTATTGTCTTGTCAAACTTGTGACTTTTGTCAAACTATTGAAATGGGAGTTATTTATAGAGTTAAAAAAAAAAAAAAAAAAGGATTAACAGGTTTATGGTTGGGAAATTTGAGACGATAGTACCAAAATTTGTGAACATGGATCATTTTCATATTAAGGTTAGTTAATATTAGGGTTATATTATTGTCAAATCTTACCAGATTAGATTTATGGGATTTTAAATTAATGGACACAATCTATATGTACACATATAATTGAGTTTGCACCTTCTATTAATGTACATTACCTAACTACCCAAAATGTTTTTTTTTTTTTTTTTTTTTTTTTTTTTTTTTTTTTTTTTTTTTTTTTTTTTTTTTTTCGAATAGTAACTACCAAAAAATGCACAAGTTCTAGACAATATGGGTGATATTAGATGAATTTCCCCCAACAAGTGAGAAAAAGAGGCCAATAAAGATCAATTGAAAGGAGAAACACGCTCAGAAACCATTTTTTAAAAATCAACACAAATATTACAAAGGATGAACTTATACACACAAAATTTGAAACTTTACAAGTAACATCCAACAATAGAAGTATCAACATACATTCAATAAGTTGCAAAATTTAATTAATTTAAAAAACATTTCTCTAAGTATAAACATAAGTTTATACATATACTTGTAACAAATGAAAGATTTTAAAAAGAACATATATATATATATATATATATTATGTTCATTTCATGTGCATATTTTAATTTCATTATTTTTTTAGTAGTATTATTACAAGTGATGAACTTATTCTCACAAAATTTAAACAATAAAAGTATCATCACACAAAAAAGTATCAACATGCATTTCATTAGTTGTACAATATTATTTACCTAAACAAATATTTCTATACACATAAATATGTTAAACATAAACTGTAACACATGAAAGAAATTAAATGAAATGCCCCCAATAACATTGGAAAGGCGGCTAATAAATGCCAATGAGAGGAGAGACACGCTCACTACCCTTTTTAGAAATGGATGTAAATATTACAACTGATGAACTTATACTCACAAAATTTTAAACTTTTACAAGCAACATTGCACAATAAAAGTATCAATGTGCATTTAATTAGTTACAAAATTTTAATTATGGATTAACTCAATCAAAAATCAAACTAAAATTATAAGAGAATGAGAGAGGACTTTTGATGGGGAGCCCAAAAAAAACAATACCCAAACATATCAACCCAAAGTAGAGATATTAAAAAAATAAAAAATAAAAAATTCAACCAAAGTAGAGTTGCAAGAAAGAATAATAATGGAGAGAGAGAGAGAGTAATCACCTTTTCAAAATAAAATATAAGAGAATAACACTATATCATTATATACTATATTACAATCAAATAGGAGTACATCTAACAATCAAACCAAAATATATATATATATATATATATATATATATATATATATATAGCAGCCTTAAAACATGTACAACTAAATTAGATCAACTTAAAATATAATTCAACACAAAAATTCATTAACTTAAAGTAAAGATGAAAGATTGAATTAAATATCCTCTAAAAACTCACACACACACACATAGACCCATGTTCGTATCAGTTTAGTTCATGTGTTCCTCTCAACCATTGCAAGTTTAGCTTAGAAAATTGATAATTGAAAGGTTTAAAACTTTGAAGGTGGAAGAGCTCATTTCACTTGAGATAAGAAAAGAGAAGTAGAAAAGATGGAAAAGTATTAAATGCTACTAAGAAGCAAAAATGTGAGGATGGTTCATAGTTAAATTCAATCAATGGTTTTTAATTTTTGGGAGATGAAGAGACAAAAAAGAAAACAATAGAATAGGAGAATGACTAAATTAATATTGAGTTGGATTTAATGTGGAAGCGTTGGCCAATTGTGTTTTTGGGCAGACGAGGAGTCTAGAATCGAGATGTAAAACATTCCAACTTTCACCGAAGTGGACCAAATGGACTGAACCTGACCAAAGTGGACCAAAATGGACCGAATGGGACCACAAGGACCAAATGAGCCGAAATGGACTGAATGGACCAAACTAGACCAAAGTGGACCGTAATGGACTGATGGATGATATGGACCGAAATGTGGCTCAATGGAATCATTAACAAGAGCATAAAAACAATAAAATTTGCACTTTAACTGTTAGATACTATATAGATGAAGGGAACGATGGACAGTTAGTTAAGTAGTACGAGGAACTGATCAACACTAATGAAATCAATGGAGCCCAATTCATAGAGTTAAGAAAATAACTTCTAAGACAATATTAGCCATGGGCCTTTCAATGTAGACATTATAGGTTAAGGGCTTTTCCTTGCCTTCTATAAATTGACTACCCATGACTAGTTTTGAATCCTCCTTAATGCACATGTTATATATTGGTGAAGTATCAAAGTCAATTTTTGCTTTATGATCATAACTGTAAAAGGGATCTGCAGATTTTTAATTCCCTTGACGCTTCAAAGGCTTTATCATTATTTTCTTCACCATCAATTGCTATATGAACTGCGATCCGAGTGGATAAAATTTTTTTGGTGTCCCCATAGATAGCGAGTCTCATGAAAGAGGCTCAATTTACGATATTTATCCTCCCAATTAAGACATGTACGTGTTCTTTGGCGAAATCATATATCTATCTTTATTTAAATAGAATTTATCATTTCATTGTCTTCACAGAAGAAAAAAGAAAAAGAAAAAGAAGATATTACATGTTCTTTTCCCTAGTTACAAACTAAAGAAAAAGCAATAAAGTTCATGACATAACAAAAGTTCAAAACAATTTCACAACATTTTTAAATTAGCATACCATCTCACATATGAGCCCACCACATTAGGTAACTAAATTTTTTTTAATACTAATTTGGGAATGTTATGAAAATTGTTGTGAACTTTTCTTGTTTTCCTAACATGTTTCATTACTTTGGTTTTCAATTACAAAGGACAAAAGAAAAGTGCACCATATAAACCCTAATTAATTCCTTTAATCTAAGTTTGGAGACTGAGTGATGAGATATAAGGAGGTATTAGTCAATCAGCTTGCCCAATCCAAAGATCAATGTCCTTGTAGTCAAGGGCTAATGAGGAATCTTATCATCAAGGAAAGCAAACCTAAAGTCATAGGTCCAGGGACGGAGGTAGGTATAGACTTGGGGGCAATTCACGCCCTTCCCCCTCCCCTCCCCCCCACTCCCCAATTTTGTTTTCAATACTAATTTTAATAATTTTATTCAATAAAATTACACTTTGTCTACTAATTTAGCAATATTGTTCTATAAAATTACACTTTGTCCTCCCTTAACAATATTATTGTTCTATAGCCACAAACTTTTTTACAATGTTTTTACAAACTATTGAGATAGCAAATTTTTATTGGTTTGCATCTGGGACATTATTTACATCACTTTTCTACTTATCAATAACTACTCATCACATCAGCAATTTGTAAAAAAAAAAAAAAAAATTGTAAGTATATCATTTTCCTTCTTTTAATGTGTGGACACAAGGGGTTTTGGAGTCGCCATCTAGTTTTTGCAGTGGTCTAGGAATCATATATATAGTGTCTTCTCGAGAAATGACCTTTTGATCTTACTACCAGAGATATGGGTTCGGAGTTTAGGTACATTCTTGGAAAGGTGTTAGGCACCCAAGATCGCCCAACCCTAAGGTTGGCCTCCCATCATTGTGTCTTACGTCTTAACCTCATTGAAAACATGTTCAAAACTTTATCTATACTCACACACACACTAGAATACATCTAAGCATACAATCATGCCATCATTCATCCCTAAACACATACATATCTACCTTTAGAAAAAAGAGAGCCAAACCCAAATGCATATAAGAAATCCTATCATACATCTTATAACAAAGCAGCAACCTAAACATGTCAGCAAGGCATCATGACAATTACAAAATCATATAAAAAATTCAATTGGGCATAAAAAAAACATTCAAGCGACATACATCACCAAATGCATGTTCATATCAATGTATGACTTACCTTCACTTACCTTTCAGCAACACAGCACCTATGGCATTAATGCATAGACATGTGAATGAATGGCATGGCATTAAAACTAAGAAACCCTAATCTAAACATATGATAGCAAATAAACAAACAAGCATGTGAAACAGAGACTTTGGAAGTGTAAAAACACAGAAAAGAAACTAAATAGGACAACATGTGAAAGCAGAAGCAAAACAACACAAATAAAAAAAATTAGGATTTCTGGGCAGCGACTCACGCATGCAAGAACATGCCTGCATACGCATAAGCAAGCCTGCGTGCGCAAGCAAGCAAGATTACGCGTACGTAAGTCCTTGTCTAGAAAACCTAACAACATAGAAACATAGTAGAATTTTTAAAACGGAAATTCTAACAACCTAACATGCATTTTTAGCATACAAAAGCTTAAACCTAATCTATAAAATCATATTAAAAAATACTATAAAAAACAAACAAAGCAAACAAGGAGATTTAAAGGAAGAAAATAAAAGAAAAGAAAAAGAAAAGTTTAGACTAGATACCTCACACAAAAGCTTTCCAAGCTTGATTTTGACTATTCCCCCTTAGTCAAGTATATTCACAAACCAATAAGAAAGTAATTAGCAACGTTAAACTAAAAGGATTGGGGACAAAAAAGGTCTCAATCAAATAAAATTGACTTGAGGGTGTTTTGTGAAAAACTCCCTTTTGATTCACTATGTTTTAGTGAATCTTGTATTTTTCCCGTGGAATTTCTGTGTGTTTTGAAAATGTACCCTGTAAGGTTTTATATAGTGGAAAAAAAATGGGATTTGGAATGGCTCCTAGGCAATGTGAGATTCATTCCAAACCTCAGCCATTATTGTAGAAAACTTGCCTTTTTCATGCTTCTGAAACCCTAGCTGCATACGCAGGAGTGTGCCTACATACGGATGCTTTGGCCCACGTACGCAGGCCGTTGCCCACGTAAGAGGGCTGATGGCCACTTTGGTCATTTTATTTCCAAAAATAGATTTTTGCTTATTTAAAAGTTACATTTTCCATTTTAACACTTCTCAAGTCAATTTGATATCTAATTGGGCTCTAAATTGGCCTTGGGCCTTAGAGTTTGAGCATCATTGGGGAACAGGGACTCAAGTCGTAAGGAGTACAAAATGCGGTGTCTACATAAAGGCCATAAGAAAATTAATAGATCTCATTCTAAATAAAATATATAAGCCAAAAAAAATTAACTCAACAACAAAAATTACAAATAGTAAAGCTATAAAAAAAAATAAAAAAAAAAATAAAAAACAACACAACCCTTTAAAAAATTTTAAATAAAATAATTTTTTCCTTATTTAGCACACACGAGAAAAAAAAAAAAAAAAAAAAAAAAAACCCTCGGTAGTTATGAGGCAAAGTTGAAGGTTGAAGTCACTACACGTAGCTAGCAGCAGAGCTATCCCCCAAACTCTAAGTGCAGGCTCCATCCTTGCATAAGTCCTTGTCATAACATCATCAATGACATGAAAAAATAAAAATAAAATAAACCTTTTTTTGAGGGAGAAATGAAATAAACTAATCTAAAACTTTATAACCCGTTGAAGTAATGGAAAATTTTGAAATTCTCGCTAGATGAACAAAAGTGTCAGTTCACATGATTGAAAAAAAAAAAAAAAAAAAAAATGAAACGTAAGAAAATAAGCATAAAAATCCAAGTTCCATTCATAATAATAGATGATTGTGAATTTCATTTCATGATTCTATGCTTAACTCATCATACACAAGATTCTCATGATTTTCTTTTACTTAATTTAAAGTTCAAATCTGTTCATGCGAATTGAGGTTTTATGATGATAACTTTTCTTAGATCATGAGATTATACACTTCAAAGAAAATCATTGTATAGAGCCTCATGTCAAAATTCTGTTTTGATGTAATATTTAAGCAAGATATGCAATTTACTTTCATGAAATCAAAGAGAAAACATGCCTTCACTCATATCACAATTTAAACAAAAAGGATTGATGAAGAGCTAGCCTTTAGGCATAGTAGTTTTGACTGGGTAATGCAGGGCTTGAGAATGAGAAATTCTGTGGTTATTATTTATAATGTAGAAATTGTTTAGCTGAATTGGATTTTGGAGATCTTTGGGCTCAAGTTTGCATGAGAAGTTTCAATGGATTGATGGGTAATTATTGTATGGTGGAAGGAGGGACTTTTAATGAAGAAAAATGGTGAGTTTCCTCTCTTATGAATTTCGTAAAACTAGAGATATTTATATTTTCAGAGGTGAGGAAGGACTCTTTGATTTGTGTTTTAGAATATTCTGCCAAAGCACAAAGGCTATAGGCCTGTTTGGTAAGGTAGTTCAAACAACATTTTTTAGTGTTTAAACACTGAAAGTTGTGGGCTCCAAAAAAACGTGTTTTGTAAGAGATTTCATTTAAGAATGTTTGAGTTACAGTTCTCATTTTAGGCATCCATTGAATGGGAAGGTTTGAGACACTCATTCTGCTAGGTCCAAGAATTAGTCTCCATTTTGATTGAAGAATTAGTCTCCTTGAATATAATAACTAAAGTAAAACAATCTACCCATCCTTCAGACGATTAAATTAAAGAAATAAAAATGAAATATGCATTCACCATTCATAATAAGGGAAAAGAAAGCTAAAATTAACAAGATGAATACAATGAATGTTTGGATTGAACTTATTGTTGCTGAAACTAAAAACTGAAAACTGAAAATACTGTAGCAAAATAATTTTTAAGTGTGTGAATAATATCGTGGGTCTCATTTTTAATATTTTTAAATACGTAAACAGTGTATGCACAGTACGTGAATAGTATATGTACTGTTCATAAACAGTAAATTTTGTCTTTGAAAGTCAATAACTACGGCTTAAAAAAAAAAAAAAAAAATGGAAGACAGAGAGAAAACGCGCGTCTGTGTTTCCAAGTCCTAGTCACAATAACATGTAAAAGGCGGAAAATTACAAAAAGAAATGAGCACACAATCCAACCAATCAAAAACTGTACGGGTATCATCGAAATGCATGAACATATGTGAACATGTTAAGAAATGAAGATACATATTCTAATAAAATTCCTACTGCGCATGAGAATGTCCTATAATTATTCTTGAAACATGGATTTTTTGGTAAATCTAAAATTTTGACCTTTCAACCATACTTCATAGTTTCAAGTAAATTTTCCGATATATTTTTGTGAATAAAATGTGTGAACCTAATCTAAATGACATATTGAGGATGTGCAAGAAAAAATTGAAATTATATTTTTGGTTTTCTCTTCATTTGTTGTGATCTAATACCAGTTTTATGTGCATGATTTTGATGCAACGGATGAACAACTTTTTAAAGGGGAAAAAAAAACTCCGAACGTTTTATTATAATATTCAAGGAAATAATTCAATTGATTGATTATTTTCCAGAGCCTCTTATACAGTTACACTTCTTTTATTCGATAAAACTCTAACTTATCATATACTTTTAAGAATTGGATCCAGTTAATGATTGAGTACTAAATTAGTTATTTTACAAAAAGTTTTGATATGTGTCTAAGAAAAAAAATGAAAGTTTGATACCACTTTCATAGGCAATATAAAAAATTATAAAAAAAAATTAGTTTTTTTTTTTGGCGTAAATGCACTTTTAGTCTCTACATTTTGACGTTTTTCCATTTTAGTTCCTACATTTTATTTTTTCCACTTTTAGTCCCTAAACCAATTAACGCCCCTTCATTTAAGTCCTTGAAGCTAACTTCCGTCACTAATCTAACGGGAACACTGATGGATGAATAAAATAATAATAAAATTTAAAAAGAAAAGAAAAGATTTTCAATTAATTTTGTTTCTCTTTTTTTTGGGAAGAACATGAAGAACATGTTCATGTTCTTTGTGTTCTTCCCTATAATCAATCTTCAACAACAACATCAAACCCAGAATCAAAGAGCAAACCCAACAACGACCTCCATATTCCCTAATTGGTCATTTTTTATGTAAATTAAATGAAGCTCTTTCTCATCAAACCCAGCAACAACATCAAACCCATAACACAGCAGCCACCACCACCTAAAATCCAACAACACCACCACCGCCACCACTGCCAAATCCATACCCACAAACCCAAACCCACCAAAACCGAAACCCACACAACCCACTCACCGAATCCCACAACCCAATCATCGATTTCCATAACCCAACCACCAATTCATCGATTCCATAGCCCAGCAACCATCGTGACCCACACCTCAACCTCGACCACAAACGCCGATCTCCACCACAGATGCTGATCTCCACAAACAAACACCCTCCACCACACCGATCCCCACAAACCCATACCCTCCACGCCGATCTGAGCAAACCCAAACCCACCAAAATCGAAACCCACACAATCCACTCACCGAATCCCACAACCCAAACACCGATTCCCACAACCCAGTCACCGATTTCCATAACCCAACCACCAATTCATCGATTCCACAGCCCAGCAACCATCGTGACCCACACCTCAACCTCGACCACAAACGCCGATCTCCACCACAGACGCTGATCTCCACAAACAAACACCCTCCATCACGCCGATCCCCACAAACCCACACCCTCCATGCCGATCTGAGAGAGATGGGTCGAGACAAAGAAAAGAGAGAACAAACCCACCCATCACCGGCTCTCCCTTTACCGTTGCCACCCATCACTAGCTCCATGTCATCGGTGCCACCACCAGTTCTCAAGTTCTCTTGGCGCAATTGTCAATCTTGTTCCTTCTTCAATATTATTTAGCTGGGTTTCTAGAGGTTAGGTTGTAGTGGGACTTGCTTTTAGTGGGTCGGAGGTGGTGGATCTGGTGATTAAGATTGTACAGTTTTTGGTTGATGGATTTTGGGTCTCAGTTGTTTGATTTGGTGGCTTGACGGACAACGTGGGTGGGGTTGTTTTTCATGGGTCTTAATCTTTCTTTTTAGTGACAGATTTCAATTGTGATACGTTATTCCCTACATTTATTCTGGGCAAAGATCCAGAAGAATGGGTCTGGGCTTTCAAAAAGATGAAGATGCGTTTGAACATGATTTTTTATTTATGTTTTTATTTTTTTTTATTTAGTTAAAATTAATAAATTAATTTTTTAAATTTATATACTGATGTATCAGTGCTACAGTAAATTTTTAATATTATTTTATTCATCCGTTACTGGTTCCCGTTAGATTAGTGACGGAAGTTAGCTTCAAGGACTTAAATGAAGGGGCGTTAATTGGTTTAGGGACTAAAAGTGGAAAAAATAAAATGTAGGGACTAAAATGGAAAAACGTCAAAATGTAGGGACTAAAAGTGCATTTACGCCTTTTTTTTTTTTTTTTTTTCTCTTCTCATAAAAAATTTTTAAAAATATTTTCCGAACCAATGTTCTAAGGGCAGTGGTTAAGATGCATTTAATACTTCACAAAAAAATGTACATTTTTATACATTTTTTTCAAAAAATAAAGTCAAAGTATACACATATATCCAAAAAACAAACATAACCAAAATAAATTTGTGAAGCCAATGAATCATTAACATATGCATTTTATTTTTTGAAAAGTGTGTATTACGACTCATAAGTAGTGTCAAAATTTTGCTAAAATGGATTGTTAACCAATGCCCTAAGAGCACTCGTTAGCATGACCCTTATTAATATTTAACTTGTGCCCTTAGAGAACTGATTAATAGTAACATACTTTTAACCCATCTAGGAAAGCAATTATGAATTAAGAATCTTATAACTCAATTGGTTGGTAACTATTAACTCCTGATGTTCCAAGACATTTAGCTTTAAATTCATTTTCTCGTTGTAACTATCAAATTAAAAAAAAAAAAAAAAAAAAAAAAAAGAAGAAGAAGAAGAAGAAGAAGAAGAAGAAGAAGAAGAAGTAAAAAGCAATCATGATAACGCTAAATTAGGAAAGAAAATAATTCAATTAGAATTCCTAAGTCCTCTAAGAGACTAGTAAGGAAACAAAATAAATGAAATCAAATAAGGGGGGTAATAATAATATTTTGACGGTCTAATTATATGCTACCATTTTCGCCGTAGATTGATATTAGTATTCATGACGCTGGATCCCAATCTGTATGGATTGTTGTCGCTGAATTTGAAGATACTTAAGGCTGAATGTGCTAAAATCCGCATGGAAATTCTAGTGCTGACATACAACCAAACTCATGCATCATTAATACCAATCAAATTTAGTGGTCAATCCATTCTTTTTTTAAGGAAAGTGGTCAATCCATTCTAAAACAGAAAAAAGAAAAATAGTGAATACCAATCATAGATTTATGAGTATCTAAAAGAGCAATAGGTTAAACTTTTTCATACAAACCGTTTTACATTGTTTTACACATACGGACATATACCCCTAAAATGTGAAGTCATGATTTCCAACTTGAAAATCAAATTAAGATTTCAGTTATTTTTAAGAGTGTATGAAAAACAATTTGTGCTCAATAAACACTACTCAAGAGTGATTCTACATCCACAACATTTTCACAATAATTTCGTAATAAATCTTAAATACCAAGCTATTATTGGTGGAGAAAAAAAGTAATATCAGTAGTAAACCTAGATTAAAAATAATAATAATTTACCACTTAAGATTTGTTATGAAATTATAGTAAAAATATTATAGACGTAACATTACTTGTCTCTAAAATGGATAGGATACTAAATTGCTAATAATAATAATGGCAACTAAAACTAGATACAAACATAAGACGCTAATCACAAATTAATTCTCTTCGAAGACAACAACCAAATTTTCCCTGTAAGTCTATCGAAAAATTCAAATTAATACATTCTTCGGAAGTAAGGTAATGCATCATATCATATCAAATAACAAACAAGAATCCAGGGTCTAGATTTACCAAAGATACTACACTGTTACAATGGCTAGTTTTGATGCACCTGCACGTGAAAAACACTATCAAATAACATTCATATTATTCAAAAATAATAATAGTAACATTCATATTAACAAAACTACTCCAGATGGGAATTTTTTTCCTACACTCACAATGTCCAAATTTTTAATACGAGAAACATTTCCACAAACAAAATAGAAAAAAATGTTTTGGAATGTTCAGATCTATTATCAAATGCATGGCTTCCTTCAATAAAGCCACCAGTACTTCGGACTTGTCCCCCATCTCATCCTCTCTCTCTCTCTCTCTAAAACTCTTTATCAAACTAATTAAGTTTTTATCACCATATAAGTATATAACCATTCACAAATCAGAATCCAACAAAGAGCTTGAAGATTAAGGGGCTGTTTGGTTTTTGTGCTTCCATCACCCATAACTCAAAATATGTGGGTCCCACGACTAAGAAGTATGTTTGGCATTGTTTCAAGTTATTGTTTCCATCACTCAATTCTTTGATTTTTGAATGATGAGTTATGCAAACTGAAAACACATTTTAGGTGTTTTCAAGTTATGGAAGCAGAGTTATGATGGTTTTTTTTTTTTCTAAATACACACACATTGAGGGACCCACGGTCAGACCTTTTGCTCTCTCCAACACATGTTATCTTCTTTTCTTTTTTCTTTTTTTCTTTTTGTCTTTCACGCTGGGTCTGGGACACACCTTTCTCTATTCTCTTCTTCTTCTTCTTCTTCTTTTTCTTCTTTTCTTTCTTTTTCACATTGGTTTCTGGGTTTGCTTGCAATTTTTTTTTTTCCCCATTCCTTTTCACTGGGTTTCTGGGCTTAGGTTCTCTTTCTTTTCTTTTTTTTTTTCTTTTTTTCTTTTCTTTTTTCTTTTTTTTCCCTTTTCTTTCTTTCCTTTTCACGTTGGTTTCTGGGTTTGGTTGCAATTTTTTTTTTTTTTTTTCTTTTCTTTCCTTTTCACGTTGGTTTCTAGGTTTGGTTGCAATTTTTTTCTTTCTTTTCACCTATTGGAAAATCAATGAATCAAAGAGGAAATTACAAGCACCAAACCCATTCAAAGATTACAAGCACCAAACCGATATACCCACAGATCGGCACCAAACAGAGTTATGGGTGATGAGTGGGTATTAATGTTTTTCTTCTCCATTTCCACCGTCGACACTGCTATGTCAGTCTCAAAGGAGACGATGGGTTGAGAAGGTGGGAGATCGGCGCCGCCGCTACACATCAAAGGAGATCGGTGCTATCTTCTATCTTAGTTGGGTTCAAGTTTATGATGGGAGAGTAACAGGGCAATGGTGACTAAAGGGGAAGAAAATGAAATAAAAAGAGTGAGGGTGAGGCGGGTAGGCTAACAAAACTTATGACATGGTGCTCAGGTATGGGTTCCACAAAAAGTAGAAAAAATTGAGTGATGAGAAGCTGAAAATAATGTGCCAAACGGGTGGGTTTAGGAAATTGGGGTATTTTAAGTGATGAGTAATAAGTGATAAGTGACAAAAATTGAGTGATGAGTGATGAGTGATTGTTTTCAAAAAACGAAACAACCCTTAACTATCCAAGATAATTTTTTAGCATAGGATTTCATTGAATTTTGGAGTCTAATGGGAAACAAGGCAAAAAAACTGAGAACAAAAATCTAATGAAAAAAGGGAAAAGGGGACAAAAGGTAAAGAAAGGAAAAATTAGAACCTTGCAATGCTTGGCATTGAGCTCTTTAGTAACATTGATCTTCCAAATCTTAAATCAACTTGACTTCTCAAGAAAAAAAATTTAAAAAGAAAAAAAGAAAAACTCCTATTATTCTCACGATCTGTAAATTATATTATTCATGAATCACGTACACAAAATTTAAACAGTAAAAACTAGAGCGAAATTCAACAAATCAACTCAAATATACATAGATTACAAAAAAATAAAATTATTCTAAGTGAATCCAAGAAATAAAATCCCAACATTAGAGTAAAAAGAATGTTAACCCTTGAAAATTAGTGCCCAAGGAAAGCATTACATATAAACCTTGTTGCTGGTTATGGTGATATATTATATATGGGATCATTTTCCTAAAACTTGTGTGGGAAGATTGGAGTAAATTTTCCTATTGTTTGAATCACTAGAAAAGCACAAAGATCCACAAAATATGTGTGCTACTAAGCTAGTTAAATCACCCCCAACAAGTGAAGGAAAGAGGCCAATAACCAATAGAGGGACTTTCTCAAATATTACAAGTGATGAACTGATACTCACAAAACTTAAGCTATTACAAATTTACCAGTGACATCACACAATAAAAGTATCAACGTATATTTAATTTGTTTTTAGATTTTAATTAATTTAACAAACATGTCACGACACATAAACAAATGGTTATACATCAGCAATTTGTAAAAAAAAAGTTTGTAACTCTAGCATTTTTCTCCTTTTAAAGGCAATAAAAAAAAATTAATAAATCTAATTCTAAAACAAAATATACAAGCCAAAAAAAATTACCAATAAAAAAAAAAAAAAAAAAAAAAAAAACCTATTTTACCAAAAACAACCCTAAAAAATTTTAAACAAAATAATTTTTTCCTTCTTCAGCATGCAAGAAAAAAGACACAAAAAAAAAACCCTTAATGGTTATGAGGCAAAGTTGGAGGTTGGAGCCACTACATGGAACTAGCAGCAGAGCTATCCCCCTAACTCCAAGTGTTGGTTCCATCCTTGCATATGTCTTTGCCATAACATCATCGTTGACATAAAAAATAAATAAAATAAAATTATTTTTTTTTTTTTTTTGAGGGAAAAATCAAATAAACTCAGCTGAAACTTTATAACCCATTGGAGTAATGGAAAATTTGAAATTCTCGCTAGAGAAACAGAAGTGTCATTGAAAAAAAAAAATTCAAACGTAGGAAAATAAGCATAAAAATCCAGGTTCCGTTCATAATGATAGATGATTGGAAAATCATTGTCTGGAGCCTTATTGTCAAAATTATTTTTTGATGTAATATTTAAGCAAGATATGAAATTCACTTTCATGACATCAAAGAGAAAACATACCTTCACTCATATCACAATTTAAAAAATAATAATAATTAATTTGTATAATACTATAATACTATACATGCACTACATCTGATAAGGAGTTTGGTGGCGGGCATTCTTTAGGATTGCTATTCTTGACAATGGACCCTACCAACGTTCAGGCCAACACCTTCCTTCATTGATCCCTGAGAATTCTCCCCACACAGAAGTAGAGAGAATGTGCTGTAGTTTGCCTAGTGATACAAGGATATTAAAGATTGGATTCAATAAGGATTGATGAAGACCTAGCCTTTAGGCAGAGTGGTTTTGATTGGGTAATGGTAGGCTTGAGAATGAGAAATTTTGTGTTTACTATTAATAATGTAGAAATTGTTTAGTTGAATTGGATTTCGGAGGTCTTTCGGCACAAATTTGCATGAGGAGTTTCAATGGATTGATGGGTGATAAGTTTTCCTGTTGTTTCCATCACCAGAAATGCACAAAAATCCACAAAATATGTGTGCTACTGAGCTAGTTGAATCACCCCCAACAAGTGAGGAAAAGAGGCCAATAAATGCCAACTGAGGGACTTTCTCAAATATTACAAGTGATGAATTGATACTCATAAAATTTAAGCTATTACAAATTTACAAGTAACATCACACAATAAAAGTATCAACCTACATTTAATTAGTTTTAAAATTTTAATTAATTTAACAAACATGTCTCCACGCATAAACAAATGGTTATACATAAACATATTGTTAAACATGAATATATATATATATATATATATATATATATATATATATATATATATATATATATATATATATATATTTATATATTTATATGGGAAGGACGCACAGCTGAAGGCGGAAGCACAGTATAATATAATGAAAGTAATGTAAAGAAATAATGAAGAACAATAATAAGGCAGTCGAACCAGCCAAGCAGTATATATCAAAATAATTCAAAGTAAATGAAAGCAATAATTCAAAGTAAATGAAAGCAATGTAGAACCGTCCGGTATGGTGGTAATCTGTCCAAGGTGGCGGTAGCAACAAGTAGTATAATGAACATAAAACTGAAAATACTTGTTATTGAAAATAGTACAAAACACTTACAGCAGTAGTAGTTAATACAAGATCTCAGAACAAGTTGACAATTACAAAGCTTGAACTAGTCCTAGTTACAAGGTTTGTAGAGTTACAAGGTTTGTAGTGAACAAGGTAGTAGTAGTAGTAGAAGCAAGGAACATTCTCTCAAAGAAGGCTTCTAAGGAAAGAAGTTCTAAGGAAAGAAAATTTTGAAGTAAAACTTGTTTCAAACTTAAGGGACAACCCCTCTTAAATAGGCAAAAATCTTTGAGTGAACAGTATTTGTGAACAATAAAAGTTAACAGTGAAAAGTAAAAGTTAACAGTAATAGTCTGCTGAAAGCAATCTTGGTGTGACTAAAAGTCTCGGGAAACATGGAGAATCTTCTTTTCAGAACATTATCATCAGAAGTGGGAAACAATAGTGAAATTTCACCAGTAAGTAAACATTATAGCATTTTTGGCCTTTGTGCAGGCCAGACAAATAAGATCAATCTTCTTGAGGATCTGGAGTGTTATCCTCATCATGCCCGAACTATTCCTGATCATATGGGAAGTAAGGGTTGTGGGCAACAGATTCCTCAGAAGAGGCTTTGCATTCTTCAACAGCTTCTTCTGCCCATTTGAGTAGAGCCAGAAGAGCATCAAGATTTTTTCTTAAATTGTCAATAGGGGAGCTCTTATTTTTTGCTGGAGGCTTAGCATTCTTGATGGAAGAAGAAGAGGAAGCATTAGCAAGGACAGGGGTTTGAACTAGGGAATGATCCTTGGCAATGGGAAGAGCAGCAGTAGATGAAAATTCTCTGGAAACAGTAGCAATAATACGTTGAGTGTGGGGGAATTTGCCCCACCATTTTACATACCAATGTCTTGAGAGAACATCACCTTCTTTTTCATATTGCCATTTTAATATCCAAGGTATTTTAAGTTTTTTAACAAAGTGAAGCAAAGCAGGGAATTTAGCTCCATAAGCATCACATCGATAAAATTTCTTGAAACATTCGAAAGCATCAAGCAATGGCTCAGGAAATATTTCAGCAATAGGGCCAAATTGGGTCCACCAACGGTTGAACCAAAGAGGCAAATAACGACTGAAACTTTTATCAAAGTTAACAAACTAGAAATGAGACATGTTTTCATTCTGGTGTAGCATGAATCTCGACCAAGCAGTGATATAATCATAATATGAATAGGGAATGAGGGAACTTGGCATTGTTCTGGTAGAAGTAAGGGAAGAGCCCCATTTTTCTTCAGAAATAAAATTTACCAAGTAAACACTGTGGTAAATAATTTTGGAGGTATCCTCTTTGTCAGATATGGTGTTAATAATAATAGATTTTTCATGACGTAGAAGATCAGAATAATAATTTAAATTCTTTTCTCTGTGCTCAGGAATCCAGTGAAACATTGGAGGGAAATAACTTTTTAGCAAGTTTGAGAGGATCAGAAATGGAGACTCTGTTGGGTTCAATATAAAACAAGTATTGGAAATATTGTTTTTTGATGTATTGAGGGTTATAGGAATTTTTGGGAAAAGCAGTTCTAATAGGCTGGTTAACGGGGGTTATGGCATAAGGGTCATAGGACGAGGCAAGAACAGTGGAGTAATTGGGCCTAGGGATGGTTCCTAGGGTGGTGAAACGATTAGTAATTTCAAGGGGAGAAGCAGGTTCTTTTTTAACAATTTGTTTGGAGGTTTCAGCAGGATGATTATCTTTGGGTCTTCTACTTGCCATTGTGACACTGTAGAAATTCACGGGTAAGGAAATCAGGGATAGTATTTTGAGATCCTTTAATATATTCAATATCAAAATCAAAAACGCTTAAAATAGCTTGCCATCTAGCAAAAATATGTTTTGAAGCAATATTTTCAACATCTTTTTCAATAACATATTTAGCACTTTTGCAATCAATACGTAACAAAAACTTTTGGTTTAACAAATCACTTTGAAATTTTGAAATACGTAGTACTATAGATAAAATTTCTTTTTTAATAGTATTGTAATTTAACTGTGCATTATTCCAAATCCCTGAATAGAAACGAACAATTTGTTCAGGTGACCCAGGAGAAACTCTTTGTTTCAGAATACCACCATAACCAATGTCAGAGGCATTGGTTTCAACAATTTTGAAAGCACCAACAGTAGGAATACCAAGAAAAGGCAATGTCTTAACATGAGATTTGATTTGTTTAACAAGGGAAGTATGAACATCAGACCAAGGAGGGGGATTACTTTTTAACCGGTCAAACAAGGGTTTGCATTGTTTCCTCATATCCTTGTAGAAATTAGCAACATAATTTAATGACCCAAGAAATCTTTGGAGTTGTGTTTTATCAGTGATAACATCAGGAAATTTATCAGTAAATTGAATGGCTCTATCAATAGGACGAATCTGTCCTTCAGAGATGTCATACCCAAGGAAATGAACTTTTGTTTGAAACAACTTGATTTTCTTAGCAGAGACAACAAAACCATTTCTTTTTATAGTATCTAGAAACGAATGCAAATGTTTCCAGTGTTCAGCAATGGAGCTAGAGTAAACAAGAACATCATCAATATAAACAATGGTGAAATGACTGAAGGAGTTAAAAATATCATTCATGATGTTTTGAAACTCACTTCGGGGCATTCTTAAGACCAAATGGCATAACATTCCACTCATAATGTCCAAAAGGAGTGGTAAAAGCTGTTTTGTACCTATCATTCTCACTAATTTGGATTTGCCAGAACCTAGATTTCATGTTAAACTTAGAGAACACTACAGCTTCACTCAACCTATGAACAAGGTCATTCTTATATGGAATAGGATACCTAATCCACTCCAAAACCTTATTTAAGGGTTTGTAGTTAATTACCAATCGAGGGGTTCCTCTTTCAATCTCAGCATTTTTCTGGACATAAAAAGCAGAACAAGACCATGGAGACTTACTATTCCTAATCAATTTTTTCTCTAACAAATCATGGATTTCTTTTTTGTAAAATTCAACAGTTTCAGCATTCATCTAAATAGGACGGGCTTTAGTTGGGATGTTTTTCTCATCAAAATCTTTAACATATGGCAACTCAACAATATGCTTCTTCCTATGCCAAAAAGCATTGGGAACATCAGAGCAAACATCATCAATCAACATTTTTTGAAAATTATCAATTTTGGATTGCAATAGTCTATTGGAAATTTGTTCAGCAATTTTCTTGTATTTTACTTCTTGCTGAAGGAAATTGAGATGTTTGATTTTAGTATGAATCAGAGTTAAAGCATCAACATCAATTTCAAATTTTGAAGAAAATTTGAATTTTACTTTCTGTCCAAAAAGATCAGTAGTAATTCCATCATGTTCAACAAGAAAAAGATACAAAGCATTTATAAATGGTAGACCAAGAATTACTTTATCAGTCATGTTTTTAACAAGAACAGAAGGAATCTTGAAACAGACATTATCATGACAAACATGAGCATTATTCAATTCATATTTGATCTTCATTTGGGAACCATTAGCAGAAACCAATCTTTCAGTTGATTTTTCAAAATATTTTGAAGGAATCAATCCTTCTTGGATACAGTTCATATCCGCACCAGAATCAATCATAGCAATAACAGTAAAATGATAATCAAGAGAAACAACAATTTTCACTTTTGTAAACCATTTTGGAGGAAGTATTTTATTAACAAGAGCAAGTTGAGGATCAGTGAAAGCATTAGCAATACCTTTATCAGAAAGAAGAGCCTATTGACTGGATTCAGCTTCATCTTTGTGCTCATCTTGTTCATTATCAGATTTATTAAGATTTTTATCAATTTTTAACATTATCAGTTCTTGTTTGAGATTATTGTTATCACTTTTAATGCTTTTAAATTCATGTTTTAATTCATTTATCTCTTGTTTAACAATATTAATTTCATGTTGAAGATCATTAAAAGTTAATTCTTTGGATTTCTTTTTATTAAATCTTTCCAAAGTTTCTTCAAAGCTTATAGTAGATTTTGGTTTTTTACTAGTTTCATCTCTTATCAAATTTTTCTTAAATCTATCCAAATATTCTTTTTGCAATTCAGGGTTTTGAATTTGATTTATTAGTTGAATTATTAATTTTTCATCTTCTTCATTCTTAGTGAGAGCATTAATAGTTTTAACAACATTGCAACAAGAATCTCTACAACCAATTTTAATATTAGGAGAATCAGAAGAATCATCAGCAGATTGATAGCAAGAATCAGATGAAGAAAAATCATCTTCCAAGGAATCAGACGAGTTGTTTGATTTAAGGATTCTGAATAATTCTTCTTGCACTTTATCATCAATATTTAACATGTTGAACTTGTTTTTCAACTTACCAGGTTTTTCTTTACAGTCTTTACTAAAGTGTCCAGGTTTACCACAGTTAAAGCATTTACCTTTACCTGATCTTTGTTTATCATATCTTTTAGAAACATTTTTCTTCTTAGCATAGAAATCATTAGGTTTAACAAAGCTGTTTTTGTATATTTTATATTTTTTATGGCTGTTATCATGCTTTTTACTTTTTTGCCTAGAAGGAGCAATAGGAGGCAAACCATATTGTTCATAGAAATTACCCATTTCATATTTAGTTTTTCTTTTATTCTTTAATTGGTGTTTTAACAATTTTTCATCATTACACATATTGATACCACGTTTTTTAATAGTACTGAAAATATCACCATAGGTTAAATTATCATAATCAATAGAATCATTTTTACCTATTAACTCTTGTTTTACCTTATGAGCAAAGATAGGAGGCAGACCGTCAATAAACTTTTCTTTCCAATAAGGCTTATGACAACCTTTCTGGAGCATCACTTTGGAAGTAAAAACATCTTGATACCATCTGTAATCAGACATAGTAGGACAACTCAAATTATTTAAATAGTCAGAAACACAAGATGAAATATTGGATGGAGTACCAACAAAATGTTTGAGAATAGTATAGATCAAGGTATTAACATTATCAGGAATACCACGACCAATACTTTCATCAAAAATAGGCAAACCTTCATCATTCTTTTTAACAACATGTTTAATAGACTCTCTGGATTCTTCAGTATGAATCCCACCATCCATGAAGAGTACCAAAAAAACCAGTAACAAGTAAATTAACAATTTCAGGTTGATCAAGATCATGGTTATTTTGATAAGCAATACCAACCATAGACATGTGACTCATTTTATTAATGATTTCTTGTTCAGACAAACCATCAATATTCCATTCGTAAAGCTTATCAGCAGAAACAGAAAACCGTGTTTGAAAAGATCTTTCTTCAAACTGCATATCAGGAAGAGTGGGTTTTGAATACCAGTTTTTAGTAAAAGACATGGGTTTGGAGTTTCCAACAAATCTTTTAATTTCTAGTAAATCATCATCAAAAATTCTTCTTGCAGAAATAGAAGAAACAACATCAGAATCTATATTTTCTTCAGAAACAATCTCTTTTTTAAAAATAGTTCGAGCAGCTGGAGTACTCGTAGTGGTTCGGGCAGACGGAGTACTTGTAGAAGTACCCTCAGTTTTAACTTTTAAATCAGAAAGCATTTTTTCAACAATTTCAAGAGTCTTGGACTGAGAAGTTTTAAACATAACTTTTTCTCTTTGATTGGGTAAATCAATCAAAGGCTTCTCAGTTTTAACAGATTTTTCAAGAGAAACAGTTTTTTCAACAATTTTTTCTTTAATACGGTCAAGCTGTTGACCAATAATATGCAAGGATTCATTAGTAAAATTGTTTAGTTTAATAAGACTAACAATGGGAGTTTGATCATCAGCAATTTTGAAAGGAAAGGCCTTGACTTCATCCTTCTTGGTAGTGATCAAAATTGTTTCAAGAGGAGGATGAGTAGACTTAACAATGGTTTTATTTTCTTTAACAAAATTTGATTTTTTTTATCACATTTAAATGTTGTATTGAAACTTCATCTTTTGAAACATAATGGTTTTCAAGAAAATCAAAAAACAAAATATGTTTTTTCAATTGATTCATCTTTTCTAACCATTTTCTTTTAACACGATCTTTTTCAGACTGAGCAAAATGATTTTGGAAATATTTTCTTTTGTTTCTGTTTTTAGCAAGCATAAATTAATCATACAAAGAAACCAAATCAACTTCAAAGCTTTCATCCAGAATAGTCAAAACTCTTAATTGATTTTGGTAAACAGGGTTTTCAATAGGAGGAAAATCTGAATCAGGTGGACAAAAGGATTTAGTGCCATCAGATTTAGTGTCATCTTCTTCTTCATTAGCAACTCTAAATGGAGAGGAAGTTTCAGGTTTAGTAGAATAGTAAACAGAACTAATTTGAGACTTATCACTTGCAATACCTTTTAGCTTTAAATTAGAGGGTTTTTCCAAATTCTTTTTCAAAAAATCATTAATCTCTCGATCTCTTTTTGAAATACTTTCAAATCCAGTAAAGGAATGTCTTCCTTCGTTGATCCTCAAAGGTGGATTGTTTTGAAAACTTATTTTAACAGTAACATCAAGATATTGTTGAATATGAGTGAGATCTAGCTCATCAAAAACAGGTTTAGCAAGAGGGGATTCTTGTTCCAACAATCAATCCTTAGGAAGCTTAACATCTTGCCATTGAATCATTTTTGGGACTTGAATTTTAGCATCAGGGGTTGAACATTGAATTAACATGGTTTTACCAGAAGGTTCTCTAGGAATCTTAGCACATGGGTTTATTTGAGTACCCAACAGTCTATAGTAAATGCGATAAATCAAAGCAAAAGGCTTATTGCCTTCTTCCATGTGATAACCAGATGAAGCAATATTCAATGTCAAAGCTTTAACAATATTAGGATCATCCAAAGCAAGAGTAAGATCAGGATAACAGTTAAAATAAACAGGACCATCATACATAGAAGCAGTAATCATACCAAGAATGCTATCTTTAAAGATCTTAAATCTAGCATCTGTTAAACACATAAGAACAGAAGCATTAATACCCTTTCGGGTAAGTGGTTTAATAGCAACTTGAACCATACCAATATGCAAATAACTGAATTTTTTAGCAGCAAGGAATTCATTAATATTTCTTTTAGTAAACAAGTAGCATTTTTCATGAACTTTAGAAATAGAGAATATTTGTTCAACAGTTCTGGCTTTGTAAGCAGAATAAAAAGTACTTTCAACAAAACTAGTTTTATAAACAGTTTTAGTATCAATTTTAGGAATATTCCTTTTACTAAAATTAGGGATCAGTTCATTTTCTTCAATGGTGTGATCTTCTTCATTTACAATATCAGGAGGACAACTAGTCCTGGAGCTGACAGAGGAGTTGGATCTCCACAACCTATCCATACTATCCTAGTTTCAACACTTAGTTATCATGTTTTTCTCACAATCGTTGCATTTCGTAACACATACCCTAACCAACCTTATACCTCTCATGCCCTACATGCCCTCTCTTGGCTCAAACAGGCCTTACAGTTTGGTTCTAGGAATTGTTTACAACTAGGGTGGCGCCAACGACGGTAAGAAGGAAACACAACAACGGAATATCAAAGTTTCGGGTAGACACAAACAAAGAGACAGAGAACACAACCACACTATCACCGGCCAGAAAAGAGTGGCTCTGATACCATAAAGGGTGAAGGACGCACAGCTGAAGGCGGAAGCACAGTATATATATATATATATATATATATATATATATATATATATATATATATATATATATATATATATATATATTATCAACTCATTTTAGTGTCATCTTCTTCTTCATTAGTAGTTCTGCTAGATGGAGAGGAAGCTTCAGGTTTAGTGGAATAGTAAACAGAGCTAATTTGAGATTTATCACTTGAAACACTTTTTAGCTTTAAATCAGTGGGGCTTTCCAAATTTTTTTGCAAAAATTCATTGAGATCTTGATCTCTTTTTGAAATACTTTTAGATCTAGCAAAGGAATGTCTTCCTTCGTTGATTCTCGAAGGTTGATTATTTTGAAAACTTATTTTAACAGTACAATCAACATATTGTTGAATATGAGTGAGATCTAGCTCATCAAAAACAGGTTTAGCATAAGGGAATTCTTGTTCCAACAACCAATCAGTAGGAAGCTTAACATCTTGCCATTGAATCATTTTTGGAACTTGAACTTTAGCATCAAGGGTTGAACATTGAATTAACATGGTTTTACCAGAAGGTTCTCTAGGAATCTTAGCACCCGGGTACTATTATCCTGATCTCACTCTTACTTTGGATGACCCTAATATTGTTAAAGCTTTGACTTTGAACATTGTTTCATTTGGTTATCACATGGAAGAAGGTAGTAAACCTTTTGCTTTGATTACTCATAATGTCCAAAAGGAGTGGTAAAAAAAACTTATTTTAACAGTACCATCAAGATATTGTTGAATATGAGTGAGATCTAGTTCATCAAAAACAGGTTTAGCAGGAGGGGATTCTTGTTCCAACAACCAATCAATAGGAAGCTTAACATCTTGCCATTGAATCATTTTTGGAACTTGAACTTTAGCATTAGGGGTTGAACATTGAGTACCAAAATGTTAAGTGCTATCAACTGTCCTAACATAATCAATGTTTCTTTGTAGGAGTCAGCGCATGTCTCATGGATAAATACCATTAATAAGTAGAATAATACTAATACTTATACCACTAGTAAGTGGATTATTATGACTTCCTCAGAAGAGAGGAGGAACAAGGGAAAAGCACCAGCACAGGGCTATTCTCAAGACAAAAGGCTCCCCGCGGGACAACCTTTTGTAATGCATGAAGGCGCATCTACACTGTGCTTCCGCTCTAGCATAGTTATATTATGTTGAAAATAATATAAAAGCAAAGTAGAACTAGCCAAGAAGGCAGTATTGCAAATATAATCAAAGTAATTTAAAAGCAATAGTAAGGCGGTAGAACTAGCCAAGCAGTATCTATGAAAGCAATAAAAATTTAGAACCTTCCAAGATGGCGGTAGCAACAAGTAGTATAATGAACAGAAAACTGAAAATACTTGTTATTGAAAGTAGAACAAATACTTACAGTAGTAGTAGTTACAAGATTTCAACAATATAGGTTAATAGTTACAAATCTTGTTTTAGTCCTAGATACAAGATTGTAAGGTAGTAGGAAATAGTGGTAGTAGAAGCAAGAAATTTTCTCTCTAAGAAGGCTTCTAAGGGAAGAAGTTCTAAGGGAAGAAAATTCTGAAGTAAAAGCTTGTTTTTAACTTAAGGGACAACCCCCCTTAAATAGGCAAAATTCGGAGTGAACAGTGTCATGAATAGTAACAGGTGAATAGTAACAGATGAATAGTGACAAGTGAATAGTGACAGATGAATAGTGACAGGTGAATAGTGATAGATGAATAGTAAAAGTGAATTTTCTCACTTTTGACTCATTTTTGGGGAATCATCTGTGGAGGTCAGAGGCCTACAATTTTAGGGTCTAGGCCATATTATTGGTGTCCTTTGGTGCCAAAAGAAACCAATAAGTACTATCCTTCAGAAGCATTGGCATTGTTGTCTTCTTGTGCTAAAGGAAATCAAATAAGCGAATTAGGGTTTCAGACATTTCCTAATCATCATAGGGTTTTACTTTCTCAGTATTTATATGTTTTGTAGCTTCTAAAGAAAAATCAGATTATTATCAATAAAATACAGACGTTTTGTCAATTTCTTTCTCTGGTAGATTCTAGTTTATCACCTTGTAAATTCAAGGAACCCCTTGTGGATTCAAGGTTTACTACCAGAAACTAACAGTTTAATTTCTATCTATCAAAGAGAGTATCGTGTGTGTTTTCTCCAGGCTTTTGCGACATCAAAATTTCATTGAATTTTGGGGTCTACAAGTGGGAAACAAAGCATAACCCCCCCCCCCCCCCCCCCAAAAAAACAAAACAAAACAAAAATGAAAAAAAAAAAAAAAAAAAAAAAAAAAAGAAAAAGAAAAGAAAAGAAAAATTAGAACCTTGCAATGCTTGGCGTTAATCAGCTCAACTTCCAAATCTTAAATTAGCTCAACTTCTCAAGAACAAACTATAAAAAGAAAAAAAAAAATCATATTAATCTTATGATCAGTAAATCATATTATTCATAAATCATGTACAAAAAATTAAAACTAAAAAAGCAAGTGCAAAATTCGACAAATCAACTCAAAGATATATAGATTACAAAGATTTAAAAATATGCTAAACGAATCCAAGAAATGAAAACCCAACATTAGAGTAAAGAGAATGTTAACCCCTAAAAATTAATACCCAAATAGTAATGGACTATATCAATACCCAGATAATGATGTTAACCTCTACAAATGTTTCAACACCCAACACGTTGTTGAAAAAGCCATCAACCAAAGATATATAAGCTGGTAAGTGATAATGCCACAAATATTAAAAAATATTCTAAGAGAAATATATATATATATATATATATATTTATATATATTTGAGCAAAAGAAGAAGTGTGGCTGCTTGAGTTGAGAGCTGATGTAAACCTTATCTGCAGAGCTCTTATTAAATACAAAGTCCTTCTGTTAGATATACTGTCATTATGCAACAACTCATTATACAGTCAGATATAAAATTGGTTTCACAACACAGTCCTAAGAAAATGTTAATTCTAATTTTATAATCTCTAAAGCAAAATCTACCACGCCACTCAAAAGAAATCTTTCTAGCAATCATTCAAATTGCACACTTTTATACAATTTTAAATAATATAATCATTTTTATAAAAATTTAAATAATACTCGTGGACAAGGATTCTTATAAAGCCAATCTATATATAAAATGCACAAACATTAAATATTTTATAAAATACAAAGGTACATGCTTTTTGAGAATTTGAAATTACCCCAATTTGATTGCATCCAAATATTGAAGAAATTACAAGATAAAAAACATTATGGGTGATTATTATTTCCTGATTATCTAAATGACTACATTTTTATGAAATAAATTAAACTGATATAAAATAAAATAAAATAAAAAACAAAAAAAGCCCCATTACAGTGCACAAAAAGAGACCCGGCCAATATATTTAGGCTTTTTACCTTAGAGAGAATATATAGATGTGAATGGAGGAAAAATTGTTCACAGACATTTTCTCCCTCAAGTAATTGTCTCTTTCTCTCGTGTCTATCCGTTCTAGGGACCTCATATTTATCTTCTGATTTATGTGTCTATTGAAGCAAGAGCATGGGTAAGTTAAAAATGTGAATAAAAAGACAAAACAAATAGGAAGCACACGAACACGGGTACAATTTAAAAAAGAAAAAAAAAGAAAAAGGATAAGGTATTTTTATTTTTTTTATTTTTTAAAAAAGAAGGCACGGGTGTGGCAGGACAAATTTATATTATATATATATATATATATATATATATTTTTTATTGAGTTAATACTGTACCAGAGGTTGTTTTAATTTGGTAAAAAAAAAGTATTTTGGTATTGATTAGTACCAGTGTACTGTTTCAAAAATATTGCTAATTTATTTATATATATATATATATATATATTTTCGCTGAGAATCCAAATACTAAAGACGCGTTTGGATACCGCTTATTTTGCTGAAAACTAAAAACAATAAAAAAATAATTTTCAGTTATTGTTCACACTCACAAAATACTGTTCATTTGCCTTAATGCACTATTTATATCCTATGACAATGCAAGAGACGCTGGTAAAAAAAAGAAAGAAAAAAGAAACGTAAAACATGGACGCTGGGTGCGAGCTCCAAACGTTCACTAATACTAATACTAAAAATAATAGTCAAAATAATAATATAAATTATTTTCTTTCGGACCAATGGCATATCAATGATATCATGGCACTGGCAAATGGTACTCAATAGTTAAAATTTGAAATTGAAAGTTTGAAAGTGACTTTCATGTGGGTTTGGCAAAAGACACAAATAAACAAAGAGGAAACATGAAAAAGTATTAGAAAAGTTAATATGAACTAGACTAGAAGACATAAGGCATCTGGGTGAGAGAGTGAAGAAAAAGAAAATGAAGAAGAAGAAGAAGGAGAGAGGAGAAGCTCACCAAAACCTGAGCTAACTAGCAATTTGAAGGCGAAATAGTGTTGGCAACGTCAACGTGAGCAATAGTAAGTTACTGTGGGAGGAGAGAGAGAGTAATTTTTAGTTTTTAGATTAAAATCTGATTTTGTAACTTTTGGTTTTGTTTCGGCCCGGTACATACTTTTCGGCCGGAATGCGATATTTTCTCTGAAATGGACGAAATGACCCAGTATGTTCGGTATTCAAACTGGTATGAAACAAAAGTGTTTCTGCACGGGCAAAAGTGGAGGAACAGAAAATATCGTCTATACGAGCTGGTACGATATAGTATTGACTCCCTTGCATAAAATTTACAAATTGATGGACCCAAGTAGGGGCCAAGGGGGCCCGGGCCCTCCCTAGGTCCAAATTTTATTTTTATTTATTTTTTATTTATAGTCCTTCTATATTTCATTTTTGAATTTGGCACTCTTTTCTCCAATCAATCTAGCTAGTTCAATCCAAATAGCAACTATCAAATTGAAATATTTGAATTGTCTAACTATGATTATTGTTACACATCAGTTTGTAAGCTCAATAGAGGTAGCACTACTCTTTCTATATATTGTTAAGCATTTATTTTTCATAAAATGTTAAAATATATATCAATTTAAGAGATATAATACATAATGTAGTGAATATATTACTATTAAGGATGCTTAGAAATTAGAATACACACCAAATAAGAATATTTATTAAGTTTCAAATGCATTGTTACTATTAGAGTCTAAATGTTCTCTTTATTTTGTGAAAGAGTATTTGATTCCTCTTGTTTTTAAGTCCCCTTTTTTTTTTTTTTTTTTTTTTTTTTTGTATAAAGGACACGATTAGGACATGCATGGTGTCACAGGCTTGTCTTGTGTCTGACATGGGTACAATACAGATAGGGCACCCCAAATGAAGTGTTCGTGCTTTATAAACAAACTCTCACAAAGAATAAAAACAAAACATACCATACACTTAGACTCATGTCATTTAAAAATTTTAAGTAATTTTTTCAAACAAAAACAGCTCAACTCTCATTTTTTATATTGATAGAAGATATTACCTTTCAAAATTGATGCAACTAATACCATCAATTTCTCTCTTATAAAAGTAAAGTCGTTTTAACTCTCCCTTTTTTATATAGATAGAAGATATTACCAATCAAAATTGACAAAACTAATACCTTCAAATTTTCTTATAAAAGGAAGTGGTATGACAGTTTTTTTAATTTTTTATTTCACTCCTTATCCATAAAATACTATATATATATATATATATATATATATATATAAACCAAAACATCTATCAGAGAATTTAAGGTAACAAGCATGAAAGGAAGATTGATCCTGATCCAGAACTGAATTATAAAGAAGAGAAGAAAGAAGAAAGGAAGCAGGTCTTAGCTTAATGAAAAACGACATGTAGTTTCTCTTGTATAGACTAAAGCTACAGGTAGTTTTAGATTAGTTGGTTAGTTATATTATGAGCCACATGTCTCTGTTTTATTGGCTGCTTAGTTAGCTATTTAGAGGGTTAGATTCCGCATAGTTTGGAGCTTAAGTAGGGAATTACTTGGAGGCTGTTATGCCTATAGTGTTGTATAAATACTCTTTGTAAACTAATTTTACTGCATAATAATACAACCAGTTTTCATTAAGATCTTTATAAGATGTATAAAACGATTATATGAATGAAGGAAGTTACACGGAGATTTCTCTTATAGTTTTTTGTTATTTTATTTTATTTTTATTGTTGAATCACGATTTTATCTCAATTTTTATTGTTTAGGTATAAGTACTATCTAATTAGATTAAGGATATTTTTGACAATTTCTAAAGTGATAATTAACTTTGTAAATCCTCTTAATATTAGAAATTAGAGATTAAAGATACACTGAAAGCAGAGTCGTTTATATATATATATATATCAAAATTTGGAAAGTTGTTGAGATATCTAATCCAGCAAATATTTCATCAATAAATACTCTCTTTATCCAATGAATAAATTGCCGTTTTAATTTTCTAATTTTTTTTATGAAAACAAATTTCTGTTTTGATATTTCTAAATTTATCTCAAAAAACAAAAATTTCCGTTAATTTTTTTTTTTTTTTTAAATGTCTTTATCTCCAACCAGCGTCCCTGACATTTTGTTTCAATAAAAATGGTAGAAGTAAAACAAAGTCAATTTAGGCTAACAAATTTATAAATCGAAGTGCTTTTAATGTTGATATTTACTTAAACAAATAAAACTTAAATTTATGTTAAGCATGAAATTAAATAAGAGTCTTGTTAATAGATGCCTTTAAAAAAATCACCGCACACCCTTAATGTGATGGTTACTCCATAAGTATAATTGCTTGTGGAATGTGGGGGATAAGGGCCGGGGTTCAAGTCTCTAAAAATGTGTTTCACACACATATACATTTAGATTAGGTTAAAGTAAAATTCTATCTTGTAAATAAATAAATAAATAAAATAAAAAAGGTTAGTCACTTTTTTATTTTTTCATAATAATTTTTTAAAATGATTTAAGAATACGTTAGTAAATCTCATTAAATATAATGAAAGTTGAATGAATTAAATACAATTAATTCCCTTAAAATATCAAATGCATCACGATAGAAAAGCAAAAACGTTAATTAAGGGAAGGCTAACGTGCAGTGATGAAGGAATGAGTATTAATTGTGATTCTCTTCTCAACCAAAATAGGAAACATGGCAAAAGTTCAGGCTTTTCTTTCATTTCTGCAACATTCTAAAAAGCCAGGAAATTTAATTTGGAGTCCAAATCCTCTGTATCATTTTTTGTGTACTACTCTATGTTCCACGAATCACTACTTACCATGTATATGATTGCTTTCCATTTTAAACTTCAGTTATTCTATAAGAAAGGAAAAATGAAAACATGACAAATAGTAATAGGTGGAACATAGAGTGGTATACAGAAAGAGATACAGAAGGATTTGGACTCATTAATTTGTTACTATACAAATTATATTCGTGTGTATACTGGGTTCTGTAGCTTTCTACAGTCTATACCCCCTGGAGTTGCACAAATGGTTATGCAGTAATAAAAAGTTGCCGACATGGGTATAGTTGTCACAGGATCCCAGTTTTTTTATATAAATTGCTGGTTGTGATTTTTTTGTTATATATATAATCATGGATAAGACTAATAATAAAAAATAAAAAAAAATTGTGGGTAAGACTTGAGAGACGCCCTTGGCAATTACCAATTTTTTTTTTTTTTTTTTTTTTTTTTGGGGGCTGAATTTGGTAATTACCAATTACAGACTATACTGCCCTACAATTTCAAAACCATAGAAGGGCATTGTATCTTTCTATAAAGACAGAAAAAAATTATACTATCATAACAACTTGAGAGAGAAAATTAAGCTACATTTCTCTGAAAATGAAGACTTCTACAATTGCATTACTACTGTCACTATCTTCAATTCTTTTCTTCCCAGTTTCATGGGCTACTTCAAATTCAGCTCAAGATAACTTCATAAAGTGCCTTGACAAAGTATCACTTTCTCAACCAATTTCCGCTGAGATTTACACACCAAACAATTCCTCATTTGGAACTGTTTTGCAATCATACAAAAGGAACCGAAGATTCGACACGCCTACAACACCTAAACCGGCTGTCATTGTGACTGCAACACACGAATCCCATGTGCAAGCAACTGTTGTTTGTGCTAAAAAGGTTGGGATCGAGCTTCGAATCCGAAGTGGGGGTCACGATTACGAAGGTGTTTCTTATGTATCACAAGTCCCTTTCGTGATACTTGAGATGTCTAATCTTCGATCTATCGAGATTGACATAAAGAATGAAACTGCATGGTTTCAAGCTGGGGCTATTCTCGGTGAAATATATTACGCAATTTCAGAAAAAAGTAAGTACCACGCTTTTGCTGCTGGTGTTTGCCCTGGTTTAGGTGCTGGTGGCCATATTAGTGGAGGTGGCTATGGAAACTTGTTGCGAAAATATGGGGTCGCAACTGACCATGTTGTTGATGCACAAATAGTTGATGCAAAGGGTAGAATTCTCGATAGAAAGTCAATGGGAGAAGATCTCTTCTGGGCTCTTAGAGGAGGAGGTGCTTCCAGTTTTGGTGTCATTCTCTCATGGAAAGTCAAGTTGGTTCGAGTCCCAGCCACCGTGACTGTTTTTAAAGTGAATAGGACATTGGAACAGGGTGCAACTGACATTGTGGCACAATGGACCCAAGTTGTGGATACGTTACCAAAGGAAGTGTTCATGAGAGTGTGGGTTAAAACCGTGAATGGAAGTCACCAGGGTGAGAAGACTATCCAGGCACTATTCGTCGGTATGTTTCTTGGTGGAGCCCAAGAACTTGTGGTATTGATGAACGAGAGGTTACCTAAATTTGGTTTCCAACAAAGTGATGCTATTGAAATGAGTTGGATTGAGTCGGTTGTGTTTTGGGCAGACAAGCCACTTGGAACTCCGATTGAGGTTCTACTTGAAAGGGCAACTAAGCCAGCAATATTTTTGAAGCGTAAATCTGACTATGTGAAAGAACCAATTTCGAATGCCGGATTAGAAGCTATATGGAAGACCATGATTGAACTTGAGGATGTGGCAATGTTATGGAATCCTTACGGAGGAGTAATGAATGAGATTTCTGAGACTAAAACTGCATTCCCACATCGAGCAGGTAACATTTTTAAGATTCAGTATGCAACGAATTGGATGGTTGAAGGGATTGAAGCTACCAACCTCTACTTGAATAAAACAAGGAAACTTTTTGAAGCAATGACTCCTTATGTCTCCAAGAACCCAAGGGAGGCTTTTCTTAACTATCGTGATCTTGATATTGGTACAAGTTCAAATGGTAACTACGAAGAAGCTAAGGTTTATGGAATCAAGTATTTTAAGGGTAACTTTGACAGGTTGGTTCGTGTGAAGACAAATGTTGATCCCGACAATTTTTTCAGAAATGAGCAAAGCATCCCAACTCTTCCATCTCGAAAGCTGTAGAAGGTGAAATCACTGAGAGTTTATGTTTATCCCAAGCACCCATCTCATAGTACTGGTTTAGTTTTTTGTTTATTTGCCCCTCTTTTTCTATGTTATTGTTTTTTTTTTTTTTTTTGATGAACCCTATGTCATTGTTATGACCCTACAATAAAAATGGTATGAACCATTTTTCTTGAATAAAATACTTTACGTACGTATATATCCGGTTTATGAAATACTTTACACTAAAATACCTACGTATATATCCCGTGAATTTTCTTCCTTTAAAAAAATATATATATGTTTTTGTTGATCATTAATGCTTTTTTTCTTCTTTTACAAAATAAAAATTTTACTCTAACCTAATTTAAGCGTAGATGTGTGTGAAACTTCTTTTTGGAGACTTGAACCCCGGTCTTTGCCCCCTACACCCTACAAATACTTATACTTATAAAGTGTCCATTGCATAAAGGTGTGCGATGGTATTAATAATACATTCTAAATAGACAAATGGTTTCGCTTAATTCAATGTTTTGGTGGCTTGTGATACGGGGTCCATGCCACATACAGGATCAGAAAGTGATAACCCAAACAAATAGCACTGCCCATAGGTCCCATACCACATGGAAAATGTGATAGAGAAAGGAAGAGAATATATATTCCTAATTTACTTGCTATTGTGCTCCAATCGGATAGGTTTTAGTTTTTGGATGGAGATTTTAGAATTAATTTCTTGATATTTATGTTTATAATAAAAGCTCTTTTTCTTTTTATGTTTAGACAAAATTCATTCTACATAATCTCACGGAGATTACAATGTCCTATTAGGGAAAAAAGAATTTAGACTTGCCTACACCAAAAATTAATTTATGTCTTATCCTAAAGAATAAGAGCAATCTTCATTAAACATCAATTTCAGAAGAAATTTATGGGAAGATTACACTTTACTCTTCCTAAACTATATTCCAATGTACACTTACCTCACTAAATTATGAGGATACCCATTTTACCGCCTTGAACTATATATTCTTTACACTTGCACCTTAAATTATGAGAATACACACTTACTTCCCTAAACTATTACCAATGGGATGTGGTGCAAAGTGTTAGGTGGGTAATAGTTGTGAATGATTTTTTTTTTTTAAAGAGTTTCAGCCTACGATATCCACTCCTGATGATAGCTCTTTATTATTAAACCAAAACACCAATCGGTTTTTGGTGTTGGATGAGATTGAACCTCAGATCTCTTATTCAATCATCAGAGATTTTACCAGTTGAGTTAACTGAAACCCACATTGTTATGGATGGTAAGTGTGCATGCATTCTCATTGTTTCAGGGGATCGATAAATGTAAAAGGGGTATAATTTAGGAGAGCAAAGTATAATTTTCACAAAATTTTTTGTAGCCATTGCTCATATTTTTCTCTTGCCACCACATCACAAATCAAAATCGAGACTCTAAAATATCATAGCTTATTATTTACTTAGAATTAGTCTACACCGTAGAAAAACAACCGTATTAATTTAATTAAGTTATTTCTATATTTTCCAAGAGTTCTAAATTTCTTGTTTTTTTTTTTTTTTTTTAAATTAGTTTTTGAAAAATCATTTTTCAAATTTCATTATTAAAAGTAATATTTCTGCTTTCGAAAACTACAACAATTTGTTTGATGTCAAAATTTTGTCTTAGAGTGAATTTCAAGGCTATACCCTACTGCTATCATGAGCAAGTGTCGTAGATAAATCTGTTTTCAGATTCAAAGGTTATAGGTTTGGTAAGACAGTATAGCCACAAAAAATTTGACAAAAAAGTTTCACAACATTATTAGTGAAAGATAAAGAAAATGACCGTTAGTGATGCTTAGTTTGGTATTGGCTCAATGATTAGAAATTTGACCAAGACTTGATGATGTAAAATTTATTTTAGAATAAATATCTGAAGTGTGGCTATATGTAGAATATGAGTTGAAACGAATCGAGGTTAAGAAATGCAAAAAAAAAAGAAAAAAAAAAGAGTAAATTTTATGCTAGTTTGAATGGTTCTAATAATAAGTGAAAACTCATTTAATTTGTTAAGTGCTTGTTAAATTGTTGGGAAATATTAAATTATTGGGCAAATTACAAATTTGATCTCTAACCTTTCAAATGTGTTAGTTTAGTCCCTAACCTTTGGGTGTTGTGTCAAAATATTCTTTGCCAGTAAATAATGAATGGAAAATGCTGACGTAGTTAACAGTCAAAATAAAAAATTATTTTTATGTCACATTAGATGACACATGTACTGCCACGTGGAATAAAGAAATTAAAATTAAATTAAAGAATTTGTTGAACTATCAACAATAATTCATTTTATATGATTAATAATTCATTTGAGAGAGAGAGAGGGAGAGAGAGGAAAAAGAACAAGATCTGATAAAGAGAGCAGGCGAATTGAGGGCCCAAGCTATTTTGAGTATTGGATGCTCAAGAGTCGAGAGACAGAAGTTAAGGGCTTTCTAAAGGAATTTGAATGATGAACTTGAGGCTAACCAAATCTACTTTGTGCTTCCTATGTCTAAGCTTCAACAGTGCTTGACCATGTCGGATATGGCCACTTTGGCCATTAAAGTCAGTGTGGCTCTTCAAACTGCGTCGAGCAAGGATAGTCATCGCTGCAAGAAGGCTCGTATTCTTAGGGTTAATAAATCGGTTTCTTCAGAAAACTATAACAGGATTAATAATGGGTTTGAGTTAATAATCATGGGTATGGACCTAATGATACAAACAAGTCCTTTGCTTTTGAATCCAAGTTGGTGTTTGTGGATTATCTCGTGCTGGTGCCTGGGTCGGTCAGGAAGTTGTAGAGATTTACTTCTAGAAGAGCTAAGATGGTGGTTTGTTCCTTTAGACACAGATTGAGCACAATTTATGAAGGCACAACTTTTTGGAATTTTTTTTTTTTTTTCATTAGTCTGTATTCCATTTTGTAACATACTCTCTCCATGTAAACAAAAATGGAAGTCGGATTGAGTGTGTGATTCTTGTAATTTTGTTTTTGTTTTGATTTATCACATTGTTTAATTTTTCATATTTGAATCTAGATATTTCTTTCGCAAAACCAACAACAGAGAGAGAGAGAGAGAGAGAGAGAGAGAGAGAGAGAGAGAGAGAGAGAGAGAGAGAGAGAGAGAGAGAGAGAGAGAGAGAGAGAGAGAGAGAGAGAGAGAGAGAGAGAGAGAGAGAGTTAGGGATTTTAAAATTTAGTTTTCCCCAAACTTGATCTCAAGTGCGAATAGAAAATTTGGTTTTTTTTAAAAGTAATTTGATGTGGCAATACAGTTGGTAATTGATGTGGCATGAAAAATTATTTTTTGTTATTCCGTTTGACACATTAGATTTTTTTCATCCAAAAGATAACGACAATGACCAAATTGACAGACACTGAAAATGTTAGGAACCAAATTGACATATGGTTAAGAACTAACTTTGTAGTTTACCCTAAATTATTTTATTGTTTTAAAACCATGGAAAGAAAATCTTAAGGCATTTCTGAAAATTGCAAATATTTTCTAATTTTTGTACAACCATTTTTTTATTGAATTATTTTTACATTTTTAGGAAAATTAGAAAAAGAAAAAAGAAAAAAAGTCAATAGCTAGAAGCAAGAGATTTCGTAGAGATGGAGCATAATAAGATTGAAATTCCAAATAAGATCATGAGTCATGTTGAGGAAACTTAGCCTAGGGATCATAGATCCTGAAACCAAGTTCAACAGGAAGAATAAACCATAAGGTGGTTGAAAGAAATGCACTTCTAATATTATTTATTTTTTAAGACATATTCTTATGTTGTTGGTGCATTTATCAGGTATTATATTGAGGTATTTTCAACCAAAAAACACTCTTATGATTTTGGACTGGGAAATTATTATGTACTCTCGGAGTACCATAAATGCGTACTCCCTCCTCTCACATGAATGGTGGGTCCCACTAATTAAATTTATGGTGGGACCCACCATTTCTGTGAGATGGGGGACTACGCATTTATAGTACTCCGGGAGTACCTAATAATTTTCTCTTTGGACTTAGGAGACCGAATTATAGGAGCACAATTAATGTAATGGTTTTCCAAAAATGAACTTATAAAAAAGAGTCATGTTAACAGGTGCCCTTAAGGCAATTATTAATAAACCATTTTAGGAAAGTTTTTATATCACTTTTATGAGAAATTGAAAAAGCTGTTGAAATATTAATTGTTTTTTTTTTTTCCTTAAAAACTTTCTTAAAAGGGTTCACTAAAAAATGCCCTTAGGGCATTTGTTAACCTTTACCTATAAAAAATAGAACTCTAGAACTTTTTCAAAAATCAAGAAATATCCTAACGTAGTTGTCTTTCTAGGATTTAGACTGACACTAAGTAAATAAAAAGGAATGATATTTCAGAGTCTCGATTTTGGTTTGTGATGTCTGTCGATATTCAAGGATAACCAACATCATACCAGTGGGGTTCTGATGAAGACGTGGCAGGGGTGTGTCGCTCGCACTAATCATGTTTGTGATGCTGGTGTGTGGGGGGGAGTGTGTGAAGATTGACTAGTCACCTGATTTTAAAAATGTAGTCTTTTTTTCTTTTTCTTTTTTCCCTCCAAATATAGTTTCTCTAAACCTAAATATGAAAAAAAAAAAAAAAAAAAACTGTGTCTAGAACCAGAAAACAGATCTAGCGATTCAATTACACGTGGAGAAGGTGTTCGACACTCTCACAATGCCTGACCATAGTCAATACCTTATTTTGATTTTCCCTTAAAAATGCGTGAGATGAAAAATAAACAGAATACATGCCAAATTTTGGGGGAATATGTCTAATGATATCATACATTCATCAAGAATGATGTATGTGTTTAGATATTCATGGTTTTGATTTTAGAGGAAGAACTAAAATAGTTTCAGTTTAAAAAATCTTTTGAAAAATTTAGAACTAATGAAAGTTAGTATCGAGATACTGAAAATCTCAACGTCTCCCACATTTTAGGGTGAATAATGTGGTTCGTCTATTAATGAGCTTTGAACTAAGAGTAATTCTTAGGTACTCTCGGAGTACGAAGAATTGTGTTTTCATGGTAGGGTCCATTTATTAAATTCATGGTAGGGTCCATCATGAATGTGAGTGGAGGGATCATCATTTCTTTATACTCCAGGAGTATTTAAAAAATTTTCCTTGAACTAAATGATTATATCATTTCTATAAAGTGAGACCTCTTTCATGAGAAAGAGAAAACCTTGAAATCAGAACTTTTTAATTGAAAACAGATTTTGTGGGAGGGAGGACTTTTAGCTAACCTACTGTCACTCTCTCACCATCGTGTGATCCAAGGGGTCATTAATCAGTAACTCGCCTTCAAAGAACATTTTTGAAAATTGGTTTTTGGTGGTAAACAAATTTTTGGGTTAGATATTTAGAAGTTGGATTTTATGGTGGGAAATTGAAATTTGAAAATAAGGATTTTTGTTGGAAAACAAGATTTTAAAAGCGTTTGATTTTGGGGCAAATTACAACCTACTCATTTGTGATTTGGATGAAATTTAAATTGACTACCTGTGATTTGAAATTTGACACTTTACCCTCCTAAGGTTAACTCAATTAAGATAATGTAATCCACCTCCATTAAAAATATGGCTAAAAATGTAATTTTACTCTACTTTTATGTCTCTCTCCTCCAAGAATACAAAAAACATAAAAATTCAAGAGAAAATAAAATCAAAAGGTGGTTGGTAAAATGTTTTATTCAATGTCTTAGCATTTCAAACTTCCATTGAAAAGGATCCCAATGGCTTGGAGTGTCCTAAACTTAAGCTTTTGCAACTATCATGTTTGCATATGCTCCCACCCAATCTATTTAAAGGGGTGAACGATTTGAAGGTTTTGACTTTGATAAGTATGTCCTTTCCATCACTACCACAATCTAGGAAGCATGGGTGTAGGTGCGGGTGTGAGTGCGATGCAGCAACTCAGCAATTTTTGAAAAAGTAGGGTGCGAGTGCGGCAAGATACATTTATTAATAAATCATTAAAAATATTTTTATTTTTATTTTCTATATGTTGCTAAACATTTTTTTTTCATATAATGGTAAACATATACCAATTTAAGAGCAATAGTAGATAATAGAGTGAATACTAAATACTGAATACATAATCATTCCATGATATTCAAAAATAAGAATACAAGATCGAAAGTTTGAAACTAAAACTAAATAAAAGATAAGTTTTCAAGACAATCAAATAGAACCATCATCTTCAACATCAATAACTTCACTTTGAACTTTACTTTCACTAGTAGTAACACTACAGGTAGCATTCCCAATAGCCATGGCCTCCAACTTTGGCTCATCAAGTGTAAAGGTAGCATTCTCAAGAATTCTAGCTCCTCCATGAACGTCACTCTCATTCCAAGAGTCTCTTGCAATATCCCACATCTTTGTTGTTGAATTTGCGTACTCCTCATGGCACCTTGACAAAAGTCGAAGATTAGAATGCACAAAGACCAAATCCTCAACATGTGCAGGAGTCATTTTTTTTCTTGTTAAGGAATGAATGAATTTGTATGTGCTCTAATTCCTCTCAGCATATGAGGATAAACAAGGTTGTCCAAGAAGTTTAAAGGCAAGGGTTTGAAGCATTGGTAATGAAGAGCCATGGTATTGTTACCAAACCAAGGGTTCTAAGAGCCACCTATCTGTCAAGGCATCTGGTGAAGGAAACCTCCCTCCTAAAAATGTAGCGAACTCAACTTTCACCATCCTTAATTCATGCTCTTCTTCAAAGTATCACTCCAAACACTTGCTCCTTTCTAGAGAAATTTCTTGATTCTGATGTGGAGGGAGGCACTTTAGATTTGCCAAAAGCCATTCATTGGAGTAATACCTAGTTAAATATATATATAGATAATGAAACAATCCTTTTGCTAGAAGGGGAATTAAGGAAAATAGAAAATGAAAGTACTTACTTAGGATTTAAGGAATGAGCCAAACAAAGTAGTGGTATACAATTTTTAGTCCATCGATCAATGAGTATATCATACACCATAATAAAAATGAGCTATACTTACGTGCTTCCAAACTTTCATGCCGTTATTTATTACTGTCTTCACTTTTTCTATCATTGAATCCCACATTTCATACACAAGATGAAAACAAGGTCTATCTGTGTCAGCTTCTCGTAGCATATCATAAATAGGTGCTGTAAATTCAATGATATAATTAACAACATCCCACCAATGATCACTTAGAATCAAATCTTTCACTTTTTGAGCTTTTCCAACATCATCATCCTTTTAAGAAGCCCATTGGTCACTAATAACCATGGCTTGAAGGCATCTTTCTATCAACTTCAACCTTTGAAGCATTACAATAACTGAAGCAAATCTAGTATCAGCAACCTGAAGTGGTTTTAAAGGACAAAATTCATTGAACATTGCCAACCTCATTGAATGGTTCATGATAAAAACATGTATGAAGGATGCATCATCAGCAATACATTTAATCCAACTACATTCCTCATATGTATCTTCATTCTTTTTTGTGTTTTTTGCTGCACAAATATTCTTTAAAGCTAGATTGAGAGTGTGGACAACACATGGTGTCCAAAATATTCTGGGATACTCACCTTAATTCCAGTAGCCTTCATCACACTAGCATTATCAGTGATGACTTAGACAACTTTTTCATGTCCAATCCCTTTTATAGCATCCTTCAACAACCCAGCAATAAAATGTTTGTCTTTGTACTCACTTGACTTATTGATTGCCTTTATAAACACTAGACCCCCATCTGATGCAGCCATAATGTTAATAAGAGGCCTCCTCTGTGGATCTAACCATCTATCAGAAACTATACTTACACCATTTGCATTCCAAGTGTCCTTAATTGGTTTTAGAAGTCTTTCAACATTAGCTCTTTCTTTTTACAAAAGTGTTGTTCTCAAAGCATTGTATCCAAGAAGAACATAACCTAGAATGTTATGGGTAGCTGCATATGTATAGCAATTACGATAATTTGGGTTCCTTGCAAAGTGAAATAGAAGCCCACCGATATAAAATATCCTAGCAATTCTATTGCCCAATTCAGCTTTACTAGTATTCTGGAATGCTCTCTCCAAAGGAGAACTCGCAACCACGTTCCTCCTTTTACCATCAGGCACTGCATCCGTACTACCACTCCTTTCCCGTCCTCGAAATGAGGGAATAGGCCCATGGGGAATTAGTGGTAAAGGAATTTGATGTCTTGTATCTTGCTCTATCTTATCGTTCTCAACCTGATCATGCACTCTTTGCATTTCCAATCTATGCTTCGGTGTCACTTTTGAACAGACTCTATTACCAAAACCACTAATTTTTAATAAATGAGCCTTAACTCTAGAATAGGATCCCATAAAATTTTCATCACATTAGTTGCACTTAAAGCATGTGTTTCCACCTGATTTAGAAGTAGAACTAATAGGTTTTTCCAATTTAGTTACATATTTCCAAAGAGGAACCTTGACCTTCATTTGATGAAGGTATTGTGCTAGTAGTCTCCTCCTTTGAAAATTCAGTAATTTCAATTTAAGTTGTTCAACCTACAAATAATTTGACAAATATATAATAACTAAATAAAAAATCAAGTGATCAACTCAAGTCTCAACATTACAACTTATATAAAAAAAATTTTTTAAAAAAAAAAAAAAGGATAATAGAGATAGTCAAACAGATTGAGGGATAGATATAGAATGAGCAATAGAGCATATGATAAAGATATGAAGGGTGAGAAGGAAAGCAAAATACCTTTCCCAGTGAGCTTGGGTCAGTGAGCTTGAGGAGAGATGGAAGGATTGAGCTGTGGGTTTGAGAGCATGGGTTAGAGAGAGAGAGGGAGGGGAGATGTAGAGAACTCTCAAAATAGAGAGAGTGAGATGCGTTTTAGGGTTTATTTTAGGGGTTTGCCAGTGTTTTAATCTTTAAGGGTTTTACTTTTGCCGTGTGTTTTAACCCTTTAAAAAAAAAAAAAAAATCGTATTTCAGCCCTAATCAAACCGAATCGAAAATCGAAAAAAAAAAAAAAAGAAAAAGAAAAAAAAGAAGAAGAAGGACTCGCAACAGATGTGTGTGCAGCCGCGTCGGTGCGAGTCCGATACGAGTGCACCTCCCCTGGAGGTCTAGACCACAATCAATCCATTTCCTTCAAACCCTGCAATTAGTTGGTTGTGAGTTAACAGATGTGTCAGCAATTGGAGAACTTAGGAAACTAGAAATTCTTAGCTTTTTAGGTTCTAAAATTAAGGAGCTGCTAGAAGAAATAGGAACTCTTAGTTATCTAAAGTTGTTAGATTTGACAGGATGCTTTGATCTTCAACAAATTCCATCTGGATTCCTATCTAGTTTATCTCACCTAGAAGAGTTGTACATGTTTGGGATACCCATGTGGATTGGGAACCTATGGAAGGCAACAAAGAGGGAGCAAACACAAACCTTATTGAACTCATGTCTTTGTCCTATTTGGTGGCTTTACAAATTCAAATACCAAATCTTATGGTCTTGCCAAAAGACTTGGCCTTCGGTGAGTTGGATGATCAACCAATGGAGTGGCCGGACTTTAGTTTAGGCAAAGGAAACTTCTTCTTTTATCATTACTAACATCTTTTTTATCTTATTTTATCTTTAGCAAAATTACATATTTAGACTTGTTTTTAACGGAAGTGGGTTACGGAACCTTAACTAAGTTAACTTCAAGTGGGTAAAGTATCAAATTTCAAACCACAAGTAGACAATTTAACTTTCAACCAAACCACAGATGAGTAAGTTTTATTTTGCCCTTGATTTTGAGCTCAATGTTTTATCATTGACTCAAGTGATTTAGTCTGATACTTAGTATACTTTCCTTTTAAAAAGGAGTTTTTGAAGACTAGAATTTTTATGGAAAAAAAAAACAATTGTTTTTTAAAATTGGGATATTGGTGGAAAATATAAGAGTATATTTGGTAACTATTTTTCCCCTTATTTTTTATTTCCAAAAACAATTTTCTATTTTTGAGACTAAAAAACTTGTTTGTCAACCCAAAATGGACAGAAAACAAAAATAGTTCTCAAACTTGTTTGATCCAAGAAGATACTTATTTGTATTTGGCTTTAAAAATAAAATTTTGATGAGAAAAAGAGAATTTGAAAAATCAGAATTTTTTATGAGAAAATTCTGTTTTATAGATCTTGCTTCTGTGCATCTCCTTTTCAGTGTTCCACAACTTATAAGGGATTTTCATTTTGAATTTTCATATATTCGCAAAAATCTTCTTCAAATAAAGAAAAAGAAAAAGAATCTTTCTAGTTAGGTACTCTTTTGGTGAGTCTAGAATTTGTCCGTGTGCAAATTCTTGTGGGGTTCTTCCATAAAAGAAATATGACGTTAAAGGTATATCTTGCTATGTAATATGAATATGAAAGTTTGGAGAGAGAAAAAAAAAAAAAAAAACATGTTACCATAAACCTACTTAACAAATAACAACTTGACATTTCATTTTAATCATTTGATTATAGCACCTCAAAATAGACTAATAAATTAGAGATTTAACATTGGGCATGACTCATAGGATTAATTATTGCTTAAAGATGGTTATTAGTTTTGTATTTGTCCGTTTCTTAGAGCATCCACATCAGTCCGTGGATAATCTTCCAAAATACAAAAAACTGCTCTTTTTACACATTCTGACCCAGAAATGCTCCATATCAGTGCTGCTAAAATTGTGTAAAAATGTGTATATCTCTACACGAGCTACAGTAACCGCGTAAATATACACGGTTACTGTAGCTCGTCCATTTATTATTTTATTAATTTCCCGTTCGCTCCCTTTTTTCTCTCTCTTCTCTGTGCTCAACAAACTCAATAACTTCCCCTCTCCTCATCTTCTTCTTTTTCCTCAGATGCACACAAACACACCCACACACAAACACATCTACACAGAAAAATCAACACAGAGATACACTTGCTAAAAAAAAAAAAAACAGAGATACACAAACACACCCACACACAAACAAACCCAAACGGAAAAACAAAAAAGAGACAAATCGGTGCTTATCGGAACGATCGGAGCTCATGGGTCTTGCTTGATCGGAGCTCGTGGGTATGGGTCTTGCCTGATCGGAGCTAGGGAGATCGGTGCTTGGGATCGGAGCTAGGGAGAACTGAGCTATGGATCGGTGCTTGTGATCGGAGCTGTGGATCGGTGCAGCTGTGGATTGGTGCAGCTGTGGATCGGTGCAGCTGTGGATCGGAGCTATGGATTGGTGCAGCTGTGGATCGGTGCAGTTGTGGATCGATGCTTGTGATCGGAGTTATGATCGGAGCTGTGGATCGGTGCTGTGGATCGAAGTTGTGGATCGGTGCTGCCGTGGATCGATGCTTGTGATCGGAGTTGTGATCGGAGCTGTGGATCGGTGCTTGTGACCGAGACGATGTGGATTGGTGCTTGTGACCGAGAGGGAGAGAGATGGGTATAGAGAGATAGACCGAGAGGGAGAGAGTGGGTATAGAGAGATAGAAGAGAGAGAGCAACAAATCAGAATATATGCTAGAGAGAGAGAGAGCGCGCGTATAAAAATGGGTAAAATGGGTTAGTTGAGGGAAATAATAAAATAATTGAGAAAATTGATTATTTAAATAAAAGAGGTGATAGAATAGATGAACTGATGTGGGTGTTTTGTAAAAATGATGGTGTAAAATAGAAAAAGTAGGTTTTTTGTGTAAAATAGACGGAATCTTTTATATGAGCTGATGTAAATGCTCTTAGCATCTGAATTTGAATCTGAATCTGAATCATCAATTTTTTTTTTTTTTTTGAGAAAGAGAATCATCAATTTGATTATTGATTGGCATGTGTTATATTCTTTTAATCTAAACCTAATATCTGAGTGATCATAAATTTAATCTTTCACTTAAGTGTATTTAAGTTCTTATAATAATTATAATAATAATAGTATATAGGTTTTTTTTTTTGTTTCCCCCGTTGGGTGAGTAAAAAGTGTTTTACCCCCCATCAAAAAAAAAAAAAAAAAGTGTTTTACCCAAACTAAGAAAAATACAATAAGAAAAGAGACAACTTGAGTCATGCTCGTGTAGCTTTGATAGCTTCGGACTGTGTTGGATGGTCCATAGCACTTCGGTTAGTAGATTTTGGGCTCAGAATGTCTGGGCTTCCTAATAAAATTATTGGATTCAATAGCCCATGTAGTCAATGTTTAAATGTGAGGCTTTGAGTGGCTTTCCTCCATCGGCTCGTTTAACGTCATTGGGTTTGTAGGTACAAAGCGATGTGGTGCCCGCCCATTGACGTCATTAGGCTTGGGCTTAACTCCATAAAGTCTACGCAAAAAACAAATTGCCGTTTTAATTCTAATTTTATCTCAAAAAATAAATATTTCCGTTTTAATTAAAAGAAAAATGTCCTTTTTTTTTTTTTGAGAAAGAAAAATGTCCTTATCTCCAAGCAACTTCGGACTTCCTTGGCATTTTGTTTCTATAAAAAAGGTAGAAGTAAAACAAACTCAATTTAGACCAACAATTAATGAAAAAATGAAGTTTTTTTAATATGAGAAGTGTTACGTCCATAATTTTCTTTAAAAAAAAGTGTAATAGCCATAATATTTTCACAACATTTTTATAACACTTTTATAAATCCATAACTTAAGTTACTTTTTTTTCCACTTATAACAACCTACCACTTAGAATTTATTGTAAAAATATTGTGTATATAACATTTCTCTTTTAATATTTATATTTTACTTTCACGGATAAAACTTAAATGTTGTTATAATAAAAAATCAATGCTATCAAAAGTGAAATTAAATAATAAGTTTTTTGAGAAGACATAATGGGAACTTTATTAAAATGAAACTAGTCTTGGTCAGCCAAGTGGACATCATAAAGGTAGGAAGGAATATCCTCCAATCACACTGATAAATCTCTAATTTATCTTGCATGTTTAGTTAGATTATGAGTTGCAGAATTACCTAGTCTACGGATATGTGGAAAACAAACAGTAAGTTGAATGTTGAATCTTCTTAAAAAAAAAAAAAAATTGAATGTTGAATGTTGAATGAATTAAATAAAATCAATGCTCTTAAAGTATCAATGCACCAAGAGAGAAAAGCAAATACGTTAATTAAGGGAAGGCTAATGTGCAAGGATGAAGGAATGGTCATTGTGATTCTCTTCTCAACAAAAAAACAGAAAAGATGGCAAAAGTTCAGGCTAAAATTTTTGCAATTTTTTATTAATCATGCTGGTGCCACATAAAGTAGCATAACTTGTGCCACAACTCGTTCACGTGGCAAGTTGTGAATAGTAAAAGGGTGTCTCCACATGGACCCACCATTACTCCTCTACTACTCACACCTTGCCACATGAGCGAATTGTAACACAATTGTGTCATTTTATGTGGCATCAGTATTACTCTTTTTTACTACATAGTCTACGTACTAACGAAAGCCAGTAAATTTGTTGTTGCACAATTTATATTCGTGGGTTGACTGGGTTCTGGAGGCTTTCAACACCCCGATAAAGTTGCACACTTTTTTATATAAATTGTAGTTTTTATTTATTTTTATTTTATATATAAACTAGTCGCTAACCCGTGCGATGCACGGGAAAGTTCTTAGAGGATAGGGTTAACCTGCACGATGGAGTCATACCATGGCTACCAGAGTTTGTTCCTAAGGTTGGACTCAAAATTGTCAAAAATGATTGTGAGTACGGCTCATTTTAATAACAAATACAAACATAAAAACTATTTAAAAATCAAATAACGAATGAACACATAATGAATGTCTGCAGCACGTTTTGATATATGATAATAAAGGCCTGGAGAGAAAAAATTTTGAATCGTTAAGATTTTGAATTTCTACTCCCTTAAATAAACTCTGAAAGATAGGAATTACCTTCAAAGTAGAAGAACATTAGGTTAGCACAAAGAACCAATTGCAAAAATTCTCGAGCTATAAGGAGCACCTGGACATATAAATCTTAAATAAGAAAAGCAGTTCACCATGTGCTCTAACACCCAATTAAAGGAAGCTAAATTGAATACAAAGCACTAAAATTGAGAGGGAATTAGAAGAGAGGGGAGGGGGGAGGGAATGGACATTGTTCCATGGAAAAAAAAATATATAAAAGGAACAATCTCATCATATACCTTGTAGACATGGGTTTTCTTTAAGAATAAATAAAAAATAAAAGTTGTAATTCAATTAAACTGCATATAAAAACATGACTTAGTTTCAAAAGGTTATATCATATTTTCATATATTAAGGCTGGAGTTAGCAAGATGCCTAAATAACAACTATACCGTAGGCCATCTCTAAACTGCATACAACCATAATCCATTGAATTTCTCTTTCAACCTTATCAGAGAAACAGACACCCTTGATGTGGAGGAGGGTGGAAGATTAGTCACAGTGGAAGATTGAACATGACTGCTTCCTGGAGCATCATTGTTGTAGGGCTCATCAGACTGTGAATCAGCCAGAACAATGGCATGGGAAACTACTCTAGAACTGTCAAAACAGGAAATTCGGCACTTTCTATGAGTAAAGTTTCAATGCAGGCTCAAACTTAATCACAATTACAAAAATATTATGTGTAAAAAATAGAAATCAAAGAGATGGAATTGTTGAACCTAATTCGTTCTGCAATATAAGGAACCGCTGTATGGTAGACAATGAAAAGAGCACGTCTTGCTAGGTTTGGAGGAATTCCGTAAGGTCCTGTAACCTGTTAAAACAACGATGAGGATTGTGGCCACCAAAAATAACGCTGATGTATTAATAGTTTTTTTTTTTTTTTTAGGGTTTTATTTTTTTAAATAATGTTGATGTGGAAAAACGTGGGAGCTTCAAAAGTTTCGGTTTTATATATATATAGATTAAAGAGAGAAAATTTTCGAAGGACAAAATATTATAGATAATTTAAAAGAATTTTGGTTTAATTCCTGAACATTGCAAGTCTGCAACTCCATAAAATTCATACTAATAATAATATTTTATGATAGCGCAGTTAGAATTTTGGTTTAATTCTTGAACATTGAATTGGAAATTGATTAAATGAGTATTCAATGGTGAACAAAAATTAAGTTAAAATCTGAGCATTGTAACAACTTCTTCACACAGTATTCTACAGGTAGCAACGAATTTAATTTGATTGTGTTACTATATAATCCAAACTTATTAATATATCAGGACTTTGAATTAACTCAATAAAACTATCAAAGCCTTTCCACTACAAGAACATGTGAAGATTCTGTTAATTTGAGCAAACCTAAACCCCTCCATCCACTTAAATTTTAGAAACAGATTATACACTTAAAAGGGTTAGTAATTTATAGCACTTACCCCCCTACTATTAGTATACAAACACCAAGTGCGGTCGTCGTAACCCTTTGAAAGAACCTTCCCCAATTGGACCCTATCAAAAAAAAAAAAAAAAAAAAAAACACCCAATTAACAAAATTGATCCAAAAGGGTCTAAAAAGCACACAAAATCAATTCAAAAAAAAAAAATATGAGACAAAGTAATTACTTTCCCCTGCCAATGAAATCGTCTTCTGTATTGCTATTCCAAACTGCAACACTTATCTCTCTAAGGCTTTCAATTAACGAAAACACAAACTTCTCTTGGAATACCGGAGTATTATGACCATCTATACACACACACACACACACAAAAAAATCAACATAACTCACTATAACTCTATAGAAGCCTAAAAAATATAAAGAGAAATTAAAGGGGTTGAATTTGATATTTACGTTTGGAGAGAGAGAGTTTGCAGAAACCGTGGCTTTATATTTCTTAACTTAAGAGAGGGGTAAGGTTGCTAGGGTTTTGAGGAGTTATAATGTTTTTATTTTTGTTTTTTATTTTTAACTTGAGAGAGGGGTAATGTTGCTAGGGTTTTGAGGAGTTATAACGTTTTTATTTTTGTTTTTTATTTTTTAAATATTGTGCTGACGTGGAAAATTGTGGTGTTAGTAGAGGCTTCGGTTTTATATATATATATAGATGTGGACAAGACTTAAGAAACGCTATTGGTAATTACCAATTACAGACTGCACTATCAAACAAATTATTTCAAAAATAGAAGGGCATTGTTTCTATCTACATATAGAGCAGAAAAAAAGAACATATACTATCATAACAACTTGAGAGAAAATTAAGCTACATTTCTTTGAAAATGAAGGCTTCAACAATTGCATTACTGTCACTATTTTCAATTTTTTTCTTCCCAGTTTCATGGGCAACTTCAAATTCAGTCCAAGACAAGTTCATAAAGTGCCTTGACAAAGCATCACTTTCTCAACCAATTCCGGCTGAGATTTACACACCAAACAATTCATCATTTGCAACTGTTCTATAATCATACAAAAGGAACCGAAGATTTGACACGCCTACAATGTTGGGTATGTTTTAAAATTTAAGCCCGTGATATTTTGTTGTAAAGCTTAAGCCCATGCTCTAAAATTTTCCTTGGCTGGCGTGGGAATTTTTGGCAGCAAACAAAACCCTCAATCTTCTCATATTTCATTATAAAATAGTCAGCCGCACCTTCCCATGTTTTGCAGAAAATACATAGCGACTTGTGACATCAATGGAAAAGAAAATTCCTTTGTTTTTGCCTTTCCCTTTTTCACTCTAATCATCTTTAGCTACTTCCTTTTTTTTTTTTTTTTAGAGCTCTAAGACTATCAAAATTCTGCATATATGATATTAGTTTTAAAATATATATTACTTTTGATACTCTAGCTACTTTGTTTTTGTGAAAATTTTCTCTTGGGCATTTGTGACGAGTTCAAAACTCTGTTTGTGAGTGCACATTAACAGAGTTGCCGTTGTATCCTGGAGAGTGACCGCCTAAGCCATTTGCACCGACGGATTCATTCTAGTGGGGGCGAAATCGCTTCTTAAGGACAGCGGATTTAGTTCCGTGCCTCAGCGATAAATTTTACTTAATCCTTAATTTTATACGCTTTTGTACTTGTCTATTTTGCTTATAAGTTAATTTGAGCATATCTTGTTTTATTGATATATTATTGATATTGCTTTGTAACTTTGTTAATCAATTTGGACAATTTTCCAAACTATACTTCCAACAATCTTAAGAAGCGATTTCTGTTCTTATTGATTAACAAAATTTATGATGTTCTTAATATTGTCTTAGAATCTGAGGCAGCACTTATTTCGGAAATGAAGTTAGTCAACAACATAACTGATTGGGTAGTGGACACTGGGGCTACTAGACACATTTGCTTCAGTAAGGAGTTATTTCTTAATTATGAGGAAGTAATAGATGAAGAGAATGTTTATTTGGGAGACTCTAGTACTGCAAGAGTTGCTGGAAGGGGAAAGGTACTTTTGAAATTTACTTCAGGTAAGTCTTTAGCCTTGCACTCTGTTCTTCATGTTCCTAACATGTGTAGAAATTTAGTATCTAGGTTCTTGCTCAATAAGGCAGGCCTAAAAATTGTTTTTGAATCTAATAAGATCGTTCTTAGTCAAAATGGTGATTTTGTGGGCAAGAGATTTTGTCATGAAGGCTTATTTGTGCTTGAAACTGATTGTGAGAACATGAATATATCTAGTAACTCTTCTACTTATATTGTTGAATCTTTGGATCTTTGGCATGGTAGGCTAGGGCATGTGAATGTTGCAGCCATCAAAAGAATGAAACAAATGAGCTTAATTCCAAACTTAACTAATTCAGAGCATTCAAGGTGTGAAATATGTGTAGAAGCAAAACATTTCAAAAAAACCTTTCAAAACTGTTGAAAGGAGCTCTGAACTTTTAGAACTCATTCATAGTGACTTAGGAGACTTCAAAAATTATACGAGTAGAGGAGGTAAAAAATATTATATGACATTTATAGATGACTACTCTAGATATACAAGAGTATACCTCTTAAGTAGTAAAGATGAAGCTGAAAAAAATGTTCATATAATTTAAGACAGAAGTTGAATATTAGAAAAATAAGAAAATTAAAAGGCTTAGGTCTGATAGAGGAGGAGAATATGGCTCAGCTTTGTTTAAAAAAATTTGTGAAGAAAATGGTATTATTCATGAAGTCACTACACCTCGTACACCTGAACAAAATAGAATAGCTGAGAGGAAAAATAGAACCCTAAAGGATATGATGAATGCCATGCTCATTAGCTCTGGTCTTCCTTCCAACATGTGGGGGAAGGCTATCCTTTCTGCATGTCATGTATTAAACAGGATCCCACATAAAAAGATTAGAAAAACTCCATATGAACTATGGGAAGGACGTGCACCAAACTTAGGGTACTTGAAGGTGTGGGGTTGTTTGGCAAAGGTTGGAATTCCTGAACCACATAAAGAAAAGATAGGTCCTAAAACCAAGGATAGTGTCCTCATAGGATATGTACAAAATAGTCCTACCTATAGGTGCTTAGTTTTGGAGACTAGGGATGCTGATTTCTTTGAGCATATTTTTCCTATGAAGAGAACAAGGCTCACTAATGAGTCCTCATCAGTCATACCCCAAGTGAGATCAAGTTCAAACTTAGATGAAAACCACCCAACACAAGAGTTAAGACATAGTAAAAGACCTAAAAACGGAACCAACTTTGGGCCTGACTTTATCACTGCCTTTCTCATTGAAGATGACCCAAAAACTTATCAAGAGGCCATGAAATCAGTAGATGCAACCTTTTGGAAGGATGCAATCCATAGTGAGTTAGAATCAATTATGGCTAACCATACATGGGAATTAGTTGAACTCCCTAGAGGATGCAAGACCATTGGTTGCAAATGGGTGTTTAAAAAGAAATTAAAAGCAGATGGGTCCATAGACAAATTCAAAGCTAGACTAGTGGCAAAAGGGTATACTTAAAAAGAAGGGGTAGATTACTTTGACACTTACTCACTGGTGACAAGGTTAACTACAATTAGGATTTTGATTGCTATGGCCTCAATACATAAATTGATTGTTCACCAAATGGATGTCAAAACAGCATTTTTAAATGGTGATTATGCGCGCCAAAGATGAAGTTATTGGGCCGAACCTCACAATTATTCGCGCCAAAGATGAAGTTATTGGGCCGAACCTCACTTGGACTCACAACTTACTTGTTTAGTGGGCTTGGATATCCTACTTTAGGTCGTTCTAGGCTCAGAGACTCAATGAGATCACTTTTCTCTCTCTCTCTCTCTAAGTTGCTCTACTTTTCTATGCTCTCTTTCACTCTCTATTTCTCTCCCCAAAATTCCATCCCCTTCCCCTCCCTTTGCTTCTCCTATTTATAGCCAATTATTAGTGGGAGTATTATCATTACTCCCAAAACTAGTGTGATGAGAGGTCCAATGTCGTTAATTATAAGTGGGCGTTTAGGTGAGAGTGGCTTTGGAAATGGTTCCCACTTCAGCAAATATGCTCGGTGGCGAAGTTCCCTAAGGCACTGTCGGGCACACAAATGGCGGTGTGACCGAACAACTGTAACCTCGCTCGGGAACGACTTGCTGAGCAATATGCAAGTTAAAATTGGCTGCCTGATTCTCGGGCCTTTGAACATCACTCAGCTTGGGCTCGTGGCCTTTGTGGACTCGGGTCGGGATCCTAAGCAGAGCAGAGGTTGGGCCCCTAGGTCACACTATTGATCCATAGCCCAAGGCCTAAATGGATTTGGATGTATGGGGCCGTACATTAGCCCCCCCTTGATTCGCTCTCGGCCTTTCGGGATGAATCAAGGAGCCAGAGAGGCAGTGGTTACCCAAGAAACTCAAAGGGTGTATTTTGGGCAGTTACAAAGATCCATTAATGCATTTCTCAAAAGGCGTGTTGCGTTTGACCTTCTGGTTCAGCCACCATCATTACCTGTCGGTTCGTGAATTGAGGCATGCGCATCGGTTGCGCTGGGTATCTGCAAGGTTTTTCTTTTTGCTTCATCATTGCTAATTAATACCTATTATTGCTCATTAACCGATGCCCATTTTCCCTAGCTTCTATAAATAGTCCATCTCAACTCATCTTCTCACTTTTTATTCTTCATCCTCTGAAACTTTTCTCCGCCGAGCATTCACCTGCGTACTTGTCCATTAACCCAGAATCCTCTTCTCCCTTAGAGCCAAAAGTAAGTCTCCTTTCCCTTTCCTTTGCTTTAATTTCTTTTCTCTAAGTTCCTTCTAATTCCTAGTCTTTAAGATGGGTTTTGCTCATCTTTTAAATACCGTGGTGCCCCTGGCAACCTTTAGGCAAAACTATAGTGTTCCTGATGATGTGGAAGTGAGGTATTGCCATGAAAGCGAAATCGCTCTCCATAGAGGGGCAGGAACTGCCTTTTTTCCGTTGATGTCTATTTTAGAGGGTGGGGTTAGGTTTCCTATAGACCCCCTTTTGCTTAATGCTCTTAGATACTATGGATTGTGTCCCGACCAACTTCCCCCAAATTTTTACCGGGTAGTGAGTTGTGTGAGTAGGTTAAATCAAACATTTGGTTTGCAATTAGACCATCATAACATAAACCACATGTACAGCCTGTGTGGAAAGAAGAAATCCAATTACTATTTAAAGGTTAGAGATATGAAGGTTCGGCTAATTTCATGCTTGCCGGACTCTAATAGAAATTTTTCCGGGGAATTCGTTCGGGTGCGCGGCAATTGGTTTGCCGGTGGTATCCCTCCCCCCTATCATGGCGTGAAGTGGGTTTGTTCTAATTATTTATTTTGTTTTATCCCTTTTGTTTCTAGTTGTTTTGTTCACCCTAACTTTAACTCGCTATCTTTTGCTGTAGACGATTCGGTGTTTACTCAAGATATTAGAATAGTTCACGTACGGGACTTGAACTTTGTACTCAGGTCCAAGATTTTTGTTCACCTGGACGGACAGCTCCGGGCGTCCCATCTCATTCTTGGCGTAGACCTTATGTACTCTACTTGGCAACCCTTTGGCCAAGCTCTCATAGTAGATAGCCCTCTCCTTTCTTATATAGATGTTTGGCATGCGAACTTCCTGCCTCCAAATTTTACCGTAGGTGAAGCTCAGGATATCGGCCGGCAATATACCTGCTCGGATGAGCTTGCACCCATAAGGGACGAATCAGCCGAAATAGCATCTCGACATCTCCGGGAACTCGCTCACGAAGCCGTTCAACAAGAAGCTGTTCTTGCAGAACCAGAGGCTCCCGCTCAGGAAGCTGAGCAAGAAGCTGCAGAATCCAGTGACTCTTCCAGAACGCACTCCGTCCAAGGTGAAGAAATGGTGACCTGCAAAACTTTAACAGTTAGCCGCTTTATTCCTGGTGCGAGTCAGACCACGCAGCAACAGCCACCCCCGGGACGTGGCCAAACTCCTGTTCATCCCCCACCTCCTCCTCCTCCCGCACGAGCTCGTAAAAGACAATGGATCGCAGATCGGACCCCTACCGACCTGAGTGATGCTCATGCCCGAACTCCCCCCTATCATCGAGGGGTATTACTATCCAGGAGCCCCCGGCCCAGGTCAGAACAAACGTGGCTTCCTTCTCCCGACTAGCACAGTTGTGGCAACCCACCTTCAAGTTGGACGGTACGCCTCTTCCTGCTGATGCCAACGTACGGGCGTGGGAGAAAGGAGAAGGGGTTCGCGTCGCCCAAAGCTTGGTGAACGGCCTCCTGCTACCTGAGGATGTGAGCACCTTTGTAGATGGGATCGACGAGTCCATGGGGAGGAGGCTTCAGTGGCACACTATCGCGGTAACCTCTTTTTCCTTGTGTACTTGTCTTTGCACATACTTTAGTTATTGCCGTATATGCTTTTTTTTTTTTTTTTTTTTTTTTTAAACTGCCGTGTATGATTAATGTCGTCTCAATAGGCCACTCAACTAGCTCATATCTTGAATAAGCGATTGAAGGACTTTTCTGAAGGGGTTGACCGGGAAAAGGCCGGCAGGGAGGAGGCTGCAAAAATGGCTAAAGACTGTTGAGGTCCAAAAAAGTCACAGCACCCAAGCCCAAAGAAATAAGCACAAGGGGGCCATGGAAAAAGAGAAGAAATGATAAGCCCAAAAGGCTTGAAGCCCAAAAACATAAAGAAAAAGAAAAGAAGCCCAGATCAGAAAAAATTGAAGAATCACCAGCGTAAAAAGAAAGCTGAGTCGGAATCCTCAGAGACTGCCAAAAGGCTCGGGATCCCCGAGGCATGTAATACAGTCAAGAAAGGACTAAGACAGCTCAAAGGAAAAAAGCCAAAAAGAACACAAGAAACAGAGGATAGGCACGTCCTTCTCAAGTACCAAATGATCCAGCAAGAAAAGAAGAAAACTTGGAGCGACTTCTCATAGCGCAAGTAGGTAGCACCTCGGGGAACCAGAACGAAGAAGTATAAAAAGGAGTAGCAGCAAAAGGCTTTCAAACCGGCAGAGTGGGATTCCGCCCATTTTAGAAAAAAGATAAAGAAGAAGGACGGCCAAAAGCTGCACCGTGAAGAACGTGACCTCAGCGCACTCCGAAATAGGTAGCCAGCCATGGACTTTCAAAGAAACAATACCCTTGTCTTTCAAGCTTGGGTTCTCATGCTCTAATAATGCAGCTGAATATGAGGCGTACTTGACCGGGCTGGCTATAGCACTCAGTATAGGAGTAAAGCATATGAGAGTATTGAGAGACTCCAATCTTGTGGTTTCCCAGGTGAAAGGTGACTTTGCGCTAAAAGAACAAAGTTTAGCAGCCTACAAGACTTGGGCGCAAAGGCTGGAGCTGGAATTCCAGACTTTTAGCATAGAGTACACTCAAAGAAGTGAAAACAGGTTTGCTGATGCGCTCGCCACCCTGGGATCCCAAATACCATTCAAAGGAAGGGACACGCTGGTAAGGATAGGAAAGCAAGAACATTCTATCATAAGGATCCTCCAAGAGATGTACCCCGGAGAGTCCAAGCAGTGGGACTGGAGGAGCGAAGTCAAAGAAAAAATGAAAAAGGCAGGACCCGGAGGGAACATCAAAGAACCGAAGGATTACACTCTGATAGAAGGGGAATTGTACAGAAGGTTGCCAGGGGGAATCCTATCCAGGTGTATCAACGAGAAGGAAGGAAAGTTGAAGCTGGAAGAACTACATACCCAAGCCTGTGGGAACGCAGAAAAGATCAGCCTATATAAAAGAATGCAACGCATGGGATACTACTGGCCGAATATGAACAAAGAGGCAGCAACTATACAGGAAAAATGTCAAAAGTGTCGGCTTGCGATAGATAAGGAAGAAAACTATGCTGTGTTTGTTGTAGAAGATTGAAGAATCTCTTTCATAGAATACTTGGCTCAAGGGATCCTACCAACTGACAGGACACTAGCCCACCACCTTAAGAAACTTGCAGACAGGTACTTCTTGCAGAACGGGATCCTATTCAAAAGGGGATACAATGGGGATCCCCTAAGATGCCTGGGGCCAAGGGAAGCTAGAGAAGTAGTCAGGGAAGTCCATTCCGGTGATTGTGGGAGTCACCCGGGAAAAAGAAGGCTCTATAAGCAATTATTATTGTTGGGATATTACTGGCCAACGATGAAAAGGGATTCCGAGGAGCTAGTCAAGACCTACCACGCCTGTCAAGTCCTTGGAGATGCGATCCATACTCACCCAAATGTGTTGCAAGATATAACGACACCATGACCTTTTCACACTTGAGGGCTCGATCTCATAGGGCCTATAAACCCCCCATCCAATGGTTACATATGGATCTTAGCAGCCACAGAGTACTTTACAAAATGGGTAGAGGCCATCCCTCTGAAAAAAGCCACTGGAGCAGCTATATAAAACTTCATCCGAGAGCATATCATTACAAGGTTCGGGATCCCCAGGAGATTGATCAATGACAACGGAACCCCATTCATAAACAAAGACATGAAGGGGTTGACTGAGACATATTACATCAAGCATGGAAGGTCTACCCCATACTACCCACAAGGAAACGGCCAGGCTGAAGCCACTAATAGGGTGATGCTGAAGATCCTTAAAAAGATGAAGCATGAGTATGTAGGGAAATGGAGTGACCATTTGGCAAATGTACTTTGGGCATGCAGGAGCTCTGAAAAAACAGCCACGGGATTTTCGCCATTTTCCCTAGTCTATGGAACAGAAGCTATCAGCCCTGTGGAATTAGTTATTCCTACACCAAGAGTGGTCCTTGAAGAAAGCTAAGAAGAAGCCGAGGACATGAACAATGAAAGGAGATTGGCAGATCTGGAAGGGGTAGAAGAAGAAAGAGAACTAGCCAAAAAGAGAAGCTAGAGGTACCAGCAAAGAATGACTAGAGCATATGCACAAGCAGTACGCCCAAGAACTTTCACTGAAGGACAGCTGGTACTAAGGATGGCAGAACACGTAAGGAGGAACCTTCTAGGGCCCTCCAAATTCGCCCCAAAATGGGAAGGACCCTACATCATCAGGACAGCTCATGAAAGTGGGTATTACTACCTTACAAAGAAAGATGGAATAGTCCTGACAGAATCCATAAATGGGAAATGGCTGAAACAGTACTACGCATAAGAAAGAAGGGGTCTCGACACACCAGGATCCTTTCACCAACTCCCCAACTCACTAAGTGTTTTTCTTATCATTTCTTTGCTTTTGTTATGAATTCTTGTTTAAGTAATTTTGTTCAGGAACCTATGATAGAAAGACACTCTGTGGTTTTTACTATCTTTAACGGCTTTTCCCATGTTCCTTAAATGATGATCATATTTTAATTCAATGAAGTTTTCTTTTTCCTTCAACCTTTAAATCTTAAATTTCGCAAAGGCCAAGTTTGGATGAAAATGAGGAAGAATATCTGGGTCAAGACAAAAAAAAAAAATGTATAAATACCTTTTGACACATGACCCAGGATCCACCTCACAGATGATTTCAAATACCCCACAAATAGTTTCAAGTGCATAGTCTAGGATCACGGGCAAAAGTAAGTGCCCAGGATACCTAGCCTAACACTTGACAAAAAGGGGACCTATCAAGTTCATGAATTGGGACCATATCTATATAAAAGAAATATATATATGAAAAAAAAAAAGGGATACCCAGTGTACCTAGTTCAGTACTTGCGCAACAAAGGCTGTGTTTGGTTCATGTAAAATATTTTTCGAAAAATATTTATTTTCCGAAAATGCTATTTTCGGGAAAGGAAAATATTTTCAAGTGTTTGGCTGCATTATGAAAATTGTTCTAGAAAATGTTTTCATGTGTTTGGTTGCATTATGAAAATGCTATCTTCCTACTGTTTCTCACATTTTCTCACCCATTTTCTCAGTTACCAAACAATTTTTATAATAGAAAATTTCAATATATAAACTTAAAACAAACAAAAATCAAAACAAAACCAAACAAAAATCAGAACAAAACATTTCCACAATTAAAAAACTCGGTCAAACAGAGAGAAGGAGGAAGAGAGAGTGGTCGACAAGTGAGGGAAAGGGAAAGGTAGATCGAGAAAGAGAGAGATCGGGCATAGGTGGGTCATGGGTGCGATCTCGCCGGTGTTGGGGTGCGATCTCGATGGTGCTTCAGGCGGCGCGAGATCAGGTGGGTGTGGATCGGGCAAGGTGGGTGTGGGTTTGCCGAAATGGGGATTGGGTTATGTTTCTCTAGGTAGCTTGGATGTGGATCGAAGTTCATGGTGGTGTGCGATCTCGCTGGTGCTGGGGTGCGACGAGCTCGTCGGTGCTGGTGTGCGATCTCGCTGGTGCTAGGGTACGACGAGCCGATGCTGGTGTGCGATCTCCGTGGTGCTTCAGGTGGCGCAAGCTCACCGGTGCTGGTGTGCGATCTCACTGGTGCTAGGGTACGACGAGCCGGTGCTGGTGTGCGATCTCCGTGGTGCTTCAGGTGGCGCGAGCTCGTCGATGCTGGTGTGCGATCTCTCTTCCTTGCTGTTTCTCTCTCTCTTCTGTTTTCCTGGGGTGGAATTGATTTGAAGGTAAAATACAAACAAAAATGGTTTTACAAGGTCAGAGGGCATATTTTACGGTCAACGAAAATGATTTTCCGTTTGACCCAATTTTCCTTGCGCACCCAAACACCCACATTTACAGAAAAGCATTTCCGGAAGTGATTTGAAGCCAAAACAAACACAGCCAAAGTAAGGCTTGTAGGTACCATGGCCCAGGACTCAGTAAGAAAAGGAGAAAAGAGGGGAAAGAAAAGCAATGTATCAAAGGGAAGCAAGCAAATCCACATGCTATTAAGAAAAATTAGAAGCAGTCTTGAAACACAAACACTGAGAAACAGTTTTAAAATGCAAAGAAGTAGCCTTAAAAGACAAACACAGATCAATGCAAAAAAAAAGAGGGTAGTGTTCAAGCAGAAGAAAAAATAGAAACTTATACAACCCCAAATTGTTTATACGCATTTAAAAAGGGAAAGGGGAAAAAGCTAAGAAATGAGGCCAGCCAACAAGGAGCCATCTGGAGAAATAACAGGCACAACTGAAGAAGAAAGAATTCTCTGCCTTTTGACCTTCAAATTTTGCAAAGCCTTGTGAGCACGAGCCAAAGCTTCCTCAGCAGTAGTAATCTTAGCATCTATGCTCCTGGAAGCTTGCCTCTGGAATAGCACGCGGGCCAGTAGGCGCAAATGATCCAGCAAAAAGGACAGGTTAAACTTGGCCTCTAGAAGGTCTTGAACCACTCCCCTCCACTCCAAAAGCTTTTCTTCAGATAAAGAGTCTACAGAAGAATCTCTCAAAGAAACCAGCACAGCACACAGTAATTCCATCAAGATATTACGTAGAAAAACACCTACCCTAAAACCGTTAGTGAAGTCTCCATGGCTCTTGAGCAAACTTTCTAACAACAACAGTCCCTCCACAAGCACGGAGAAAAGCAGGAAGCTACCATAAGAAGACCCAAAGGAATAGAAGTGGCTAGCAAGAAGGCTGTTGAACTCCATAAGATCAAAACGAGCTAAGAAGGTGGAAAGCCTTGAATCAAGATCTAAAGCAGCCACTCCTGGAACGTCTCCCATCACTGTATCCCCACCTACAAGAATTGGAGAACCTTCAGCCTTTTGGTTTGTTTGAAGATCAACAATCTGAACGGATCTCACAACTCCCTCAGGAACAATAGACTCAAAATCCCTAACACTTGTATCAACACTCACAAAAAAGGGGAAAAACAGACTTAGTTCAAAAAAAAAAAGGGAGAAGCGGCAAAAAAGAAAGGGAAAAGGAGAAAGGGAAAACCAGTGTCGGCCTCCTGAGGCGGAACCTCCTCCTTTTGCTCCTCCGGCTTCATGGAAGGTTCTGGGAAAGGACACAAAGCAAGTTGAAGAAAGGGTGAGGAAACTGTAGCAAAACGACTAAAAGAAGGTAGAGATCTAGAGGGCTTCTCCATAGAAGAAGAAGGCGGGGGGAAAAGATGTAAAAAGAAAGAAAGAAAAGGAAACACAGTAGGAATGATCTACACTCACCTTCAGAATCCTCTGATTCCAAAGAAGAACCAACACTGGAAACAGACCTCACACTGGCTTGACCTAAAAGGAGAAAGGAAAGAAGAAACTCAAAAAAAAAAAGGGAAGGGGAGAAAAGGGGAACAAAGGAGAAATAGAGTTAAACACTATTACAAAGGGAAATATGGCTCACCTGTTTGTTTAGATAGAGGCGTGCCTCCCAAAGTTTCTTTACTTAACACTGGCTGAGGAAACACGGTTCTGATGGGACTAGGAGTCCGCTCAAGTTGAGGACTTTGGGATGCAGGGAGTTGGGAAGCTTCAGGATCCTGAGTAGCTTGGACACCCTGCATTGGCTGCCCGGTCTCCTCAGCCATGCCGCCACTAGGGGGCTCCTCCTCCATACTAGGAAACACAACAGAAAGGGTTGTAACCGTCTCTTCCTCCAAAACCCTACCAGCCATGGGAGGAGACACCTCCACCTAAAAAAAAAAGAAAGGAGAAGACAAACAATTATCAGTGAAGACAACCGGGTGTCACAAACACACAGTACCAGAAAAGGGAACAAGAGCAAACAGAGAGGTGTGAACAAGAAAAGGCCATACCACATCATCACCGGACGACTGACTTCTACCTTTCTTGAAGTCTGACTTGCGTTTGGACTGCAAAGGAAACAACTACTCATTAGCTAAAAGGAGGAAGTGACTACAACAATAGTAACAATATAAAAGAGAGAGGAAGGAAAGAGGCCTTGCCCTTCTCTCTCTCTCTACAGATTCTTTGAGGGTTTTTTGTTTACTACGAGTACGCCCAGAGGGTCCTAAGGGGGGCTGAGATGCAAAATCAGAGGATCCCAAAGGACCATGGATTGAAGAAGTCACAGGAACCTGGGAAAAAGAAGACTCTACCTTAGTCTTCTTCCGAGTCCTTGTAGCCAAAGGTTACTTGACTTCCTTTTCCTTCGAAGTCACCAACTGTTTCTGGGATTTCCCAGTTTTTCTCTTTTTTACCTCGAGACCAGCCTTCATGCCCTCTGTACTTTCTTCAACATCAACTGCTTTCAATTTTTTCGACCTAATCTCCTTGCCTTTACCTGCGGGAGTGGCAGCGCCTATTGTCTCCATTGCACCCTTCTTAATGGGTACCCCGGAGGAAGTACCAATAATAAGACCACAGCCCGACCAAGCTGCTAGAAAATCTTGTGCATATGTTACCCAGCCTCCCCTGGAGGCATGCCATTTTGCGAACCCCATCTTACTACTTACAGCAGCAGAAACAATCCCAGCAGTGGGCAGGGATAAGCATTTATTGGATGTTGGAGCAGAGGAAATACTAAGATTAGGGGTTTCCCTAATTGTGCCAGAGCCAACATAATCAACAAAAGATTTTTGTATTCTTCTCCAGTAGCCAATGTAGCCATTAGAAGCAAAAACTCCTCTCTGGGAATTAGGCACTGCAAACTGAGGGCTCCTCTGCGACAAATAGGAGAAGGCCTGCAGCCTCAAAAAGGGATCCAAAGAGGGGAGAGACAGTACAATATCCTTAAAAACTGGGGGAATATCCTGGTCGAAACCGAACTGCCGAAGTACCCGGTGTGCCGAGTAATAAGTATACCTTGGGCCGCTCAAAGAAGGCACAGGAAGCCAAGAGGGACTAATGCAAGCCAGGTAGGCTAAACTACCCTCGTTACCGCGGCGTAGATCAAAAATATTTCCTGTAGAAGTTAGAAAAGAAGACAACACAGTGTCGCAGGCAAAGCCAGGACCAAACTCCCAGGGAGATCTCCAGTGTAAATTTCCTGCTTGATCAAACAACTCAACAAGGTTAAGACCACCACCTTTCAGACTAATCCAACGAAAGATGATGGGAAAAGTATCAGTCGAATCACCACAAAGACCCTTAACTATATCGGGGGATCCTTGGAATTTGTCCTTCACAAACTTCAAATTCCTGCACTTAGCCAAAGTGGCTGAAGAACGATCCCACATAAATATTTGGAGAATGGCGCAGTAAAGAGATGAAGTGATCACATAACTAGAATCACTCTCGGCTTCATCTTCATGGAGCTGATCTAATTGAGAATAGATATGGCCCGAAAACAAAAGGGCTAAAGGGTACTGAGCGCCTCGAGCCAACTTAATTGCTAACGGAAAGAAAGTAGACTTAACCCCGTATCCCGGGAACTCACTGAACAGAAATTTACTAAGCCAGAATGCTAGGAAACCAACCCACCTGACTTCTTTATCTTTTTCACGAGAAAGGGTCATAACCCATCTCCCCATCCTAGCCGGCTTACCACCAGGAGAAGCAGTGTGACCACCAAAATGGCTAAACAACTTATTTTCTACCGCGAGATCCTCTTCAGAAAGACTAATGTCAAAAGGATTCTCATCCCCAAATACCGGGAGAAGGAAGTTGTTGACCACATCCTCCAGGGTAATTGTCAACTCACCAATAGAAAAGAAAAAGGTATGAAGAGAAGGGCACCAACGGCGTACCAGATGCCTGAGACCCTTAGCGTCTCTGAAACCCTCAAGATTCCTGGAAATCACCATCGCTTTCAGGATCCCAGTGCGCTCCAGGCGACCCACGAACTCCTCGTCAGATAGTTCCTTATCCACCCAGATGGGCCAACCTTGGATTTTCCCCGAAACGAAATCAAAAAAGATAGGCACCGCCTCTCGAAGTCCCTGCCTAATCTGAAGATCAAAAATTTCTCTAGGATCTGGAACCTGAGCGGAACCAGCGAAACCTGCCTGACCAAAAAACACCCAGGCATAAGGGGACGGAGGAGCCTCACCATGAGACACCTGAGGGAAAGATAGACTGGGAGAGTACTGGGGGTCCCGTAAAGGAAAAGCTGGGCGCTTAGAGACTTCATGAGATTCGCTCTGCGCAGAACCAGAAGAGCCTTCACCCTCAGAAGGGCTGGGGGTACGCTCTCTCCTTTTTCGAGAAGAAGAAGAAGCCATTGAAGCAATGGGAATGATGAGAAGAAGGGAGGATTGGAAGAATGGAAAAGGGAAATGGGAATAACAGACTGGTTGAAAAGAGAGAAAAGAGACCTAAGAATGAAAGACTCAAGGAAGCAAAGAGATAATATAAAACGCCCGCAATAAAGGCACAAAGAGCAGTTGAAGAAGACAGTGTATAGAAAGACGCGCCAGTTACCAAAATATTTAATTTTGAAGAAGAGATTAATTAGCAGTTGTTAATGGAAGTTACGGGGAATGAAAAAGGTGGGTAAAGGAAGTTTTACTCCAAATACTCAATTGCCACGTCTCGTGCAAAGGGGAAATTGCAAAATAAAGGAACACGACACGCAGAAAAGGCTAGGATGACCAAAAAGCAGCAGGAAAGGCCCGGATCTTGAAGAAAGAAGAAGGGAACCCAAGGATAATTTAAAGAAAATCCTACAGAATCTGAGAAACCCTGAATTACTCACGCGTGGGCTTCAGGCAACCCACGAGCTCGGGTGGCTAAATGTTGAGGTCCAAAAAAGTCACAGCACCCAAGCCCAAAGAAATAAGCATAAGGGGGCCATGGAAAAAGAGAAGAAATGATAAGCCCAAAAGGCTTGAAGCCCAAAAACATAAAGAAAAAGAAAATAAGCCCAGATCAGAAAAAATTGAAGAATCACCAGCGTAAAAAGAAAGCTAAGTCGGAATCCTCAGAGACTGCCAAAAGGCTCGGGATCCCCGAGGCGTGTAATACAGTCAAGAAAGGACTAAGATAGCTTAAAGGAAAAAAGCCAAAAAGAACACAAGAAACAGAGGATGGGCACATCCTTCTCAAGTACCAAATGATCCAGCAAGAAAAGAAGAAAACTTGGAGCGACTTCTCATAGCGCAAGTAGGTAGCACCTCGGGGAACCAGAACGAAAAGGTATAAAAAGGAGTAGCAGCAAAAGACTTTCAAACCGGCAGAGTGGGATTCCGCCCATTTGAGAAAAAAAATAAAGAAGAAGGACGGCCAAAAGCAGCACCGTGAAGAACGTGACCTCAGCGCACTCCGAAATAGGTAGCCAGCCATGGACTTTCAAAGAAGCAACACTAAAAGGAAGGAAAGAATGAAGAACAGGGAAAACTAAACCTTCTGGGCGATGGGCACAACACAGGCTCTGGTACCCAGGGGGCAAAACAGGGGAATCAATGGTTCCCCGAGACTCCAGAATAACACTATAAAAAGGGGGGAAGGATTGCGAGGAAGGGGCAGAGAAAATTTTACAACGGAATCATTGAGAAAGTTCTGTCGAAAAGAAAACCCATAGAAAATTAGTAAATTACTTCCCGGTATCCCAGAAAAAGCCACTATAGCACATACTCGGATTCAAAAGGAGTCAAACTTTGCAAGTCTTAGAGGCTTGAATAGCCATCTAAGACTGTAATTTTTGAGCTTACTTGAACCTTGTATCACGTCTTAGTGAGCATACTGTAATCATAATAAAGAAAATTCAATGAAACATTCCCTATTGATTTAAGGATCCCTAACCATTACTTTATGCATTTACTGTTTGTTTTGCATTTCTTTTACTGTTTTGATTGTTGTTCAATACAAATATCCTCGTTTGCTAATTTATGTGTATTGTAGGAAGTATGCCCTATGCACCACTTGATTCTTAAACAGCCCTTTAGCTGCGGTGAATCAAAACCCAATCTACCAAACCACAACTATCTAGCCCAGGATCCTTGGGCCTGAGTGCTAAAGAAAAAGCACCTTCACAAAGACAAAACAAAAGCTGCTGAAGCCACCGAGAAGAGAGCTGCTGCTGCGGAGAAAGCCCGGGCGTCGGCTGAGAAAAGGTTGGCGAAGTTGGTATCGAAATAAGATGAAATGGACTTGAAGCTGGCCAAAGCAGCGAGCCTGAACGTTACCCTATCCGTGGAAGTGGTTGATTTGCGAGCGGCATTGGAAGCTTGTGAAAATAAATGGTACGATGAAGGTTTTGCTGATGCGTAGAAGGGTATGGAACCGATCGTAATGCAAGCTTGGCAGTTGTCTTTTCAGGAAGGCTGGATGGCCGCCCTACATGCCTTGGAAGTGCCTGAAGACTCCCCTCTAAGGGATCCTGGCCAGATTCCCTTTCCGGACTCTTCCCCAGCTGTGCAGAACCCTGCGTGGCCTATTGATGAGGAGGAGACAGATAGTCTAAGGGAGCTGGTGGAGCAGATTAATGCTCACACGGAGCTGATTGGGACAGAAGCTACTAGTAACCCCCCCACTGATGGCCTTCACGGTGAAAATGCCCAACCCCAACCCTCTGCATTCGAACATCAGCCTTCTGAGATGGCGACCGGGACAGAGCCCGTGGCCCTTACCGTTTGATTGCCGAACCTTTTTTACATTATTTCCCTTCTGCTTTATTTAAGTATTTTGAGTTGATTTGCCTATGTCGCCGAGCTGTGGCGACTAAACAGTTATTTAATTTTTAGGTTTAACCTTTATGTCACCAGGTTTTGGTGATGAAGTAATTGGTTTTTTTTTTTTTTTTTTTTTTTTTTTTTTTTTTTTTTATGTTTGATTTTGACTAAGGTTTATGTCACCTGGTTTTTTATGATTACCCAGCAATATTCTAACCTCTTTGTAATACTTCTACCTTGCCATGCATGTATGTGTTCCTAGTGAATAGGATATTTTTCCGTCCTTCGAATATTTTTTGGTATAAGGTTTCCACCTGCTCGGTGATAGGAATCGAACTGAGAAGCAGGTTTTAGTCCTTGGAATATTTTAGATTAAGGTTTCCACCTACTTGGTGATAGGGATAGAACCGAGAAGCAGGTTTCCGTCCTTAGAATATTTTTTGGTATAAGGTTTCCACCTGCTCGGTGATAGGGATCGAACCGAGAAGCAAGTTTCCGTCCTTAGAATATTTTAGAATAAGGTTTCTACTTGCTCGGTGATAGGGATCGAACCGAGAAGCAGGTTTCTGTCCTTAGAATATTTTAGAATAAGGTTTCCACCTGCTCGGTGATAGGGATCGAACCGAGAAGCAGGTTTCTGTCCTTAGAATATAACTAACTGCATAAATCATTTCAACTTCCTCCGTGCTTGCTAAACAGAGTTAATTGAGCCTGCACAAATAAGCTCTATCATTATCATATTAGTTAGTACAAGGTACATTTTTCTATGTATGGACGATCATTGATAAAACTTCTTGAGATTATGAACGTTCCATGGTCGGGGCAGCGATGTCTCGTCCATGTCTTCCAAATAGTACGCCCCTACGCCTGTAATTCCCGTAATTCTGTACGGCCCTTCCTAAGTCTCGGCCAGCTTCCCGGCATTCGAATCACGCATGCTTCCTACGGCTTTCCTCAGTACTAGATCTCCGGCACGGAATTCCCGTACCCTTATATCTTGGTTATAGCATCGGGCAAGCTTTTGCTATTCGACTAGTCGTATAGTCGCTACATCCCGGCATTCCTCTAGTAAATCAAGACGCTCTACCAGTAAACTGTCATTCTGGGACATGTTAAATTCTGAAACTCGCGCGCTACACAAATTTACCTCGGCTGGTATCACGGCTTCTGTTCCATACATGAGAGAGAATGGGGTCTCCCCTGTGGACCTTCGAGGAGTTGTCCGATACGCCCACAAGACATTGGATAGTTCCTCGGCCCAGTTACCCTTTGCACCTTCCAGCCTCCTCTTCAGGCCATTAATGATTACCTTGTTCATGGCCTCGGCCTGGCCATTGCTTTGGGGATATGTCGGTGAAGAATACCTGTTCCTGATGCCGAGGTCACTGCAAAATTCATGAAAAGCTCAGCTGTCGAATTGCAGTCCATTATTTGATATAAGGGAGTCCGGCACCCCAAATCTGGTGATTATGTTCTTCCATACGAATTTCTTCACATCCACATCTCGTATATTAGCCAGAGCTTCCGCCTCTGCCCACTTGGTAAAGTAGTCGACAGCCACCAAGACAAATCTTCGATTGCCCGTCGCTTGAGGAAATGGGCCGATGATATCCAACCCCCCATTGTGCGAAAGGCCAAGGGCTGCTAATTGGGTTCAAATGGCCTACCGGCTGGTGAATCAGGGGGGCATGCTTCTGACACTACTTGCACTTACGCGCATACTCCGCGGCGTCCTTTTGCATTTGTGGCCACCAGAATCCCTGAGTCATTGCTCGGTGCGCCAATGATCGCCCTCCCACATGACTGCTGCACACCCCATCATGCAGTTCGGCCAATAGTTGGCTCACTTTCTCCGGGTGCAGGCATAAAAGGTACGGTCTCCCAAAGGACCTACGATATAGCTTCCGATCTTTTGACAACCAATACCGAGTAGCCACCCTGCGAATTTTGTTGGCTTCTTTCTCGTTGCCCGGGACCCGATCCTCGGCCAAGAAGTCAATGATGGGATCCATCCAGCACGGTCCAAATGTTTTAATTGCTGTGACTTCGATCCCTATAGCCCCCACATCTCCTGCCACCTTAATGCTTGGTTCTGGAACAAGCTCCATTTTAATTAGTCGAGGAATTTCCTCGGCTATTGATGATGCTAGCGTGGTAAGGGAGTCGATGTGTCTGTTCTGCGCCCGGGCTACTTGGATCACCTTTACCGTACAGAAGTTGCTCATAGCCTGCTTTGCCAACTCTAAGTATGCTTTCATCCGGGGATCTCGGGCCTCAAAACTTCCCTGCACCTGATTATCTATCAGCCATGAATCCGAATAGATTTCCACATCCCGAGCGCCCAAGCTTGAGACTGCCCTCAATCCGGCAAGCAAAGCTTCGTACTCTGCCTCGTTGTTGGAGGCATTAAACCCCAATCTGAACGAATGCTCCAACCGTATACCTTCCGGAGTAATTATGATGATCCCAGCACCGGCTCTCATGGCGCTAGAAGCACCGTCCACATGCACCTTCCACGGACGACACTCCAATTAACAGACCATTTCCCCTTGGTTTTTAGGAGAAAATTCCGCCACAAAATTAGCTAGCACCTGCCCTTTTACTGAACTTCTCAGTTTATACCTTATGTCGAAGGCCCCGAGCCAGGTCCCCCACTTAGCTATCTGCCCTGTGAAGTCAGATCTTTTCAACAACGACTGTAGGGGATATTCGGTCAACACATACACGGTATGGGCTTGGAAATACTAAGGCAACCTCCTGGTGGCATGTACTAATGCCAATACCAATTTCTCTAAAGGCAAATATCTAGTCTCCACATCGACTAGGGTCTTGTTGATATAATGCACGGGTTGTTGTACTCCTCGATCCCTTAAAAGTACGGCATGGTCGGATATCGAGAGGTACATAAACAGGTCCTCATCGGGCTCTGGTGCTGTTAGCATCGGTGCCTGCGTCAAGTATTCCTTCAGATCCTGAAAAGCTCTTTCACACTCATCATCCCACCAAAATCCTCTCCATTTCTTTAAAAGCTGATAAAATGGGTGGCAGCGATCCGAAAATTTTGAGATGAATCGGTTAAGAGCGGCTAACATCCCGATCAACACCTGTACTTCTTTCGGATTGCTCGGTGACCTGAGATGCTTCACGGCCTCGATCTGATCGGGATTAACTTCTATCCCCCGGCTGGTGATTAAATATCCCAAAAATTTGCCTGCTCCTACTCCAAAGGCACATTTTCTGCGTTAAGACGCAGCCTATGTTGTCACAATATCTCAAACACTCCCTGAAGATCCTCTACATGCCGCGCTTCTTGCTTGCTTTTTACTACCATGTCGTCAATATACACTTCAGTCGTATGCCCAATTTTGTCCCGAAACATCCTCGTCATCATTCGTTGGTACGTTGCCCCAGCATTCTTTAGCCCAAAGGGCATCACGGTGTAATGATAATTAGCGTCGGGAGATATGAATGCCGTCTTTTCCTAATCCTTGGCAGCCAGAGCGATCTGATGATATCTCTGAAATGCATCTAAGAAGCTCATACTCGGGTGCCCGTAAGTGGCATCCACCGATTGATCAATTTTTGGCATAGGAAATGGGTCATTCGAGCATGCTCGGTTCAAATCCGTGAAATCTACACAGACCCTTCATTTGCCGTTCTTTTTCTTGACAACCACGGTATTAGCCAGCCACTCTAGAAAAAAGATCTCCTTTATCGCCCCGGACTCCTTTAACCTCTTAACCTCCTCCTTTACTGCCTCAACATGGTTTTTGGCTGATCTCCTTAGCTTCTGCTTCTTCAGGAGATATGAGGGGTCTACATTAAGTTTGTGAACAATGAACCCGGGATCAACCCCGGGCACTTCATAGGGACTCCAAGCGAAGACATCTATGTTTTGAGTAAGAAACAATAACACATGCACTCTATCCTCATCTTTCATACTTGCTCCAGTCTGAAAATACTTATCAATGTCTGGCAATATCTTCACCTTTATTAGCTCCTCGGCACAACTAGCCCCTATTCCTCCTTGGGGCTCCTGTGATTGCTATAAAGGGACCGCTTGGGATGGATCTCCCCGCCCAACCTGCTCCTATTCTAACTACTCTATCTCCTTGTCTTCTATTAGTCACTCGGTTTTCTTTCCCCGTCCGACCTGATTCTCCCGCTTCCCATTAACTTCGACAATAAGGCACTGTCTTGCCACTTGCTGGTTTCCTCGTACCACGGCAATGCCCTGCTCGGTGGGGAACTTGATCTTTACATGCAAGGTAGATGGAACAGCCCTCATTGAATGGATCCACAGCCTTCTCAGGATCGCCGTATACGGGGAAAATGAAGTTACTATTGTAAAAGTTACTACTACCTCCTTCCCCCCCATAATCACGGGAAGTGAAATTTGCCCTTTCGAAACTACTACCTTACCATTGAACCCAAACTGTACTTCGCAAGG